>CM067888.1:17702609-18421026 GCA_034621355.1 Mycalesis mineus | reverse complement strand
CACTTTCATGCAGACGTCAGTTTCTGTACAATGTGTGCAGACGACGCATCAGCAATAGCCGGTTTAGTGTTGGCTTTGAGGGCCAAGAAAAGAAGGAATAATAGTACTGTAAGGTTTAAAGAGTGACTCGTCAAAAGAGGCGAAGGCGAAGGCGTTAAATAAAATGAGGAGTGTGTATTCGTTTATCAGTTGGCGTGTAGAAATACCGTGAGGTTTTAGTTGGTGAGAGTTCGACTTAACCCTCTCGCCCAACCCTGGCGAGTAGGTATCCAAGAATTTTCTCAAAAATGTACAATCGCCAAGCACCGAGAGTGACCCAACCCACCAACTATTTTTGCTTTATAAAATCTGGACTTTTGAGCCAGATGGAGCCATTGCTCTTCGAAGTCAGGGGGGTGTGAACGAACTTCAAAACTCGGGGCTGCTACTGATAATAATTTTCTTCGAAGAAAGAGCTTAATATTTTACAGCCTATCTCAGGATTCCCACTTAGAAACTTATAATCCGAAATCAAACAGGCTTTTCAATGAACTAAGAGGCATATGGGGTCCCAAGATGCTGGAATGGCGATCAGTGTCGGTCGATCCGCCTCTAGGTGCACGAGCAGGTTACAGTTCCCTAAGTAAACAACACATCACTAACGTTGTCTCTTGTGCGGCGCAGGCAGCAGCGGCGCACGCGGTGCTGGCGCACCTGGGCCCGCCCGTGCGCTACCCGCTGTACAACCAGCCCGAGGACACCGCCGTCTACCACGAGAATATCAGGAAGCACCGCGCCTTCAGGAAACGACTCGCCGACCATCTCAAAACTGTTCGCCTAGAAACTGAGAAGGTACCTAGAATTAATTTAATTGTTAATGACCAATCTTAATTTTAAAATATTTGACTTTGACCATGAAAACTGTAACATCTTGTAATAAGTCAGAACTCGAGAGATACCCTGAGCTGTTCTTTTAAGAGAGGCTGCTGTTTCTCCCACCAACGGAATCGCAGCTGCCTATTTTTAGGCCACATTAAACAACCACACGGTCATAATGACCATGACCGTGTGGTGATGAATGAACTATGGTCAACATTGTCCACGTATGGGGTGAGCAGCTGTTTGATCCGAGCACTGAAATCTCTTTATGAAAATTCTAGTGCTTGTGTCAGAATAAATGGGGCATACACTGATTGGTTCCCAGTGGAGCGAGGGGTACGACAGGGATGTGTAGCGTCGCCATGGCTGTTTAACTTATTCATGGACAACTGTTTGACAGATCTGAAAGAAAGTGTATTTGGTTTAAGAATGAAAGAGTTACTCATCAAATGTCTTCTCTATGCCGACGACCAAGTATTACTTGCATCGTCTGCTAATGAGTTACAGAAAATGGTAACTATTATGAATGTAGCTCTGAAAAGGAAAGGAATGAAAGTGAATGTTAGCAAAACGAAAGTAATGGTTTTTGAAAGAGATGAATATGTGACAGATTGTAATATTGTGATAGATGGAGAAAAAGTGGAAGAAGTAATAGAGTTTGTATACCTGGGTAGTACATTTACGAAAGATGGAACATGTGAGAGTGCTATTGAATGAAGAGTAAATGCTGGGAACTTTGTGAGTGGTGCTCTTTATGCATTTATGAACAGCCAGAAAGTGTCCCAAAAGGCAAGACTGGCTGTGCATAGGTGTGTTGGTGCCCACACTTATGTATTGTAGTGAATGTTGGGTATGGCAGAAGAAGCACAAAAGTAAAATAAATGCGGTAGAGATGATAGCATTGAGGAGTATGTGCGGGTTAAGACTGAGTGACAGAGTTAAAAATAGTGTGATAAGAGAAAAGTGTGGTGTAAAAGAAGATGTAGTAACTAAAATTGAGAAAGGGATGCTTAGATGGTTTGGACATGTAGAGAGAATGGATGAAAGAAGATTAACAAAAGAGATTTACAAGGCGAGTTTGAATGGACATATTGAAATTTAAATAATGGCCAGGTCAAGAGTCGTAAATGTATGAAAGGAATAATGAGAGTGGAAGAAGCTAAGGAGGTACCGTGGCAAATGGAGGGATGTAGTCTCTGCCTACCCCTATAGGAACAAGGCGTGATGTTTATGTATTTGCGATGGCTGAGTGGTTAAGGTTAGAAGTTACAGTAGTGCCAATTCCACTGTTTAGTTTCAATACATGATTGTTGAACTGTGTGTGTGTGCGTCTGCAGCGAGAAGACGCGCTGACGGAGGAGTACAGCCGGCGCGCCGCGGAGTGGCTCCGCCGCGTGGAGAGGATCGAGCTCGGACAGAAGCGGAAGGCGAAGGACGCGCGGAACAGGGAGTTCTTCGAGAAGGTGAGTCACCATACAGAGTTATATACAGCTCGTCCAGATTTGTAGTCTTACAACGAGAGTTGTTGGAGAGAAATCTCGAGGCCCAGGTTTAGGCTAAACCCAGATTGGAGGCGATGTGAACGCGTCAAGTTCCTCAACTATCATCATCATCATCATTATCAGCCTATTAACGGCCCACTACAGGGCCAGGCCTCCCTCCTTATAGGAGAGGGGATATGGAGCGTACACCCACCACGCTGCTCCAATGCGGGTTGGCGGGCTTAGGGTGATAATGTTTCATTTATTAACGATCACTATCAGATGTTGATGATAGTGACCGGGACCGACGGCTTAACGTGCTCTCCAAGGCACGGGGGTGTAACACCACCAACTTCCAGACTCCGGGCTTGGAATGTACTGAACATTTCATAGAAGAATGAAAAAGCTCAGAATTATTCCATGACCCGACCCAGGGATCGAACCCAGGACCTCGTGATCAAAGCCACATAGGCTAACCACTAGACCAACGAGGCAGTCAACTATAGTCTAACTAAAACTATTTTTAAATCAGTCTATACTAATATTATAAATGCCAAAGTAATTCTGTCCGTTTGTTACTCATTCACGCCTAAACCACAAAACCAATACAAAGTGAATGTGGTACAGAGATAGTCTAGAGCCTGACAGAACAGAACAGAGCGGACCGGACCTTTAACGACTTCGTAAAGTGCGTAAGAGTCAGTACAATTGACTATTATGAGTCATGCAGCGTACTTAAGAAGTTCGGTTTCACACGCAGTGGAAGTCTAGCTTTAAGTCGTCCCAAATTAGACAACATCCGGCTGCAGTGCAAACAAGGTTTTCCACTTCCTTCGCTGCCATCTCTTCCTGCTTTATCATCATCTTCTTCTTCATTCCGGGATTTTTCATTCCGCACTTGGCCATGATGTTGATCGTTGTGTTCACCGGTCTAGATGCCCTCTGGTTCATACCGACAGCCTCATTGAGTGTTGCCGAGAGACCAATGTAGGCCGCTCGTCGCTCTGACATGCTAATGTTTCTAAGCATAACACGTATCGGTGTCTCGTTTTCTTCTAAGCAGGCTCTGCACAGGGGGCTGTCAATCATACCTAAAATTCAAAGGTGTTCGTTTAACATGCAGTGACCTGTTATTAGTCTTCTTTCTCCACCATTCCCAGCTTCATGCTACTCAAGCACATGAGAATTTTGTTAAACTTGACTTCGCTGCAGTTTGTTGAAGATGATGTGTATTGGAACAGGTGTTCCCCGAGCTGCGCAAGGCGCGCGAGGAGCGCGAGCGGTTCAACCGGCTGGGCGCGCGCGTCAAGTCCGAGGCCGAGCTGGAGGAGATCGCGGACGGGCTGCACGAGCAGGAGCACGAGGACAAGAAGATGCGCTCGCTCACCGTGGTGCCGCCGCTGCTGAGGGACCCGCGCGTGGCCAAGCCGCACTTCGACACCAACAGTGAGTCTAAACTAGTCTGAAATCAATCTTGACTTTATTTGACCAAATATTTGGCAAATACATGAATACGTTTGCGAAACCCACTTCAAAAACATATTTGTAAAATTTTAAAATGGACGTCGGACATAGGCCTCTAGTCTCCATACACTTTGTCTTGAAATGAAAGACATGAAGTAATAATTATGATCACACTTGCAGTTCGCTGCATGGACATGGAGACGGAGTACAAGGAGCTGAAGCTGCGCAACGTGTGGACGCGCGCCGAGCGGGAGGTGTTCCGCGAGAAGTACCTGCAGCATCCCAAGAACTTCGGCCAGATCGCCTCCTTCCTGCCCAGGAAGAGCGTCAGGGACTGTGTCAGGTACGGACCGTAGCGCCTCCCTTGCAGTCCGCTGCATGGACATGGAGACGGAGTACAAGGAGCTGAAGCTGCGCAACGTGTGGACGCGCGCCGAGCGGGAGGTGTTCCGCGAGAAGTACCTGCAGCATCCCAAGAACTTCGGCCAGATCGCCTCCTTCCTGCCCAGGAAGAGCGTCAGGGACTGTGTCAGGTACGGACCGTAGCGCCTCCCTTGCAGTCCGCTGCATGGACATGGAGACGGAGTACAAGGAGCTGAAGCTGCGCAACGTGTGGACGCGCGCCGAGCGGGAGGTGTTCCGCGAGAAGTACCTGCAGCATCCCAAGAACTTCGGCCAGATCGCCTCCTTCCTGCCCAGGAAGAGCGTCAGGGACTGTGTCAGGTACGGACCGTAGCGCCTCCCTTGCAGTCCGCTGCATGGACATGGAGACGGAGTACAAGGAGCTGAAGCTGCGCAACGTGTGGACGCGCGCCGAGCGGGAGGTGTTCCGCGAGAAGTACCTGCAGCATCCCAAGAACTTCGGCCAGATCGCCTCCTTCCTGCCCAGGAAGAGCGTCAGGGACTGTGTCAGGTACGGACCGTAGCGCCTCCCTTGCAGTCCGCTGCATGGACATGGAGACGGAGTACAAGGAGCTGAAGCTGCGCAACGTGTGGACGCGCGCCGAGCGGGAGGTGTTCCGCGAGAAGTACCTGCAGCATCCCAAGAACTTCGGCCAGATCGCCTCCTTCCTGCCCAGGAAGAGCGTCAGGGACTGTGTCAGGTACGGACCGTAGCGCCTCCCTTGCAGTCCGCTGCATGGACATGGAGACGGAGTACAAGGAGCTGAAGCTGCGCAACGTGTGGACGCGCGCCGAGCGGGAGGTGTTCCGCGAGAAGTACCTGCAGCATCCCAAGAACTTCGGCCAGATCGCCTCCTTCCTGCCCAGGAAGAGCGTCAGGGACTGTGTCAGGTACGGACCGTAGCGCCTCCCTTGCAGTCCGCTGCATGGACATGGAGACGGAGTACAAGGAGCTGAAGCTGCGCAACGTGTGGACGCGCGCCGAGCGGGAGGTGTTCCGCGAGAAGTACCTGCAGCATCCCAAGAACTTCGGCCAGATCGCCTCCTTCCTGCCCAGGAAGAGCGTCAGGGACTGTGTCAGGTACGGACCGTAGCGCCTCCCTTGCAGTCCGCTGCATGGACATGGAGACGGAGTACAAGGAGCTGAAGCTGCGCAACGTGTGGACGCGCGCCGAGCGTGAGGTGTTCCGCGAGAAGTACCTGCAGCATCCCAAGAACTTCGGCCAGATCGCCTCCTTCCTGCCCAGGAAGAGCGTCAGGGACTGTGTCAGGGACGGACGACAGCACATATTTTTATGGCTACTAACTGTGGTTTGTAGCTTTGATTGCGAAAAGCTCGGTATTTTGAATAAGAGTATGCTTCTGATCCTATAAGATGCTTAAAGCTAAGTTGCCGACTATACCTGAGAAATACTACTTTTTTATGAAATAGAGGCATGCGTTTGAGTGATGAAGTTCAGGTCGGAACACGCTGGCCTAGAAGATGCCTATTCACTCCTGTCTTGAAGATGTTAATTTTGTAGGTAGTAGGAAATTGACGCCAGAACTTGCCAGACTTTTGCTGTGCGCATGTGAAACGACTATTTGTCAAATACGACACGTACGTATCCACTACGTATAGATGCTATTGTTCACGGCGTCTTACTGTTCTGTGGTATAAAGTAGGGCGAGCAACAAGATCTTGGAGTGATGGAGCTTAAAACACGTTAAGATAATAAAACAATATTTTGGATTTTGTAAAAGAGTGAGCAAAATTTATCTCAAATTTTCGGATATTTTAAAGTCCCATATTTTCTTCACGTATATATTATAGTTAGAGTTGCCACGAATACTTGCTATTATTCGGTATTCGGCATTACGCGTCATTTTTTTGATGTTCGTCAAATACCGAATAATAGCTAGTATTATTCGGTATTCGGCGAACAGTCGTCGAAAATAAAGTTTTAACGAAGAAAAGAACTAATGAGTTACAAATAATCATTTTTTTTATTATTTTCCCTTATAAAACAATACACAATATCAATTATTATCTGTAATATGTGCCTGTGCCTATAATATTCATGAAATTAAATAAGTAAGGCTTTTTAATTAATATTAAAAATCCAACAGAGGCAGATTGTGGTGCAAAAAAACAATTTTTTCTGCATGTTCTGGAGCAAGTCGGTTTCGTTTTTCCTCGTAAATTAAACCTGCCTCGGAAAATAGTCTTTCTGAATAAACTGAGCTTGCTGGTGTGATTAAGTATCGTTTAGCAAGCTTACTTAAAATAGGAAATATATTCTTATTGGTACTCAAAAATCCATATGGGTTTATTTTTCAGCCTTTGCTAATGCGATGTAGTTGGCGATTTCTTTAGCAGTGGCATTCTTGGGTTGCTCTTCAGTAGGTTGCTCTATAGATGATTCTTCAAATCATGCCCAAAATAGTTTGAGTTTCCGAATCATGCTCACTTTCATTGTCTAAACGAGACCTTTTGGATGCCCTTTCTGGATCCGAATCATCATTTTCGTCATCTAAAGAAAGCCTAGGACCTTCTCTGAGCGCAGCTCTACGGATCCGTTCAACTTGGGTAGCGTCAAAGTAAAAGTTCTTGTAGCGGGGGTCTAAAAATGTCGACAAATAATATGTCTTCGTAAAGTATAGATCATCCAAGTTAAAACGGGCTTCCATATTTTCTATCAACACCTTTCTAAAATCATCAACGTGTGCAGTTTGTTGAATCAGCGCATCTTTCATTAGGTATCTGATTAATGAAACAGTGCTAGGTATCACATCTGTATCTGTATCATATGTAGGTGCATATGTGAAACTCGTGATTTTTGTTATCTCTTCGAAAGGTTTTAAGAGCTTTGGTAGGTATAAATAAAATGAAACAGATTTCTTTAACTTTATTGTTCTCTTTTCTCACAACCTTAGAAGAAATTAGAAATATTTTTAATGTGTTTAATGTTTTTTTTTATGTCGAATAGTAATGTCGAGTTATTCGACTATTCGCCAAAGTGTATGGCGATTAATCGGTATTCGACTATTCGCGGCAACTCTAATTATAGTAACCTAGTAGTATTTGCGGATGTGGTTCTATGAAAATTTCCCGGCGACACAGTCGGCTTAGAATTTTACTGGAAAGCATCAAAGCTATTTGCTTACACTTTTTTAATTTTATTATGTACCTCGGTAAGCTTTATCCAAAACTTTGTTCTTTGGGTAATGTGGTGTTTGTCGGCAGGTTCTACTACCTGTCGAAGAAGGCGGAGAACTACAAGCAACTGCTGCGGAAGCCGAGGCCGCGGCGACACGCGCGACCGCGACCGCAGCCCGAGCCCGAGCTGCCCGCCGGCGTCACCACGCGCCTGCAGCGGATACAGGGTAACGTGTCACTTCGTACAGCACATACACACGTGCGACGACATAGGGACCAATCTAATGATGTTTGTTGCGCAGGCACGGCGCGTGTGGTGGATAAGGACGCGAGCATGGACGAGCTGGCGGCGCCAGTTGAGCCCACGCCCGTCGACCTCATCCCCGTGCCGCCCGCCGCCCCCGCTCATCCCGCCAGGTCAGTCCCTGCGAGCACAGATGAGTCGGCGGCGCCAGCGGAGCACACACCCGTCGACCTCATCCCCGGGTCACCCGCCGCCCCCGCTCATCCCGCCAGGTCAGTCCCTGCGATCACATATGAGTCGGCGGCACCTGCTGAGTCCACGCCCGTCGACTCCATCCCCGTGCCGCCCGCAGCCCCCGCTCATCCCGCCAGGTGAGTCCCTGCGAGCACGGACGCGCATCCCGCCAGGTCGGACGAGCTGGCGGCGGCACACGAGCCTGTGCAACATCGACAACATATACCTACCTATCTTAGTTGAGCTTTAGGTTTAGAATCTGTAGATCATACAAAATACGGACAGAAGAACACACAAACAATGTTCAAAACAGACTCAATTATTTCCCGCAGGGCACATGTTCTATAGGAAACAGCACCATCTATTAAGAGCAATCAAAATTAACTCAAGACAGCGCCATCTATGTTCGATCGAATGTACTGCATAGTGAGGGTTTGTTTCGGAGTTGGCCTACCCTCATTCTTCGTATTGATCTGTTAGTTCAAATGTAGTGTTCCGCGTAATACCGAAGGTCTCCGCCCGATGGCGTTGAATTGTCAGGAACGTCATGAATGATTGGTTCGTACATGAGGCGCCACTTGCACTGGGTCGGTGCGCCAGCCAGCGCCACGGTACAACAGTATCCAGTGCAACATAATAGAGATGTGCATGTGATTCTTATTTCAGCTATATTCATCGTATTAATCTACTCAGATAAAATTACGAATTTTAATTAATTATTTATTACTATTTAAACCGTCCGTCTGAGAACGGCATCATTAATTATCATTATCAAGTATTGTCAACCAATGGAAAGTGTCATTTGACAAATGTACGATCGCGATATACGATAGCATCGTGCACTAAAATGGCAATGTTTAGAATATTTAGAAATATTTTTAGTATTTATTTTGCAGCAGATAATAATGTATCTCGTGTTTTATGATATTCTTTATAATACAACAAATGCGTTAATTTGTGTAACTTCTATAAAAACTCTGTTAAAAAGTAAACCCGAAAAGTAAACAGAATCCCACGCGAACTCCCGCTTGTTTGCGTACATATAAATCAAAATAACCTAATAACTAAATTGCAGCACAATACAAAACTAAATAAAATCTAAACGCAAACAACAAACATCGGCGAACAATAGTAGCGCAGTCAATCTAAAACAAAGTGCAATAATAAAATCCGCACAAGTACAGTGGTATCGCAGTTCAATACGGCGCGGTGCGGCGGGCGGGCTTTTTAATTACGCCGTGTCAACACGCCGAGCGACCGCCATGAATTATTCAGAGGGCGGGACGAGCGCGGGATGAGCGGGATTTGGCGTTCCGTGCGATACAAGCGAGTACTGTGCTGCTGAGTGCTTGTCTGAGGGTAGATAGATTTTTCAAGGTATTAGTCATGTATGTCTTTAACATTCGCAGGATGTCTTTAACGTTTTCGTAGGAAGATTCCTTCCTTATTTCAATACAATTAGGTGATGATATTTACAGCGGGTGGGATGATTTCGGGTTTTAACGTTCTGGTGTAACGTACGATATAGTCGGGAGCTTTTGTGTTCTGCTAAGTGATTGAGGACCGAAATAGATTTTTTAAGCAATATCTTTTTCATTATATGGACATATCATACAATTCTTTTTTAATTCAACTGGGCGTAGTATGATATTCATAGAGGGAGAGATGTTTTCGGTATTAAACGATCTGTACGATACAATTGAGAAGGTCAATGTTGTGCTACGTGATTAAGTTCACAACTAGGTTATTTTTCAAATATGTAATATTAGCTATATTTTTAAAGAAAAGGTAGTGGGTACAATAATAGTTTAATGGGCGGAGGTCGTTTCCAAACAAGTTGGACTCTAAATTCATTTTATGAACCTCGGATAATAAATTAAAGCGTCAAATCATTATGCATCCATGGGAGACTATTAGAAAATTGACGGCAAAAGAAAAACAATTTAATTTAATTTTTCAGTTCTTTTAAAGTAATGGTAATGAGTAGAACCTATGAAGTTTCAAATTAAACTATGTATGAACATATACAAAGTGTGTAAGTTGTGTTTTTTTAAATTACCTACTGAACCTTGTATCGGAAATGTTATTCTTGGCAAGATTAAACTTTGTCCTGTATGCAGACACTTGGGATAATGTTTTCTAATGACCTCCTGATCGAAGATGAGAAATCGACACGTGTTTAAATTAGCTGTTAAAATAACGACGCGTGTTTAAATTAGTGTTTAGGAAAGCCGTTAGGCTAGCTTCAAACATTAAGCTCTAGCACATTTTTCTGCGACAGACGCAAGGAGTAAGACAGTAGGTTGGTGTAAGAATAAAGTTATTCTTTAAAAAAAACAATAAAAATTTAAAGTGACCTTTTTGCAAAAGTCAAATAGTCCTTTTCTGCGAACAAGTACTCGAATGTAATCTCCATAAAACGTCGAAAAGGCAACCGAAAAAGGGGTTTTTTGTAAGTTCTTCCCGACCAGTGTTTGCACTCACTCTGCGTTATGAGAATCAGATCGCGGTTATTCTTTGCATTAATCGTTTAAAATTCATATTTCTCCTCAATCTACTTAACTTTTTCTCATACCCGAATGAATTGTTTCGTCGTATTCGTATAATGTGGGTAGTTTATGATTAATTGTTAAGTACACTGTACATCTGTGAGAAGGACGAGGAATGAAAGTTCACTTTGTCTGTCTTTACAACTCCCTCATATACATGTTTATAAAGCAGTTTTGTCTTCTTTGTTCAAATGGTCGCTTTTATTATATTACGTTTTATTTAACCGGAATTGAAAATACAAACTCTCTTAGTCAGATGTGACATACCATACTTCTCAAAACAATAAGTTTGTAAGTGACGTATTATTGTAAGACTCTATCACACATTCTAGGGAGCAGGCATCCATTTAAACCCTGTCCTACGTTCTGTTCGCTAAATTCTTAAAGGTGCACATAAGTACCTAAGTAAATGTTCCCGTTGTGAATATAAATATTGATTAAACAAACTTCATTTCATGAATTCATATTTTGTTTACCTCAATAGAGACAAATTTTATACCTCAAACGCGTGTATTTACATCACCCTCTGTGGGAGAGGAGGGGGTGGGGAGGCAGAGTTAGAGGTAGAGGGGAGGAGGTGTGTCAATAAAGAAATATAGAATAATAATGGCGCGATATTCGTGCGTGTGTTGACAATCACTCCCGTTATTATTTGCGGAGGATCCCGCGGGATACGCCGCCGGGCCGCCCGCCGCCCGCCGCGCGGTATCGACTGTCGATGACAGGGACGTCGACACATTCTGGTCAGCCTTGCTTCTAAAACATTTTCTATTGTCTATTAAGTTGTATAAATTATATCTGCGTTTTATCAGTTTTATTTTCGAAAAACATTCAATCATCAATTATGCATAAAAATATAATAGTGGCTTTAGAAGGAGTGTGAATAGATAAACTAATTTTAAAAGTGGTACTTTTAACATGCTATATATTTATTTAGGCCACGACCTGCACCTTGGTATGTGCTCTCAACATACTTTGCTTTAGACCCTCGTATAGTGGCCATTTCTAATCGGCCCAAAGGAGGAATGTAAACGTCACCTATATTGCAACCACGTAACTACGTGATGGAAAAGAGAAGGAGGAAAAAGAGTTCCCGATTCTTGATTTCTATTCCTAATATCCTTAAAGAATATCCGGTAAAAAACCGATATCCGTTAAAAGTCCGACCGACATGCCATATCGGGACTGTAACTTCCACTGTATAATTGTATATCCTCTACTATTTTCCTTGTTCTTGGATCTCTCGAATGTCACACATCTAGCTTACATATAGCAGAACAATCCCACAGCCATTAGCCACAACTGGTGGATGTCTATCCTCGTAGCCTACACTAATCGCGGGAGCTATCGATACAAGCGATCGTCGACACAGGCGCCGCCCCAGCCTGTCCTCGGTGACGGTTTGTTTAGATTTTTACGCAAACAGCGGCCGCCCATCTTTCTAATTGCCTTAATTAAAGCGGTCGAGGAAACGAAACTCGGGGGACGATGAAAAAGTACAACTTTTTTTGGTTTTTATACTTCTCATTTTTTGTCCGTTTCCATATCATATTGATACCGATTCTCTTTTTCCAATTAGTTTAATATTACTTTTGTGTTTATTATTATCCAAGCAATCAAAGGTTTCTACTTTAAGGACGTTACCTAGAACCCACAAACTGCTTTACTACGTAAAATAAATGTTCCTTAAACTTGGCTGGCACCGACTTCATAGATATGCTAAGTAATTTAAAGTAACTAAATGACACAGTTATTTTTTACTTTTTAGTCGATTCTACTTTTTGTTAAAATTTTTTATTTTGTTTTACAAGTTACTCAAAAATGTTGACAGTTCTAGAAATAAAAAATGCGATTTAGCAATTTAGCGTGAATCATAGACATATAAAGCTGCTCTGCTGCTGCTGTATAATTATTTTAATTTTAATGTGTCAAAATCTTAGACACTTCTAAAAATTTTAAAAATTTACATAAGGAACAATGAGCAAAAGTTACTACTACATTTGTTTCGTTATAAAACGATACAAAATCTGTAGTTCAGATTGTGGAAAGCGCATTGTGGTAGCAAGCAAATGCGTCGATTTAATCCTAAATCGGTTCTGTCGTGGCGTTAGAGTTAGCGTGCGCTAATGAACGCGGGCGGGCGGCTGCGGGGGGCGGCTGCGTTGCCAAATTTTAATTATTATCAAACAGATCGCCCTGAAACCGTTCTGATTGGTGCTAAATAAATATTGCGATTGTGCTCCCGTGGAGTTTATTGTGGGCTGCAATGTACATTGCTGACGGACAAAATAGTTAGAAGAATCGATGGAACTTAGGTGAGGACTGGTGATATCGCACCGACCTCCAACCGTATTGGTTGACATCCCACTGGGTATCGAAAATGATGTCAAACCAATATATTTTTGATGAAATCTTGTTTAGTTTATTTTTTTTAAATTATCTTAAAGAGATATTTAAGTAATTATTTTAATAAAACTAAAATATTTATGTAACATCAATTGTGCATTTTTATCACTGTCTGTCTATTGGACATCGAATGAGAAGCCTAAAAAAATTTGTGATCAAAATAACTTATATTTAACTTACCGCGTATGCTCTTGCAATGCATTGCAGATGTAGTTAGTAGCACAATACAACACCCGCCTCAATACCGGCATTGAGTGTAAAGCATTGTTAAAACACGATTATAACTCGACAAACAATCCGAACAACCTTGTTAAAACACGAAAATTAACATTTCATACATTTGAACTGATTAATGCGATATCTGAGCGGGCAAACAGCGGCGACGCGCGGGGCGGCGCGGGGCGGGGCGGAGGGTAAACATAATTAGCGCAATTCGCCACTCTTTATATTAACCGGTTTACCCCGCGGCCGACCCTCACCCCCGGCGGAATTAATAAACAGCCCAGGAACAGTCGAATGTAATGAGTGCTTGCCGAGCCTTAATTATATCAATTGAAAGAAGCGACCACGACGAAATGGTTCAAATTTACAAAATGTATAAAATATTTGATAGTTAATAAAGCTTTTTCAAATTATTGTTGTTATCATACCTGTTTGAATATGTCCTTACTCCGCAGTGGGGTAACAACATTACTTGAAAATAACAACTGTCACACACTGACTGTTTGTGATTTAATTTATCTATACTAGTTATTTAATTCACCCAGACTACGAGTATGCGTATGCTTAATTATTTACTCTGGTACCAATTTACAGTACGTATCGACATTACCGCTTTTATATTGCAAGCTTATCTTACTGTCACTAAATGAATTATTTGAGAATTAAATGGCGCTATGTTGTACACAGGTCAGAACTGAGTCGGACGCCTCCCTTACCTCCCTCACCGCCGCCTGGGTCGTCGGCCCCTCCAGCCCCAGTCGCGAGCACGGCGAGCGGCAGCCCGGGCGCGATCAGCGGCCCGAGCGGCCTCACCGGCCTGGGCGGCTCGCCGAGTCTGAGCGCTTCCAATTGCTCAGGCGCAGATGGATTCAGCAACACGAGTGGACTTATCCCAATGAGTACTTGTAGTGCAAGTTTAAGTGTGCCCAGTGCGTTGGCGAGTACTAGCAGTGCAGTGAGTGTAGTAACTAGTGTGTCCGGTCCGGTGGGGAGTCCGGTGGTGTCGGCGCCGACGCCGCCGGCGTCCGACGCGCCCGCCGCCTCGCTGACGGAGTTGGCGGTGACGGTCGCGGCCACCACTGCCACGGTTATCACTGTGAGTATTGTATATTTTATTGATATGTTTATGGTTGAGTTAAGTTCATGCCCAGCTGTGGGCGTATATTGGCTGACAATTCAGAAGCCGACACTTGAGTATTTAAGTGGCGAATAATTCCGCAACAACTTATGACAAAGAATAGTATAAATAAAAATTTCTCATACTTGAGCATAGTTCAGAGGGTTTGTGGCAGTTGGGCTGTGCGTTGGTGTCAATTGAAATATAAATTATTGCAGTCGCCCGCGACTTGTCTCTATAATATCCTTGTGATTACTAAATAATTTGTTTTGATAAGGATTTTATTTAAGTTGTATAAATGATGACGTAAACGTAAGCATATGAATTGAATGATTTTTTAAAACTCAAAAAGTTATATATCTCTTAAAATATAAAAGATAGATATACTGTCACGGACTTTTTTGTAGAACTTTTTAAGATACATAAAGTCTCCATACATTACTTTTAATTGTTCTCAATAGTTAAGGCAGCGTACGCGCTTTAAGCCGATTTAACAGATTTTTGGGATCCGACTTGCGCGACAAAAATTGTGATAACTCGGTTAATATATACAATACAAATATAATATATTGCCTATGACACTTACCGATAACGTAGCATTCTACTGGTGAAAGAATTTTTCAAATCGGATCAGTAGTTCCGATGATTAGCCCCGACAGAACTTTATTTACAAACTTTACCTCTTAATATTAGTATAGATTACAGAAAAATAATGCTCTTGTACAGATATATAAAGTTTAATATTGTGTATGTAATTAATTTAACACATTTTTGTGACTTTTTTATTTGTTAAAATGTAAGTTGTATTTTGTTTCGAATAAAATATCAACTGATTGTATTGGCATCAGACGACGTCAGTACCCAGCGGCGGCGCGGTGTCGACGAGCCTGTCGGGCAGCGCGCCGCCCACGCCGCAGCCTGCGCACCCGCCCACGCCCACGCATCCTCCGCCCACGCCCGAGCCCGGTTAGTGATAATACATTGTAACTTTGTATATATACAATCTGATTTGTAATACATCTCGTACATACGAGGGTGGTATATCCCCATTTCTCGGAGAGCAGTAAACGTTTTAAATACAACACAACTCGTTCTGAATATAATATTAATATAAAAAGTTCACTTAAAAATCTTAACCTTTCGTGAATAATAAATGACCTCATAAATCATTTAAAGATTCTACATTTATGAAATGAAATTAGAATGTTTAATTTTCATTTCAGTTAGTACTGCGATGTGAGGGATTTGAATATTAATTAGCTGAGAGTAAAGCAATATGTTTCATAGCGTTTTAAATTTATCTTGCACTAGTGACCACCACCCTGGTATTGCTCGAGTTTTTTATTCTCATTTATGTATTTACCCTATAATATAAAAAAACTTAAAAATTAAAAAAAGACGATCGGTCCTATTGTGGGGTGTGTAAAGCCCAAATAACGGCTGGTAAGAGCTGTGAGGAACCATAGCGCCTTCTATATCCGACCTTTAATCCAACAGCCTAGCGGAACTTTATGTTTTTACAATAAGATTGGACTGAAACGACTATGTTTCAAGCCTCAATAGCACCACGGTTCCGGGTCGCATTTGGATTCTCGGGTTATGGGTTGGAACCTTCATTTTGGCTATTGTCGTATCCAGACCTGACACAGATTTTTTTTGCCAAGGAGTAAAGATTTGTCATATTTTGTAAGAGTATAGGCTAGCAATGAGCTTACAAAAGCTATAATGTAAAACAGAGTTGTATGACACATAACAATAAGAGAGTTGTTATCGAAGTTTCAGGAATCTTAACTAAAGTTAAGGAAACGTTTTTCGTTTGATTTACTTTTTTTTTTCGTTATTTCATAACAATAATACGATTTATTTAGATAAAGAAATTTTCGAAATGACAGCGAAACAAAAAAACTATTACAAGTAAAATTTAAAAAGATGTACAAAAATAAATGCGAAAATAATTAAATTGATTGACCTTAATGGTCAATACATTAAGCGTTTCATATGTAAATGAACAACAAAATGTTCATGCAGGTGCTTTGATATCTGAGTGTCATCTACAAACTAAACACGTAGTTTGATAAACACTTGCTCGAAAGGACAATAAATAAAACACGATTCACATAGTCGATAAACTTTTATTTCAACAATGTAACTAAATTAATTTAACCTAGAGCGCGTTAAGCTCGCCCGATAATACTGATATGGTTATTTACCCCGCACGTTCGCTCGTTTACCCCACGTATTAGTTTATTTCCCCACAATCGAATGTTCTTCGCACGACACGTTCACGCACTGGACGTGGAGGGCTCAGGCGAGGCTCTGCCGGCGGCCGCCTCCTCGGCGTGGCAGCTCTTCCTGTGCTTGTGCACGAAGTAGTAGGAGGGGAACTTGGAGCCGCAGGTCTTGCACGGGTAGTAGTGCAGCGTGGAGCGCGCGGGCGGCTTGCGGTGGCGGCACGGCCACTCGCGCTCCGGCGCCGGCTCGCGCCACGCCACGTTGAGCACGCGGCTGAAGCGCACCGGCCCGTCGCACGACGCGATGTCCAGCACGGCGCCACTCGGGCGCGCCGGCGGGGTCTCCTCGACGCGCTCCACGTCCAGCTCGCTCGACGTGGTGGACGAGGGCGAGGCTGGTGGCGGGGACGCGGGCGGCGACGGGGCGCGCGCCCGCCGCGGCACGGGCCGGTGCGCGCCCGGCGGCGGAGCGGGCCGCGCCACGCACGGACTCGGCCCGAGCCACGCGCGGTACAGCGACAACATCTCCGAGCCGCCGCAGATTGCAGACTAGCCGCGCGATCTTCATCCCCCGCCTTATATACTCTCGTTGCGACTTCTGAAAAGTTTGCGTTGCGATTCCGTTTAACCCATTAAAAATTAATGCACAAAATAGTGCGCCGTGTGGGGCTGCGGGGCTGCGGGCACACGAAATCATGAAAAGAGGCTCCATTATACAAAAAAAGTAGGTCCATTCAATACACACAAAAACCACTCCAATATTTTAATTCGAAACGTTCGCGAGTACAAAGCGAATTTTTAAAAGAATGCAAATGCGACATCTCGACAAAGCACTTGACGTTTTTTTGTGAATCTCGGTCCACGGCGGCGTATAAAATATTCCTCTCGTCGTAATAACCGGCGAGTGTCTGTGAGTCGGCAAACACTTAATTCACTTAGAGGTCCCGGGGGCCGGCGTGCTCCGCGCCGCTCCATTGCGGGTTAAACACCGAGCTAACTAGCCTACACGAAGCTCTTTGTTGCGACAAGCGACTGCAACACGTTTTAAGAAAATTAGGCAACCTTCCAAGGAACTGTGCACTGTGTACATCAAATATTCTAATATAAATTAGCGCTCTTCTTCTTCTCTCCTAACTGATACAGAAGTGACGCATTCTAACTTCGCAGGGTGCTAGCTATTGGGTAAAAATGAGGGAGAAGGT
Source organism: Mycalesis mineus (assembly GCA_034621355.1). NCBI lineage: Eukaryota > Metazoa > Arthropoda > Insecta > Lepidoptera > Nymphalidae > Mycalesis > Mycalesis mineus. The sequence continues at coordinate 18,403,477 of CM067888.1, read as the reverse complement.
AGTGTTTTTTACCCGACTGCGTCAGAAGGAGGGTAATGTTTTTCGAGCGTATGTATGTATGTATGTATGTATGTATGTATGTATGTATGTATGTATGTTTGTATGTATGTCCATTTCTTCGGCACGCGCTACAGCCTAAACGGCTGAACGGATTTTGACATGTGAGGTGTCGTTGAATTTGGCTAAATTGTGGTAGTGACATAGGCTATATGAATTTTCAAAATGGCGGCTGTAAATGGAGGAAAAAAGGGGGGACGTATACATTTTTTTCTTTTATCCTAGCAATATGGGTATCAAATGAGAGCTCGTAAAAAGACCATTTCAAAAATATAAATATCATATCATGTTTATATTACTGTTTTAAACTGTACCAAGTGTACCGTCTCATTTCTTTACTACATATTAAAACTAAAAATTCTCAAATAAAATTATTATTATAAAAACAAAAAACCCAACTGCTCAGTGTGTCAGCCAAGATTTAAAACAAACAGCACCACTGGCACTGCTAGATATTCAGCGCTCGGCTTGGCCGGATATTTGGTATTCAATAAACAATATAAAATTATTATTATAAAAACAAAAAACCCAACTGCTTAGAAGTAATTAACTGAAAAGAGAAAAACAAGGATCACTATATCTATGTTAAATTCTAAATAATTTATGGTGCTGCAGGCGGGGACAAACGTAGTTTTGGTAAGCCTTTCTTTCCCAGGTAGTAAACTATTTTGTCCACAACTGCAGCACCATAAAGTATTTAAAATTTTACATAGATATAGTGATCCTTGTTTTTCTCTTTTCAGTTAATTACTTCTAAGCAGTTGGGTTTTTGTTTTTATAATAATAATTTTATATTGTTTATTGAATACCAAATATCCGGCCAAGCCACTGACCGAAGCGCTGAATATCAATCTACTAAATATTCGGGACCCATAGCAGTGCCAGTGGTGCTGTTTGTTTTAAATCTTGGCTGACACACTGGTGTACGTACACATCATAATTTTGCCGATTTTACCATTTATCTTGGCCATGCTCTTAACGGTCGGTCGTGATCGCTGCAGAACTCGGCTGACACACTGACGTCAGGATTATGATCCATTGAAGCGTTTCATCGAATTGTAATCGCACACGCTACCTGTAATTATCTGTAATTCAGCGAACAAAGCGCCGGCGAGCGGGCGAAGGCTGATTTGTAATTCCGTGTGTGAAGTCGCAGCCGGGATTACCGCTGACGGGATAAGCCGCTTGCAGGTATTACCGACGGCGTGTTTATTTGATACCTGTCACGTGTTGCCTGTCAAACCTATTTGGATATAGGTTTGTTTTTAGGAGATTAATTTCTTAAGAACACATTTTCAATTTAGTCCGTGCTGAAAAATTAGTCTAATACGATTATAAATTTAAAAATGGATGATAGAGGTAACAAATAGAGTCACGTTCCACTGATTATCACTGACAGGTATATTGTAGCCAATAGACCTGATATAGTGATAGTCGATCGATCAGTACGCCGTGCAATAATTGTTGATATTACTGTTCCTCGTGACGATAACCTCGTGAAAGCCGAAAAGGAAAAAGTATCAACATACTGGGACCTTGCTCACGAGATTACCGCCATGTGGAATGTTGAGTCAACTATGTATTATTGTTCCGATAGTCATTTCAGTCAATGGTCTTTTTGCGAAAAGCTTCGACCAACATCTTAAGAAGCTTTCGCTTAGTTGTTGGATCAAGGGTCGGATACAGAAGGCAGTAGTCCTTGAAACGGCGCGTATTGTGAGCCACAGTTACAGCCACCATAATAGATCTGATAATGTTAAAAAAGAGTATGTAGATAGACGTACAGAAAGTCGTTCTAAATCTTTCAATTGCGGCACTGAAGACAACATCAGAAGGGGACAATTGTCGTAAAAGATCCAACAACTCCTCATCGCCGGTCGCTTTTTATTATTCATAGCTATTATTTCCCTGAGGCAGCTCTTCTTTCACTTTTTATGTCCAATTACAGTATCAGCTTGTCAGGTTGATTCTTTGTACACTCGGAAGACGAACATTAAATATATTATCATTTAGAGACACTCGCAACTTATGTAAACGTAACGGAAAAATTTAAATAAACGTTAACTAACTTAAAATAAACGTTTTTAGTATTTTTTAACATTTTCAAAGGCTTGTGATATATCATACACATTAAAGCGTTAATAGTTGCTTTCTGAATGGTTGTGATATATTGTTTTGTTATGCCACGTGTGATTTGTTTGCTTTCTATGTTCACCCACATAGTGCTCAACTGACTGACTAAATATAATCGCCAGCTGAAATCACTAAGCTATTGCTAGTATACTACTGGCTAGCAGTTTCAAAAGATCTATGCATAAATAAATTGAATGACTAATGACGATATCAGAGATAATGTAAACATTAAACCTGACCGACTGTTGAGCGTGTAATCTGCAAGATGTCTCCCTCGCGTTTGTCGTCGTAGGTACTGTGTGTGCCAGAGCTCCCCAAACTTATCACTACTCGTTATATTTTTCGGTTTTAGACGCCTTGTAAAATTAAAATTTTTTCTAATTAATCGATTTAAAACTCGTTAACACATGCTGATTTCTTGTTCTAACGAAATGTAGGTCGAAATAATGGTAAAAAACTCATGTCAACCCAAGGTCTGTCGAAGTTGGCCAGTTGAGGCGGTGTTATGCAGTGTATTATGCGATAGCTTCCTAGAATGACTTATGAAATGTTGCTTTGTTTTAGGCGATAGTTTTTTTTAACGCGAACTATTTCTTTAAAAATACCACCTGCTTAAACTACAGTAAATAAATTAATTTATGGATATCTGTAGAGCACTTGAACTTTTTGTTTTTTATTTTATTATTTTATTGTAATCAACAGCAATACATATACAAATATACATACAGTTACAAATAATATACAAAATAAGGCCACTTAGGATTACACACAGATATAAAAAGAAGAATAGAACATAAAAGCTAAATAATACACGGAAGTAATAAGAATTAGTAAATGTAATTAAATTTCACAACTGAAATTTGTGTGTGTAATGTGTGTGCACGCGCGAGCTGTAATTAATATTTTTTACTGAAGTGTATCCCTTGTAAGGCTTTGCTACTCCTGGGGGTAGATATATACAAGTTTGGGAATCACTGGTGTATATCCAGTGTGTACATTGTGTACAGCGTGTGTACTGTGTGTACAGCGCCCGCTCGCGGCTCGTTAAAATGTCACGCTCGGCATCACGGCGGCAAACATGCGACACGCAGAACACAAATCCCGCCCGGCTCACTGGAAATATCAACAGATGTACCTTCAAATTGCGATGCGGATAATATTTTTTGGTGCTTTTTTATTGATGCGATATCGCCTGGTGTTTTGTGATGATAAAGTCAATATAGCGGAATCACTTGAAAATGTATAAGTTTTATTCTTACCTTTTTATTTTTACCTTTTAGTATGTTTTTAATGCAAGTTTGAATATAATATGGATAACAAAATTCAAGAAATTAATAGTTCCACAAACAAATAATGTTGAAACAAGACTATAACGCCCTACGGCTCAGTTTGCCACGTACAGAACTGTAGAACGTGCTAATCTGCGAATTAGTGTTTTCTGCAATAAATAGGTTACTTTTAAAAAAGGTGGATAACATTTCATATAATTATTCATAAATTGCTACGACAGTGGGCGTCTCTCTGTTAATTGGCAATGAAGTCCAAATTAAAGCGAGTTTAATTACAGCGAGCAAACAGCAGTGCGATCCAATTAGCGGCTCGCACACATCGGCCGATGAGATATTACCTGCTGATGAAAGCGGATTGAGGGCAAAACTAGCTCGTTTTGGTTTTGTGAAGAATCAAACTAAACCTTATATTAGTGTAATTGTATTTTATTATAATGAAACACAATATTTATTTATTTATTAGAATCTTTTTCCATCCGCTCTTTACCCACTGTTCGCTTGACAGTCTGTCCGCTGGTCTATGGTGGTGACACGCCTAGAACCTCTCTTTCTCAATACCAGACTAGAAATGAAATTCAGGAAATATAATATCACAAATTGATAGTATTCGAACAATACTCATTCCGCCAGTTGTTTTAATTCGTGAAACACGCCACCAATCGTGAATCAATGTCGTTTGTAATTAGTTAGTCCTCATATTATAGGCCAATTGTTAAAAGCAGTTGAAGCTAGTAATAGTAACTGCCCTAATATATCTATGGTCTTCATATTTAAAGTTCCACCTCGCCCAAGGTTCGACTCCGCTAATTAGCACCGAATTATGCTGAATTTAATTACACAGAACAAATCGCAGCGCCGCCCGGCTCCCGACTCCCAGCTAGCAATTAGTGTCTGTGCAAATTTTCACTAATTAGGAAATTAATTGACTGAACACCGAGTGCCTTTGCTCTTGTTTTTACGCGCCTGTCTATGATTTATAATTCTATTATGACGTATTCTGACGGAGGCGCTTATTTTATTGGAGTTTAGGTTTACGTCATTGCAAAATCGACAAAAGTTTTACCTATCGCAAAATAAAATACACCACACAATAAACAGCCAACAAATTCATCCATCCATACTCCATCCTCCTACTAGGAGGGAGGCCTGGCCCTGGCTGTTGGCTGTTAATGGGCTGATAACTTATGGTTAGGAGTTAAAACAATAAGAAACTATTATTATCAATTATTGTTATAAATCGAATAAATAATTGATTCCTAATTATATATTTTTATAATTAAGATTTTTGATAATTTCGAGTATAGATTATTACGAGTATCGTTACCACACCGTATAATTGAGCCGTTACGAACAGTACGAGTATAAGCAAGGAACGTGGAAACACGAAATTTGACTAAACAGAGCAGTCGATCCAATTAGTGCTCGTGCAAATATCTGTAATTGGGAGATTAATTGAGCGAACCGCGCGCAGATTTAGCTGCGGTCGGCCGATTCCGATCCGACCCGATTTAATTAATAGCGTTAATCTTTCATTCAGTTTAGATATAGTTTACAGATAGAATGTTATAGGAGGTCACGTTAATTCCTGCGCGTAACGCATTCGCATCTTTTATCCGACCAATCTCAGATTGAGGAGCCGACTGGAGCGGTGGTGTTCACTGCTTACAATTCATTTTCTTACATCCACTACTTGGTCTTCGCACATTGTAGAGTCAACGTATCTTGAGCATGCTGTTTCGGAGTGAGACGCATGTAGAAGAGAATTCTACATGTTTTAGGTGAGTTTGCCGCTTGGATTCGTCGGCTTTTCGCGGAAAATCTTTACTAATATGATAAACGTGCGAAAGTTTGTAGCAGGGGTTAAAGTACGAAATTGCCAATTTGTACTGAAAAATAATAATTCGTTTTTTTATTAATTTAACATATTTATTTAATCAAAATAATTACCATTATTATCTATACATTGCTGCCATCTAATAGAATAATCTCATTTATGCCTTTGCGATAGAACTCTGGTGATCTAGATTCGACAAACTATGTGAAAGCATTTTGCACTGCCTCATGAGAAGAAAACTTTTTATCACGTAGAAAATTGTCCAAATCAGGAAAAAAATGGTAGTCCGTTGGAGCAAGGTCTGGCGAATATGGAGGGTGACGAATGGTTTCTAATTGCAGTTCCTGTAGAGTTAAAACGGTTTCTCGTGCTGTATGAGGTCTCGCGTTATCATGAAGCAATAATAGTGAAGATCGATTCATAAGTCGGGGCAGTTTCACTGCTAGTTTCGCTATCATTGTTCGGAGCTCGGCGCAGTAGACATCTGCCGTTATTGCTTGACCAGATCGGAGAAAGCTATAGTGAATAACACCACGCTGAGACCACCAAACAGTTACCATTACCTTTTTATTGGAAAGCTTTGCTTTAGAACACTGTTGCTGCGTTTGACCCGGGGTCAGCCATTGCATTTTCCGCTTACGATTATCGTAAAGAATTTTTCATCACATGCCACAATTCGTTCCAATATTCCTTCATTTCTGTATCGATTCAACAAGGCAACGCAAGTTTCAACACGCGTTTCTTTTTGCAGAGTGCCAAGTGTGAGTTTGTTACCGAGCGACTGCGTAAAAACGTAACGCAAATTTATATGGAATTTTAGTAGCGCCATCTAGTTATAGCGAGAGTAAACGCTTTTTTTGTTATATAATTTGACGTTATGAGTGACTACGTTTTTACGCAGTCGCTCGGTGAAAAACTCACACTTGCCTCACAGATCAGTCAAATCATGAGGCACCCATTTTTCATATTTTTTTATTTTGTTGATTTGACGCAAATGAGTCAATATTGTTGGTAAAGTAACGTTAAATCATGCCGCTAATTCCTGGGTAGATTGCCTTGGATCGGCTTCCACCATCTCTTTCAAATCATTGTTATACACCTGTGTGGGCGGTCTTCCACGTGGTTCGTTCTTCAAATCGAAGTTTCCATTACGAAAGCGTTTAAACCAAAATCACACAGTGCGTTCATTAGCGGTCCCCTCTCCAAACGTCATATTAACATTGCGAGCAGTTTCTGCCGCGTTAGTTCCGCGTCGGAACTCGTATTAAAAATCACACAAATTTTCGAAGTATCCATCTTTATTGCCTAAGTTGAATAAAAAACAACTGCAAGGTGATAATCGAATGTTGCACATTTTTTAAAAGAAGAACTACACAGGTACCGTATGAAAAAAGTTTCACTTTAAAATCTTAAACCATGAAGGTTCTATGTCAATTCGAAGTACCTATTACAATAAAACGGCAATTTCATTCTTTAACCTCTATTATGTATGGATGGATGTTTGTTACCTATTCTTTCACACAGTAAATAATGAATGGATTTTTATATATCATAATAACACAGAGGCTAAATTTTATACCGAAATTCTCACGGAAACGAGAACTGCGCGGGTGAAACCGCGGGCGTGCTCTAGTAGTGCAATAAATAAATGGTTAACTATTTGATATTTAGCAAACTACGTTGACCGAAACTGTTTGTTACAGTTATTGTAAATTATATTAAGTATTAAATACTGTTATTATTTTTTCAAGTTACTTAGTTTGACTTCTATAACCATTTTAGTAGAAGATTATACTTGCAATTTTTACCGTAAAGTGAATCGTTTATATATTATTTATTTGCAAGGATTAATGTAGTTTCCAGAAACTGATTCAAGCGAGTTGAAGCTTGTACTGAGTTATATAAACATTAGGAACTTGTCCGTGAAACGTTAAACATTAGTTAAACTGCGCTAATAGAACAATCCAGCTGACGGTAGTTTCGGAAACTGCAATCCCAGAGGTGGAAATTATTTGTACAAATGCATTTACTCACTAGTTCACTAACTAACTAGGAAGGTACCTTCCTACTAACTTTTTACTATATATTTACCTTATCAGTTACTGAATTTAATTACTCCCCTTATTGTGATAAAATCTGTTTTAGAAAGTCTATAGAAAAATTTATTGGTAAACATTTTTGATAATAGAGCTACCTTAATATTAACACACGTGTAACCAAAGTGTTTTTGGAAGCGTACCGTATTAATAAGTACCGGCATTTGCCAGGTTTTCACAAATATAGCAATATCTTTTCCAAAAATTTCCCAAGTTAAAGGCATGGGTACCAGAGATTTCGCGGATATAAACCAGACATTATTAATAACTGTTATGTATCGTCAAAATGAGTATAGTGTGTGATTCTAAGGAAAATAAATATGACATATATCCTGAGGATGAGTAGTTAATTTTTTGGCTTTTGGGAATTCGAGATCAATCAACAGAATGCACGTGTGCTATCCTTTGATACAATCATCGTTTAGTATAATACGGTGATAGTTAACAGCTCGCAGTTTGCACTGTTCGTTAAATAATGTATACGGGATTATTCGCTCCCCCCTCCCCCCCACTAATCCGCTCCGTGCAAATTGGCGCCCAACCTGGGCCCTGGGCCCGTGAATATTGCACGGGCGTCTGATGCCCGATGCCGGCATTATCTCGCTCTGATTTCGCTTTAAATGTTTAATTGTTTAGCGCAATTCGGTTTCGGAAGCCTAATTGTATTGCCGGATTAAGTTATTTACGCTCTCAAATGGTGTTGTCGCTGGTACGCGGGGAACTGTTTCCGTTATGACCACGGTATGAGGTGCGATAATGTAGGGTATTAAAGAGTAATGTGACCGGCAGCGTCACGAGACAGAAAACATATTGTCTTTTGCACATCAGCAACGTTCAATTGCGAAATGCGTATTTCATTTACAAGGTAAATTTACCTCTAACAAAGTAATCAAACAGGTATTTGAATTAATTGTAGGTTTAGATATTACATTTAGGTAAACCTAACATTGCAGAGGCACTTGCGAATGCATCTTCCTACAGTACATGGACTTGCATCACCGCACGGACCGTCGTTGACCGTCGATGTATTGCTGCAGTGCTTGCGGTATTGCGATCCTTCAATTTTTTCCATTGTAGGATTTTGATTTCTCAAAAAAAATTAAAAGCAATATGAATGAAGCTCTTTAATACAACAAAGTGTTTGTCCACAGCGATGACGGAAAGAACGAGTACACCGTCCGCGACAGGACCGCCGAGCGCGCCCAGCACGCCCGTGGGCAGCGCGGGCGCGAGCGTGGGCACCGGCGTGGGCACGTGCGCGGTGTGCGCGGCCGCCGGCGCCGCGCGCGCCGTGGCGCCCTCGCGTGCCGCGCAGTACGGCCTCGACCCCGCCGCGGCTGGGGCGCGGGTATGTGAAGCGTGCCACTGCAGATTCGTTCGCGCGCGAAGAAGCCGCTGCACGGTGCCGTCGTGCGCCGGCCCGCGCGCCAAGCGCCTGCGCCACCTGCCGCCGCGCTGGCACGACCTGCCGCCGGACGCGAAGAGGCCGCTCATGGATGAGTTCCGTAAGTTGTTCTTTCGTTTGTTTGGTTCCTCGCTCCTTCTGTGATAGGGACGAGGGGCTTTGGGTAAGTCATGTGTATCCTGTACCGCATACCGGTGCACTCGATTCCACCGCTAGCGACTACGTTTCCGATGATTCGATTCAGTAATGTAACTCATCTCTCGCAGAGATCCCGGGCGACCTCAGCAAGTGCTGCCTGACGTGCTTCAAGCGCATCACGCGCCGGCTGGACGCGGCGGGCGAGGGCGGGGCGGCGCCCGAGCCCAGCGAGGAGGAGGCGGCCGGGTTCCGCGCGCTGCTGCGCGAGCACGGCACGGCGTGGGAGCGCATGGCGGGCGCCAGCGGCCGCACGCCGGCCAGCCTCAAGGCGTTCTACTTCACGTACCGCAAGAAGCTGCAGCTGGACGCGCTGCTGAGCGAGCGGCAGCCGGCGCGCGGCAGCGACACCGACGACAGCGTGCTAAGCTCGGGCGACACGGACACGGCCAGCGCCGAGTCGCCGCGCCCGCCGCCGCTGCCCGGCCCGCGCACCGACGCCGTGGCGCCGCGCCGCCACCGCCGCGACGAGTACGACTCGTCCGCCACCGAGACCGCCGACGAGGAGAACGACGCGCCCAGCGCCAAGGTGAGCAAACTATCAATGATGTCTTCAACAAGTATGATGATGAAGAATCTTACTTTGTATGTAATTGCGAATGCAAAAGTATGATAATAATTGTAACATAAACAGAATGGCATTAAAAGTATCGCATATCAAGTTTTCTCTCTATTGTGCAGAGCGTTGCACCGGCGCCGGCGCCCGCGCCCGCGGTGTCTGTGGTGGCGGGCGCGACGAGCTCCAACCCTGGCGCGCTGTCCGTGTCGACGGCGGGGGCGGCGGGGGCATCCGGGGCGGCGGCGGGGGGCGTGGCGACGTCGGGGGGCGCGGCGACGGTGGGGGGCACGCCGCTCACGGTGCGCGACGTGGTGCTCAACATGATCGAAGTGAGCCTCATGCGCAACTCGCGCCCCGTGCCGCCGCACTCCGCGGCGCAGCCCGTCAGCCACACGCACGCGACGCCGGTTAAGGTGAGGGTTCGCTGTTTAATGTATTTAACACATACAGTCCATGTGTCGAGAAAACTGTCCGCACTTTTTGGTTTTAGCAAAAATATAATTAATCTTCGTTTTATATATATTTTTTGAAGTTTTGAAACATTCAAATTATTGGTGCATTTCAATTGATTCTGAAGAATTATGTACATTTGTATGTAAGTACATGATCGGCGCAAAGCTAAGTATTGTGAAGCTGATCATTGGTGACGTGTGTCAGGTCCCGACGCACGAGCCGCTCGCGACGCTGACGGTGGTGAGCGGCGCGGGGCACGGCAGCTCGCCGCACTCGCCGCGCTCGCCGCACCGGGGCGCCACCATCACGCCGCTGCCGCCCGACGGCAAGGACGTCATGCTGCTGCACATCGAGCCGCGCCACCACCTGCCGCACTCCCTGCCGCACGCGCTGCCGCAGCAGCACTCGCACCCGCACGCGCCGCACGCGCCCGCCGACCCGCTCGACCTCAGCGAGAAGAGGCCGCGCCTCGACCTGCCGCCCAAACCGGTGAGTTTCTTACTGTTCTCCCTGAACAGTCAAACATTCAACCGTTCTACAGTTCGCCTATGTCAACACGTCGTTACGTTGCAGCAACACCGCAACACCGAGTACGCGGCTTACCGCGCGGCGGAGCGCCAGTCGCCCACGCAGTACAACTCCAAGCCCAAGCCCGTGGCGTCCCCGCGGCCCTCCCTCAAGCTGGCGCCCAACCCCAAGGGCTCCATCACCCTGGGCACGCCGGTGGAGACGCGCTACGAGCCGCAGCGGATACCCTCGGACCCGAAGACCGGCTCCATCACCGCCGGGACGCCGGTGCACGGCCCGCACCATCTGCCGGAGAAGAGGAACCTGGAGTACAGGCGGCGGAGTCCCGGGGGCGCGTACTACGCGGGCGCACCCGGCCAGCCGCGGCCGCAGTCTCCCTCCTCCTTTCAAAATGTGAGCATTCATTTACTTGCATTAGCCGTTTGCATTTTATGCAACCACTTAGATCTCGTATATAGTTATTCGCATGCTCTGTATCAAATGTTCAACCCAAATATGTTACTTTATTATTTTATTATATTTTTATTATTATTATTTCATAATCACCAATGTACATGTATGTATATTAACCCAATAATTCTTCCAGACGACAGCGACGGCGGTGTCGCGCGGCACGTACGGCCTCGAGAGGCGGCAGATCATGCTCACGGACTACATCACCTCGCAGCAGATGCACGGCGTGGTGAGGCGGGAGCGGGAGCCCTCGCACCACCACCAGCAGCAGCACCAGCAGCAGCAGCACCAGCAACAGCAGCACCAGCAGCAGCACCAGCAACAGCATCAGCAGCAGCAGCACCAGCAGCAGCAACACCAGCAGCAGCAGCACCAGCAGCAGCAGCACCAGCAGCAGCTGCAGCACCAGCACCAGCCGATCAGAAGGGACCGCGACACGGTGTCCGTGATACAGAAACACACGCACACCTACTCGCACGTCCAACCTCCACCCGGTGAGATGCGAGTTGCTTTATGATAGAGCGTGCGACTGGAGCGAGTGGCTAGAATCGATTGCTTGAATTCGTGTGTAGAATCTGTTGTCTGATCAAGATTCAAAGACACCAATCATAAAAAAACAACTTTTATCTATTTCTGAACAAATAACGAACTTATTGTTTTAATCTAAAGTAGGAGTTTAACTGTATGTGTAAAATGTACGTTAGCTCGTGTACTATATATGATATGTACATGTTTATCGAAATTTATCACTTTGTCAGGCCACGAGGCGTTTGCGCAGCTAGTGAACGCAGCGTCGGTGGCGCCGGCGCTGCCGGTGCCGCGGCGAGAGGAGCCCGCGCCGGAGCCGCCGTCCGCTTCGCCGCTGCACCACGCGCAGCACCCGCAGCACATTCACCACGACATCAGGTACATACAAGTTCAGTGCGTCGGTTTAGGGCCATACTTAAAGTCCTGATTTTGTTCCAGGAACTTTCGCCTAGGCCTTCCCCTTCTACCATTTCCATTCTCCCTTCCATTCCATTCGCCTCATAAATCTCTTTTGTTTATCTTCTTTCATCCGTTCTAAACGTCTTCACATCTCAACATCTAAATATGCTTAAACAATCTAAGCATCCCTTTCTCAATTTTAGTTGCTACATCTTCTTTTACACCACACCGTTCACTCGTATCGTTAACTCTGTTACTCAGTTTCAATCCACGCATTATTCTCAATGCTCTTATCGCTAGCGCATTTATTTCACTGTTATGGCTCTTCTGCCATACCCAACTTTCACTAGCATACATAAGTGTGGGCATCAACATCAACACACGAATCCATGTCATTAATACAATATTAAGTGTATGTATCGTATCACTGTGCAGAGGCTCGCGCGAGTTCAGCATGTCTCAGAAGTACCACCCGCAGTACCAGCAGACGGAGCGGCGTGCGCCGCAGCCGCAGCAGCGGGACGTTAGAGACAGGTAAACAATTCACTATTTATTTTTTCTAAAATATAGAAAGTAAAATAATACAGTTTTATAAAACATGCCAGTGGTGTCAGTCGATACTGCAGTTTAAGGAGTTTAATTAGGCCCTCGTTGCAGAGGCCTAATGCCGCCATGGCTGTAATAATGTACGTTTCATTATACTGGTGTAGTAAGAGTAGCATGCTTGTTCCCGTAAACAGCATCGCTAAGTTTCTTTCTTAGGGGCTAACTGATGTGATTACTGGAATGTGACCTAAAATTCATGTCTTAGGGTGATAGACTCGTGGAGGTACTGTGGGAGGTGTTCATTGCATGCCCTGCGATGCGTTGTTCAGGCGTTTCCAAGGTTACTGCTCCGACCCTTCTGCTCGTTTTGTTAAATTTATGATAAAAAATAATTTTAATTGCAGTCGAGAACGAATGGTGCCCATGCAAGAGCGGCACTACGTGATCGAGCAACATCAGTCGCACCAGCAGCATCAGCAGCTCCAACAGCATCAGCAGCATCAGCACCAGCAACATCAGCCGCATCAGCAGCATCCGCCGCACCAACAGCACCAGCACTCGCAACACACGCAGCAACTACTGATAGATAGGCATCTAATACCCACGCACTCACAGGTACCTAATGATATTAGTGAATAAATATATAAATAACATTCAAATATTCAAATTCAAGTACATTTCAATGACTCTTGCAATAGATTTGCGTTTAAGTATTCGGGCGTAAGTTAGAGAGCAATATCATTTAGCAATAAAATACTAGAGTACTTTGTTTCCTGAACGTTCTGCCAGTGACTGCACAAGCATATGTATTTGTTTCAGAACTTGTCGAGTGCGGACGAGCGTCGCGCGGCAGGTGCGGGCGCGGCGGGCGCGGCGTACGGTGCGGGCAAGCGGCCGCTGCACGCCCTCGACAGGAAAGACGGGTATGTGGAGCGCCGCCTTGTGTCTGCTGCTGCGGGCGGGCGCGAATGCTAACTCACTCACTGTGAACGCACTTTTGAAATACAAGCGTCGCAGTCGCGGAGCTGCATTGCAGAGTTTCGGTCTAACGCGCATCACGCACCGTCACTCACCTGAATTAGAATCAATTACTGCTACAAATTAAATTAAACGTCGATTTATTGAATTCATTGAAGCTAGTTGTACAACAAATAAGTGAGTAGTCACTTGTGAAGCTAATAATGTCGTCTTTTTGTTTGGATAGTTATAAAGTGGCGCAGTCGGTAGGGTAACGAACAATTTAACTGGCCGCCTCTAGTAACACTGACAGAAATTGTCGCGGACTAGATAATGTGTATATATAGATGAATGTGGTTGTGCACAGGCGGACCTCGGTGAGCGTGGCCAGCGTGACGAGCGTGAGCGGCGCAGGCGCCGGCACGGTGGCGGCTGCGGGCGTGGGGGCCACGGGAGCTGAGCTTTCCGCGGCCTCGCTCATCAACGCCATCATCACGCAGAAGATCAGTCAGACCAGCAACCAGAGGTTCCCATCGGTGGGTACATCACGGAACAGAGTTGTGAATATAATACAATTGAAGAAGAGTTTATTTATGTTCTTCACGATTGATTCCAGAAGATCATCCGCGAGAGCGACGGGGTACTGCCTCAGTCGGAGCGTCTGCTGCTGGAACATCAGCACCGCGAGCGAGAGGAGCGAGAGCGGGAGGCGGAGCCGGCGCCGCAGCACACCACCAGCATGAAGCTCGGCGACCTGGCCTCCAACATCATCGTCAGGGACTTCAGCAGCCCCAACACCAACTCGCTGTTACACCACAAGTGAGTTGCTCCTTTTCTCTTAGCACCGACACCGCGAGCGAGAGGAGCGAGAGCGAGAGGCGCAGAAATTAACATATACAGTGATTTTTATTTCAATGCGGATATTCTTTTTTGCGGTTTTATGTCATCATCATCATCATCATCATCATTATCAGCCAATAGACGTCCACTGCTGGACATAGGCCTTTTTTAGGGACTTCCAAACACAACGATCCTGAGCCGCATGAGCCCAGCGGCTCCCTGCGACCCGTTTGATGTCATCAGTCCACCTGGTGGGGGGTCGACCAACACTGCGCTTTCCGGTGCGGGGTCGCCATTCTAGCACCTTCGGCCCCCAACGTCCATCAGCTGTTCGAACCACGTGCCCCGCCCATTGCCACTTCAGTTCTGCGACTCGCTGAGCTATGTCGGTTATTTCGGTTCTTCTGCGGATCTCATCATTTCTGATTCGATCACGCAGAGATACTCCGAGCATTGCTCTTTCCATCGCCCGCTGAGTGACTCTGAGCCTTCTTATGAAGCCCGCAGTTAGCGACCAAGTCTCGGATCCGTATGTCATCACTGGCAACACGCACTGTTCGAAGACCTTCGTCTTCAGGCACTGAGGAATTTTGGACGAAAAGATGTCACGCAGTTTCCCGAACGCTGCCCAACCGAGTTGGATTCGGCGGTTCACCTCTTTCTCGAAATTGGACCTACCTAACTGGACCATATGCCCTAGGTATATATACTCGTCTACAATTTCGAGTGCAGAATTTTCAACAATAACTGGGTGGAGCGAAACATGAGCATTACACATGATCTTTGTCTTGCTCATGTTCATTTTAAGGCCCACCTGTTGAGAAACTCTGCTGAGGTCATTGAGCATATTATTAAGGTCATCTAGAGATTCTGCCATTATCACTACATCGTCGGCAAACCGCAGTTGAGTGAGGTACTCGCCATTGATGTTGATGCCAAGTCCGTTCCAGTCCAAGAGCTTAAAGACGTCTTCCAATGCGGCGGTAAATAGCTTCGGGGAGATAACATCTCCCTGTCGCACTCCTCGCTGCAATTGGATTGGCCTCGTAGTCTCATCCTGTATACGGACTGACATGGTGGCGTTTTCGTACAGGCACTGCAACGCTTGGATGTACCGGTAGTCGATTCGGCACCTCTGCAATGACCTTAACACAGCCCAGGTTTCCACCGAATCAAAGGCTTTCTCATAGTCCACAAACGCCAAGCAAAGTGGCCGGTTATACTCTTCGGTCTTTTGTATAACCTGCCGCAGCGTATGGATGTGGTCTATGGTACTAAAGCCTTGTCGGAAACCGGCTTGTTCGGGAGGCTGGAAGTCATCAAACCTACGAGCGAGACGATTCGTGATGACTCTGGAGAACAACTTGTAGACATGACTCAGCAGCGAGATTGGTCTGTAATTCTTCAGCAAGGTATTGTCACCCTTTTGAAGAACAGAACAACCACGCTCCTGTGCCACGCCTGAGGCGTCTTGCCCTCGTGAATGACGGAATTGAACAATCGCTGAAGGACTTCAAGTATCGGTTTACCACCCGCTTTCAGTAGTTCTGCTGTGATTCCGTCATCACCTGGCGCCTTGTTGTTCTTTAGGTGTTCGAGAGCCATACTAATCTCGTCTAGGCTGACGTCCGAGATATCTTCGGTATAGTGTCGGGTCAATTTGGCTCTGGGGTCTTCAGCCAAATTGTCAACAGGCTTTTGAGTTGACGTGTATAACTGTCCATAGAACTTCTCGACCTCACCCAAGATCTCGGGCTTGGAAGAGATGAGATTACCGTCATCGGTCTTCAGACGCGTCAACTGACTGCGTCCAATAGACAGATCTTTCGCGAACACTTTCGAGCCACGGTTGTGTTTTATTGTATCTATGATACGCTCGGTGTTATAGCGGCGTAAGTCACATTTCTGCGACTTAGAGATCCGTCTATTGATACGTCGGTAGTTCAGAGCGTCCCCTGAAGACTGTAATCGCATTCCTTGTCTTTCCTCCATGAGCTTGAGTGTTTGGTCAGAGAATTTCTTGTTGGTTTTTGGGCGGTGGGTCTTATAGAACTTAGACCCAACCGAATGGACAGTTTCCACTAGCCTGTTGTTCAGATCGTCCACATCAACACAATGTGCTAGGCAATCGAAACGGTTCTGGAGTTCCAGTTGAAAGCTTTCGGGGTTTTGGATGTGGGCACGAGTAGGTCGGAGCGTTGACTTCACCAGTCGGTACCGTTCAAGCTGTACATTGATATTCAACGTGCCTCTTACCAGTCGGTGATCACTGCCGGTTTTGACCCTATTGATCACAGAGACATCGTTGAATATATGCCGTCTGGTCGACAAGATGAAGTCAATCTCATTTCTCGTGGAACCATCGGGGCTCAACCAGGTCCATTTCCTATGTGGTGGCTTCTTGAAGAAGAAGTTCATCATAAAGAAGCCCTCCTTCTCCATGAAGTCAGCCAACATTTGGCCCCTGTGGTTCCGTTGCCCATAGCCAAATTGCCCCACTCTCAACTCTGAACCACTCCTCTCGCCCAGCTTTGCATTGAAATCCCCCATAACAACATTGTAGTAGGAGTTCGAAGCATGCAGGGCTCTTGAAATATCCTCATACAATACCTCTACCTCCTCGTCGGGTTGTGCCGAGGTCGGTGCGTAAACCTGTATAACCTTCAACGAATACCGTTTGGTAATTCGGAGGACAAGGAACGCTACCCTGCTCGACACACTCTCGACTCGTACAACATTGTTAACGAGGGACTTGTGAACGATAAACCCAACACCACCTTGGGACAGATGTTCGCCCTCCCGGTAGTATAGTAAATTGCCGGAATTCAGGATTATCGAGTCCTCGCCCTCTCTTCGGACTTCAGAAAATCCTATAATGCTCCAGCGCAACTTACTTAATACTTCTTCCAGTTCGATCACCTTTTCGTAGGTACGATAGGGGTGTCATCAATGGATCGAAAATCCCCATCATATCTCCATATACATTTTATGAAATACATTTTTTCCTGTGCCTGTCTCAATAATAACCAAATGATAGACATATTACTATTAGGCAAACCGCGCTTTAGTTCACTGAGCGAACGGACGTTTGTACCACGCCGACACGTTTAGCGGCTGTGTACTGCGTGACAGGGTGTGACCGTTATATTCTGTTGTAAAATAAAAAACATTTATGAACGATAATTTTGTTATTTTAAAAAAAATACGTCATTCTAATATTTCGTTAATTATAAAAAGAAGATTGTACCCTAAAAAAATGTCTGTCTGTATTACAGCAATCGGTTCGCGGTGTCGAACGCGGACACGTACGCGGCGGGCGTAGCGACGAGCGGCACGGGGGGCGGGGCGGCGGGCGGCGCGGCGGGTGGCGGCGCGGGCGGTGCGGGGGGCGACGAGTGGCGCCGCGACGCGCCCAAGCACGCGCCCTACCTCGAGCCCGTGTCGCCGCCCGACAACCACCACACGGGGTGAGCATTGCTTCCTTCTACATCGTCGGCTCGCTTGTAATGATTTCATGAATTTATAATTCATTTATATGCTGGTATATTACTTTGAGACATAGAATGGAATGAGTTGTAGATACACGAAAATCTTACAGAGTAACAATTTTAATTGCTGTATTTAAACTTGTGCAAACATAACTTTGCCTTTTTGTCCACCATCGAAATTAAGAAGGTACGCTATATGTTTCAAGATGGCCACTTTCTTATGCACACAAAAGTTTAGTTGTACTTTTTGCAGTCCCTTACGGGGAGACTCCCAGTAGCATCTCTATCTCCTCTAACTTTAGAAATAAAAGTTAAAAAACATGACATTCGTTCAACATTCCGCCATATTGAATCGTGTTGTTGGTACAGTCGCAGCGGAGGCGGCGGCGGCGGCGGCGGCGGGCGGCGCTACAGCGCGGCGCACGTGGGCGGCGGCAGCGTGCTCACGGCCTACGACTACGTCACCACGCGCATCGTGGAGGTGATGCGCAGCGACGAGGAGCGCAGCAAGCCGCCCTTCCACCCGCCCACCTCCTACGCGTACCCGTATTCCGCGCTCAACGTCGCCACGCCCGCCACCGACGGTGAGTGGCAACACTGACGCTAATCATGATCTAGTTACGACTTGCGATTAATAATCATGTTACGATTTGTAATCCTAATCATATTACGACTTGCGATCACTCGAATCGTGTTACATACAAATAATCACACTATTACGAGTTGGAATCCAATTTCCGTGATTAATCATGACCAAGTTTTAATAATCAAAATCAGATGAATGTGTGTGTTTGACAAGTGGCAAGATATAATGTGGTAGCATGCGTGTACTTGTATATATAACGAGATGTATAGCGTTCTGTTCTGCAGGGCCGGCGGTGAGCGGCGGCGCGAGCCCGGCGGCGCCGCTGCCCGCGCCCGTGCAGCCCGAGCCGGCGCCGCTCATGTCCGCGCAGTACGAGCCGCTGTCGGACGAGGACTGACGGCCCCCGCGGCCCGCGCCCGCGCCCCGCGCCTAGCGCACCGACCCCCCGCGCGGGGGGCCCGTCCGCGGGGGGCGCTGCTCCGTCATACGCCACGCCGCGCCCGCGCGATGACGACGACGCGTAAACACACTTATACTGCGGGAAATAAAAGAAAAGAGTCAAATTCCATCGCGGAATACACATATTTTATCAGTTGACAGAGTGACATGTGATATATACAGAGATTCAATCAAGTAAGAATTCTTGGCATGTATAGAGAAAAAACATAATTGAAATAAGATTTCACCGCATACTATACAAAAATTTTTAATTATTATCTACTTTTAACAATTTTAGATGTTTTGAGTTGACAACACGTTTTTAGTGATTTTTGTTTTTGTGTTGTATACGATCAGAAGAGACTATGATGTTACAACGAATACAAGCGAGTAACTTAGAAGTGGCACAGACGTTAACATGTACAGTTATCATTGAACCGGACGTATGGACATTTACAAAAGTGACTACAATCAATTATATATAGTGAAAGTGTTAGTGACGGTGCGAAGTGATCTCAACGGACGGACTGAGCAGGCGCACTGTAAAGTGTTACAAGAAGCTTTAATCAAGTGACATTCAATGTGATCCGATATAAGCACAGATTTTTTATAACTGATATTTCTGTATGCCACATTTGTTGACTTTTATTTTAACCGAGCGATTAAAATGTAATATTGTGTAAATTGTATCAATGATATGAAGTAGAGATGATGTGGAGATGCAGGCATACTTACAACTCGCTACGCGACACGCATTTATACCCTTACCTGCCGCTAGACCGCAGGGAATCGTTAATGTTTTTTGTTATATAAATAGTTGAGTGTACAGTAAGCACATTTCTCATGCAGTTGCCGATTTAGGAATTTATGATTTCTGTATTAGTAGTTTATTTACTACCCTACCGACAAACATTTGCTTCAATGATATGACAATGAAGTTATATCAGGTAGTTATAGCAAGACAGGTATACCAATATGAAACAAGCGTTGCGTGTTGTAAGTATGTCTCCACTCTATGTAGTAAGCAGCGAGCACGCTTGAGAGGAATCTGCTCGCCGCCTCCGCTGATACGAGTGAGACTGTGTGAATATTGAATACATATTTATTTGTTGGTTATTTTCCACTTGTTTTGTCTTTTAATGTTTAAATTAAATGTTGTATTTGTATATTATCGTATTGGTATTCGACGCAACACTGAGTAATGGCGTTTTCAAAACTATTTTACCTTTAACTACGCAAATCTCAACCAAAAGTAATATTTGCATGTTATGTCGCGTTTTAATGTTTAACTTTATATGTATTCATTTTTATTATTATTTATTCATTTTTTAATTATAATAAAATATAATTCAATTGAGATTTTGAATATTCACTATCCTTGATGTAATTTAATTCTGCAAAGAAATAATTTGTATTATAATAATATTTATTATTATTAGTAAACATATGAACTGCTCTTGAGTGTTATTTTTGAAAATGAACATTATTCCGTATTGCGTGTTCGGGGTGTGGTCACATTCATGTTCAACTTGCGTCAATCTCAGCTTGCCGTGTTGCTCTAAACGAAAATGTCAATATAAGTTTCGGAAACGCAAGTGCGCGTTAATGTGAACGCACCTCTTGAGATGGAATATTATATTATATGTAAGGGCCTGTTCGCACGGGAGTGAAAACGTCGCGTTTTCAAAAGCGTTTACAAGTCATTGACGAGCGGGCTAGTGTATATATGTTGTATATTTTAATTAAGTCTTATTTTTAAATCGCGCATGTTATATTTATTTGTCATGACTTTTTTATGATTTGAACTAATTTTACACAAAACGTGTGTCGTTTGCGTGCGTGCGCGCCGTGCGTCCCCGTGCGAGGGCCCGCCGTGTACAGCATCACTGCCGCTAAGCGTACCTCAGTATATCTAAGTGGCAGCCTCACCTAGACAATTTTAATATGTACCCAGTCTTCCATCTCAACACCGGTAGCGTAGGATTGTCGCGCGACTTCGTCCATATCTAATCCTAAGTATTTGTAAATTGTGTATAGTTTGTATAAACCTCGCCCCGGGCATTTCGCAGATTCCTCGCTCTGACGGGCGCGTGCGGTGGTCGCGCGACGGTCGCACGCCGGTCGCGCGACAGTCGCACGGCGGCCGCGCCCGGCACTCCGGCACGAGTCGGCGTGTCGTATAGCTTCGCTTCGGATTTCGCTGTCGCATTTTCACTCGAGTTAGTATCGCGTAGTTGAATCGTTCATCCGGTCGACATGTAAATATGCCATCTGTACAGCGCGGCGCGGAGTCCGGACGCCGCACGCCTAGTGAAGAGGAAACGGTAAATTATGATTATATATATTGTAATGTAAACGTGTATGGTTATCATGTATACATACTGTGCATTTGTAATTATACAGGCTAGTGTAATGAGTACGATAGAGATTTTCATTTTCTAGTTAGGTCGGTCCGACGGACCGGGGGCCAGCAGCGCCGCCGCCCGGCCGCTCCCTCTGTTCTGTGGAGTATCTCGAGAGCTGCGCGCGTTCCCCCCGCGCCCCGCGCATGTCGAGTGCTGTCTTTATGTATATATACTAGTGTATTATACCCTTGGCGATTTGTGACATCGGAAGCGTGTGCGCAATCTTATCTAGATTTGGTCTTCGTTAACTGTTCACTCAAACAGATTATTGTTACGTAATGGTACGATTCAAATGTCACAAGTAGTCCGGATCATTCTATGAAAATTTTTGCTTATCTTAACCTATTAAATATTTAAAACGACGCTTAAAATATGGTGATAAACTTTACTATAAGAGCTAAAATGTA
Organism: Mycalesis mineus; assembly: GCA_034621355.1. Classification (NCBI taxonomy): domain Eukaryota; kingdom Metazoa; phylum Arthropoda; class Insecta; order Lepidoptera; family Nymphalidae; genus Mycalesis; species Mycalesis mineus. The sequence goes on along the minus strand of CM067888.1, from coordinate 18,381,881 downwards.
GAAATACCCTCAAAGTATGATAGTCGGAAGGCGCGAGTGGGAGGCGCGCAGGCGTGTTCATGTGTTGAAATATTGTGTAAACTGACTGATTAAATTAATTTTGTCTGCGCGCGCGCGGGCGGCGGCGGCGGCGGCGGCGGCGGCCCACAACTTGTGATGATTTGTTTATAAAATAAATAAAACTGTAACGTATTGTAAGTAGTCGAAAGAAAAGATAATCCTTGTAAGTCCAACCGTAAGCAAAAACAAAGTTTTGGGCGACACAACAATAAATAAGATGCAAATCTATGCTGTGTTTCATTTCCCGCGAGACGAGCTAGTCCATGACACAAGTGTGCAGAGCTGGACTGGCTGGAGAAACTTCTTCAATGCTACAGCTGCATTGCGTACTTCCGCCCCAAAGCTGTATAATATCTGTAAAGAATGGTTGGTATGGTATCCGTATGCACATGCACATAGACTTAACACAACGCGTCGAACGTATTGATTGCATACACTGCAATGTATCACTGCGGATTTCCTAACTCTGGGCGGCTACTGTAAATTTGAATTAAAAAAGTATATTTCCTCCAACATGTCTTTTTCTGTACATGTAAAGAGATATTGCTTAGATATTGGTTAGGGCGCACTTTAGGCTTACTAGAAAATGGTTGTTCATAATAGAAGTTAATAAAGTCTCTATCTGCTTGTTTCGTTAAACATTATTACTAAAAGAAAAAGAAAGTTTTGGAGAGACTCAATTTTTGACGTGACAACGTCTTGTAATTCGATAGAGCCGGCTGCACGCACGAAAAAATATGACGTCATGCGTCGTTACCTCGCTTTGAGGCGTTCCATGTAAGGCTTGAAGTGCAAGCGAGAGCGCGGAACGAGCGACAAAGAAGCACAATCGGCCTTTACGTTCGGCAGCGTATAACATCCGTCTATTAAATATAATTATTAATATAATTATATTTAATAATTATAAATTATAATTAATTATTAATATATAATTTAAAATATAAAGGAGACTGGTACGCTTTCATACAATTTTGGGCCTGATTGTAAAAAGATGAAAGTAGTGCCAATTAATAGCTTATATATTATTAACCTATCACTGCGAAAAAAACGGACTTTGTCAATCTGGGAATAGTGATATACGAGATTTAGTAAAAGTGAGGTTATAAAAGACAATATACCTATAACCTCACTTTACGACCAGCTGATTTTTGAAGTTTAAGTATTTTATTCTTAAACAAAGACTTTCATATTTTGACGGCGTCAGAGCACGGTGGATTTATATGACGGAGTAACTAGGTTCGATTCCCGGTTGGACTGATTGAGATTTTTTCATTGATTCACACTTTCCACCCTACTGACAAAGACGTACCGCCAAGCAATTTACAAATGTAGCAATATGATGTGTTGAAACCTAAAGAGGTATGGATTTAATTCTACGCCAAACAAGTTAGTCCGCTTGGATCTTAGTTTGCAGCATCACTAACTATCAGATGCGGTTGCATTCAAGGACTAACTTGTATTAAATAAAAAAAACTTAGGTCATAAGTAGAGTAGGGTATAAAGAGATGGTAAAATGAAAGAATTTTTTCAGTTTATTTTTATTCCTCTTCAATTATAATCAAAATATCATCTAAGAATTGTGCAGGTGGTACTATATTTTCTTGGTACCTAGCCCAACTAAGGTACCATATAATCGACATCACATGTGCGCAGCAGCCTACAGTTCTTTTGCCTACGATGCAGTTGCAATAATATTTGAGTATAGCTTCTCTACCTCTGCGAGAGCTGTCGACTAAAATATATACAAAATAAGTTTTTCGACTTATATGTCTAGACTGAATGCGTCCCCTAAGTAACCATGTGGTATTTGAAGCCGACAGCTCTCGAAGTAGGCTGCTGCTGACCTCCCTGCACACTTCTATTACATAGCCACCGTTACCCCTTGTATGCTCGCCATAATAGGATCGTGCCTGCTTTATTTGATAAATCCCTAATGAAATAAGAATTAGTTCGCTCTCTGTAAGCTGGGGAAAATCATCAATATTATTATTTTGTACTGTAATCATTTCAAAATTCGACCTACGTCTATTATAGTGTTCCCTTATAATAATATCGGCTAAGGCATTTTCAGTATTCATATGAATATTTATTTGTTCTAATATTTCCCCAGCATCTACACGATCAACTATAGGAGGGTGAAAATTGTTCAAAAGAGCAGCAGCCACCTTAAAATCTTTCATAAAACTTTTACTTGCTATGTTAAAATAATTTTGTCGTAATAGTTTAAAATCTCTTTTAAATCTCCCATTTACAACTTCTACAACCCAACGGCATATGGTGACTAGTCTCGATTTATTTGCTGCACTAGTGGAAAGTTGTGTTTCACCCTCCTCTAAGGAAGCAGGCACGTAAGTCCTATATCCATACTGCTGCAATAAGGGTAATGAATCACGGAAGCCCCTGTCCAATATAAAAGAATCTCCTTCAAGAAAATATTCCCGTAATGGCATTTCATTTGAAAATTCATATTTCATTATCTCAGCATCTGAGGTAGTAGCGGGATAGGGGCCCAGGACATCAATTATATGTCCATCCGTACATACCATTAAAAATGGTTTCATTAAGTTTCTGTATTTATGCAAGCTATAAGTTTTTTTTTGATATAAATAATTCGAACTCTTTTCAATATAACAGTATGTACCATCAAATATTATAATGGGCCTATCAGCCCCTTCATAGTTCCCAAACAAAGCATTAGGTATTGATAGATTTTTACTTATTATTTGTTGTCTATTTATATGATTTAAACCTAGATGTCTTGGGACATAATGTTCAGTGAGTAATTCTCTCACTCTGTGAATTCACTTCTCTAGCATTCGCCTTGAAACTTTTAATAAGGTTGACAATCTTTCATTGGAATCCCCAGTTCTAAGTTTTATTAAATATGCTGCTAAAGCTAGATATGCTCTTGGTATTTCTAATAATTGAGGCACTTCATTGAACATTTGATGGAATTGCGTTTTGTTTAACCCAACCCATGTATGTACAATATGATCTTCCATATTGTCTATACTCTCAAAATGAAGTAAACTACTATCAACAACTTCTTTTAAAGACATCATGTCATAGATATGCCTCTCAGTAAAAGACTGTACATAATTAGATCTTAAACTGTCAAGAAAATCCCAGGCTTCAATAACTAAATGATGATCACATAGGCGATTATTCTTTGGGACATAATATTTGTATCGATTGAGCAACATTTTTCTAGTTGAAAGTGGAACTCTGTACCTCTCTGTTCTTCGGCATCCTTGAATAAAGCACCTACTTTCTGTTTCAACAGCTCTCATAAATTCTGATAATATAATAGTAGGTTCGGCTTGGTTGTTTCTAACTTCAGGCTGGCTGGCAGAGAGCTCAGCATCTTGCACAGGTATCTGTATTTCTTCAGAAGAGCTTACTTGGGAAGAAGTTGATGGACCTGAGACCATACGCACTGCAGCTCTGTCCGCAGCCACCCAACAATTATGACATATGTGGCTTGCTTGTTCTATCTGTAATAAACATACATACAAAAATAAAGTGGGGTAAACATGCACATGGGTGTAGCACCACCAACTTCCTGAAAACCTAAGAATTATTCCTCAACCCGACCTAGGATTCAAACCCAGAACTATGTGATTTTAATTGTAATCATAATATTATTTTACAGCCCGACCCATGACTTGACCCTAGGACCTAATGATCCGATCCCACATAGGCTACCACTGAAACAATGAGGCAGCCATAAATACATAATTATTTCAAAATCTATGTGGCATGTATAAGTAACAATGTATATTAATTTAACTTACAGTATTAGGTATAATCCACTCTTGTATAACATTATAAATTCTCTGTTCACGAGTTGAGCCAGTGTGAAGCAGATGACTGACTCGTGATGCAAGAGACCGACCACAGCGAAGGCAAACATTACGGTGACCAACTTGTCTTGGTTGATTAACAGCTGTTGGTCTTTGTGCCAAGTCCCAGCAAGCTTGGCAAATATGGTCACAGTTGTTTACCTGAAACAATAAATAACTTGTTTATTATTTCAATAAACCTTTTAAAAAAGTATTATTGACTTTTAAGTAATATAAGGTTGATGATAAACATTGTAAGGATAGCATAGTACATCATAGTTAATTAACTAATAAATAATTGAATACTTACAGGCTGTGGTGCACGCCATCGACGAATCACTGACAAAATCAGTTCATCATCTAAAGCTCGTCGACCTGTGGTATTACAAGTACTAGTTACTATACCACAGTTCACACAAAGATCCATGTTGTTCATATCCAATCGATAAGCCGTTCAATAAATCCAAAATAACGAGCCAAAGTCAGACGTGTAAACAAGATTCGTGTCCGGTGTGATAGCAAGGGTCGTAACAGTTAGGCAAGATCAGAAGTCCGTAGAAAAAAGCAGTGGTCGATGGATAAATATTAAATACAATGGAAAACACTCAAAACGCAAACGCAATTAACACACGATACGCAACGAGTGACTATTGATTCAATGCGAGGCTGTCAAATGTCAAGTGTCAACAAAGACAAAATAGAGCAATAAGGAATGTATGAATCGATTTTGTAGACGAAAATCGATTTGAAGATTTCACTTTATTACTTACATTATAATAATTTAGACTGAGGTGAACGCCATCACACACACATACATACAATTGTTCTATTTATTCGTATTATAAATTAAATAGCTTTAATGCACTTTGATTATATATTGGTTGAAATTATCATCATCAAATAGTTAATCGATTTTTATATTATCGATTATAATTATCGATCACCTATTTCATTTTTGATGTTAACTTATTTTTAAGATTTCTCACTTTCCAGATTGTAAATTAACCTGATTTTTTTAAATATTATAGTAGAAAAAATAGAGGCTTTTTTAAGCTATATCTCAACTTATTACAAATTTGGCCCAAAAGTCCCCGTCTCCTTTGTAAAATCAATTCTTTTATTAATTTAAATTAATATTTATAAAAATATACTTAAATTAAAAATTTTAATAACCAATTAAATGCTACCATTCCATCAGTATGTTCTTAAGACATTGTCACGTTCAACTATCGTCAGTAAACCGACTTTACCAATTTTTTTATTCAAACTATTAAAACCGGCGTCAGTTATATCATACATAATTGCTTTTCCAAAATACAATTGGCTTGATTTTTTTCTTAAGCCTCTAATGAAACATGTCAATCAAAGATCTCGCTCGTATGAAATGCAATCTTGTGAATGGTCGATTTAAAAACGAATTAGGCTTGAATCTGTGCCATACTATATAATTATATTGTCAATAATATTGCAAGTATACGAGCTCCCTAATCAAATAAACCCTATCCATTTAAAAAAATGCGTGAAGTATGACACGTAAAAGTAGGTAGATTTTGCGAATTCATAAGCATGGTATCCTAATTGAAAATGTACGTTGTGTTTGTATATTCATTCTACTACACTGTAGGTACTACTTGCTCGACGATACTACGCCTGACGAGTCGTATAATAAGCTGCCAAATATACGCTACGTAGATCGTGCGTAGTTTCCATCTGAGTTCCTTAAATAAACGTTGATTCCACGCCAAACTGAAGACCATGGCCGAAAGTGCGAGAATCAGCGGCATTCCCAAGAACCGTACGTGGACCGGAGTGACGGTGTTCTCCGCGTATCTGGTGCTGCTCATGATGGAGATATACATTGAGTTTTATGAGAAACAATCGCATCTCCGGGTTTATCGAAAGCTGTGCAATGTTTTAAAAATCGTAGATACGAGCAAGTTTACAGTGAACGACAGTGAGATCTGATTATGATTCTTATTCCAAAATAAAACTTTTATTTAAATATTCTCTAATTCACCGCATTTTTTTTAGTTTAAAAGGACTAATCACGCGTTTATATTATAGATACTATTTTCCAAAATAAGAACATCCCTTCTCTTAATGATTCATCAAATTCACATATTACAAATAAGCTTAGTTTACTAGCACGATTGAAACGTCAAGTTGCGGTTGCCGATTATAGATGATCATACGAGTAACGGTCATCGTCTATTGAGAAAAGTCGCCATAACTAAATAAATCATAAGAGAGAAATTGGTTTTTAATCGTTACTAGTCCATCACTCAACACCACCTGACGTTGAGTGATCATGCAATCTAAGACGGTAGCGAGCCAACTTGTTACGATGAAATTCACACACCTCTTCGGTTTCTACACAACATCATATAACGGTAAATTGCCTGGCGGTACGACTTTGTCGGTAGGGTGGAAAGTAGTCACGGCCAAAGCCTCCTGCCAGCCAGACCTGGACCAATTTGGAAAATTTTAATCGACCCAGTCGGGAATCGAATCCAGGACCTCCGTCTTATAAATGCACTGCGCCACAGAGACCGTCAAAAGTAACGCCATATTAGGTACTCTTGCGATTAGTGCGATGGCGCTGCTCGATTCTACAGGTATCTGTTTTTTTAATAAAACAAATTTTATATGGATTTTGGGGGAGTATGCCGTCGGAGGGGTTAGACTATTATATTTCTATCATTTATTTATTTACAATTAAAAAAAAAACGGTGGTCAGGACTCCAGAGTGAGGAACCTCCTCACAATACGCGCCGTCTCAAGAATCACCACCTTCTGTATCCGATCCTTGATCCAACAGTCAAGCGAAAGCTTTTTAAGATGTTGGTCGAAGCTTTTCGCATTAAGACCATTGACAGAAACGACTATAGGAACAATAATAATCGTCGACTCAACATTCCACATGACGGTAATCTCATGAGCCAGGTCCAAGTATTTTGGTACTTTTTCCTTTTCGGCTTTCATCAGATTATCGTCATGTGGAACAGCAATATCAACAATTATTGCACAGCGTACTGATCGATCGACTATCACTATATCAGGTCTATTGGCTACAATATACCTGTCAGTGATAATAATTCGATCCCAGAGTGATAATCGTTCGATCCCAGTAGAGCACTGCTATTTTCAAGAACTGACGCTGGGTCGTACCTATAATAAGGCATCTCAAAATCGACAAGGCCATACCGAAGAGCAAGTTGTTGGTGCATTATCTTGGCTACTTAATTGCTTGTGTAAGTATTCGCCATTAGTGAGATGAGAACACCCGGAAACTATATGTCTGAGGGATTCCCCAGGATGATAACACGCTCGACATATGTCTAGAGTGCCATCTTTCATAATATATTTCCGGTAGTTTCTCGTCTTGATAACCTCATCCATAATTGCACAGAAAAAACCCTCGGTTTCCCCAAAGAGGTCACTGAATTGCAACCTAAGTGTTATTGCCTATTGCCCTTGCCCCTCCGTACCGCCACACGATCTGAGTTACTAATTCCTTTAGGCTTACGCCAGTTCTCTTTGCCAAGGGATACCATCGCGCATTTCACCCTTAACACCAAACGCCGTTAGTGTGATCAATGGAGGCCGACCAGATACTACGCCAGAAATCTAACATAGCATCAGAAGTCGGAAACTCCCCATCAGTGACACTCACACTAGATCGCTCCCAGTTCCTATGCCTATACTTTCCGTTGGTCACTTTAAAATACGTTTTGCCCATGCATAGACTTTCTGTTTAAGGAAGTCAATGCGATCGGTGACACAGACCATGAACTGAGACGGATGTATGTCAGTCCCATCAAAATCCTGGTTCTCAAACCGCATAACCCTAGGGCGATTATGACCGTTCTTAAAACAGATTAGCTTAGCAATAAGAGTTCTAGTCAGCGTGATACGCCTTTCGATTCTGGTCCGCCAAGCTGGAACTTGACCCGTTCTCCACGGAGTCGTGCGCGGTTTAGGGAATTTTACTTCTGCGATTCAACACGCCGCAACGGCTCCACAGTATAGAATCGAATGTGTATCACTTAAGTCCTCAGATGTTACGAGGTAGGTACCTAATATCTGATCTAGAACTCCCACTAACGCCATATTTCGTCTATGTATAGGCAATCGTCATCCTGGTTACTTCCTGTCAGATTAATACCACTCAGTAACTTCTCTTGGTTGTTAGTTTGCAATATTTGTATGTAAGTTTGTGATGTTTGCGGAGGTAAGTTACGAGTGGTATCAATCTGTGGTAGAGCTGAGCGCAGCCGGTCAGTAGAGTCTCATCCAGCAGATGACGTCGCTGGAAGGCCCGCACCTGATCCGACAGTCGCTGTGCAGTTACGGTCACTGCTGATTCAAGCGCCTGAAACAGAGACAACCTTTTTGTTCGGTAGGTACGCAGTCAGGTTAGTTCTCTCCTCTGTCGCCCCGTAGTAAGCACGTATGACACTCATTCATACTACGAGCTACGGCTGCGCCGCATGAGATGGTCCGGAGAGATAATACCAGCAGCGGGAGCATTCGCGGGGCCCTTCGGCTCCTATTGTTCCAAGTTGTGACTGTGCCGTCGTCCAGTTGTTTTGGTGTTGGTTGGCGCCGTGTGGTGACGCCCCGGTGTATCCTCCGAGCTGGAGGAGGTCCCCCGCAGATGTTGGCGGGGTTCCATAGTCCGACGACGGCGATGTTTCTGGTCTAATTTGTGGGCATTTCGTTCTGCCTCATCTCATCTGCGCGTCTCATCTTGGTCCTTTCATTTTTGTACACTATTACTTTAATTTTATTTTAAATTCTAGAGACTTTTTATCATATTGAAATATTTAAAATATGTCAGACCGGTGGCAGGTGACATTACATTTTTATATTAATTGCATACTGTTACCCTAGCTTATGATTGCATTGCAGAAACGTAGGTAAGATCAAGAACGAAAGAAAAATGCTCATAATAATAATAATAATATTTTTTATTATCAACGCTCGTCAGTGGCGTTATGACGTAGGTACATAAATGTTCATACATTTTAACAAATACTCATTCATGTGTCACAAATAACTGAGAACGCAATAAATATTCGATAAAATGCAATAAATAAACCGAACAAAGTAAACTTAACAAACAAATTTCTTTGATACATTTACATTCACACTTTAGTAGTATGGAGCAGTGACCAGGATTTTTGCTTACATTAAAGAAAATACCTACTTCAGACACTTTCTGATATACTGTAACATGATAACATATTAAAGTGAGTTTCGTCAAACGTAAAATAAATATCGATATTTACAGTATGGAATAGAGTTATCAATTGCACACAGTACTCGGTATTTCGTCATGTTTTGAAGGATAACAAGCTGCCGATCTATTTCACTTAATATTAGAACTCTCGATGCAAATATCAAGATATCAACCGGGTCACGACATGACGTGATACTGATATGACGTCACTCTTGACGTCAGTAATACATTCATCGGTAGTTGTATAAAGTAACACGTGATAATACAGAAAAACGTTCTAAAATACTTTTAAAAGCTACAAAATTCATCTAAAACTGACTAATTACAATTACACTTAGGGTGTTTCAATCTCAGGTTCCCTGGTTTTGCCCCAACTTTGGCAGTTTTTGTTTACTTCTTGGCGAAATCTTCGCCGGTTTTGATGTTCTTCAGCAGTTCGGGGATGGCCGCCTTCAGCAGTTGCTTCTCGTAGTCGTTGAGGGTGCCGTAGCCGAGGTTCTTCTCCACGCCGTTCTTGCCGAGCAGCACGGGGTTCGCGAAGTAGGCCGCTTCGGTGAGGTCCGATTTGATGTACGCGCATTCAACCACATTAGCTTCGCCCTGAAAAATAAATACATTTTTAGGTTATAAAAAAAACAAAACTGAACCAAGGATCCAGTTGAAATTTAGCGCTGTATGATCTTTCTGTATTAATGCTGAGTTGGGTCCATTTTGTAGGTTATGCGACACAGCAGGCTTACTAAAAAGAAATTGTGATGTTTGTCACTCATCACTATATTTATTATAAAACAAAGTCTCCCGCAGGCGGAATCGCGGGCGTCTGCTAGTAATGTTCAAATAAAGATAATAATTATTTTCGTTCTGTGGCAAAAAACAAGGGAAAACAGTTCAACTCACCTTGAGTCCGCGCAGAACAGAGCCCGCAAGTCGCGCGCCCGCGTACGCCATGGACAGCGTAGCGGAGCCGCCGCCGGCCTTGGCCTTCACCACCTCGGTGCCCGCCTCCTGGATGCGCTTGGTGAGCGCGTCGATCTTCCCCTGGTCGGTCAGCTTGACCGCGGGCTTGCTCTGGCTCAGAAGTGGGATGATGGTGACGCCGGAGTGGCCGCCGATGACGGGGATGCTGACGGTCTGCGGGTCCACGCCGTTGATCTCGCCGATGAAGGCGGCGGCGCGAACAACGTCGAGCGTGGTCACGCCCAGCACTCGCTTGGGATCGTATACGCCGGCCTGTTGACATACGGTAATTTAGTTCTGTCTAGCTTGACTTGGCGTTTGAATGGATTAATGAGAGTGGAAGAAGCTGAGGAAGCATGCAAGGACCGTGGCAAGTGGAAGGATATCTCTGCCTACTCCTGTGGGAATGAGGCGTGATGTTATACAAGTGTGTAACTGCAAATAATTTTTTTTAAGTTGGTTAAGGTCTAGCTGGTGGTAGACTTCGGCTCTGGCTAGTTACCACCCTACCGACAAAAGACGTACCGCCAAGCGATTAAGCGTTCCGTTACGATGTCGTGTAGAAACCGAAAGAGATGTGGATTTTTATCCTACTAATTTTTTGTTGGAGTTTGTTGCCACTAACCGTTGCAAATGTAAATCACCAGGCGGTATAGAACGCTGCGATACCACCTGGATATATACATTTGGGAATCTAGTGTGTGGCAATACTCTAGCCTTGGTTACCATACATCATCCATTGAGGATGAGATGTGCTATTGAAGGCGTGTTACACATTACTTCCTAACATCTGTGACAGTTTCGGTACCATATCCTAGTCTCCCACTATCACTGCATTTATTTCTGTTGTTCAGACTGATATAATTATACTGACACAAAATTGTCCTACTCTCCTAAATAGACAAATTTATTTTCTTAGTTCGTATTTGCGTTAGAACCTTTAATGTTAGAGACATTGAAGATTTCAAATGAAGCAGGAACATGTTAATGAGTAGTTGACATGAATACGCACCTTCTTGAGCACTTCAGAGGCGATGGGCACCATGGAGTTGACGGGGTTGGTGATGATGGCCACGATGGCCTTGGGCGCGTTCTTGGCGATGCAGGCGGCCAGGTCGCGCACGATGGACGCGTTCACGTTGAACAGGTCGTCGCGCGTCATGCCTGGCTTGCGCGGCACGCCCGCGGGGATCACCACCAGGTCCGCGCCTGATCACCAGGGGATATTCATATATCAGTAACAATACAGTTTTACTTATTATTTTGTTTACGTGTATTATGTTGATGTAGAATAAGGAGTAAATTCCTTCATTGAAGAAATTGCGCATTTATTATACGACGAATTTCGTCCCGCAAAGATAAGGGTAGCGGATTATTAGACTCAGGTCCTGGTTTCGATTCCCGATTTCTTAATTGGTCCAGGTCTGGCCGGTGTAAGGCTTCGGTTATGGCTAGTAAATTGCCTGCCGACAATAATGTCCACCGATTTAGCGTTTCGCTACGATGTCGAGCAGTTGCAGAAAGCGATATAGATAACGAACCAACAAATTAACCTCTTCCATTTTAGATTGCAATTTGCAACAACACTTACTGATTGCAAGTCAAGGGTATGTTAATCAGTCAATATGTTATGCTTTTGCTAAACAAGTCCAACTGACAAATAAATAAATATAAATATTATAGCACAATTACACACATCGCTATGTACCAAAGTAAGCGTAGGAAGTTTGTGTTATGGGTGCTATGATAACTGATCAATATTTTTATATATATTATACATAAATACTTATAATATATAGATAAGCACGCACACACTGGAAAATATCCATGCTCATCACATAAACATTTTTACGGATGTGGGAATCGAACTCATGGCCCAGAATGCAGAAGCAGGGTCACTACCCACTGCTCCACTTACTTGTATTTTTGTTGACATTATTCTATTTTGTTTATTGATGTCAAACATGTCCAGGCCAGACCAACTCTTGCACTTGTAGACATCTCTTCACATTATTATAATTATTAATCTATATCAACTATGCTCGAACTTTTTTTACGTTGAGCCACATCTTTGCTACTGTTTATTCTTGCCGTAATAATTTACCTACCAACCTATATGGGCGTATATAGGGGGGAGGGGGGGAGGAGTTTGTTATTAATATTTTATTGGAGGTTTGTCGCCACTAACCGTTGCAAATATAAATAAATCAGATATACATTTGGGAATCTGGCATGTGGCAATACTCTAGCCTGTCATATCATCATCACCCTATTGAAGGATGGGATGAGTTGAATCAAGGCACGTTTTACAGCACTTCCATTGACCATTCTGACGACGGCCCATTAGACCAAGACTTGCTAACGATCATTTCTTGAAGAGGTTGCAAGTATTGTCTATAACGATTTAATTATTTTTATCAAAATCCATTTAGTAGTTTTTGCGTGAAAGTAACAAAATCTACATGGATGGATTTACATGCGTTAACATACAAACTTGCGCCTTTACAATATTGGTAAAGATTGGTAGGTACATAGACATGAACCGTGTTGAACTTTAGAAACAGCTGATTAGGTGCATTACAAATTTATAACATTGCTATTTTTATGTTTTTACTATCATGTCCATTACACCCGGTACAATATTCACTAGCGATGTCCCATTGTTTCACCCACATACTTCCATTTCGTGTGCGAGTATCAACTAATCTGTTTAGTGAGCATTTACATCTCAAAATGAGTAACTAATAACTATGCTAAAATTTCAATCGAGTGTAGTTCTAGAGATATTACGTCAGTCCATGGCATTTTGCTTATATTTGTGTAAATAACCTGTACAGTACTACTATTCTGAACTTTACAGGTGCCGGGCAGCGCCTGCCTCTTATCAAAGATTACAACTTAACATGAATAATATTATAGTGGAGGGATTGAATGAGCCAAGTGCAAATGCGAGCTGATAACAAAAATGAAAAGGTTGATTCTTGAAGGCAAGATACCCGGAAAATGCGCATCACAGTGGAGAAAATGAATTGATGATATAAAAGAGTGGACTGAGCTTAGCTACGTGAAGTTTAAAACTGTTTCACAGGACCTGAAGAATTTTCTCCACCTGACTGCCAAACTTCATTTTGAAGTTTGCACCTGATGATCATGAATGTTATAGTATAATAATTAGATCTTGCTCACGAGACTACTGCCATGTGGAGTGTCCAGTCAACTGTCATTGTTCCAACAGTTGTGTCAGTCAATGGTCTTATTAAGAAGCTTTTGCTTAGCTGTTGGAACAAAGGACAGATACAGAAGGCATACTGTAGGTAGTGTTGATACAGTGCATACTGCAAGGAGGTTTCACATTGTATGCACTGGAGCCCTGACCGCCAGTTGCTTGAGCATTTAAAAGCCCCGCAATTGGAGAACCAGATTTTTTTATGAAGCAGAAAATGTAAAAATAAGTAAATGAGAGTATAAATATAAGTTAAAACAATGTTATGTATTATGGAAGTTACAACAGATAAGATAAACATTTGTTATTCACAATTATTGACTGTAATATGTCATAATATGAAAATGATCATCATTTTGTGTGAATGACAATGACAATCACTTGATGGAACTATAACTTTGTCTTTCATTGTCATGTTCAGAGTTGACTATAATTTCACAGAATGCAGGCATAACGTAATACACAACTTGTACAGTACAGTTTAATCATCGGTTTCCACCAATAGATGATTCCTGAACAAGGGTTAAAAATATATAACTTGTTTAGGTTTTATCTAAATTGGATAAATATTTTGTATATTATAATATACAAAATATTTCATCAATTATTTATATGAATATTATGTAAATAATTGTTGGAAAAGTTGCACCTCTTGGGAGCTCACATTGAAAACGCTGCTTTATCTATTTGAGATATAACAAAACAATGAATTGTTTCCCTTTATTAGGACAATAGCCCTTTATTCTGCGATTACATTTTTTTTATATACATTGCATTTCTCATAAAATATTCTTGCAGGCTTCTGCTAGTGTTGTACAAAAATGGATTATTTAATTTATTAAATATTTCAAATATTTGATATCTAAGTTGTAAAAAATTTTTGTGAGTGTGTATTTTTAACCCTAGAAAGATAATCTGCGTCAAATTGACGCATGCGTTTTCGAAAAATTGCTCTGTCTCTCTAATCATCGTGAATCCATAGCTGTGCATTTAGGACATCTCATATGTTGCTAGGACCTACCACGTAGTATATGTGTCAATAAGGTAAGTACAACCGATTTTGAAATATAACAACCGAGTGAGTCAAAATGACGCATGATTATCTTTAGTGTGACTTTTATGACAGCGGCTTATATGAAAGTTTTATTGTGTTTCGTATGTTTCAGTACTTTTTATCATAACTATTATTATAATTTTATTTTAGTAGATAAATTGTGAAATATATAATACAATGGGGAGTAGCACTTTAGACTAGGACCAAATCCTGTCCACTCTTATGCAAAGTAACGACCAGATTCCGTACGAAAACTCTAAAAATTCAAGAAGCCACAGCCGACGCCGAGTGGAAATGGAATCTTCGAAGAACAAAACAGTACTGAATAACCAATAGTCTGAAAGATATATATCGTGAGCATAACGTTGATATGTGTCAGAGCTGTTTGTAACTTACTTTTATAAAACCTTATATTCATAAATTATAAGATAAGTTAAATGTTCATTTTCTACTAAAAAAAAGATTAATTATTACAATAAAAAGCAAGTTTTCATTTGAAAGAGTAAGTGTTATAAAATTTCATTGATTTATAGAAGTTTAGGTTTAAGTTTTTTTCTTAAATAAAAATAAATGAGTATAAAAATTTATCTGCATTATTTATGATACTAATATATGTGCTTATATAATACCATACAATCATTGAAATAAACTATAACACCTAGACCTACAGCTAATTCAAATACATGCGTCAATTTTACGCATGATTATCTTTCCCGTACTATAAAATATGAGTATCTTTCTAGGGTTAAATAGGGTGATAATTATGGTCAAGATCTCTGAAATTACTAATCTATTCTGGATGTTTAAAACAGATTAATCAACGTACTTTGAGTTTTTCATTGAATATAAATAATTGATGCATTGCCTGTGTGGTTGTTATAAATGGCTGGAATATTGTTGTACTGTACTGCTGTAAAGATTTATAGTATACATAATTTTGCTACGAGTAATATCATACAAACTAAAAATATAATAAAATACAGTGTACAGGAAAATTATAAGAAAATTAATTTTTGTCTAAGATATCTTAAAATTGAGTTAATGCATAAAATAGAGGAAAACCTTTAGTCAAATATAACAAGTTATCCAGAATATGCACTTGACCCTGAGGAGTTGCCAACTGTACCGAGTAGGTTTAAGGTTATTCACTCACAGATAATAAGTTATGTAACATCAACTGACAGTGTATTAGTAACCTATATACCTTTGATACATTCGTCCAGCTGCTCGGGGCCCTTGTGCCCCGTGACCTTGGCTGGCGTGTCCATGTGCGAAAGATCCGCCGCCACTCCAGGGGTCACCGGCGCGATGTCATACAGGGCCAATCGTGTTACTAAGGCATTCTGCTTCAACAGCAAGCCCAAAGGCTGGCCGATACCCCCAGCAGCCCCAGCCACAACCACTTTGAAGTTTTTCTACAAAATTCAAAGAAATTATAACGGTTAATGGAAAAAATTTCCATGTTTCATAGTAAAGTTGAAACTGGTAGCTTACCTGGGATGACGTGCTGAAGTTTTTAACACCATTCTGTGCAGCCACTGAGGCGATAGGTTTTAACGTACGAGAAAACATATTTGCACGTTTACTTCAATAAACTTTCTATAAAATAAGATAATTTGGTAACACGACGACCCTGCCGACCTTTGCAAGTTTGCAGCAGATAACTAGTGATGAGAATTGAGACTTTGGAACGATTGGTATTTGGTACGATATAATTATGACTCTATGGGTACGGAATTACGGATTACGGTACGGTACTATTTCGGTTTCTGTTAATGACAGAAAATATAACACTTTTCTCTTATAGCGGTACTCATATTTGTCATAAAAAGTTTTTAAAGTTGAATGAATGGTGAAAAATGGTGGTATACAAATCGTAAAATAATATATTATGAGCCTGTGGACTTTACTTTTTATATTGCTAGCACTGACTGTCGTGTGTCGTCAAAACTGTTCAACAATGACATTGACAAGGCTACAGATACAGACTATAAATTTTATTTTTGTGTTAGGAAATCAAATCTGAAAAAGGATTTTTGTTTTGTTTTTATATTTATAATAAATATTATAATTTAAAAATACAAAATGAATGTAGTACAGGCAGTTAAAATGTACATAACTAAAATGACTGAAGAGAGTGGACCAGGAATGAAAGTTATTCTAATGGATAAAGAAACTGTAAGTGGATTAGCTTCACTTATATTGGCCATCAAAATAAAGTTTTAATGCTCTATTACTTATTAGACTTGTACATGCTAGCGTTTTAAAATAGCAAAGCTGCTGAAAATTAAATGTTTCTTCAACATAATAATAATGTCTTCAAGTGTAATAGGGTTTAACACTAATGTTAATGTCCCTCCCCCTGTGATAAGCAGAGTAGGTAACCCTAAGTTCAGGTTGTTTGTACCAGGATTTACCAGGTTTGGCTCGATTTTCCAGTATTTTAACAGGTGTCCAGTATTGGGCCTGTGAGGTTTCAGGTCATGAAAATCACATAGGCCGAAGAAGAAAAAGGGTTTTAGTGAGCTTTTAATTATTAGTCTAGAGCTGGGAAGATAGTGGTATTACACCCAAGAGTCTATAGCTTGGTCAATCCACGATGGCTCGTAGTGTTTTGTTTTTCAAACGCTTACAGTGCAAGTGTGCAATAAAAACTGCAAGAATGTGAGTTCTATTACTACGTAACGAGTAGCAATGTGTGCACACTCACACAAAGTATCAAGTTAATTATGTCAACAAGAATGTCATGTTTGACTAGCAGTATGCTTAAACTCATTTTTTAAAAATGAATATGTTGTGTTGGTTCTGCACAGCAAAATTATATTGTGATATAGGTTAATATATATATCGGAGTATAACAATTCTCCTTGACATCATCTTTAGTGGTTCTTAATGTAGGGTTACAAAGACTTTGTCTTCACGAACAGATATATTGCAAGTTCACAATGTTTTGATACATGAAATAGATTTTTATAATTCCTGACGTATTATAAAGATTCAGAACAGTAGTTTATTTACACCCATCTTATTTTACTCCCTAATTTAATTTACTTCTTAAGAACACTTTTACACTGGTCCAACTCGACCAAATATCCTCATCGCACTCCAGACACAAACTAACTACCCAACTCCTTTATTCCCCTCAAGATGGTGTAAATACCCTACTAGGACTTTGGCGCTCGACTCTTTTATTGGTTGGAGTATTAAAACAAATCAAATTGAATTTGACTTTGTGTTAAAGTTTTAAGTAAGCACCTATCTCATATCTCTCATTAAATGATTAACAATTAGTTCTATTTCGATTACAGAGTACACAAAAATAAACACATACAGACAAACAACCTATTCTAAGTCTAGTCTAAGACATATATATTACCTATTTAAAGTTATTAAGGGAATAACAAATTATCTGATAGGTACCTAGTATATCTATTTTTCTTTTGTTTAAACAGTTTAATGATTGAGCTCAACTCCACGCTGTCTTGTCTACCATACCCCTAGAGCGTTTTTGTAAAGCGTGAACCCATGATATCTATTATTATTTTGATTCATTACAAGTTAGTTTATGTAAACTAAGATGAAAGCGGGCTAACTTGTTAGGAGTAGCATGAAATCTACATTCCTTTAGTTTCTACACGATACCGTACCGGAACGCTAAATCGCTTGACGATACGTCTTTTTAGTAGGATAGTACCAATGTATATATAGTAAAAATACCAAAGCTATTTTGCTAAGCTAATTTGGAAAATCTATATTGGCAGTAACAAACCAATCAAGTGACCTTTGTAGAAAAATTAAAGTCGGTCGAGTCGGTCAACCTGAAGGAATGGGCAACGGAACGATTCTTCTGGCTAAGTCACATTTAAATGTGTAGTTTATCATCATACGATACGTTTTTTTGACATTATAAATATAATATTGGTAAAAAAATTAAGTAGAGCATCATTCCGTTAGGTCATGACACGCAGCGATCAACCTACAATCCGTGAACAAGGTGTGAAGATTCCCCGCACCCTTCGGTTTCCCCTCGCGAGAAATAAAAAAGTGTATAATTAAGAAATAACTAAACCTTAAAATATAGAAAAAAAATAAACAAATTATATTATCTTAAGAATTGCAAACATAGAAGTTTAATATTTATTATTATTTCAGACCAGCATAGTCAGCATGGTTTTCAGCCAGTCTGAGATCCTACAGAAGGAGGTGTATCTGTTCGAAAGGATCGACAGTCATGCCAAGTGGGATAATCTGAAACACATGAAATGTATTGTGTTTGTGCGTCCCACCTCTGAGAACATTGCCCTGCTATCCAGAGAGCTGCGCTGCCCCAAATATGGGGTTTATTTTATTTGTAAGTTGTATTTATAGGGCTTAAGTCCTTCATTTTACTATAGACTTGAATTGAACTATATTTCTATTTGTTGAACATCAATGACAGTTCTCATTCTTTATTTTCATCAAAGGCTTAACAATATGTATAATATTTAATAGTTAAAACAAATTAATTTGAAAATGAAAGAAAATTATAAGAGTTGTCGATGACAATGGTCAAAGAATACAAAAAATTAATGATAAGTTTAGCATGTATTTTATTTATGATAAAGTTTACTATCTTTAACATGAATAAAATACCATTCAAGCTGTTTTAAATTCATAGTTTCATTGCTCAGAGGTAAGAAAAAGAGTTGTCAGCATTTTAGTCAGTCATTCAAATAGTAATAAAGTTCTGAAGATATGATCACAGCTTCTGTGGAATTCTTAGTTCACTTAATATTAGTATGAACTCTCGTACCATGTGTGTTTTCTCTTCAGATTTCAGCAATGTAGTGTCAAAGGCTGATATCAAGACGCTGGCGGAGTGTGATGAGCAGGAGACGGTGCGCGAGGTGCAGGAGGTGTTTGCAGACTACCTCGCAGTGGACAGACATCTGTTCTCCTTTAACATTGTTGGCTGTTTGCATGGTATATTCTTTGTTCCTATAAATAAAGGAAATAAAAATGAAATTGATATGACTTCAGTACAATAAAAGGCAAAAAGTAACATTGTATTTATGTGCTATCTACTGATCCACTGTTGGACATAGGCCTGCTTTAAGCGTCCCAACCCATTCCATTACTGGCTTTTTACATACTATAGGTGCAGGCCTCTGGATATTGTCACTCCATCTAGTTGGGGGATGCCCTACACTCCGCTTGCCTAGACACAGTCTCCACTCTAAGACCTTTTGACTCCAACGATCATCAGTTAATCGATATACATGACCAGCTCACTGCCATTTTAAAGTATTAGCCCTGAGAGCTATGTGTCGAATCACTTAGTTCCAGATTCTATCCCTAAAAAGAAATTCCTATTATAGCTCTCTGAGTAACTTGAAGTTTGTGAACTAGCCCCACTGTCAGTATTTATGTGTCGCCTTAGGTCATGTCGGGTAGGACGCATTGGTTATACACTTTAATGTAGGCTATCAAATAATTAAAGTTTAGTTAATAGTAAACAGTCAGAAATAGGAATATGTAGACTTAGGTAAAAAAAAACAAACATACTTATATCACACATGCGTTTAAAAAAATTTCAGTTCCTTTTCGGTTGTTAAGATGAAGTTAATTATTAGAGATGTTATATGTGCAGGTCGTTCATGGAGCCAACAACACCTGCAGCGTTGCTCTCAAGGCCTCCTTGCCTTACTCCTGTCTCTCAAACGCCGCCCCGTCATTCGCTTCGAGGCCGGCTCGGAGGCGTGCTCGCGTTTGGCCGAGCGGGTTCGCGAGCTTGTTCGAAGGGAGGCTGTGTTGATGGACAACAATATACCTTTCAATGGGGACATTCCTCCTCCGCAGCTGTTGATATTGGATAGGAGGGATGATCCTGTCACTCCTTTGTTAAATCAGGTACTTTGTAGACTAATATTCAAAAACTGAATTACTAGTGACTACAGAAGAGTAGTCTACAAAGCTGTATTGGAGCAGCATGACTCCAAATACCCCTCTCCTGTAACTTTAAGGAGGGAGGCCTGGTTAATAATGATTGCTATTTTGTAACCAATATTTTAAATTCCTTTTTTATTTTATACAATATCTTAAAATGTTTTGCAACAAGTGCCTAGACAAAACTTAAGAAATATTTCTGATTTCGGCCCTTACAACAGAACACTATTTTCTTTTGTTTCTAAACATATGTTGTGTCAGTGGACATATCAAGCAATGGTGCACGAGCTGCTGACCATCAACAACAACCGCGTGAGTCTGGCGCACGTGCCCGACGTGCACAAGGACTTCAAGGAGGTGGTGCTCTCCGCAGAACAGGACGAGTTCTACGCCAAGGTGCGTACTAATTAGCATTTACTATCTGGTGTCATTGCAGTCAGGGGCTAACATGCAGTAAAAAAGTAGCCCTGAACACAACAACATATTATACAAATTATAAACCTTTACCACTGACAATGTAGGTTAAGAAATGGCATTCATTAATATTGTAACATTTTACAGAATCAGTACTCAAATTTTGGTGAGATTGGTCAAACGATGAAGTCACTGATGGATGAGTTCCAGAAGAAAGCCAAGAGTCACCAGAAGGTTGAGAGCATTGCCGACATGAAGAATTTCGTCGAGACCTACCCGCTATTTAAGGTACTTTATATCAGCTATCTATATAAACTGAGTGGAGTAATGAGCATTATCTTGCTCATGTTTATTTCTCTCCTATGAGCATTATTCATCATTAAGCATTATTCGTCATTGAGCAGTATTAAGGTCATCCAGAGTCCCTACTATAACATCAATATCGTCAGGAAAATATAAAAAAATGATGTCAATGTTGGGTCGGTGGTTAACCTAACAGATGTCTTTCAATGTGGCAGAAAATAGCTTCAGAAGGATTATATCTTCTTGTGGCTCTCCTCTAATCTGATGATGTATAGGGACTGTCATTCTTCTTTACATTATTGATTATCAGAAAATGTCGGGCACGGTGACGAAGCACATCACGGTGGTGGGCGAGCTGTCGGGCTGCGTGGCGCGCCACCAGCTCATGGACGTGTCCGAGCTGGAGCAGGAGTTGGTCTGCCACTCCGACCACGCCAAGCATTTGCAGGTGAGTTTCAGTACTTTTTACATTGATATACAATATACAACTAGTATGTATGAGTTGTACACTGTGTTGGCCTGTAGCGACTCAAGTCGATGCTGGGCAACGAGTCGCTGCGCACGGAGGAGCTGGTGCGGCTGGTGGCGCTGTACGGGCTGCGCTACGAGAAGCACGCGGGCAACGCGTTCCCCGCGCTCGTGGACGCGCTGCGCCGCCGCGCGCCCGAGCACGCCGCGCTGCCCGTGCTGCTGCTGGAGTACGGCGGCGCGCACGCGCGCCAGAGCGACCTGTTCGGCTTGCAGGACGCGGAGAAGATCACCAAGAGACTGTTCAGGGTGAGTTTCACTTTCGTAATGATAGTTAACCTCTTATTAAAAGAGGGCACACAATGTAGAAAATTTCACTTAAAAACTGACTACTTTTGCGTTTCGGCAAATTTATAACACGTACAGTTATAACGTAATATAACATATTATTATTTATAATTATACTTAAATTCCTTTACTTAAAAGTTCTATATTAAAGTTGTTTCCAACAAAATCTCATAATCAGGGCAAATTCAACCTTAGAGATGTCTGTTTAAGATTGAATTTTTAACGCGAAACTTCCTAAAAGTCCACTCAAAACTTATTTTTCGTGCTCATTTAGTGAGGTTTTTTTTTGGTCGCTGATTGTGCACCCTATGTTTAATAAGAGATCAATGTTAATAGCCCTCTATTATTTAGATAATTTTTCAGTCGGAGACATAGAATTCGTGTATCTTTGTGAAACTATAATATTTTCAATGATACTTGTCTTATTATTTTTATGAACATAGTACATAAAATACGCATTAAACATTTTTCTTATCAGTAGTTAAAAATTTAATCTGTAAATTGATGAAGAAAATTAACAATTTTAGTCTTAAAAAAATAATCATGTTTATTTTGCAGGGTCTTAGCGGTGTAGAGAACATCTACACGCAACACACGCCGCTCCTCAAGGACACCCTCGAGGACCTGATCAAAGGCAAGCTGCGGGAGAACCTGTACCCCATCTGCGGCGGCGACGACCTCTCAGCCGGCAGGCGACCCCAGGACGTCATAGTGTTCATCGTAGGGGGCGCCACCTACGAGGAGTCGCTAGCCGTGCGGCAGATCAACCAGGCCAACCCGGGGGTCCGAGTAGTGTTGGGCGGTACTCACATACACAACTCCGCGTCATTCTTGGAGGAAGTCAAATCCGCAATGCAGGGTGTGCATAGGACGCACACGCGGCATATCCGCAACTTGTAAGTCTTAATAAAATAACATGGTATTATATGCCCAATACAACTTTGAGGCTTTCTTGGAGGAAGACCAAAATCCGCCATAAAGGGCACGCATACGATGTATACGCGGCAAATCCGTAACTTGTGAGTCTTGAAGAAGTAATATGGCTTGCCGTAAAGAGTATTTCCTTATGAGAAGGGTGTTATGGCAATTAAGACGGTAACAGGTCTATCTCATAAAACGTTGCGACTTGATATAACAAACTATTATTTACAATGCATTGTTGGAAGTTACTTCACACAACCACAGAGCGATGTGACGAGTGTGTTGTGCTTTTGTCAGTTAGGATCCTATCTGGACGAGAAACGTTTCGTGGCATATAACGCCAATGTAATGCAACGTTATGCGCCAGCTCTTAGAGTAAGTTTACAAATAGGAAATCATTCCCTAAATATATTAAATGACTTTAGAGTTAAGAGATTATTTTTACCAACTGTATTTATTATTTATTTGTTTTGTTTCTATACCTGAAAGTGATTACATTCACTTAATTTTTTATTTTCTAAGTAATTTTTAATTTTCAAAGTAATTTTTTAATTTTCAAAGTAATTTTTTAATTTTCAAAGTAATTTTTTATAGCTAGTGTTCCCCAAATTTTTATCGCGTTACATTTGTACTGATTTTTTATATCGCTAGTTTGCCCATTAATCCACGATATCATGGGTAGTCTGGGATATACTGGTCTATTGGCCAAAGACAATTATGTATCACATGTTGATTGTCTAATGTAGAAAGTGAAGTCGATTATTTTGTAGGCCAAATTACCCTTAGTTGAGTCTTTATTTAAAGTCAGTGGAACCACAGAAAACAAATAAGTTGTTCTTAAAAAACTGATACTATTTATGCATATAACTGAGGCAATACCAATCCTTTGTTTACATTTATTCTGTCGTTTCGATGTTTTAACTATATGTATTTACAGAGTATTTTCGATGACGCATACCAATGTCATTCGATTGTATTGTATTTGTGCACCAAATTGAAAATTTCTAATAGGTTGCCTGGATCAATAAACTGACACTTTGAATTTAGATTTGCTCCCAGTTCCGTGGCGCTATTAAATTTCACTATTTGCTCTATCACCTAGTGTATCCACTTCTTTATTTCTGATAATCAATATTTATTAGTGTTATTTCTGTGATGTCCTTACGTAATAAGCTATATGTCATGTTAATTTGTCTTATTATCAATGTTTAAATAAATTATTGATAAATTACGAAATGTTTTATTGTTTTTCTTTATCTATTTTCTTCAAATGATTCGATATTTTAGTTGGTCGCTGTTTCAAGTAAGGGTCCCTAAATTATTCTCATTTCGAAAATCCTATTTTCGAAATGAGAATCGAACTTTCTGCTTGACGTATCAACTATAACTAAAAAAAACAATATTAACTTGCTTTATATGAATTTATGTAGGTAGCTCCTTTAAATCCATATCCAAATCAGTTTGGGTTCATCCAACAAACACGGTTAAATGGATAACAGGAAAGGTACCAAAGTAAAAGTCGTAAGTGTTGTGTTCAAAACACATTTTTTTATAATTTTTTATTTAAAAATATTGACACAGCTGTACGCGTCACTCGACAAAGTAGTAAAACGGCGCCGTCCATGGCTCGCCAAGCATCACACCTCAAATCATAACGACCTCAAGCCAAGCATATCATACATTTATACATGCTTCATATAAAACCGCCAATCTCTTTCAGTTCAGTCTTACACAATCCCGCCGCACAGTGTGGCACCCTGTCGCCCGTGGCGGAAACAAATGCAACATTGCGCAAACATTTGATCAAACCATTTGCCGAGTTTATCGACAGCTACTACTTAAATCAAGACGCGTTTGACCAATGATATTTTCATTAATCTTTTTATTTTACTTATAATGTTTAAGTTATGTTTGACTTTACGTCTTACAAATCAAGATTTGTTTTGGGAATAGAAAACTCATGTCATGAGTTTCTATTTCATTTACCTCTTTACATTATTTTTTTTCCAAGATGATAAAAATTGCACCCGATATATTAAAATAATATGTAAATTGTAGTAGGTATCTATAGTTTGTTAATTTTATTAAAAAAATAAACGTAAACAAAGGATCGAAAGCGGACGAGTCTCTGTCCTTATCTGTCGTAACTAAAAATCTTTTATTGTATTATGTTGTAGTATCGTAGTTGAGCTTTTTGATGACTCAACTACAATAGTATCTAACTTAAAAAGGTGTACATCTAGATATTTATGACTTTCAAATTTTAAGTTGTAATTGAGCTAGAGTAGTAATTATATGACAAATGTAAAAATGCACTCAATAAAGATTATCAAATTTGCAGCAAGATTTGACCAAATGTTTGCGCAAAATAAAATCACAAGTGGCCCCCATTCTGATACAGACTGTCATTAAACGGCACCAGGATACCACAAAGGTGGCTCGGACCGAGCTGGTAATACCTTCACAACAGCCCTCAGGGCTACAAATCGATAAGGCATTAAGAATAATCTAACACAAAACAGCAGCCCTACGGAATATTCGAACAGTATAAGGACCCTTTACACATTCCGACAGTCGGACAAAAATCGGAACATGTAAGGAGCCCCTTCATGGATAGCTAACGGAATTTGTTCACTGTACACGATAATTCACCATTTGCAAGTCGTAACCACACGGTTAAGGCATTCTTTGACAATTAACTTTGAAAGCTAACCAAGAACTCTCCAGTTCAATGTAGTCTTTACTATTATAAAGAGTACATCGAATTTGAAAGCTTTCGGTTTTTGTAAATTTTGACAGCTTTTATAAATTGCAAACAAAATCATAATCATTATGAAAAGCTAAAAATAATAACAAAGCTTTAAAATATTATATCAAAATGACTGATCCATGCGGTTACTTTATGTTCAGTTGATTGATCTCTGTCACATGTCAATATATAACACTGTCCTGCTTATTATCGATCCATCTGAGCGAGACCAAAGTATAAAGGTGACACATGTCAGAGGTCAATAACTTTAGCCTTAAACATAACTTCTTGCGTGTTTATGCTGTAACATTTTTGACTGTCGCAGACGTCTCATATCAAACAACTGTCTGTCAACAATGTGCAAAAATGACACAATAGATACAACATAAGCCCGCTGTACAGTGTGAAAATATTTAAATTCGCTAATAAAGTGCCATCTTTTGGTAGGTACAAATTATTAAAAAGCTGTATATAATTGTTTAGTTCCTCAGCAAATTATATTACATGAAAAATTAAGATTTCATTATAATTAAAGAGTTTTTATGAAAGTCTCTTTAATTATTCAAATCATTCTCAATTCTGCCTTTGTCGTATTCCAATGATTAGAGTTTATAATAAAGTACTTGTAGCCAAAGAATTCATTTAATTAATAACGATGATGGTTAATCGATTATGTAGACACATCTTAGCATTCCATGGATTTAACGTGCGGTTACAGAGTCCATCGTGTGGCGGATACGGGCGTAGGCTTAAGAGTACTCTATGAGTAAGTCAACGCTCGCCTTCTCTGCTCGAGTTATTCTGGTATGATCCTGCTGGAGCAACTTTGGACACACACACATATGAACTTTTTTTTGACGTAAAAATATCGCATATTTAACGTTTTATTTTTACAACAGTCAACTTTCATTTTCGGGCAATTGTGAATATTGAGCAATGACCGTTATTACACATAAAAATTTGAAAAACAAAAATACAAACTCTTTTTAAACACATTTTACAATTTTAACCGAATATAATTTACAAAACATGGATTATGTACTAGATATTATTTTTTTGGAATTATGCGAAAAAATCCACCAAATTAGGTAAAACTGCGCGCGCATTCCACATTATATTCCGTCACGTATCAAACGTGACATCAACGCAAATTGATCTCTAATCACGGGAATACGATTAATGAATGTCAAATTGGTGTACACTCGGTTCAACACATTTTTTAAAAACTAAATTGACAGTCTAGTGCAATAATAGTGCACTCTTTATTCAAGGAACTGCGTGAGAATGACAGCATTTATGGATCTGTCAATTTAGTTTGGAGATTCGTGTCCAAGCTAATAAGAACCAAGTATGATCAACTCAATCAGCAAATGTTTTGATGAAGGCACGTGATAATTATTGATTAATTTATTTCATATCATCATCAATCAACTTTACTTTTCATGCAGTTTGGGGATAAATCTAATGACGATTTCGTAATTTTTTACATACATCATCTTTTTGTTGACAAAAGAATTGGCTTTACAGTATAGATCAATTCGTTTATGAACATATTTTTAAAATTTTCATACCATCCGTATTGTTTATCATCTCAGTGCCAAACTTTATTCTCTATTTTTATATATATTATATATATGTACATAGATAGATATATAAAAAAGAACATCGAAATTAACGGTACATATTATATAATATTTGGCATCTATGTAATGTATGTAATTTTAGGAATTTATAAATTCATCTGTAGTAATGTACTGTAGTAAAAAAATGCTTATAATACATACTATATACAGTATTATACATATTTATATAGTTGCACAAATTAACAATTCAATTGTACGGCCATGTTCAAATGTTCTGCACAGTTTGTGGCTTGCTGCCAATTAATTTAAACTATTTTACACCAAAAATGTATATTTAACATAAAATACAAGGTTTCGAATAATGTTTACTTTTTAAATAGTCAGCCACAAACTATGTATAATTTACAAACATACGCCTTGTGCAACCATTTCAATAGACAACTTTTTGTGTACTGATAATAATTAACTTTGCGCGGGCGCTCATGTTTCTAATCTTTATTATTTTATCTAGCAATTATTGAACATTCAAAAGCTTTCTTGTATCTTTATAATAACCAACTGAAGATGTGTTATTATTTATTAAAATTGAAACATATAAACGGCTGAAACTCACGTCACGGTTGTCGGTGTGAGGCCTAGTTTCAAACCCATATGCCTATGAGCTTGCTTGTTCATGTCACGCGCGACAGCTCGTAGCGCGCGTTGATAGCATACTCGGACAATAGTGAGTTTAGACCGTTTTTATTTTAATAATGTGTTCTAATTTCACTGACGCAAATTCTGTTGTAGACACATTCATTTTTAAATAAATAACACTAAATTTGTGTTATTATTTCACTAACAAATTCAGTTGTAGACACATTAATTTTTAAATAACACTAAATTGACACGTGTAAAATAGTGTCATTAAATTCATTACAAAAGAATGACACGAACATTGAATTTATCGATTAAGTTTTGTTTAAGGATTCGTGTTCTAAATAAAACTAATATTATCAGTAAAAGCTGTCAAAATTAGCCCGTCAAATTTGAATGTACTGTAGTAAGAGCGCGCCCTAACAAAGTTTCATTTATATCTCTAGTTACAAGCGGTAAAAAAAGTTACAGTTTCGTTGCAAATGTCTGCGGGCTCACAATATACATATTTTCCAAAAAAACATCCGACCCGAAAAAATTACTTACAATGTAAATCTAAAAAATGATCTCTCCGCGCACACCGAAAAATCATTTTGTATAAAAATTTCTCGCGAAAATGGTTACAAATTTTTTACGACTATCACAAGGAAAGTAACTAAATTTTCAAAAGGAATTATTTATTTATATATATTCTCACAACGCTCATAGCATGAACGTTTAGAATAACTTATTCGAATGTAAACACTACAATACGTTAAGACAACCTCGATGTGACCCCGCCCTCACAAACTAAACGAACATTCAAACGACTACAAATCAAATGTGTTCGGGTGTTTATACATACATAGTTCCACCGATCGTGTAACAAAATCGACCAACCGGTGAATACACCTCCGCTTCTCATTTTTTATTCCGAAACAAGAAAAGAGAACATCTCTACGTTAAATCATATAGTCATCTATTGTGTCCTATTAACACTACCATAAAACAAGACCTCTCCCCAAACTAGTGCTGGGACACGAAATCAAATCGATATAATATTTCATATTAATTTGTATGGCGTACAACAAAGAACAAACGCACATAGAATTTCTCTCACTCACGTCACTAGCAACAAACATTCGCGCTGAACGCATTCACGCGATAATAAAATTTAATAAAAAAAAAAACAAAGAAAAATAAAAGTACAAACTACGAACGACCCATACCAAGGTCTTCGAGCGATGTAACCCTACGTCTAACAAGTGAACACCGCGGTACGGGTCATATAGGCCCATTCCATATTTTTTTGTGATTTTTTAGAATATTATATAATATACATCACAAATTATATACGAATAGAAGCCGTTTCGGGAAAGGGCTCGGAGCCATTAATATTTCTTATATATACACAATATGTACAACTATCTTAGACTATCCATGGACTTAGGAATTTCTTTTATAGATACTTCATCAATCTCTTCGTATTATATCAAATAATTATGTATACTAAGTGCGTTTATCATATACATACACCTAGTTTATACAATACGCGTTAATTTCTCTTTACAAACGAATCATTAATACATGTAAACAGAGTTCAACGGCGACAACTTAATTGTTAAATATTTAATGAATTAATGAGTATTGTAATCTCAAGTAATAAACATTTAATCGCACATTGAACAATATTCACCCGTTCCTATAAAAAACGAATCGTTTTCTTTCGAATACATAACGTCGTTATTTTTACAGTCATTACGAAAAATCGCACCGACAGAGGATCGACGGCAGAACTAACGAACCCTTGTTATAAGTAGAATGATTTTCTATAAAGGGTAATTCATAGGAACTGGGCAAAATGTTCACAAAAAAGGGCACAATATCCCTAGATTTAAGTGGCTCTTAAAATGACTATTCACAAAGGCGTATCAAGACTGTTATCAAACATTCATAAACAATAGAACTGTTTAGTTTGGAACAATATGAAATAACTATTTATAAAGCAAGAAAATTATCATATTATAGGAATTCTTTTAGTGGCAACTTTATTTCTTTTAAGTTTCAACATAGTATATTTTCTCCGGTTCGTTCTGGGTACATACCTATAGTGTAGGCTATAAACATTCAAGTAATTTGATCAAACAGGACAGTGCTTATTGCAA
Source organism: Mycalesis mineus (assembly GCA_034621355.1). Taxonomy (NCBI): domain Eukaryota; kingdom Metazoa; phylum Arthropoda; class Insecta; order Lepidoptera; family Nymphalidae; genus Mycalesis; species Mycalesis mineus. The sequence goes on along the minus strand of CM067888.1, from coordinate 18,352,012 downwards.
ACGATGCTGATTTTCACATAATAGTCTCTTTCTCTTTAATTAATGGACAGACCAACGATGAAAGCTTTAAATATTTAGGAGCAAAATGTTAACACAGTTAATAAGTTTAATTCGAAAATTCGTCTCTTTTCATGAGCCACTTTTTACACCATACAGTCCGATTTTTTTCTTTTCTTGTCAAAGCACTAAACCGACTATAGCTAAGGCGTCGTCTGCAGACATTGCACGGAATCACAACTCTTGCTCGCATCGATACAGAAATTGACGCCTCTTTAAATCTGCATAAAGTCGCTTCTCAGATATGCCAATTGATCAAATGACTTGAAAATGTACGACCTGCATACAATGGTTTGATAACAGTATCAATTCCACCGGCCACACAATTTGACGTTATTCAGCGCGTGCCCTAGACGAATTTGGAAGAAATGTGAATGTGATGTCCACATTTGGCGCTACCCAGGGAGCACCGCGCGGAGGTCATGGACTAAGCCCCCCTTCATAAATAACAAACAAACAAACATTCAACGCGTCTGGCCCCCAGACCATGCTACCCACCCTATAAATAGGAACCGACTATCATGTGGTAGGTTGTACCGACTTTGGTCGCCGTACTTATTAGGGGGTTCCCTTAAGTTACATAACTTCGTTCAATATACTATTTTCTATTTGTCAGTGCAGCGTGCTTTTGGTAAATATAATTTTTTTTAACATTTTGATTGTGTATTTATGTTATAATTTATTTATTATAAAAATTTTAAACAAATGTCAATCGTTTCTTATTGTTAACAAACCTATTTTATTTTATCGATATATATCGTAATCTCTTTTATTATTACAAATATCGATATTAATATTATTGCACGTCACTCATAAAATGTTTAAATGTCAATTAGAAAATATTATATTGGAGATATACAGGCGGTGATCCACCCACTTATATTTTTAATCTTGGCTATATATTAAATATTCTATCAATCTTTTTATTAAACTTAAGCTTTGATATATCAAACTGATTATTAATTAAATAAAAAATAAAGCATAGTGTAAAGTTTATACGCATCGGAAAAAAAATGATTCGTTTGCATAACCAAATTACCATTCGATGCCCGGTCCTTGTTAAACACTCTATACACATAGCGAGCTGCTGGCTTCACAACATGACAGTCACTGTTAACAGCTGCCATAAACGAGGCGAGTAAAAGGTAAAAACAAAATAATTATTGTCCGATAATAACAACTTGAATCGAAATTGTTCTGTTCATAAAATGCTTTTGAACAGCACATGTGCAAAAATTGTATGTATGCCACCTACTGTGACACACACATCTCTATGCCACCTAGGGACGTTAAGGCCAATAACAAGTATAATTCGCATTTATTTGCATAAATGTGAACTATACTCCTGTATAAAAGAGGTCAAACGTCATGATCGTTGATTTTTGCTGCATTTGTCTATGATACTTGTTTCTAATTAACCACTCTGGCAGCATAAGGGGGTGAAATAGAACTGAAAAAGTCACTGGAAACATTAAAAAATCTTTTAGAACGAATATTACGTGGTGCTCCCACCTCAATTTTTCAGGTTCTACCCCCATATTAAAAAAATAACTTCTTTTATGATTAGCAGGACCAGGCACGAAATTTTAGATCAATAAATAGAATCAAGCATGTGATAGTGATCCGAACGTCCTATACTATTTACACGTTAAATTTATGTAATCGTAGTTGCCATGACCGACAATATGGCATTTTGAGCCGTTTCCCGTTGCAATAAGGCTGATTTTACATTACAGCACGTTACAAAAACAACCCAATTTTCGAATCCATGTAAATACATGTATTCTTCATTTTACGCGAGTTCCACATGCGTTGCTTTCGCGACGAGCGTAATGGGCGATCAGCATAAGACTCAAAACCCCCGTCATGGTGTAATAATTCTCGGTTAAAACACTTGTGCAGTACTTCAAACTAAAAATCATCGAAACGCAGACACTTGACTGTAATTGATTGTTGAAAATAGGATTGTATAGTACACAAGTGCTCTAACACATAACCTATAGCTATCAATTTCTTTTTATTGTCAATTCTATTTGCACTAACCACACCGATAGCCCCTCAACAACGTAGCAGCACATATCAAAGGCAGTTTGCGTACAAATAAATATAGTATTATATATTTATAGTGCTAGTGGAGTACCTATATATGTATTACCATGATTCCGCCTATTTTTTGGGATAAAAAAATTAGAGACACAAGTCGTTTTTGAAACTGAGCATTAAAGGCAGTATAATAAATAACGTAATAAATAAATTAAAGGTATTCAATAAACTTGTATTGTATTTTTAATAAAGTTGCCATTTAAATCTTGATTTCCAGGACAAATGTACATTAATTATGTTTTCAGTTTTTATTTATTGTTATTTATTTTTATCGTAAAATGGAAGGAATAATGTATATTTTTTTCCGTTACTTTAAATTGCAAAATAAATGGCAGAAGAAAACTACCATTCGTTGGCCCAGTACCTCAGTTAAACTAGCAACACTGAACCATCCATAGATAACACAAACTAATTAAATAAGTAAGTCCACAGATAACAATAAACTTCGAAATCACTTGACAGTGCATAATTGACCGTTCTCGCGTCAATTAGCGCGGGAAACTTTAACACTAACGTATCGCTAAATAAATACAAACGCAACCGCTAAGGTAACGTTTCAGGAAACAAGATGGCCGACGGAATTCGCACCTCGCGTCAAAATTACAGTTAAATCATTGAATTTTATATAAATCAAGGCATCTCTTTCCGCAGGAAACATTGTGAAAAGGACGACTACGTGTGCACCTTTAATTCTGCTAATCAAATTGTATTTATACGATATTTTTGTATTAAATTAGAATAGAAAAAATGACCATAGTTAATCAGGTTAGGTCACATTTTAGGTGAAATTCAACAAATCCCGCCAGCCCAAGGAAAAATTATCTACCTATATTACACATCTCTCCTTGACAATGTCTTTCGTTGGAGCCAAGGGGAGACACAGGCACCCTCGCATACATCATACCGTTCACACAAATATACTTACAGAATGCATCAATCGCCACCGTTCTTAATAAAACCGATTTTTTACACTGGTAATAAACAAAATCAGATGCTGGCAACACTAAGACATGTATACTGCTACAAATAATAATAAAGGTTTACAATTTCTGTGAATTTTATTTGACATTTGCCCGGTTAGTTCAGTGATGTCCATCAGTATCGATATGTGAATATAATTTTAGTTTTATACGATTTATTTTACATACAATCAATACTGCGATTTGGAGGGTGTAACTTCATTTTTTTGGCGCATAATTATCAAAAAGGATGTTGTATCAACATCGCTAAAAATATGCCACTATTTTTTCAATAAACAATGAGGCACTGTAGGTCTTTGCGATCAGTTCTCGGATCGATTCGCAGCGTGACTCTGAGCCACGTGACCAGACATACCGTAGTGTTGCCAACCCAACTTTGTTCGTATAATATAATACTCGGATTTATAAATATAAGGTCCACCAATGACTTGCGTTACACGTATACACTACGGTAAGGCATATTAATTATTACTTTTCGTTCACATTTCAGAGTGCTTTCTTAGACAGAGCTAATACATTCATACATAAAATACATATTTCGGTTTTTTACCACCATTCAAATAATATAACGTAATATCGAACAACATTTATACTAATTTAGAGCATTCCGAACAAATTTATTAATTTTATTAATTCTCTTAATAGTTTGTGTTTATATAATGTATCAGAAAGTAAGTTTGGAATTAAAAAACTGTGTTTTAAATTGTTACTGTTACATAATACAAGGTTATTTTTCTGTTAAACATATAAATATAAAGCTATAATATAGCTAATAATGATCAATTTAGACGTAAATTTTAAAAATAAGCTGTACTTAAAATACATATTTGGTTTTAATATTAATTATTCACTTTACTCTTTAGCTAGATAAAAACTCAAAATTTATGAAACAAAAGTTTGATCAGAAAATAATCTGTTTTAGAAAATTAGATTTTTTCTCAATCAATGGATTTATTGTCGATATTTGGATATTGAATTAAAACTTTCATTACACATCTCTACATTCTGTCTCAATAGATATTTAGCGGAGTCATCGAATTTTTATTCTATTTTTACAGAATAAATATAGAATTTAAAGAAATATAAATATGTATGTAATTTGTAAATTTTTAGGTTCAAAATAGTTATTTTTTAATATCGATATAGATATTGATGGAATCGAGCATATTGTCGACTGTTTATTGCTCAAAAATGTATAATACGATTTAAATTTGGCATAATGAACTTTATACACAAGTTATATAATATATTAGCTCTATCTTTCTTATATTTACATTTAAAACACCTAGAATGTTTGCGTTGCGTCGCCTTTGTCTGCATTTAGAATAATTATATTATGACAGATTTTTCAAAACCGTCATCTTAATTGCCATCGAACGCTGTAGTGTTGCTTATAATATTCATATTAAAGTACAATTGTGATGTTTAAACAATAAAGTTTATCATAATTCTCATTTCAATACATCGAAAAATCGAATATACGATTGCTAATCGATTATCGTTTCTATTTTGATTGACGGACAAAGTTATACATTATTTCGATTAGATGTAGTCTCAATAAGTAGTCGATATATTAATATGACAATTGTTGGTAGAATAACTTAGTATGAAAGACAGTATTGATCTACCCTCAAATAAAACAAAATTGTATTACAGATTTTTCATTTGTTTCGTGCTACTTTTTATGTTCAAAATAATTGTGAATCATAGAGCATTGCAACTCACGGTAGTGTTATCAAAAACAAAATGAGCAAACAACTATGAGCGTGATAATTGCAAAACTGTTGATATTTTTGAATATTTTTCATTAGTTATTTAACAACTTATTTAGTAATTTAACGAAAAGAAAACTTTTACATAAAAAGCGCGGGTAGTTATATAATAAGTCTGTTTTAATTGAGGGCAGACATAATATAAAGAATAAAATAAAACCAAAAACACTGATGCACTTTAAAGTGTTTTCACGTTATTCTAGGACAAGCAAATGACACTTGCACACAGCACAGTGACGCTTCCAAGAGTCAGGTCACGTGACACGCGGTCGCGAAGTGCGGGTAGTACTCTAAATGCAGCGCGACGGACGCGCGCGCGGCTCAGTATCGACGGTGGGCGCGGAGGCGGCGCACGGGTTAGGGGTGCGAAGAGTGCACGCCCGGCGTGCTCGCGCCGCCCGCGCCGTGCTGCGGGGGCAGCAGCACTTGCTGCAACAGATACACCCCGATAACATAACGCACAACGGCTTTTTTATATAAAATTTGCGGACGCATACGATACACTTTCGCCTCTTAAAGTACGTCTTAAGTGACAGCATATTGGGTAACTAAAAATAATAATAACGAACAGATTTCCTAATCTACTCATATACACGCAGAAACTTCGGTTCCTGGAAGCCTATGAAAAAAATAGTATAAGGTTTATGAAAAGACTATATTTATTTGACTTGTAATTATCCAAATTTTGGATTGTTAGAATGCCTCTTTATGACAATAAGTCTAGTTGCTCGAGTTTGCACTGAGTAATAAAACAAATAAGTCTCATTAGCTGTCAATTTCTGTATTAATTATAAGGCCCTCAACTTTACGCTGATGGTCATTTACCTGCACGGGGTGCGGGTGGTGCGGCGGGCTGGCGGTAGGCGGCGCGTGGTTGAGGTACGCCACGTGAGGGTGATGGTGGTGGTGGTGCGCACCGCCGGGGCCCATCAGTGGGCACAGCACCTGCGTAACGACAATGTATGTTGCACATCTTTGTTCGTAATTTAGTCTGTCGACCGATAGGTGTCATTTTAAAACTTAGGATGTGTGTATGGGAACACAGGTGTAAAATTCCTTCATCGGGAAGTAGCAGACGTAAACGCGAGCCGGTCATTTACTCGTAGTGACGATGGAACAAACAAAATGTGTCTATCTCTTTCTATCTTGTCTGTTTGCTGTCTGCCGCACGGCTTACGGCTACTACGGTCAAGGTCTAGAGTAGTCCATGGGTAGGTACATTCGGACGGCTATTTGATTTTGTAGATATTTATATTATTTCATTCTGTGGCCTAAAAAAGTGCTAGTAATAAATATATTTCGACGACGAAGACAAATATTTCTAAACTTATAAAAGGAGCAAAATATGATAGCGCTTTGTTAAAATTAAAGGTTTTAAATACATTTCACATGAAAAATTGAAAGAATTATACCTGGAAGGGCGGCTGCTGGTAGTGGTGGTGTGGGTGGGGGTGCGGGTGCGGGTGCGGCGTGTGCGCAGGCGACGGCGGCGGGTACAGCGCGGGGGACGGCGCGGCCGGCGACTGCGCAGGCGGCGCGTACTCGCCCACGCCGCTGCCCACGCCCACGCCGACGCCGCCGCCTACGCCAACTCCTCCGCCCACGCCAACGCCCATTCCGCCGACGCCTCCCATGCCGCCGCCGTGGTGATACATACGCACCTGGATATAGCGAATTGCGAATGTAAATATAACTGTCCCACTTTTAAAGGTTGCAAGTATATGCTTGAGCAGAGCAACAGTTGAATGTATCTTAAGGACGCAAAATGATATTTTTGCGTTGAGGGAGCTTTTTTGAATCCAGAGCGAAGATTGGGATTGTAGAATAGTATTCAATGTACGTCGCCCGAGCCAAAAATACATTATGTGCCCGAGTGATGCACTCTACTTTCATCATCCTCTATGAGGAAATAAAAGGCGTCTCAGATTTTATTATAATATTATTATGTATTTAATAAAACACAGAGTGACATCTAAATTGAAATTAAATAGTATCTAATATTAAAACAACGAAAACTTATTGTTTCAGTTTTATTAGGAGGGAGGTTGTTGTAGATTTTATATTCTGCGTATTTGAAATAATGTCCGAACCTAATTTATATAGGCAAAACAGGCCAAAAACACAAATTCTGTGTAATTCTTTAAGGAAACACCATTTTTGCGTGCATTTAAAGTGACAGTGACAAGACATACTTTTCGAATAAAATGGATGAAAACGAATTCACGGTTAATCTGACTAAAATAAAGTGCTGCATTCACAAATTGCTTTATTTTGGTTCCGTTGTCAGCGCCATTGGCTACTTGTAGTTCGGCAGACAACTCACCATGTGCTGGTACTGTATGGCGGGCTGCGGCGCGGGGTGCGCGGGGTGCGGGTGCGGGTACGGCATGAAGGGCTGCATCGGAGCCGGCGCCAGTAGCGGCTGGCCCGTCGCCGCCGCCACTTGCACGCCGGAGCCCGACCACGAGCGGTCTGGATAAATTATATTTATATTTAGTTTAAAAAATATACCAATTATATAAAATGCAGCAATATCAATGAGAGAGAAGTCGTCGTGATGACGATACGTATCTTCTGATGGCAGTGAATATTGATTTTGGCAAATAAAATGAAAATTGTAGGACACAGACAAGTACCTTTCCTGAAGTTTCTCTGCGGCTGCGCCTGCATCGGAGCGTGCTGGCCCGCGCCGCCCGCCACCGCCGCGCCGCCGCCCATCGCAGCGCCGTACAACTATAAACAGTACACAATTAGCTTTTTCGAACTTATAAGCTCTGTTTCTATGTATCGCCCTATGGCACAGCTGTTGCGCTAGAAAATGATTAAAAAAGGATACTTTTTCTAAAAATGATTGATTGAATGATTCTCCCATTTTATCTTAAAGTTGAAATTACTATAAATACTTTTTTAGTCTCAATGTCACAAGGTGACTCTACTACCTTCCACAGCTTGTTAGGTTGAGGACTTTTATCTACGCTTTGAAATGCCCGTCTTGCAGTCGTTAGTCCTTTTATGTATTAGAGTTATAAATCCAAACAATGTTCCAACCATATATAGTTTTGTGATCTATGCCCGAACTGCCGCATAGCATATTAAGTCATCCAAGGTACCCGAACACGTGTGCGTCTAGAGATCAGCGCATGCAAATCCAACATTCCCGTCTAGGAGCGATAAATGACCGGCGGTTGTGTCAACAATGCGATAACTTTTACCCAGATTGTTGACTTTATTGATAACGTGATTTAATATTTCAAAACGATACACAAACTGTCTGTTTGTTACCGCTACATTAATTTATAGATATGTTGTAACAACCATTCGGTGTTAAAAATTGGTGATATAGCATCTGCATAATCCATAGTATTATTGAAGCTCACAAATATTGGCTTCATTGCGGTGTTAACAACAAGTCACTACAGGTTCCTCGATAATGTGGGCATAGTGAAGACGCTTTGAAAGGCTAAGTCCTACCTAAGAACTTGCACAGAGACTACATTTTCTACTTTATAGCAATGCACTAACATGACACCGTTCAGACCTCTGCGTGGTGATATGGTTACAAATGTTGCAAAGAACGCTAAAACCGCTGAACTCCTAGACTGCATGAAATCTTACAAGTAATTACAAAGAAGGTACTAAACGATGGAATCAAACATTCGTCAAAAGTATACATGATTAGATGTTACAAAATATATGTACAACAATCTTTATAATTATACATATATCAAAAGATAGCGATTTTTACACTTTTTTGTTTATAAATTATTTTTATCTGTCAATTAGAAGGAAGAAGATAATAATTATCTACAAAGATTATGTTAAATCATAATCCCATTTAGAATTCCGTGCTAATTGAAGTTCAATCAATCTAGTTAAAATTATTTTTTTTTCAATTACATTTAATGGAATAGAAATTGCCACGACAAAAGGGGCTATTTACTCTTGACTTACATGATACCCACGTTGTAAGTGGTGTGGAAACCGGAAGCTGAAAGGGCATTCCATGTATATCTAGTGTTAATCAGACACGAAGAGCCATGACATACCAGTTCCATGATATTGCACTAAGTGTGAAGATTATCTAACGTTAGTGATATTGCCAAGTACAAGTTATTCTTTAGCGATTCCCAACTTCTGAAAAATTTAGGAAATACCCAAAACTTTTTATTAACGTAGGACCTCGCAATCGCAAGAAATATACAACATCTATACTAGACCCAGCTATATGCTTTAGTTTTTCAAAATTATGCATTAATTATAAGTGACTTTATTTAAAAATTCTATCAGACCCTTTTAAATTCAAATTCAGCATAAACCTATTACTAGTTTAAAAAAATCGTTGAATCGAAGTAGATATATTTAGATTATAGGAGATCGTTTATAACAACACTGATAAAATAAATTAATAAACTTCAAGGTCGCAGTGCCTTCTGAGGAACTTGTTTCCTAACACAAAAAATTACTAATTCAATAATTATTATTTAACCTCCTGCCTACCAGAGGCACTTTTTGATTAGTATATTGTTGAAACTTTAGTATTGTATTCCTGACCCGTTGTTATGTGTCGGAAAAATAGTGAAAAAATTCCCACCTCTTAGAAAATGGATTTTCACTATGTCCTTTACAAAGGACAAAGTGACGATATTACTATGTCCTACATATAGGACATAGAAATTTTTTGGAATATAAATTGTTATTAAAATAGGATTATAATCTGACATGAGACGCTATCTCTTGCAATTAGTTTTTTCATTAGAATAAACATAAATATAACAAACATTATAACATTTTCTCATACAGAACTATCAAATTAATCATTTTCTTAATAAATAAAGGTAAATTGACTAATAAATCTACATTATTTACTAATCTATAGTAAATAAGAATCAAAATTAGAGATAAATGCAATAGGAATTAAAGTTATATACTAAGATTACTAATTACCCGCACGAAAATTAGAAAAAACAGTTCACATTTGGCATTAAACAAAGGAAAAAATCACATTGTTTACAGTAAACTGTTGTTTTTATGACACATCCACTTGCCCTACAACGCGATTATTTTGGGCCATATTTGGGTAAGCGTAAAGCAGCATTAGAAAGACGTTCTTTAGAGGGCATTGGTTTCATGAGAACTTATGGTTCAAGCTCTTCATACTCTTCTTCTCCGGTATCTTCATCGTTGTCTATCAATAGCTTTGTACCCAAATCTAACTTGTACTGCCTCGATTGCACAATAAATTTCTTTGCTTTACCTTTTTAATTTCAACATCTCTTTATTGTTGCCAAGCATTGGCCACAGCAAGATCAACAAGGTATGAGATTATTCGAATGGTCCATTTTCTTGTTCGATTATGCAATGGGCAGACTGACAATCAGTGAGGCGCCATCCATATTTTGGTTTTGATCTCTTTTGACCTTCTTATTTTTTCATATCTTTTCTCTTTGACCATCGCTCGGGCCGATCATGGTTTTCATCGCAATAACAAGTCAACATCGTCAAAAGAAGCTTGTTATCAAGCCACATTGTTACAGCGAGTTTTTCCTCTTCCCTTACCTTTACTTCACTACTTCCTTTGGCTTTTTTACGAAGTAGTTTTTCTTCCGATTTTTTTTCCGAAAAAAACAGGTCTTAGAAACTCTACTTCTCATCACAGTGCCTATGTCATGGAACCCACGTCTCAATATATGAAGTAAATAGTGGTGAATCAAAAAAAATATATCGAATTGAGAACCTCCTTCGTTTTTTCGTTGGTTAAAAAATGTCCGGAAACCAAAGAACCTGTTCTAAGTGTGTCTTTTCCTCATTTGTCTTGCACGCCATCCTTTGTTTAGAGATTTCTGATCGCAGTGTACTGGGTAGATAGAGGTGAAGAATGGTACTGCTGACATTTTTCGCCAAGATTTGAGCCACGTTCGCGACCAAGACAGCGTCCACGTCTTATTATCCCAAGTCCTCTTGGGTGAGATCCAGAAAAAGAACCGTCGGACAGCGTTGGAGAAGCTGGTGGAGGAATCACAACATAATCTTCGTCTGAGCTGTTGGACGCAACAGAATCGTGATAACTCGCTATTAGTGCCGGTTCTGCAGGCAAAAGATCTAAATCATCGTCGCAGTTATCCCCGAAAAAGTCCAATTCAGAATCAATACTATTCCAGCATCTGATAATGCTGAAAAATAACAATTATTGAAAAAATCTTACAATGTACTTCTCATAGTACAGTAGTAGTAAAACTATAAAAACTTTAATTACCTACTTTTGTTCTTTGCATAGGACATAGAAAAATGATTCAAGGTTTCTCGTACCATATTTTTTTTACGCGAAAATAACGTGGCATATCTTCGTTTCAAATTATCAAATTTTTACCAATTATGCAAAATGTATAAAATATTAAGAATTTAATAAGATTTCAACGGACTGACTTACCCCTGTATGAACATATGTCTGTATCTCCACCTTCTGACGCTATTTTGAAATATAATGACGAATGTGAGGTGTCACTTCAAATTGTTTTTATGTACGTAAATATCCAATAGATTATACTGTTAAGTAAAAGTTGTGTTTTCATTTAAAAATAAAGACGCAGAATTTTTCATTTCTTATGTACTGTGAGTAGTACATATGTAGGTACGAGGTTAAGCACGTGCCTTTTTTGAAGTCTATTAAAATCCAAATGCGGAACCCTCAAATAGTGAGAAGGCATTACACTTGAAAAACAAGTTATCCAAACTTATCACAGATATAATCAATTCCGCAAATAAATTAGAAAGTGAGCACTAGTTTTAAGAAATTCACATCCTCATTAAATAATCAGCTAATTTATAAATAATACACGGACGAGCGAAGCCAATAAACAAAGAGCTAGCTTATAATGTTTCATGTTAATGGATCTGACAATCGTATCAAAATAGCCGACGCTACGCGTGAGTAGAGACGTTTCAAAAGTGTCACGATTTTGTTATCAGTGCGAAAATACAAGAAAACATTACTTAATAGTGTTCCTGTGTGTTCAGCTGATTTGTTCATAGTGTGACGGAGTTTGTTTTACAATTAAAGGAAATTTACTTTAACATAACCATAATCAGGTCTGTTCAGTTTTAAACTGCTTACTACTTTGACGAACCCAAATTATGACAGTTAAAAAAATGTCAACAAAAAATACGAAAAAAACAAGCAGGCCTAAGATGTGCTTGAAAAATATTAGTCGAGTAGAAAAAACGAGAAATATAACTGTCTCTTTCACCCCAATGCAACGAAATAGCGAGCGATATTAGTTGATTGCGTGCTTGTGGACAACGTTTTTCGTCTCGACGTATGTCTACCGAGCGCATCTTAGGTGTACTGGGTAGTATTAAATGCTTTATTACCGTGAATGAGGTCAGGGATTTGTTTACCAATTCGGGTAAATCTTGTTTAGCACTAGATTTTGGTCGTAGCTAGCGAAATATGCTATCAAACGATTTAGAGTTAAATAAAACAAATAATGTTTTGTTACAGGTTGGGCCCAAAAATCAAAATCATAATATGTGGTTGTTCCTACTAATTTGGGTAGTGGTGGTGCTTTCCTCGATAAAGATATTTAACAAACTGTCCACTGGACGATGTTACGCAGACACAGTTATGAGTGGCAAAGTGGTTGTTGTTACCGGGGCTAGCGGTGGTATAGGTTTCGAGACAGCTTTGGAATTAGCTAGGAGGGGGGCCAAGCTGATCATAGCTTGTCGTAACCACGAGAAAGGCGAGAAAGCTGTAAGTAGAATTGTTAGAAGAACCAACAACAAAAGGGTGCGTTTCATACATTTAGATTTAACCTCGCTTGCTTCCGTACGAAAGTTCGTTGCAGAAGTTGAACAATCCGAAGCCAAATTAGATGTTTTGATCAACAACGCCGGAGCTATTTGCACAACACGAGAAAAAACTGAAGATGGTATTCTAAAAGATTTGCAAATTAATTATTTTGGACCGTTCCTGCTAACGGTGCTACTGATTCCGATGCTTAAAAAAGCAGCGCCGAGTCGAGTCGTGGTGGTCTCATCGTCGTGGCACAAGTTCGGGACCGTTGAGAACATAAACAGTGAGAAATACGGATACATCCAATCGTACGCAAACAGCAAACTGTATAATGTAATGTTCAGCAAGGAATTAGCGAGACGGTTGTACGGTACCGGAGTGGATGTCAACAGTTTGAATCCTGGACAAGTCAACACTTCCTTGTACAGGAGTTCGACATTTTTGGAAAAGATCAGGAGTCTTATGCTGTACTCTTTTTTCAAGACACCCGAAGAAGGTGCGCAGACGTCCGTTTATTTGGCGGTTTCGTATGACTGCGATCAAATAACTGGCAGGTATTTCGAGGATTGCGAAGAGGCGAGAGCATCGTACAAGGTCGAGGACGAAGTTGCCCGGGCAAAGTTGTGGGAGGTGTCGCAGGAATTGGTCAAACTGAAACCGGACGAGATAAAGAGATGTTTGGGCTAAATTTCGTAATATAGTTTTATAAATTAAAGGTCATATTTATTGGTTTTTGTAACTAGTTCGTTTAATTTCCCGTTAACATTATATCTATGTAGTATGAATAGATATCACGAAATGATAGATTCATGTTATCTATGCGGCAGCACGATGATACGAGTATAATTTGGCCAATACTTATATAAAAATTAGACTATCAAACGAGGCCCTTAAAAAGGAATATTGAATCACCTTACTGATAACTGAGAGGCCCTCGGATTTGTATCGAGTTCAAGTTTGATTTCATATTTTCCAAATTGGTCTAGGGTCTCGTTTGCTGCTAGGCTATGGCTGGTTAGAAACCGTCAAACGATTTATTGTTCCTGTACAAACACCGCGTATAAAGCAATTAGGGATATTAGCCGAACAAAGTGCATGACCGCCAAATCAGGTGATAGCTTGATATGTCGTTAATAAAAAAAGTTAAGTCCAGCACATATTTGCCTAATGTCCTATACCCTAAAAATTAAAAAACATTTTTGACATTCTGTTCTGTAATAAGCTTAAGTGCTAGGGTTAGTTTATTTATAGGCACACTCAAAACAGGATCTAGCAATATTCACTGCAACAATGTATATTAGTCTTGCAAAGAAATAGGACACTTACGCCCGAATACTCAAACGTAAATCAAATTCAAGTACGTCTTGAGTCAATTTATTTTGGCAGATTTCAATTGAAAACTGTTTAAATAAGTCGAACCGAGACATACTTAAATTTGATTTGAGTACGAGTATTTGGGTGCTAGCTATTAGCTGTATAGATGTGGACTATACAGATGATCAAGTTGCCTAAAATCATACTAGTTCGTGCCACTTAAAAGCCGACAACAATTATTAAAATTGTTGTTGCTGTTATACTTAGAATTGTTGTTTTTATGTCTGGGTAATATTAAGTTACACCGAAAGTAACCGCGTGTTAAGAACAGCGTCATCACAGCCTGGTTATGAGACAAACGCAAAACTCAAGGTATTATTGGGACAGTTGTGGGAACACAAACACACTCAGGGCTGCAACTCACTATATTGAATGCTACTCTCTATATATTTAAATTTTCTTCTAAAAGCGATCTTTTCTCAGACGTCTTATGCTATATTTAACGTTCAAGTTAAAAGTAAAAATTGATTGAATTAAGCTAGCATAGAAAAAGATTTTCAATGTATCACTAAGAATATCTAGATCTTATTAGTTTTCAAACAATATGAACGTTCTTAATTAGAGAATTTCAAAATTAGTTTAATACTTTCCGAATTTGACTCATACAAATTCTAGCTATTTAATTAGTTTATTGATTTTGTAGGATCTCTATCCCGATATACATATCGGGTGTAAGAGGCATAATAACAAAAACTTAAACCAATGATTAAGTACATTATCTTAAGTGCCTCAGCCTTGGAATTTTTGCCGCTTATTTAATGTTTTTGAAAAAATATACTGCAGTTTTATTTAAATAATTTCAGTATTGAATTAGTTATGTATGTATATCTCATTAAGATCTTAAATTTTAAAAAAAGCACAGCCAGTAATAGTGTACATAGAGAGTAACAACAAGACGTAGATGCGCCCGCTATCGCTCACCGCGTCTCGCTCGCGCTTGTCCAGCACGAGGAACGGCGGCGCGTACTGCCTGCACTCGCACCCCACCTCCATCTGACCACCCGGATGCGTCAATATCGGGTTATCATATACATATCTATACTTATATTATAAATAGGGAAGTAACTCTGTTCATTACTCTATCACGTCTCAACTACCAAACCGACTTAAATGAAATTCGATACAGAGATAGGCTACTCTTTCCGAACTATATCAAAAGCCAGAGTTACTCGCGCACAGTCGCGGGCGTCCACTAGTTTTCTATAAAAGCTTGGCTTTGGTTAATTAAGGCAGCTGATTGTTGAGTGTAAACCAAGAGAGCACCAGCGAAGCAGAAATGTATTCAGCATTTTCAGACAGTTTCTTTCTATACTCGGAACCAAATAAATTGGCAAATAAAGGGTGTTGAACTAGAGAACAAATGATTAGACGAACGACTATCTATCTCTCTCTTATTGTACATATGTCACCGGAAAATAACAAGAACCGCAAATTTATAAATTTTCTACGAAATTTATAAACTTTCGTAGGATTCCAAATGAGAGGCAAATTGTATTATTTTACGCGCACATTTTCGTAATTTGATAAACTTACCGAACTCACGCGTAAAATAATAAGTAAGCAATAACTAAACACCATGTGCACTCTGATTGGTTCAATAAGTCACGTGATCCGTTCTGGGTTTTCTTGTAATGTTTTAATTTTGTAACTATTTTGGAACTGTGAAAAAAGCTTTATTTTGCTATGGTTACTAAATTAGACCCATAATGAACCACTTACAAGCGGACAGTCAAAATTATGAAGATAGTGCGGTAAATATTAGAAAAATTGTTGATTTACCACAGAGCTACGAAGTATGTGTGTGTATAGTGGCCGTGACCAAAATAGTAAGAAGTCGGAATGGATAGCGGAAAAAATTAAAAAGATTATTAAAATGATAGAAAGAAAATAAAGGAAGGACTCTTACTTGAATTTAAGAGCAGAAGTAAAAAATACAGAATAAATGATTAAAAAATTCAAAAATATTGGTGTTGGTGCTTTTTATAAAGCTCTTATTTACTAGCTTCTTGTTGGCAATTAGGCTTACGAATATTTTTGATTGATCGGTTTTTATAATTTTTGATTGTTTTTTAATTTTTTATTAAACCGTTTGAATATTATGAACACGATTTCTGTTGACTAGTTTTATTTGGGTAGAGTGAAGTAGGGGTCATTCGCATATTATGTAAAAAAGTAACCCTATATTATAGGTACCAACATAGTTTTAAAGCAAAAATACTGTTAAGTAGGTAATTCAAACTGATAAATTTATAGTTGGCAAGTCTGATTGTATTTAAGTCTACGGACACAAGTTTTGCCACTGTCAACATCGACCAATCAGAGAACAGTGTGTTATTTGCCGTATTTTAAAAAAGCGTAAAATTAAAAGCTCTTTGGTCGTACCGTTTAGAACCTTACGAATAGATATCGGTTAATTTATAAATTTACCGCGAGACGTCGCAAATTGATAAATTGGCGCTTAAGATTATACAATTTAGCTCTCGTTTAAAATCCTACGAAAGTTTATAAATTTCCTAGGAAATTGATTCGGAGTATAACAACCATAGCCAAACCTTTAAGAAATCGAATATCTACTAACAGTACCTAGAATGTGCTTAACTGTAAAGCTTAAATAAGTTAGATGACGTATCTAGCTTATTTGGTAACGCTTTGGTTTTTAACAAAAAGGTCTTAAGCTCAATTCTCAATTTCAAAGGGTTCCCAATGTATAATTTCACACTTTGAAAATAGGTTCAGTTCTAGATTCGTAGTAGGCTTAGGTCTTGGCTATTTAGGGCAACAATGTCAAACTTTCTGTTGCAACAAATGGAAACCGCCTCAACTTGTACTTCTTGCAAGTTATCCCGATACCATCTTAGACTGAATCTACACTTAATGTAGGGTGAAACTGTAGTCAAGGATACACTAGTCGTTTATAAAAAGAAAGTTAGATTAATAATTCAATATCATCAGGGCCAGGCCTCCCTCCTTGTAGGAGAGGGGATATGGAACGTAGACCCACCAGGCCTCAGGGTGATAATATTTCAATTATTAACTATCACTATCAGATGCTGATGTCAGTAACTGAGACCGACGGCTTAACGTGCTCTCCGAGGCACGGTTGAGTGACACCACTCGGGGCTTGGAATGTACTGAAAACTTTATAGAACAATGAAAATCTCAGAATTATTCTGTTACCTGTCCTAGGATTCGAACCCAGGACCTCGCAATTGCAGTCACGTAGGCTAACCACTAGGCATTAGCAATTACTTGGATTTAATTAACCCACAAATGTAAACAATCCAGTTGTGAATGTATTGAGGTAAAAATAATTTAGATGACAATGTAGCAACTACAAATGTCAAGTTTAAAAGTAAAAGTTACTATTTCTAGTTGTGTTGTATCATTTGGTTTTTAAGTGTTGGGTGTCCTAGATAGAATAAAAGAAAGATATAAAGGTCAGGTACTAAAAGATAGATATACTTACGGGGTGCGGATGTGGTATATATGCGGGTGGCTGCTGAGCCGCCGCGGCCGCCGCTGTCAGCATCGCGTACGGAACGGCCGTCATCTGTCATGCAATTATCAACCATGACTCATAGTTATAAAGTTACTTTCAGTTTGCTTAACATAGTTTGCTTAACATTCATAATCCGAACCATATAAATTAGCAATTAAGGGCGTTGAACCCTCGAGAGCAAAGGAGCAGACAAACTGTTGTCTCTCTCAACTGCGTGAATCTCACTCAAAAATAATAATTTTCGTCGGTTGGCAACATTGTAAACATTGCCAGCCGGTGAAACTTATTATGTGGGAGTGAGACATAGGTAAGAGAGAAAGAGATAGATATTAGATATATTGCAAATACATAAGTAAGAGATAGATAGATATTAGATAACTTTTTGTTAATTTCTACGTTTCGGACTATAAGCTCTCTCTCCAATTCTGTACAAGTCCCGAGCGAAGGCACATTGTGTATGCGGAGTTCGCAACAAAAGAAAGAATTAGTCGACAAGTTTTAATTGATTCAAGTGAGAGTAGGCGCACGAAGTCGTATGAAAATAAAAGTAAAGTCATTTCAATACATCTGGACAGATCTGTCACGTGTCTCATATACAAGGTCAATAATCTGGTCACGATTACGATTATTCTTTTTCGAAAATTTATTTTATATTGTATGATTTGGTAAAATGTTAACGCGGACTTCAGCCTAGATGTTAGTCTACTGAATAATAATATTTTGTTTGTAGGACCACTAATAAGCAAATGTTGCTGAATCAATGCGACATGTTTACGAAACTTAAAACACAATAACTGCCATTTCAATATGGCTGGCTGAGTAATTGCACTTTTTTGATTTATCGATAATATTAGCTGGGTTCCAATATCGATAACCGGACCTTCAGTATTTTTCATAATAAAAGTGAGCCATATTCACCATGTGTGGAGGCGGCGGCGGCGCAGGCACGTAGCTGACGCCGGCGCCCATGACGTTGACGCCACCGATGCCCATACCCACGCCCATGCCGCCCACTCCTACGCCGCCCGCACCCACGCCCACAGGCGTGCCTGGTGTGTGTGGTCTAGACAAATGTAAATTACTTAAAATTAAACCTTTTTTTTATTCGTGTACTTCCTAGTAACCAGAAAAAACAAACAATTGAAAATTATCGAATTGAGAAAGAGTCGAGAAAAGCTACCTAGCTGCAGGTGCATCACGAGGTGCTGTGTTCTAGTACTAGGTCGAGCTATCAAATATTTAGCTTTGCTTACGGTCCAAAAAATTGTAATTAAAAATTTCTCAGCCTGGAGTTGGGAATTTGGTGGTGCGTCAGAGAGCACTTTAAGCTGTAGATCTCGGACCGGGTGGTTACCTGCTGTGGCTGGGCGTGGTGGGGCTCCGGGGGGTGAAGGGCTTGGCGCTGGGGCTGAACTCCTTGGCGTTGGGGTTGAGCGTGCTCTTCTTGAGCGCCACGGCCACCGCGCGCTCCATGCCCGGCGACGCGGACGACGGCGGCGAGCTGGACGCGGGCGAGCGCTCCTCGGCCGCCGGCTCTTCGGGCTTTGGTACTGGAGGGGGCTGTGGACAAACAGTTCCAGTTTTTATTTTTTTTTTTATTTAAAATCAAAGTTAAATACAAATTAAAGAAAGCGGACCGACAGTGCCCCCCTCGAACCTACTTGTAGCGATCGTGAACCTAACAATTTCTCGTATGACGAGGTTCATAGCGGAAACTAATTTTGTCCTTACCTCTACGCGCTGGTAATATTAGCAGCGCATACACGGGACACTCAGCTATGAAGTGACAGCTGGTTTCTTAGCCACACTCTGGACACATAGGATCATCTAGTACGACTAGTGCCATATTGATTTTGCTTTGTGACAGTAGATGTGTGGTTGTTCAATAAACAAGTGAACCTTATGGTGTGCGGGCGGCGGCGGCGGCGCGGCGGTAGACAGCGGCGCGGGCGCGGGCTGCGGCGCGCTGTCGTGCGGCGCGTGCGGGTGCGGATGGGCGTGCGCGTGCGGGTGCGGATGCGGGTGCGGCTTGTGCACGCGCTCGCGCTTGGGCGGGGACGACGGAGCACCCACGTTCGCGGACACTTCGGGCGGACTCGACGTCCCGGACGTCTGCTGCTGCTCGACAAACGGACAAATGTCTTTATACTTACAACAACATTGCGTTTAATAATAAAATAAAAGTATTATAAAATAAAATCCCCCGCCGCGTCTGTCTGTCTGGGCTGTCCAGCGGTATTCACCAATAGATAGTGTGACTCCGGAGGTTGGTTTTATATATAACGTTGATTGTTGAAAAAATCGGAGAAATTTAAGCCGCGGGATCTTTAATCGACAACGCAGTAATATCTTATTGAGATATAACGAAACATTGCATGGATGAATTGTTTCTCTTTATTAAAACTAGTTAACTATGCGATGGCATATATCTATCTATTGAGGATAACTTGCTATTTTTCTTAAAAAAGAGCTACTTACATTCCCAATTTTATGAGGTATTAATATTTCATGTTTTTTTTTCAACTTGTATGTATGACTGTAACTTTATACAATTTTGGGCCTCTAAGAACTTGGAGTTACAATTATGTTAAGTGGTAGTAGGGCAAAAGGGCAGCTACACGGCACTACCCGACGCCATTATTTTTCTCCCCCTATAGAGACATAAAGGCGGTAACAGCGTTTTACTAAAATTGATTTTATGTTATTTGGGCCGTTTACTCTGGCTAATCTGTAGTACTGCTTAACCCACCGTTACGAGGTCCCCAAAGTCCATCAGCTCTTCGAACTATCTGTATATCATGGTTTTGGAAGTCCTATGTTTAGCAGTGGACGTTTAATAGATGATGATGTTCATGACAATACTTATGTTACTTAGTGTATAACTATTAGCATACGGGTGGTGGAACTGAGACGACGGGTGGCTGCGGCTGCGGCTGCGGCTGGGGCTGCGCTTGCGGCGGCGGCTGCTGCTGCGGCTGCGACTGGGGCGGAGGGGCTTGCGGCGGCGGGGCCGACGGCGCTGGCGAGGACACTAGTTTGAACTCCTGCCCGAATTTGCGTAGTTCCTGTACGTACCAAATACATCTTTGATATACACGTTCTTGTTATGCTAATGTTACGCTAATTCGTGAACCAGTTGTGATCAATACAAAATTGAACTGTTGATAGCGGCATATAAATTAAATATTGAACAAGTCTTTCTGTATATTAGTTCTTCTTCTTCATCTCTAGTTATACGTGCAACCCTGCAATTTCCATATAATTATACTCATCATTCAATATGACACCGAGTTAGGAGTTGACTGACCTGAACCTCGTCCTGTCGGCGCGGCTCCGGCGGCGGCGCGTGATGTCGCGGCGGTCGCGCGTGCTCCACTCCCGGCGGCGGATTCTGACAACGCGCAGGCAAAATATATTTATCCGGTCAAATCATTAACTTGAAGCGTCAATATATCATTTTTACATTATTTAAAAGTAACGGTGATAATTTAAGGTCGGAAGGCACATGTACGCAAAGCAATTTCCAAATGAAACACTTACTAAAGTCAAGTGGGATAGTGTCACTCCCACCCTACCTCTTGGTGCCCAATAGTCGTCAAAAAAAAGTAAATAATGTGATACAATAGAACATACGTGGTGGTGGTGTGGTGGAAACCCCTGTCGAGGCAGCGGCGCCGCGCGGGGCTCTCCGTTCAACTTCCCACTCGGCACTCTGTTGGCACAAAATAACTTATACTATAATTATTCATTGAAATCGAAGCAGCCGTTGGTATACGGAAGTCCAATTATTAAATTAATATAAAAGTAATTATTTATTTACTTAATATTATTATCATTTTGTTGAGTATTTCTGATGATGCTCATTTTATAATAATTTATCGGGCAGGCCTGAACATGCACTTGTGAGGACAGCAGAGACACCGCCCAACACACTCTTGAGGAGTGCCCGGCTTGGGAACCAGAGCGCCGATTACTTATCAGCAGTGTTGGAAGAGATCTCTCTCCTCCAGCTTTAATATCAGCCATGCTGGCTGAGGACAAAGCATGGCAGGCAGTAGTCTCCTTCAGCGAATCAGTTATGAAGAAGAAGGAGACTGCGGAAAGGGCTCGAGAATGGGGACAGAGCCGAGTTCCTGGTATAAATACAGGGTCTCGTGAGTAGGAACATCGGAGTCGCAAGCAGGCAGAGTGGGGCCTCTGACTGCTTACTTTATCGCAATTCCGGGCAGATAGCAACTTGTAGTGGCACAAGTTGCTACTAACACTCGATGAACCCAGAGGCATAGTGCGAAAGAAGCACCGGTATAGCAGTTCACTAGAGAGCCCGGTGCTTCGCAAATGCACTGAGGATGGCCACCGAGGGGGTTTTAGTGGAGAAGTCCCACATAACCCGATTTCTCCCCTGCGAAATCGGGTATCTCTGGAGGAGATTTCCCCCTCGGAAAAAAAAAGGCCTGAACATGCGCTCATACATCAAGGGCTTATATCCTTAAGTTGACTGCCACGCTCGAGTGCTAGCTGCTCGCTATGGTGTAGTGACTGCGTGCGGCGCGAACTGGCGAGGTCGTGTCGGTGTACTCACTGCGCGTGCGGCGCGTGCGCTGCGTGCGGCGCCAGCGGGTGCGCGTGGTGCGGGAAGGGCGGCGCGTGCGGCGAGTGGTAGCCGGCCGCCTGCGCCGCGTAGCTCTTGCCGCCGGTGGGGCCCGCGCCCGCGCCGCTGGGCGGGCCGGGGTTGGGCGCGCTCGGCGGCGCCGCGTTTGTGGACACTGGACTAGCCACCTGGGAAATATATGTCATATCATATAATATGTGCAATGAAAAAATAAAACAAATTAGCAAACAACAGACATGAATCTAATGACACCTCATGTGCCGAAATCTGTCAAACGTTTTAACATATACCAATAAATGAGATAATAATAATAAAGAACCCCTTATTCTGTGATAACAAATTACATTTCTTTTTTTATAAAATAACCCGTATCACAGTGTGCCATTTGGCATAGGCCTCCTACAACCACTTCCACTACTCTTCGTTTGCGACCCTTCTTCTGTTCGGTCCTGCTGGGTTCCAAGTGTACTGTCTTTTTCCGATTCTCAACATGCTGTTTTAGTTATTGCTTGTTCTGGAACCACTTCTCAATTCGAGTTTGATAGTTCTATTTATTTTGTTTGAAGCAATTAGGCGTCTCCCTCTCTATATATGCGTATGTTTTCTCGTATTTTTGTGCGCGGGCGTTTAATAATAATAATAATCTTTATTTCAGGCATTGTAATAACCCATTTACAAAAAATTTGAATTTAAAAACTATTACAAAAGATACAATTAAAATAGCAATAATAATAATAATAAATAGTTTAAATTATGAGTTAAGGAAGAATTTTCGAAGCCCTTACGGAAAACTTTACTAAAAACAGACAGATACTTACGATAAACTGCTATTATGTTAAAATAACAGTTTCAATAAAGAAATATGATTGCTAGGGTGTAAGACTGCACGTTACCGGTGGTTCCTCAGGCCTCCGGTCCGAAGGCGGCGTGAGGTGGTGTCGCGGCGGGCGGTGCTCCTTGTCCTTAGGCGGCGCGTGTGCGAAGGCCGGGGGCTTCGCCCCGCCGCCACTCGGCGACGCGCCCCCGCCGTTGTTATTGGTAGGTTTCACTAATTTACCAGTCTGCAATAAACAAGCAAAACGTTGAATTATGAGGTAAATTTTTGACTGCCTCCGTGACGCAGTTATATTACCAACTAAGACCCAGCCCAGTTGGGAAGTTAGAGTATTGATCAATAACGTGATCAGTGATGATATATAACAATCAATCCATACCTGCATGTTCTTCCGTCTGCTGGGTATGACGTACTTGCCGGAGTCCCGCACGACGGCCGCGAACCTCTCCTCCTCGTCTCCGTTCTCCAGCTCGATGCGAGCTTTGTACGACGGCGTGTTCTCTATCTCTGCTGCTATCTCTTCCGCTTTTGCCTCTGCGTCCCTGTTCAACCAATAATATTGCTTTAGATTTATTGCTAACTGACCGTTGACTTAACCTATCATCTGATATCAAGTGACGGTTTAAACAAAGGAGTCCGCTATTTCTGTGTTAAATTTTCGATATTGTAAAGTAAAGAAAATTATTGCATTTCTTGTAGTTTGTCTGTCCGCACTATTTATATGTTCCCCTACAACTCCCAAACGGCACGGCCGGATATTATGACATATCCTTATAGGAAAAAGAAGGAGTGTTCTTAGCTACTTCCTGGTGGGTGCAAATTGTGAAAAACACCCTAACAATGCATGTTTTTTATGGTACTGTTGAAATGAAAATGTTTCTATACTAAGGCCAAACTCGACTGAGAATGCTAGTCAACAAACAAATTTAAAATGAAGGTATAAAATGCAACACATTTTATACCTAATAAATTTAAAATTATGTGTTGTTATTTAAAAAAATCTTATTTAAAAGATATTGAATATAATAATTAGTTTTAAGCTTACTAATCTAATTTATTCTCATGATTTCGTCATTAACTAGTTAATTTAAAAAAATAGGTGTGAAATGACTAGTGATTTCTACCTTCATTTTTAATTTGTTTGTTGACAAGCATTCTCAATCGAGTTTGGCTTTAGTATAGATATAAAATTGTTTGAAATATGCACTTCCGAACGAAAGAAGAAAAAGCCAAGTAAAGTATAACATTGAGTTCAATATCGGGCGTAGCACAAATGCAGGAGTGTGAACGGCTTGAGGCCGTTCTCGGACCCGAGCTTATTACAAATTCCATTCACCGGTCAGAATGATGAACATTATTCAAGTATTAAAAGGCCTAGGACGCGCCCTCAGAAGTTTTTCTATATTTGGATACATATTGCTCATTGCGCTGAGACAAACTTCTCACCGAGCGCATCCTAGGCTCACAAGATAAAATTTATAGATTAACAAATAATTTAAGCCGTTTTAGGTGGCCGTCTTGTAGTATCTAGCTAAATGGAAGTCCGTGTTCATAACAAGGTGTTCAGAAGTGGGATAAGTCACCTGTAGTCCTGCGTGTCCTTTCTCTGCAGAGGTAGCGTGTAGCCCGCGAGCGAGTGGTCGTACGTGCTGTGGACGCCGTACACCTCCTCGTTCTTGCGGAACATGTCGTTGGCGTCCCAGCCGTTGGCGCGGTGGTCCAACTCCAGGTCCTCCAGCCGCGCGTCTCCGTTCAGAGATGGCGTGTCGGCCTCCGCTTCGCAGCCGTCCCACGGCTCTAATAGCCTGTCTTCTACTGACCTACCGTTACCTGGAACATTACGAGTTACAAATGAACTGTTGTTTATGATTGAGCATTTCAGATTTAGATTTATTTATTTTTTATTGTACGACAAGTTAGTCCTTGACTGCTATGCATCTTAACAGTGAGCTGACTTGAAGGAAATGTAAATTCATTGATTGGTTTCTACCAAACGTGACATAGATTCAATTTCTTGGCGTTCAGCCTTTAATAGCCCGCCAAACCGCATTGGAGCAACGTGGTGGGTCTTCGCTCCATATCCCCTCTCCCATATGGAGGAAGGCCTGGCTCAGTAGTGGGCCTTTAATAGGCTAATAATGAAGACTTTAATAGTGGCAACTGTAGCCCGAACCATACCAACCGACGAAACTTATTCGTCTACTATGGACATATTTTGGCAGCCCGAACTGCTAGAGTATCACCTTGACCTATACTATATTTTTTTATTATTATTTACTTAAGAACGCTAACATACAATAGAGGTAGTGGTCTCACCATTAAACTTGTTAGATATAGCGCTATCTGTCTGGAACACGTCGTGTGTGGCGTACTCCAGGTCCGAATCCTTCGCTCGGATGGAGACTACATCCTGCGGCTTGAAGATCAGCTTCTCCACCACAGAGTCCACTGCCACCACTCCCTCTTGATCTACGCGGTGCGCCACTTCTAATACAACCTGACAAAAAAATTATTAATTATTATTTTATTATTATTTATATTTATTATTATTAAATGCTACAACAAAATATAAAAAAATGTAATACATATGAAAGCAAAATAATTGTCATGGTTATCAATTAATGTATATTTTTACTAATGTACCGGTAGATGGCGATACCAGAACATTACCACACGCTAACTAACTGATCAGGAGATCTCGAACTATCCACTCAATTAGTTTCAAATTTAGCATAGTGATTCATTTCGCGATGTAGACTAACTAAGGATTTCTCGATGCTACCACGAGAATGGAATCTACGCGATTGAAACCGCTCAGCTCAGTTATTTAAACATAGTATGTGCAAAGAAACCTGCCTGTACTGTATTTTGTTTGACTTATCTTTTGAGACTGGTACAGAGTCAGTTCATGATGTAGATTGTTTTTAATCTGATATGGAGACAATCTAGGCTGCAGCATTAAGTCTATTCCATCATAGTAATGTACTTCGCCAGGCCATGAAAAGCATGTAAGAAATTCGCAAAAAAATAAAAACAATTTGCAATACAGATTAAATTCAATTGAATTTGCCATTTGGAAAACGACATAGGTGAATTAGGCTTTAGAGTTTAGACCTACGAGTATGTGGTCGTTTTCCCATCGTCTCCCCGAAATTCTTTAAAATTAAATTACATTTACACTTCTCGTACAAGATAAACCTGGTCAAAATCCGTTCAGATGTTTTTATAAGGTCCCTCTAATAAAGTGTCACATTTAGTTCAATAACCACTTCAATAACCACACATACTCAAGAAAAGCATTTAAGTGTCGCTCAAAACTTTGTTAAGGGGCCATAAACATGTCTACTTGTCGCTTAAACGTTAAGTAACGTGAGCTTATGAAAACCATGCATTTTTATCAGTTAGAAAGATTTATGACACTCCAAGATGACTTAATTCAAAAAAACTAATAAAATAATAATGTATTGAAAAGTCTAGTAAGTTAGTTCTATGCCACCTTGCTCTATACACCGAACCATATAGATTGGCAGTAAAGCGAATGTAGCAAATTGTAGATCTTTAGTACACGGTACGGGATGGAGGATATTGTTTCACGGAAAACTATAAAAAAATTAAATTGAAAGGGGTAGCGGGGAAAGAGCACACTTTATATGAAAGTCTGTCTTTAAAATTAAAAGGGTACCTAAGAGGTTCTCACGCGGACGAAGTCGCGGGCGCCTGTTATATAGCTACGATGACGTAGGCGAGCGCTAAGAAACGTTTTTTCTAATGCTCACCTCCTTAAGGAATCAAACGGGAGTTCAAGTCTACACCAAGTTTCACGCGGACGAAGTCACGGGCGTCCGCTAGTTACTAATAAAGAGAATTAACAGCAGACTTTTTGGTCTTGCAGTTAGATCCTGCGTTGGGTTATGAAATATTGTTATAACGTTTTTTTTATGTTTTTTCATCCCCGTGTCTAGGACAGCTGGCGATCCGTATCATTGCCATTAACATTAGGTTAAAGGGTGAACATAAAAAAGTGACTTTTTCACGTTATTACCTCAAGCCCACCAAATCCGATTGAAGCAACAAAACGGGTTCAAGCCCCAAATTTCGCTACACTATAAAAGAAAGGAGGCCCATGACCTGTTGTGGACCATTAAATTAGGCTCAAGGACTAAAATACGTAGTAAGAGCGTTTGTATTCAAGACGGGTATAAAGTTTAATATGAGACGTCTAGCGGGTAACGGGTGCGTTGCTCTACGTTGTACGGCCGTTCTGTGCGCGGCGTTTGAACTAAGGTGGCGTGCACAAGGGTGAGTAGAGTAAGCATTAGACAAACATATGATTTAAATTAACCTTGGCCAGTCTTATTGAGCTTTTCTTTTTCTAAAATAAATCTCAGTTAAAGTTATTACCCATTGCTTCGGAGAACCGTCAGGTGACGGTCCCAATCAATATCACTAATACCCAATATAGGAGCAGCCTGGCGGATACGAGCTTTAGATCCCCTCTCCTCAAACAGGAGAGCCTGGCCTTGTAGTGGGCCAACTCAATAAGTGACTTTCTAGTATCCTTGCCCCTCTGTAAGTGCCCACCATGACCCATGCCTATGGTACAGAAACGCCCGTAGCATTATACTGTTAAACTAAGCTACTAATGATTATGTTTAATATAACTCTAAAACGCTTTGATCTCGGTCTATGAAAGGAACGCACTCATACCGATTAGGCGATTTATTACCTCTTAATGAATCTCTTATTCTTATACACAGACCGATACTTAGTGCAGGTAGCGAGTGACGAAATTTCAAAGTAACAAAGAAAGGTTATTGACATCTGACGACGATAACGTCGATATATTGTCATGCGTACTGAAAATTTATGTAGCGATAAAAAAATAATGGGAAACTAATAAAAAACTATAAATAGTATTTAACTAACGTAACAGTCAATAATTATATTTTATATAACGTACATAATAAGCTGACATAAACAAATGAATTGATTTTTTTTTAATAAAATTGAGCTACAAATCAATTTTTGCGTCAGTAACTACATACATACATAGATACATACATCAAACCATAATTTAGCTACACGAAACTTGAAGAATTTTCTCGACCTGACTGCCATACTTCATTTTCAAGAAGGCACCTGATGATGAGGATAAAATCACGCCACATTCCCATAGGGGTAGGCAGAGACTACATCTTTCCATTTGCCACGGACCTTGCACTTCCTTACTTCCTTAGCTTCTTCCACTCTCCTTTTTTACCTACATTAATCCTTTCATACAAGTTCGTCGGTTTAGGGTACTCTTGACCTGGCCCTTTTTAAAATGCCCTACATTTGATTGTAGAAGGTCTTGACGAATGTATCCCCTAGAGCCTAGACCTTCACCTTCCAACATTTCGATTCACCCTCGCGTCATAAATCTCTTCCATTCTCTCTACATGCCCAAACCATTTAAGAATCGCTTTCTCAATTTTAATCACTACATTTCTTACGCCACACTTCTCTCCAGTAAATCCTTGCATTATAATGAAACATTTTCATACATTCAGATATTCATTTGAGAATATCGAGAGTGAAAAGATTGTGCCAGGGTTGTGTACAATAACCCAGCACCTCTCATCCTCGTCTCAATCGTGATGCTTGATCAAGGCATCAATATATAACTTAAAAAGCCCGCGAATTCACGTGGTAGGTCTAATATTATGGAATTTTCCTACCCTCTCCTAAAATGGGAGAAACGCTGCTACGATAGTAGAATAAAAAATGGGCTGATAATGATGAAAACTGAATTTAAACCAAGGGAATCGTACCCGGGACTTCCCTGTAAAATGCAAGGTATTGCAAACATTGCCAGAGTGGACGGTTTCATAATCCACACACACTGTACAGACATTACATTGCGAAATATTATGGGTAATTAATCTTAGTCTAGACTTTCAATTTCCTAAGCGATTAGCAATGGACGTCGTAACGAGACTCGCACAAACGCTTACCGCTAATTATATTATAATTCTAGGCAATAACACTACACTTTAATTAGGTATTTAGGTGTTCGCGTACTTGTTAACAAACTTGAATTTCAGCATCCACCAATTTAAAAATGGAAATAACAATGTCTAGTCGTATGGTAAAATCCGTCAACCCATCTTCTCCCAATCTATCATTGGAGGAGCGTGGTGGGTATAAGCTACATATCTCCTCTCTCATACTGAAGGTCTGGCTCTATATACGTCTTCAAATGGTGATGATGTTAATATCGCTATTGATTGCTATTGCCATTAAAACAAAATTATATCTTTTTACGGATTTAAAAAAGATAAAAAATCTATTTTTTATACATTAGTAGTGAAGACAGACATACTTTTTATTCAAATGAAACATTTCCTGAAGATCCTTTGACGCCCCAAGATGGACGCAAGTTGGTCCGCTAGGTTTTAGTGGATATTCTGGTTGCTTCACAGCCAAGCGAGTCCCACATACCCGGCCGGAGACTGCGCAGCTCTGTTCTGCGCAGCCTCCGACCAATGCGTAAAGGCATTTCCGAACGACAAAAAAAAATACATTTTCATGATTAAAGTATGTATAATTATTACGAGTAGAAAACATGGAATTGTAAATATTCCTGTTGGATAAAACAAAAACAATAGGTAGCCTTTCGAAGGTCATTGAGAGTAACATACAAGTTAGAGGTCTCAAAGCACGCGTTTTTAAATAACATGAAAAAGAAAACAATGAATCATATTACATCTCTTTCAGCCGTACCAAGGCTTTATACAAGCGTTAGTTTATATATACTGGTGCGAGTAACAACCGAATCCTTCTGACGGGTTTTTTGTTAACATTCGCCAACCTGACACTTTGAAGGACCAATAACTTACACCGCTCGAGTGCCTGCGTTATTAGTCCTGTTTACTTTTCATATTACTATTATAAAGGCGACATTTTCTGTGTATGTTTGTTTGTTACTCTTTCACGCAAAAACTACTGAATGGATTTTGATGAAACTTAACAATAATATAGCTTACATATCAGAATAACACACAGGTCACATTTAACCACGAAATTACCACGAGAACGAGAATCACGCGGGTGAAACCGCGGACGGGCTCTAGTATACACTAAAGCTATCTGACACCTCAACACATTTACGCATTGTTAAGCGTCTATGAAGCGAAAAATGTGACGTCACACTGAACTTTACTGAAAAAGACGTCTTGTGTCTCATCATTATTAACGGCCCACTACAAGGCCAGGCTTCCCTCCTTATAGGAGAGGGGATATGGAGCGTACACCCACCACGCTGCTCCAATGCGGGTTGGCGGGCTTAGATTGATAATGTTTCATTTATTAACGATCACTATCAGATGTTGGTGATAGTGGCCGGGACCGACGGCTTAACGTGCTCTCCGAGGCACGGGGGTGTAACACTGCCAAATTCCATTCCGGTCCCGGAATGCACTGAACATTTCATTAATGAATGAAAAAGCTCAGGAATTGTTCTGTGACCCGACCCAGGAATCGAACCCAGGACCTCGTGATCGAAGCCACATAGGCTAACCACTAGATCTACGAGGCATGCAGGCTTGTGTCTATTCATAGACTATAATCAATCACAATGCGTTGTTATCAACATATTCTAACGGCCTGTAACAGATAAATTCTCATCTTTATAATAGAGGATATATAGACATTAGAACATTGGACTCCAATGCGAGTTTGCTGGGTTATGATCCTAATGTCTACTCTTGTAACGATTACAATCAGATATTTAATAATAAATGTCGACAACGGCTTGATGTGTTCTACGAGACGAAGGTTTAACACCACCAACTTCTTAACTCCGGGCTGAGAACTTCTTTAACGATAGTCCGATAGTAGAAGAAGCATATAAGCACGAGTATTTCAAAGCCAAACAAAGGACCCACAAAGCAGTCCATATTTATAGGAACGAGGTCAGAGACGAGACGGGAGATAAATTAAACACAAACCCTACCATTCAAACCGATAGCAATCAATACAAAGTAAAGAAAATTGAAAAGCACTAAAACACCAACAATTGTTATTGGATGGATATTTTTTTTAATATATGATGACGTCACACAACAATCAATGTAAGGCACTTCATCAACGGCTCGGCTAGTTAGTAGTTAGTCGCTTTCAGCCGTATCGCACATTTCTAGGAATCGGTCGCACCGCGTGAGAACCAAATGTAACTCTACGATGTGTTGAATAAGATTCAAATTGCGTTGTGAATTTGAATAATTACGAATGCAATGAAATGTAACTGTTTTCTGCAGCACGTAAATGGTACGGATGCATAGTTTTGTAGAGTGGCTGTTAGAGGCGGAGGTAACATTAATATATATTGTTTATCGATTACTTGCCGTGGAACATATTCCTTCTATACTACATTATATGCACAGGCTGTTAAAATATAGTTGTTGCCAGGTTATTTACATTCCTGATCGGACTATGAAGTCCATGATGAAAAATTATAAAATGACATCTATAATTATAAACATCGTTCCGTTCGTTGGCTGGCATGGCTGACTTATGTTCTCCATTGCTCTCCAAACAAGCGAAAAGCTAAAGTATAAAGCTAAAGAAGAACCAATAGACAGGGAACTCTATAGACCTTTCCAAATAAATTCCGCCTACTTAACCGTGGAGCATTGAAGCATTAATTGATGGGCATTCACTGGTGACATATTTTAAAGATTGAACCAAGTATAGCTGTTTTAAGGATTCCATACCTAAGGGGTAAAAACGAAACTCTATTATATTAAGACTCCACTGCCCGTCTGTCTGTCACCAGGCTGTATTTCATGAACTGTGATAACTAGACTGTTGAATTTTTCACATATGATATATTTCTGTAGCCGCTATAACAAATACTAAAACAAAAAGGAAAATAATATTTAATAACATTTTAGCTATATTACATATACTATTATGTATTCAGTGATTAAACTGAATAATACCTACTGTTCCACACTTCCTAAACAAACGGCACGGCGCACAGATAAGGTTATCGATGAAAAATTACGAAGTCGGGGATGTTGTAACGCAGTTTATCGCCCGCTCGCCCGCGCCGCAACGTTGGGGGATCATGCGATATGCGCCTTCGGAACATCGGCCGTAAATCGTAAATATCGAACTCCGCTTACAAATGGTTCGGAAAGTCTTGCACTGTCACAGTTAATATAGTGAGAGCCCTGTAGTGGGCCATTTAACTAGGCTGGGAGTTATGAAGTGTGCGATAGACAACGGTTACGGCCATAAGCGGGCCCAGCTTACGTAGAGATATTAAGCGTCTAAAACTCCGTGGTAAAAAGGCCGGACTCGACGCCGAGGTTATGTGTTCGAAACCAGACCAGTGGACTATTTGCATACCCACTACTAACACAGTCTATAGGCGATGGAGAATGTTTGTTTCACAAAATAGAAATTAAATAAACTACTGTGATATTACTACTATAACTCTTGTCGGAGTATGCCCGACTAGTTTCGAACCCATACGGGTCCTTCGTCAGTTCGCTTATTTATGCAACGCGACATATAGTAAAAAATCCCAATAGTCTAATTATTATTATAAATAAACAAATAAATATATATATATATATATATATATATATATAGGACAGTTACACACATCGCTATATAGCCCCAAAGTAAGCTTAGGTAACTTGTGTTATGGGTACTATGATAACTGATGAATATTTTTATATATATTATACATAAATACTTATAATATATAGATAAACACCCAGACACTGAAAAACGTCCATGCTCATCACACAAACATTTTCCAGATGTGGGAATCGAACCCACGGCCTAGGACGCAGAAGCAGGGTCACTACCCACTGCGCCACTCGGCCGTCAAAAACGTATTATAACGTACATATTAAGGTGAACAATGCGTGTTAAGTACATTTTTAAGTACTTAACGTTACTACAAAGCAATGTAGATATAAGTAAAATTATTTATAACTAAAGCTGTGGTCATAAAATTGGTATTTCTTCAACGATGAAGATCGAGTAGACTGCTCAAAGAAACTGAATCAATGCACCGGGGTGCACGTGGTCCGGCGGGGCATGGGGCATGGGGTATGGGGCACATAGAGCGGGAATCAAAATGCGTGTATTGATCCGACCCAGTTTTGGCAGTGATGGCAGCGCGGCAAACGCAACGCAACTGCACACTACACCTCGCTTGGACGCATGCATGGCTTTTGAGAGATAAGATAATACGGTTTTCTTAGACAAGACACCATAGTGTCTTATAGATAATACTCGTACATACATAGATTATTTTTCTTAGAACTTCAACACTTGTGATTGATAAGCACTGCTAGTGTTCGTTGAAAAACTTACTTCAGGTGCATTTATGCCCATCCTTTCTAATATTATTAAGGCGAAATTTTGTTAAGTGTGTGTATGTGTACGTTTGTTACTTCTTCACAACTAAACGGCTGGAGCGATTTTAATAAAATTTGGTATGAAGTTAGCAGACACCCTGGATTAACACGTTGCCGTGAGAATATTGGGAACGGAATCAACGCGCAGTGGTATGTGCGGTGGATTTATAAGATGGAGGTCCTGGGTTAAATTCCCGGCGGGGCAGGCTGAGATTTTTCTTAATTTGTCTTGGTCTGTCTGGTGTCTGGAGGCTTTCGCCGTAGCCAGTTCCCACCCTACTGACAAAGACGTTACCGCCAAGCGATTTAGCCTTCCGGTACGATGTCGTGTAGAAACCGAAAGGGGTGAGGATTTCATCCTACTCCTAGATTGCATTATCACTCAACATCAGGTGTAATACCAGTCAAGGGTCAACTTGTAGTTGAAAAACAAAAACAAAAAAAAATAGTTTGCCATGAAATAAGCTCGCGCTTGACCACGATCTCAATTGATGGTAATTTTAGATGTTGTATAAGGTGAAACGCGCTTTCATAAAAAATGTCTTTTCGCTCTTGTTTTAAAGATACCCAAGTTGTAAGGAACAGGAAAGCAGTCCTTGGAAGGTCTATCTAGACCTTAGCTATGCGTACAAAAATAAACTTTGGTACCATCTCGATATAAGGATTATTTAGAAATGATTTTAATTAAGAACGACGATGTGTTATAAATTGCTTAAAAACATTACGGACATACGAAGTTAATCAGAAGCTTCCAAAAAATTATTATTAGAAAAACAAAAACTCGACTGCATAGAGGTTATGAACTAAAAAGAGAAAAACAAGGATCACTATATCTATATAAAATTTTAAATACTTTATGGTGCTGCAAGCGGGGACAAAATACTTTATTTTCTGCGGGGAAAGAAAGATCTACCAAAACTACGTTTGTCCCCGCCGCGGTCGGGTTTGTTGTTTTTATAACAATAATTTTATTTGAGACTTTTTTGTTTTAGTTTATGGTATAGAAATGATACGGTACACTTTTTTGCCATTTTTTGTTAAAACGGCAATATAAACATGATATGATATTTATATTTTTGAAATGGTCTTTTTACGACCTTTCATTTGATACCCATATTGTGAAGATAAGAGAAAGAAATACACACATCCCCCCTTTTTTGACCCCCGCCACCATTTTCAAAATTTATATAGCCTATGTCACTACCACAATTTTAACGAATTCAACGACACCTCACCTGTCAAAATCCGTCAGAAATGGACATTCATACATACATACGCTCGAAAAACATAACCCTCCTTCTGACGCAGTCGGGTAAAAACACCTTTCAGTCTGCAAATGTAGTAATCATAAAGAGCAATAATGCCTAATGTTCTGAACTGATACACACACCGGTAGCCGGCAATTCTGTGTCGTTCAAATTATACACGGCGTGACTCATGAGTTCGTTCGCCGAGTAGCCGCCGCCGCTGATAGCCCGATATAATGCGAGTAGACAGTAGTGCGCTTCTTCACACGCGTGCTCCTATCGATGCTTTTCTTCATGTTTCGAGAATTTCATTTTCAAGTGCCTCGCCAAGGTTATGCTTCGTATCTTGGAGTCCTAAGTTCGTTTACAATATTAAGTTTTAAAGTTAATGTTGTTGGTAGATCCTTGTTTCGTATACTTGGATATAGTGTTTTAGGCTGTTTGAGACAAACGCTATTGTATATGAAGTTGGCAAGTTGTTGATAGGTCTCCATGCCTCGAAGGTCATGTTAAGAAGTCATTTGGAATAGATACTGACTGGTCTTATGTTTCAAGGGCGGTTTACCAATGAGGTGATGAGGAGTAGCGATAGTTTTCTTAAGATGAGAAAATCAATATTGTCAATAAAGTAATTAGGTGTGGGTACGTACAGCACTCAATTGTATCCTAGACTTCTCAGATTTAAACGTAGAGCTCTTCAGGCTTCATAAGTTTGTTGTAGAGCCCGAAACCTCACAACAGAGATCTCCGAAGAACTCTCTTGTGTAGATATGTCTTTTGTGCTCAAATAAGATAATAAACCTCCGTCCTGAGTTGACAAATGAATGGTACAGCAAGTTGCTACAACTCCAGTCAGTCTGAAAGAGTCTCTTACTGGTATGGTACGGGCACTCACCTCGAACTGGGCACTAAAAGTCTTGAAGACGCCCTCCCACAGGTTGCCCGACTGCGTGAGCACCTGCACTGTGTCGCCCACGTGCGCGGTGGCGGCGTGCATGAAGTGCGCGTTGTTGTATACCCCCTCCGCCACGACGCGGCCTCGGGGCGATCTGTGGGACAACGTACAGGAATTAACTATTTTATTAAATAAGGAATATAAAGATATCTTTCATCATCGTCAACTGATGAGGCGATGACCGACACGACTGGACACAGGCCTCATTTAAGGACTTCCAAATACAACGGTCTAGAGCCGCTGGTATGCAACTGCGCCCTGCAATCCGCATGATATCTTCAGTTTGCGACGAGCAAATAGCTCCTTGCGTAGGGTTGCAAGCTGACCAAGTTTGGGACTTTCGTTACAAATCAAAGGAATTTGTCGCAAGGATTTGCGTCGCGTTCACTAATTTGCGAACTTACTTATAAGTAAGTACATTACACAAGTAAGCACTTGTGTAAAAAAACGAATACTTAGTTAGGTGAAGATTGGTTGTTGTCTGTCCACCCTTTGAATTCGCCACCAAGCTGTAGCCAAGCCACTTAAGGCTGACTTTTCGTCCGACACATACAGTCATATAGTAGACGCATTAATTTGTCCTCTACTTTATTACCTAAGTACGCTGCTGTGAAGTCATCTTAAAGCCTGTTTTAGTAATAACGTCAAACATACGTAAACTAACCACCATATGACGTATAGTGTTACAACTTAGGACGGAAGATTTTAATTGCATGCCTATCCAATAATTTAGCTTATTGTGGTTTCGATCACAAGGTCCTAAGTTTAAATTTTGGTTCGGGTGTAGAATAATATCAGTAAAATTCTAAGCCCGGAATCTGAGAGGTGATGGTGTTAAAACCCCAGAGAGCACGTTAAGCTGTCGGTTCCGATTACTACCATTAACATCTGATAATGTTCGTTAATGAAATACACATTATCACCTTAAGCCCACCAACCCTCATTGGAACAACTTGGTGGGTTTACGCTCCATATCCCCTCTCCTACAAGTTCTTCTTTTCTTACTATTATGCAGCTCAAGAACTTGATGATTAGAAGTTCTTCTAGAGTCATATTCTGCAGTGGAGATCCATCGGTTGACACAGATCGTGACAGTAATATACAGGCTGCTATGCATACTATAACATACTGTCTAACTCTTTTATTTACCGCGTAGACACAGATACGAGTAGTTGTAAATTGTTGACTAAACTCACCGGACTGTACGCTTCAACGGAGCAACGCTCATTAGGAATACGTGAATATTTAATCATTTGTTTTTCAATTAGGTCAAGGTCCGATCTATGTGCAACATGCTCTCGTTCACAAAACGGTACAAATTATTATTGTTACCTCTCTTTGCCGGACGAACGTTTAAGCCCAAGAAGAATTGTACTAATATTATAAAGGCGTAAGTTGTGTGTTTGTTTGTTATACCGCAACTAGGTAATAAAGCGGGGAACCACTAAGCTGCTCTAATGCGGTTTGGCAGGTTTAGGGTGATAATGTTTCAGTAGTGACCTAGACCAATGGCTTAACGTGCTCTCCGAGACACCGGGGTGTCAAACGACTCCTGGAACCGGGGTGTCACACCACCAATTTAACGACTCCGGGCCTGGAATGTACTGAAAATTTCATGGAAGATTGAAAATCTCAGGATTATTCCGTGACCCGGCCCAGGATTCGAACCCAGGGCCCCGTGATCGAAGCCACATAGGCTAACCACTACACCAACGAGGCAGTCTAACACACTCTAACTCAGTACTAATAATATACGCGTACTTAATACCCCGACCTTTTTAGTCTTTTTTTATTTTTATTTATTACAAGTTAACCCTTGTCTGCAATCACACCTGATGATAAGCGATGATGTAATCTAAGATGGAAGCGTGCTAACTTGTAAGGAGTAGGATAACATTCACATCCCTTCCGTTCCTACACGACATCATACCGGAACGCTAAATCGTTTGGCGATACATCTTTGTCGGTAGGGTGACGACTAGCCACAGCGAAATCTCATCAGCCAGACCAAGACAAGTTAAGAAAAAATCTCAATCTGCCCCGCCGGGAATCGAACCTAGGACTTCCGTCTTATAAATCCACCGCGTATACCACTGAGCCACGTAGGCCGTCAAAGTTTTTTAAGGATGTTCTAAATATAAAGTACAACAGAATGACAACAGTTATTTTTGTCGTCTAAATGAGAATCGGATACGGAAGTGAACTTTTGTACGATTTTAGATTTCGAAGACAACGGCTTCCTCTCCAAATGTACTCGTAATACTGACGTCGCAGTTCAAGAACGCGCTCATGATTGAGGATCCCGGAAGTGTTCAAATGTTCAATAAGTTCAAAATAAAAAACAAGAATTACTTTCAACATTTTCGCCTATTACAATAATGGCCTTCTACTGGACCAGGGGTTTCTGCTTATAGCAAAAGGAATATATGCCACAGGTCCACCATGTTGTCCCAATACGGGATTGCAGGTTGATCTGGGCCGAAAGGATTCCAAGGCACAAGGGTGTAAAGCAATCAAATTTGCAACTCTCGACTTACTATTAAGAATTTCTTAGAAGAAAATCCACACCCGAACCTACTACCCAAATGATTGAAAGTTGCAGTCATGGGCTAACTTGTAGGAATAAAAAAATCAAACTAACACTCAGCATTATAATTGCATGATTTTGAAGACATCAACAAAAATTTCAAGTTTAAATAAAACAGAATGAGTATTAACATTTGTTAACATTTGAGATAATGTGTTCTGTATGGGCAAATATTTTGGAATTATTATTCAGAAATGTATAAAAAACAAATCCTTTCTAATATAGTGAAAGTTTGTATGTATGTATGTTTGTAAGTTATATGAAACTTCACAATAATATAGCATACATGAGAACAACACATAGATAGGCCAAATTTTATCCCAAAAGGCCCATGTGAACCTTGCAGTTGAAACTGTGGACACATTAATATGTATTATATCTCATGGAGATTATGTAAAATGATAAAAAATAATTTGACAATCAAATATAATAAAACATAGCCAAATGGCAAAAAAATTGAACACTTATAGATTTTCATGCCAGTCTGTCTGTTCGTCCCTATGTGGCAGTCATTTTTTTATTGTAACTATAAGAACTATACAGTTGAAACTTGGTAAATGTATTCAATGACTCGCACTTGACAGCTTTTTTAATGACATAGCCCACCAATTCATTTTAGAGCTGTATGGCAGAGTCCAAGCTCCATATCTCGCCTCCGATAAAGGAGGCCTGGCCCAGAAGTAGAGCATTAAGATAGGTTGATATTGATGAAACTAGGTATCAGATACAGGTGCTAAACAGGAAATGAAACCCAGTACACTACTTGTATGTTATACACCAAGATATTTCTAACTATGCCAGCCAGATCATTGTTCACTGTCAGATGAAATAGTACTAATGTTTATGTAGTGTATAATATACATAATTGTATAGATTGATCACTTACATTATGAAGACTTATTTGATTACTTTTGGAAATACATACATACATAACATCACACCTTGTTCCCATAGGGGTAGGCAGAGACCATATCCCTCCATTTGCCACGGTCCTTGCATACTTCCTTAGCTTCTTCCACTCTCATTAATCCTTTCATACAAGTTGGTCGGTTTAGGGTACTCTTGACCTGGCCATTATTTAAAATGTCCTGAATTTGGTCCAGGAACATTCGCCTAGGCCCTCCCCTTCCAACATTTCCATTCACCTTCGCCTGGTAAATCTCTTTTGTTAATCTTCTTTCATCCATTCTCTCTACATGTCCAAACCATCTAAGCATCCCTTTCTCAATTTTAGTCACTACATCTTCTTTTACACCACACTTTTCACTTATCATACTATTTTTAACTCTGTCACACAGTTTAAACCCACACATACTCCTCAATGCTCTCATCTCTAACACATTTATTTTACTTTTGTGCTTCTTCTGCCATACCCCCCTTTTGGAAATCAATGCGATATAGACAATAAATAAATGACTATAAATACAAGGGGATACCGACTACTGTGTAAGCATTGTATATGATGCGATTAAGGCAAGTGGACAGATACATCAAATCAAAGGGAATCGTTTATTAATTAAGTCGTACATTAGAGGGCAGGAGATACACAGATAATAATATGCCATAGCAACAATATGAGATGGCTGGAGCTTGGTTGGAAAGAGCCATCCAGCAGAAGCCTACAGCAAGCAATGAAAAACAGCTACAACTTTCCCATTTGTGGAAATGGCGCAGAATAAAGAAGAGGCAAGAAAAATAAATATAGAGGGATGAGTCATAAGCTTCATGATACTGCATGTATCAAAACAGTATTGTCTATTATCAGTAATCAATCACACGTGAGATAACACAGGTTTTGTTCAACATGAAGATTATTTCTAAAAGAATTACAAAACATTATGGATTTGACATGGAACAAGCACATAAAATGCAAAAGAGAAGGCTGAACATCAGATATAAAACTTACCACTGGCTATTGGGCAGATGTTCCAAACTATCAGGACAACAAGCTTCTCATTTACACTAGCATCTTGAAGATTGCCTAGGCCTATGGCACACAATTGTGGGGTAGTGCTTCTAACTATAGCCTCAACACCTCCGTGAAGTGTTTTGACGACCTCCGTGGCGCAGTGGTACGCGCGGTGGATTTATAAGAAGGAGGTCCTGAGTTCGATTCCCGGCGGGGCAGATTGAGATTTTTCTTAATTTGTCTTGGTCTGTCTGGTGTCTGGAGGCTTTCGCCGTAGCCAGTTCCCACCCTACCGACAAAGACGTACCGCTAAGCGATTTAGCGTTCCGGTACGATGTCGTGTAGAAACCGAAAGGGGTGTGGATTTTCATCCCACTCCTAACAAGTTAGCCCGCTTCCATCTTAGACTGCATCATCACTTAACATCAGGTGTGATAGCAGTCAAGGGCCAACTTGTAGTTGATAAAAAAAAAAAACATGATACAAAGGATGCAGAATATAATTCTGCGTACTATTGCCAACTCAACATGGTTTATAACAAATCAAGAACTCCATCACATTTTACAAATCAGCACTATAAAGGATGAGGTGCGGCGGGAGCTTTCAAAAAGATATAAAAATCGACTGATATGACACATCAGGAGGCAAAGATCCTGCAGGAACAACTCCAGGAGGAGATCTTTGAAGCTTGCTGCAGAGATCCCATACCTGGAGTAATCTTAACACAGGCACCCGTATTTTCAGGAAGAGCCTTCCTTAGTGAGGGCGTACTGAAAATATGGTGTGAAAACGACATGGCACTCCAGTGGCTGAACGCAGTCCTACCCAGGCTGAAATCACCACGCGAGGGCACTAAACTTGAAATAATAAAACAATGCGACATTAAAAAACGCATCAAAACGGCACTGTACGTGCCGAACTATCGTGGAGAGGTTGGCAGACTTCATCGCATCCTCTCCCGCCAAAACACGACGTACAATGTCCAAAACTGGACATTGCACAACTACAAGAAGACAAATGGCGACCCTCCTGGGGTATTCTTAGTTCTAGGAATACCGCAGGAGAATGTCGACACCATTATGTCAAAAGGCAGAAAGGTAAATTACTCACACGGGTCGATTTATCTAAAGTTCTTCCATGGGGCAGAACTTCGTGATGAACCACCCGGTCGAGACCTTTCTGCAGACCAATCAGCGAAAGCTGAAAAACCCCCAACACCTAGGCCAGCTGAGACGGAGCAAGAGCCAGCTGACGCCACACAAAGGACGGCTGACTCAGTGCCCGGGTTAGCTGACATAGGGAAAAGGGAAACCTCGGATCCCGACCCAAGCGTCGCACCCTCAACAAGTGCGATGATATGGGACGAGACCCCGGAAATATGTACATCAAGCTCAGATGAGGACACAACAGCAGAAAGAACAGCGCTGTATACATTGCTGGATGAATGCGCCCCCCGGGACGCATAAATCAGAACATTCAGCAATGTAAACATAATACAGGCAAACCTCCAGCACAAGCAGCTAGCAACGGCCAATCTTCGGATGCAGCTGGAGGAAGAAGCTGAAACCATAGCTCTAATCCAAGAGCCGTGGGTTAGAGGAAATAAGGTGTGTGGTTTCGGCAACTGCCATGGTAAGTTACTATATGATAGTAAACAAAATCCACCTAGAACATGTATATACATACCCCGCTGTGTCACAGCGACACTCTTAACACAATACTGTTTCAGAGATATAACAACAATAAGAATACAAGGTGGAACAGGACAACAAACTAAAGCGGAATCAAGGCCGCTTGTCCTGGCATCGCTATACCTACCAATCGAAGATCAAATTCCACCAAAAGAGTTCATGGACCTCGTAAACCACTGCGAGAATGAAAACATGGACTTGATAGTAGCGGTGGACAGCAACGCACATCATACCCTATGGGGAAGTACAACCAACAACAAAAGAGGTGAGCAATTAGTATCATATCTACTAACAACTAACCTTACTCTAGCAAATAAAGGCGCAGAACCGACCTTTGTCTCGAGCAGATACCAAACAATAATTGACCTAACTCTGGCGTCAAACGGCGTCATAGATCATATCAAGAATTGGCACGTAAGTGACAAACTCACACTATCAGATCACAGACGCATAAGTTTCGAACTGCATCTGACGAAAACACAGGACATACCGAGGAGAAATCCGAGAAAAACCAACAGGGCACTTTTCAAAACCCTACTAAAAAGTATGGAAGGGACCCAGATCACACACAGTAATATCGAGTCAACAGACCAGATTGAAACAAACGTCGTAAGCATGACCAAATTAATTGTGTCCTGCTACGAGAGAACATGTCCCCTACAGGGAAACAAGACAAAACAAACACCTTTGCACAGTTGGTGGAACTCAGATCTAGAAAGGAGGAGACGTAGACTGAGACACCTTTTCAATAGAGCAAAGAATACAAGAGACGACAACGATTGGGATAAATTCAAGAATTACCAAAACACATACAAGAATATCATAAGACAAAGAGGCACCACATCATGGCGCCGATTTTGTACAAACATAGAATCAAACGATAAAGCAAACAGAGTGAGAAAAATCTTAACAAGAGACAACACTCTCACACTAGGCTCCTTAAAGAAAGCCGACGGAAACTTCACAAAAAGTGACAAAGAGATAAGCGAAACTCTATTAGAGATACATTTTCCGGGATGCAAAATCCTTGAAAGCACAGAATGGGAGGACGCTGCCAACGATAACCCAGCAGAAACAGACTGGGATCTGGCCAACAAGGTAGTAACAACGGACAGAGTACGCTGGGCCATAGACACCTTCCACCCCTTTAAATCACCAGGGGCAGATGACATCTTTCCAGCCCTACTACAGTGGGGTATAGAATCCTTAACACCAAGGCTGACTACAATATATAAAGCATGCCTAGCATACAAATATATTCCCACCTCATGGAGAAAAGTGAAAGTAGTTTTCCTACCAAAACCAGGAAAATCTGACTACACAGAACCAAAAGCGTTCAGACCTATCAGCCTAGCATCTTTTCTCCTAAAAACTCTGGAAAGACTAGTTGATAGACATTTACGGGATGGAGTACTGATGAATACTCCACTACACCCAAATCAACACGCATACTGCATAGGTAAATCTACCGAAACTGCACTACACTCTGTTGTGGGCAAGATAGAACATAACCTAGAAAACAAAATAGCAACACTAGGAGCCTTCATAGACATCGAAGGTGCTTTTGACAAAACTACGTTTAAAAGTATAGAAACATCATTAACACGATACAACGTGTCAACAACATTAAGAAAATGGATAAACTCACTATTAAAACTAAGAGTTGTCCATATAGACATTAATGGCATAACCAAAGGCATTGTTGCGAAAGGATGTCCGCAAGGAGGTGTCCTTTCACCCCTTCTGTGGAATCTAGTCGTAGACGACCTTATTACAACAATGAATAACAAAGGATATCACACCATTGGGTATGCTGATGACATAGCAATACTTATAGGAGGCAAGCAAGAGAACACCCTATTTGGAATAATGCAAAGTGCATTAAAGCAGATAGAACAGTGGTGCGTAAAAAACGAACTATCTGTTAATCCGAACAAAACAGAGTTAATTCTGTTCACAAACAAAAGAAAACCAAACATAATCACTATGCCCACATTATTCAAAGTTACACTTAAACTCTCAACCGAAGTGAAATACCTAGGTGTAACATTGGATAATAAGCTAAACTGGAAGAAACACATTGAATCTAAAATCCAAAACACAACAATCGTCCTCAGCCAATGCAAACGTATGATTGGGAAAACATGGGGACTGAAACCACATATAGTGAAATGGCTATATTTGACCGTAGTCAGAAACTCACTGACCTATGCATCAGTAATCTGGTGGACAAGGACAGTTCTAATCACTGTACAACAAGAGTTGCAAAAATTCCAGCGACTGGCACTACTAGCAATAACAGGTAGTATGAATACAACCCCAACAGCAGCCCTTCAGGCAATTCTGGGAATACCACCACTACACCTCCATATTAAAGAAGAGGCAATTTTGACAGCACTCAGACTAAAAACCTGTGGGCTATGGAAAGA
Source organism: Mycalesis mineus (assembly GCA_034621355.1). Taxonomy (NCBI): domain Eukaryota; kingdom Metazoa; phylum Arthropoda; class Insecta; order Lepidoptera; family Nymphalidae; genus Mycalesis; species Mycalesis mineus. The sequence continues at coordinate 18,307,752 of CM067888.1, read as the reverse complement.
CAGATATACTGGACACACCAAAATCCTTCAGGAGGCTTTAACGGCAAACCCAAGCCTAGAATGGATTTGTGATAAAACATGTAAACGATTCATGATAGACAAACCGTACAACATCATCATGGAAGAAAATACATACTCAAGAAGCAATTCGAGCACAATCGATGTGTACACTGATGGATCAAAATCCACCAGAGGAACAGGAGCAGGTTCATACTGCCAGGAACTGAACATAAAGATCATGCAAGCGCTTGGTAAGCACAACTCAGTCTTTCAGGCTGAGTGCGTTGGAATTACAACAGCAGCCATAGCTATGGCTAACAGACAGGTAACAAATTTCAATATTACCATACACAGTGACAGCCAAGCAGTATTAAGAGCTCTAACAAAATCCTCTACGACCTCAAGATTACTGCTCGACTGTCACCACGCCCTAGAAACACTCGCGATGGGAAACACAGTGACCTTACAATGGTTAAGAAGTCACAGTGGAATAATAGGTAATGACATGGCAGACCAGCTAGCAAAACAAGCTGCAACACTGAAGGTAGTAGGCCCACAACCAATAGCGCCCATACCGTTCAGTGAATATAAATCATGGCTACATAAAGAAACTATAAATGCTCATGCCGAGCTATGGGCCAAAACAACAGAGTGCAACCACACAAAGGAAGCACTTCCAAACTTAAATCCAAAATTAACGAAAAAACTTATGCGCCTTAGTCGTATGAAGTTGAGAACAGTAGTAGGGCTAATAACAGGCCACTGTATGTTAAACAAACACCTTTCAATTTTAGGTATGACTGACAGTCCTCTATGCAGAGCCTGCATGGAGGAAAACGAAACACCGATACATGTTATGCTTAGATGCAGCAGTGTGTCGGAGCAACGAGCTACCTACATTGGTTCCTCAGCGACACTCCATGAAGCGATCGGCGACCTGGGCGGCCTCCTAAGCTTCTGGAGCGAGCTCGGCTGGTTGGAATAAACCAGAGGGGACCTACACCGGAGGACTCACGTACAACGGCCAACTTTGTGGCCAAGTGCGGAAAAAGCCCGGGAAGAAGAAGAAGAAGAAGAAGAACCAAATAAGACCCACTCCTAACGGGATCAGGCTCTACAAGACAACGATTCACACAACACATCTGTTTTAAATCCTGGGACTGATCGCAGATTAGACGCAAGGAGAAAAAAAAAATTATGGATCTGTGATGGTAGATTTATACCATGTAAGAGCCCATTCAGACAAAGTCTTCAGTAATTCTGAATTCTGCACAATTTCTGAATAATCCATTCATCATTGCCTCATCTTTTGATTTTTAATGATGCGAGGGTGAATGGAAAGGATGGAAGCGGAAGGTCCAGGCAAATGTTTCTGGATCAAATTCAGAACATTTTAAATTATGGAGAGGTCAAGAGTACCCTAAACAGAGAAACCTGTATGAAAGAATTGAAGTGGAAGAATGAGAGTGGAAGAAGCTAAGGAAGTATGCAAGGATACCCCCTAGACAAGCCTACCCATATGGGAATGAGGCTATTATGTATGCATGTTCTGAATGCTTACAAAGATAGAATACCCTGGCTGCTGTACTGTTGCAGCAGTGTGGTGGATCTCCAAAAGTGGACATGACTATCATCAAGTAGATAGACACTTTCTGTGTTCCCATTGTGATTTTAATTAGTTAGGGTCCCTTGCCCTAGATGAGTGCTTGCTTTGGTGGGTGCCGCTGACTGGGTTACGGTAGTAGTACATAACTTTCCCGTAATTTAGCCCCAGGCGACGAGTTGGAATGCCGTGGGGTTTTAGTCGGTACGAGACCGACATAATCTTCTCGCCTCCCCATAACAAGAAGGTATCCACAAGGATTTCCCCACAATAAAAAAAAGGGACATGACTATCATCCTTAATTGGCATGTCCCTAATTGAATTAAATAAAAGCTTTTCAAAGCTTCCAAAAACCAATGACTTTATATTCATTACAAGTTAGCCCTTATTGTAATCACACCTGATACCATCAGTGTATCAACAGTGATGATATAATCTAAGATAGAAGTGAGCTAACTTGTTTGCAGTAGGATGAGATTTACAACCCTTTTGATTTCTACATGATATAATAAACGCTGGAATGCTAAATCGCTTGATGGTAGGTCTTATCATTAGGGTGGTAGCTAGCCAAAGCTAAAGCCTCTCACCAGCTAGACCTGGACCAATTTAGAATCTTATCCGACCAGCCAGGAATCAAACCCAGGATCACCATCTTATAGTTTCACCGCACTTACCACAGGCTTAGAGAGGCCAAGAATAAATCAGATCAATACAAGATGTAAATTATTGTTCATGTATTGAATTTTGTTTTGAATTCCTAACTTAAATAAATGAAATGTTTATATTTCCTCTTACTAAATGTTGTCAGGTGCATCCCAGTAGTACCCCCTAATTTTAGTTCTATAGAACTGTTGATACACCATATTAGTGCTTAGTGTCCCATTAGTTCTATATAGAACTAATTTAAGGAATGTCGATATCAACATCTTGTTTGTATGTTACATATAAATTACCTAGTTTTTATAAGTATAATATGAAATCACAGACAAGAAAGGAATCCTTATAGATTTGTAAAGTCTTTCTGTCTGTCTCTATGTAACAGCCACTTTTTCCGAAACTATAAAGAACTATACTATTGAAATTTACTAAATAGATTTATTCCTTCACACAACATTTCATATAGAAATAGAAAAAAAAAACAATAAGTTTTGGGGGTTCCCCGTACTTAGAACTGGAACACAAATTTTTTTTTTTCATTAAACCCATACATGTGGGGTATTTATGGATAGGTCTTTAAAAATGATAATGAGGTTTGTAATATAATTTTTTTCTAAACTGAATAGTTTGCATGAAAAATACTTCCAAAGTAGTAAAATGCCCCACCCCCCCCTGTAACTTCTAAAATAAGAGAATATTTTTTAGACACGACTACTACTTGGTTCTAACAACTAAGCTTTTGTTGCAAGGGACATTTTTTTGTTAGAAACAAAATGAAATATCAATTAAAATAATACAAAGTTTATAGCTTATATGCTATAAGTAAAGTCAAGAGCAAAAACTATACTACAGTACTATATAGAACTATTGGGATATAATTTGACAGCCTGGAAAATGTCCCAACAGTTCTATAGAACTATGGTATGGGGTACTAACGGTATGCACCCATCTTGTCTGGGAGAGGCTGCTTTAGTTTATTATCTTTAAATTTTTTTATGGGGTTTTTTGAAACTTAAACAAATAAACTAAAAATTGTAATTTTAAAAACCAGACCCAAACTATAAAATTAAAATTTGTTTTCGGTAAATGACGAATACTGTGTTGCCACTTTGATACTGGATGTAGCGGATTTCCAACAATTTAAACCAAAAAAACTACTTTACTCTTTACTTTAATTATCAAACTAATAAAATATAACAACTTCTATCTACTACTATGTATGTTAAAGAGATCTATGTTGATCAGTTTTAAGTGAGTGGGCAACTCTAGGTCTATGACAGGGGTTTTCCCCAATGAATGTTTATATCAATGTAGGTAGTTATTATTCAATCAAATGATAATTTATATTGTTATTAACATTGAGCCTAGTTTATTTTGATGTTTAGAGGCAATAAGATTGGCTGTGAAGAGCAACGGGTGCTCATCAGCATTTCTCAACAGAACCTTCAACTTCAACCTGCCTTCAAAGCTGGCGGTAGAGTCTCTAAAAATATCGAATATGACATTTCAAAATAAATATTATAGGACAATTACACACATCGCTACATAGCCCCAAAGTAAGCATACTCAAAAGTAGCTTGTGTTATGGATGCTATCATAACTGATGAATATTTTAATATATATTATACATAAATACTCATAATATATAGATAAACACCCAGACACTGGAAAACATTCATGCTCATCACACAAACATTTTCCAGATGTGGGAATCGACCCACAGCCTAGAGTGAGAAGCCGGGTCACTACCCACTGCGCCACTGCGAACTCAAGCTACCTACACTTACTTTGGGGCTATATAGAGCTGTGTGTAATTGTCCTATAATATTTATTTATTATATTTTATTATTATGTCTTATCTCTACACTAGCAGCACATCCTAGGCCTACTGGATCAGAGACATACAAATTTGTCCAAGTTACAAGAGTTTTCTGCAATTTAGCATAATATTTTCTTTTAAGTGGCTCTGATAGGATATTAAAGTAATAATTTGGAACTAATACTGTGGTTGTTCAACATAATTATATATTTCAACTAGTATGTAAACCAATAAAAAATAGTTTTTTATTTTGTTGATATTTCGATCTAACCATACCACCAGTACCAGTACCAGGAACCATGGATACTTCACTCTCATTACATGGTCTATGTAACAGGATCAAAAACTCAACAAAAAAACAATGTTGTTTATTATTGTACATTCCCGTTGAAATGTATTATATGTTATGGATATTAAAGTAGTTACAATTACTGTGGGTACAAATTTAAGTATCAAGGCTACTGTCCCAATAGCATCACTGGTCTAAAACACAGCCAAATTGGTAAAACAATTAATATTCAAAGAAACATGGTTCCTGTTCTTATCCTTTTCTTAATAAATATATTTTATGTAAAAATACATACATATTACATCCCTTATGGCAGTAAACAATGCAATAAACTCAGCATACTAAGTTATGCTAAGTTATGTTATTAGCTAACACTTAGAAAGGAAAGGCATTCTAAGCAGATATATTTTAGCATTCTCTTATACTGATTGTAAGAAACTCAAGTATATTTTATAATAGCAGATATTTCATCATTTTTGCTGCTTTAAAAAATTAAAAAAACATACAAATGTTGGATTGAAAGCTAAAACATTACAGCCAACTTGTTTAGTGGCAGACAAATGTTAGATAAATAATTTAAGCAAATGGTTAGTAAGGAATGTTAAATGGAAAAAAAGGTCTAATTAAGATTTTGGACAACTGCCAACCTGTTAATTTACTTCCCAGTATTTGAACCAACAGTGATCAGATGCTTGGTATAAAACAAATAAAATAGAACTTCAATGAGACGAAAGTTCAAACATTGCAGTGTCAAACATACAAAGATGTATGAGCTAGGATGAGATTAAAGTGATAGTGTTTATTGTTTAGGTGAAGTGAGTGATAAAGATTAACTAGTGGGTGCTGGTATCGGTCCAAGCTCGGGGATCAGCTGTTCGCACGCGGCTATATTAATCGTCATGAGTACACAGCAAAAGTAGGCCAAACATCTAGATTAGAGCGTACACGGCGAATCGCGGGCGGCGGCGCCCGCTGCCGACGTTCGCCGCACGAAATCACAACCGATCCTAAACATTGTTTACAAATCCCGTGTGATCGCGCTACTGCACGTTGTCAACGTGACAATGCCGATGCTGAAAATTTGCAATGTGTTACACGGAGCCCCAATAACAAAGACATGTCATCGGCACTGAAAGTTGGTGAACATAAACTGGCATTACCTCGGCGGGCCTTGGCGATTTTTTCGTTTGTTGTTCATATCTCCTTCGCCCGACTGCCCCGGCGGGTAGGCACCTTCTCGTCTGCGCGTAGGGACCGGAATTTTGGCTAATTATCACTTCTTTCTTTTACAACACAGTCCTTTCAACTTTCGCGGATGCACAAAACTGCAGTTGAAATTAGGAGTTAGCACTCGAAATGCGACAACAGGGATGCATCGATTTCACTAAAGATGTTTGACATTTGCCAACAAATATAAATTAAAATATATTTGAGTACAAAATCGCAGTTCGATTTATTCTCGGGCTCTAATCCCAAAAAATAAACGGGTTGGCAGATTTCTCGTGCCTGCAATCAGCGCAGGAATACAACATGGCGCTGTGACGTATTCGTCAAAAGTATTGCAAAAAAATGTAAACGTCCTTTGTCAACTATTAGATGCACCAATAAAAGTTCATTTAATATTTTTATAATATTTCAAACACTTTTACTTTAATTAATATTTGACATAGAAATACAACGATAATTAAGATTTATGATTGACCCACTTCCACTTCTGAACTTTCAATATGGCGGATTAAATTCTTGATAAAATGTTGCAAGAGTTAAAAATATTTTATGTCTACATTATTATTTTTATACAAATATTGATTTAATTATCCTCTTTAAATTATTTTAAACAAAATGTTTAAACATTTCACTATAAATTATTCCATAATCACATATTATCGAAGAAAAATTGAAGAGTTATCACCGATAATATTTTTTCATTACAATGGGGTGCTGGCTTGGTAAAAAAGTTCAATTCTGAGGCTGTGATAAACGCAGCCACCTGAAAAATTAATATGATCAATAGGCTCATCTCAGTTCATCGTTGTTATAGTCGTTATAATAGGTACTTAAAAAATATAATAACGAAACTTATTAATGAAATAGTCTTCGTTTACTTAATTTCTCATCTACGTTCTGTAACATTTGACATTTGTTATTATGAGTCTGTAGCATAAAAAGGAAGTTAGCGCGCGCGCGCGAGTTTTGTACCTGCATCGATAAGCCACGAGTCCACTAGCTTATCCAAGGATATTGATCGCTCCTGGTTTCGCATAACGTGGAACAGGGGAAATCGAAATAATAACTGAAAATGAGTGTTAAAAACGCGCCAAGTATGTCACAGCGCGAGAAATTTGAGTTAATTAATTCGGAAGTGCGTTCCTTTTACGAATATTGTAAGGAGGCGGGCATGAGTGATGAAGAGATGGATATTATATGCCGTCCTTTGACGAATGCTGTACGAAAGGCTACAATCAAGCGGTGGACGAGATTGTTTCTCTTGTTAGTGATGATAATAGCTATTGGCTACACTGTTAGCCAAACGGATACCTTTCAATGGCACGCGAGTGCCGTTGCGAGAATAACTTTGATAAAATTGCTGCCGATCTGGGACTGGACACCTTTGTATTACAACAAGTGTTTGATAGAGAGATCTCAGCCGCAGAATTTAGACGTGGTCTCGACTACGGATTGTGTTACTTGTGAAGCGATAAGTAAGTTTGTTAATTAATACCTTTTATTTATGCGGGAAATGTAAGCAGGATAGCGATATTGTATACGTGGACGATAGAAAGAGATGACTGTAATCCAAATTATGTGACTAAACAAAAATGTTACCATAATAAGATTGAATATAAACAGACCGTGCTTACAATTATCACACACTCTACACCGTAGAGTCCTAACGTTCACATGTTAAAATATTCCTTATTCCACCAAATATAAAGTTAAAACGCCACCCTTTGCATTGAACCTTGTTGTTCAAATAGTCTTACTCTTACTTAACTTACCTATCGGTTGCTGATCTTATAACAAAACATTTCAAAAATGTTAAAATCCTTTTCCCTGCAAGGTGTTGGTACATTTTAATGTTTTTACTCTTTTAACGATATTTATAGGATGAGGCCTGCTACAATTTAAGGCACGGATATTTACGACACCAACTTCTCATCTCTGGACTCTGGTTTTTTTCCGAGAATTTTCTGAAAAAAAGACGCTAAACTAAAGTTGCTCATGGGCTATTCAATGACTTGATCAACGAGGCAGTTTTCCTTGATATATGTTATTCTAATATTACGCATAATCCTTGTTTCCAGGAACAATAGCCAGAGTATCAGACACGAGTTACATGGAAGTGTTCAACCACCACCTGTCCCGAGGCGCGCCAGTCATTGTCACCGACGCGTACTACGACTGGTCGGTGGCCGGGCTCAACCTGACACACATCATCAGCAACGACAACCGGCTGCGAGACTCCGTCCCCTGCAGAACCCTCACTAACATTAGACTCGGCAAGCAGCCCATGGACTTGGAGGAAATCGTCTCCAGAATAACCAATACAGATATCCCCAGCTGGTTCGTCCATTTCCAAAACTGCGACATCCGAGCTGTCAAGTCTTTCAGGATTCTGGCTCCTAGACCGTATTTCCTCTCTCCCCATATACCTCCTTCGCATTTTAACTGGTTGCTGCTATCCAAAAATTATGATACCAATAGATTTAAGTACTTGGAACTGGATATAGGGTTGATCATAATGTCCCAGTTGAAAGGGAAGACGTTCTTGCAGCTGAAGCCCAGGTCTCCGTGCGAGGAGATCTGCTACACTCTGAATATCCAGCTGAATGAAGGAGAGACCTTGGTGTTGGGTAACTCTTTGTGGGAAATGGAGTATTTGCCGGGGACGGGGGAGAATGCCGCTATGATCACTGAAACCGACTGGGTAGAGTCATAATACATGTTTCACAATGTTTATTGGACTTAGGCGATTAGGATTGTATTTTAAAGTATAAATGACTAGCGGACGCCCGATCATTCGTCTGGAATTCGGTTTATTTGAGATAAAACTATGTATGATATCGATTTGACTTGGTCATTAGAACTTACAAATATTCAAGAAGGAGTAATACCCCTCCCCTGCTCCGCTTAGTGTTGCCAGCTCAGTGAAACCGGCCAAAAAGTATTAAAGTTTAATTGAATTTTGTTACTTTGATGTACTTAAATAATGTATTATTCTTTACTTTTAATTCAAATTAGCACAATGGTGACCTTATACATTTTTATGAATTAAGAAAAGTTTATTCTTAACCCATAAAAAAATGTTTTGCCAAACTTTTGTGAGTGCGAGTTCTCCTTTTAACATTTATAAGTTCTATGACACCGGAGTCTAAATATTCACCAAGCTAAGCGTAAATTTCCAACGAAAATAGCATAAAAACTTGTTTGGTTAAATTGAAGATCAATGTATGCAGACTTCTCTGAGATCTTGTGCAAAATTTTATCCAAATTATTTCAGCCGTTATTGCGTGGTTGATTGATCAACAGCAAACTTAAACCTACATTTTTAATATTTGGTTTTGATATGATAATTTTATCATGTTAAACTGACAGTTATAAAGATGTTGACGTCACAAAGTGCGGGTAGTTACGATGTAAATGTCAGAACATTCCAGAAATCTTCTGTATAATATTTCTAAGTATCAATAACATTCACAATTTAAGTAGAAATTTTGCACATGCACAGTATGGCGGCAACGTAGTGACGTCGCTGTATGTTACTAAAATTAATTAAGTATAGAATAAAATAATATGTTAAAAAATAACGATTGTGACAAAGTACCTCAATATATAAATAATATATGAAGCAAATCATATAGTTTTATTATTACAATATTTTACTCATTTTAATTTTAGCCAATTTCGATTTGAAATGGCCAATTTGCTTTGCGACTTTAATATTTATCAATTGTTTTTATTTCTCAAGCTCAAACGGAGAGTTTTCGTCTATTCGATTTTGAACACTTGTGGGTATACCGAGAGGAAAAATTATTGTTTCCTTGAATTTTCATATAGTCTTTAGTTTTGAATTATTAATCTTTTTTTAATCACACAACATGGCTTTGGAACCTATAACTCTGTTTCTCGTTTTACTCCGTCGCTAAAGCTCGGGAGCAAGAGGCTAAATGATTAGTTAGGCCTCTGAGGCGCAGTGGTATGCGCGGTTGATTTATGAGACGAAATCCTGGGTTCAATTCAATTCAATTCTCAATCCGGCAGGGCAGGTTGAGATTTTCTTAATTGATCCAGGTCTAGCTGGTGGGAGGCTACGGTCGTGGCTAATTACCACCCAACCATCAATGACGACCTCCGTGGCGCAGTGGTATGCGCGGTGGATTTATAAGATGGATGTCCTGGGTTCGATTCCCGGCGGGGCTGATTGCGATTTTTCTTAATTTGTCTTGGTCTGGCTGGTGGGAGGCTTTCGCCGTGGCTAGTTACCACCCTGCCGACAAAGACGTACCGCCAAGCGATTTAGCGTTCTGGTACGATGTCGTGTAGAAACCTATAGGAGTGAGGATTTTCATTCTACTCCTAACAAGTTAGCCCGCTTCCATCTTAGATTGCATCATCACTTAACATCAGGTGTGATGGCAGTCAAGGGCCAACTTTATGTTATTTATTAACTTTTGTAGCCTTTAAAAAAAAAAAAACGTTACCGCCAACCGATTAAGCTTTCTACTGGAAAGCTAAATCGTTTGGCGATGTCAGATAGAGACCGAAAGGGGTGTGGATTTCATCCTACTCTTTATAAGTTAGCCCGCTTTCGTCTTAGATTGCTTAAGAAAAGTATATTTACAATTAAGGGTTTTATAGGAGAAGTAAAGGAAACAGTTAAACATTACTTTTTATTTATATTAAAAACACTAGGTATTAAATAATTTGGTTGAATGACCCACACCCGTACTCGCTACGCTGATATGGAATGTAGTAGCGCTAGTCAGTCTTCTCTTTGTGTAAGGGCTTCCCTCTGAGCCACAGCAGCAGGTTCTTCAGCGACAGTATCACTGGGAACATCACTGGTAGGAACAGGGGGATGTAGATTGCGTATCTGTAATAAAAAAGTTAGGATAAAATACGCTTTTTTAAACTCCATGCGCACATCTGCGAATTTGTCCGCATAGAATTTAAATAATAAATAAAATTTTTAAAGTAAAAGTAGCTTAATTTACTCCTTATAACATAATTATCGGCGAGTGAAAGTCCCATCCATTTGATTATGATTTGAAAAATAATTAATTCTAAATTACGAAAAGATCTTTTAAGTGAAAAATAAAATTACAACAGATTAAAATTTCAGTGGTGTATCATATCACTAGTGCAATAAGGTTGGCGACATCATTTTGTGAAATAAAATTTTGAAACGTAAAAGTTGGATTGTAAACATTCACTCAATTCAGATTATTCGTAATCACTTCTAAGTATTTGTCGCCAGAAAAGCATCTTGAGCGAGGTAGCCCGCTGCGAGCAAATCCTCCTTGCTCACCAGGCCCCGCACTGCGTGGATACTGGCGACTGCGAGGTTTATAAAAGCGCCTACTTCTTCACTTACTTCTGATCATCAGGGAAGTAGAGTAACGCTAGCAGGCTGGGCTCCATGAAAGCCGATTCCGCCGCCAGGAAAGCCTGTTGAGCGTGTTGGTGCGCCGCGAGCAGGTCCCCTTCGCTCATCAGGCGCTGCGCGGTGTGGATACTGGCGACTGCGTGGTTGATGGATGCGCCTACTTCGTCGTTGATCACTATGTTGGATATTTCCCCTGAAAGACAGAATGTGTTTTTATTGATTATTCATTAGTCTGCCTCGCGGCTTTAACGGTTAAAATATTTAGCCGGAATCTTATTGATTTTGTAATTCCAGAAACTCACAGCAGCACGAACGACGAAGTTAAGAGAAGATCTGTTAAGTTTCATCTCAATACTTTATATAGGATACTAGCTTTTGTCCGCGACTTCGTCCGCGTGGAATTAGTTATTACGGCAGCCTAATTTTTCTAAGCTTTGAATGTCATATTTGTTAATATCTAATCAACTGCCTAAGAAATAGGTCTTAAGCTTTCAAAATGACGATACTTTCATACAACATTTCATCCCCCCTTACAATCCTTTTTTCGCAATTTTAAAGTAGCCTATGTCCTTTTTCAGGCTCTAGACTTACTGTGTACCACATTTCATTTAAATCGGTTCAGTTGTTGCAGAGTGAAAGCAAGACAGACAGACAGACAGACAGAGAGAGTTACTTTCGCATTTATAATATTAGTTAGGATTTACGAGAAGCTACGACGACGCCACAGACGTGTACGTTAAAATTTAAATACCTTATTACGTCTGTGGTTAAGAATTCGAAACCTTAGGTTAAAGAACTACTTCGTCACTGTTACAAGAGATCTATATCCATGATGATGATGACGAGCACTGACCCAGCAGTTTAGCGAGCGACTTGAGGCTCCTCTCGGCGGAGGTGACCTGCTCGAGGGTGCGGATGCGCAGCAGCGCGTCCAGCTCCCAGCGCCGCGGGACCACCGAGCGCAGCGTCTCGAGGTGTGCTCCAGGGATAGGCACCTGGAACAAAAATTCATTTATTTATGCTCATTACAAGTTAGCCCTTGACTACAATCAATGGCGTGCATTTCATAAATGCATAAACACACTGCTTACCCTGAGGACACATTATGAACCAGTAGCATTTGGTAATAATTCTTTTCCCATCAAAATGATTTGTAGGAGCTCGTATCTCTCGTGTCGTAGCACGTGCCCTAGATACGCGACTTTTCTCATGTTGACGGTCTGCAAAAGTTCACTCTTCTGATTCACGCCACATTCGCCACTTTATGAGTCCAACTTGCGTTCGAACGCTTTTATAATTTTTAATGATATTTTATAATTTTTAATGAGATTGTTTAATGATATCCTCTTTTAATGTCTAGGCTTCACCTCCGTATAGAAGTATGAGGTAGATGTAACAACGCAGGAGTAGAATGGGCAAAGGGATTTTAAGACTGCGATTGCAGGGAACTTTTCTAATTTTATTAAAAGCTAATGGGAAAAGTTACCGGTAGAAGAGGCGTTGGTCGCAGAAAGAAGTCTTGGCTGATAGGCTGAGGAATATCAGTGAGTGAACCGAGTGCCGCACAATTATTTCGCCTCGCGAAAGAAAGAGAGGAATTTGCAAAGCAGACTGCCTAAGCTAGTCGGAAAGGTCCTCAAAGAAGTACAATATTTCCTCGAAAGATTTCTGTAAAAAAAACAATAATACTCACCTTATCAGTAATTCCGAGCAGCTTCCTTAGCTGTGAGATAAATGTGCCCATGATGAGCCTAACATCGGGCGTGTACAGCTTCTGCTCGCACTCCTCTTTAGCCGGGTTGCCCAGCACCACGCCGCCCCACTTTGGAGACATGAACGCTTGCACCGGTGACATCACTCTGTTATCTGTTGTGTAAGTGATATTTTAAAATAAACAACGAAAAAAGAATTCAAATAAATTTTAGGCATTGATCACTTAAAGATCAGGCGTGAGCGTGACTGAGATGTGACTGAAAGCGGCATCCGGCTGCCGCTTTACGCCTTGACGAGTTAATGAGTAAATAATGACTGTAATGTAATGAATAATTTAAAGGTGACGTGTGTACGGATTTGACGCTGCAAGTATGGATATGACGTTCCCAGAACACACGTAAGTGTCTATGCGTGCCAATGTACGCAGTGTCCGTGCGTGGTTTCAGAGAGTCGGACACTTGGCGTGCGTGGTGCCGCAGCGGTGGGGAAGCGGAGTGAGGTGACCGCGCACTTACTGTCAGCGTCGTACATGGCGAGCGGCGCCACGTCGCACGGCGCCACGTACAGCGCCAGGTTGAGCGTGGGCCGGTCGGACACGTGCGTGGCGGCGCGCTCCTCCAGCCGCGTCAGCAGCAGCGGTGGAGCGGGGCGAGGGCGTGCACTACTCACTGTCGGCGTCGTACATGGCGAGCGGCGCCACGTCGCACGGCGCCACGTACAGCGCCAGGTTGAGCGTGGGCCGGTCGGACACGTGCGTGGCGGCGCGCTCCTCCAGCCGCGTCAGCAGCAGCGGTGGAGCGGGGCGAGGGCGTGCACTACTCACTGTCTGCGTCGTACATGGCGAGCGGCGCCACGTCGCACGGCGCCACGTACAGCGCCAGGTTGAGCGTGGGCCGGTCGGACACGTGCGTGGCGGCGCGCTCCTCCAGCCGCGTCAGCAGCAGCGGTGGAGCGGGGCGAGGGCGTGCACTACTCACTGTCGGCGTCGTACATGGCGAGCGGCGCCACGTCGCACGGCGCCACGTACAGCGCCAGGTTGAGCGTGGGCCGGTCGGACACGTGCGTGGCGGCGCGCTCCTCCAGCCGCGTCAGCAGCAGCGGTGGAGCGGGGCGAGGGCGTGCACTACTCACTGTCGGCGTCGTACATGGCGAGCGGCGCCACGTCGCACGGCGCCACGTACAGCGCCAGGTTGAGCGTGGGCCGGTCGGACACGTGCGTGGCGGCGCGCTCCTCCAGCCGCGTCAGCAGCAGCGGTGGAGCGGGGCGAGGGCGTGCACTACTCACTGTCGGCGTCGTACATGGCGAGCGGCGCCACGTCGCACGGCGCCACGTACAGCGCCAGGTTGAGCGTGGGCCGGTCGGACACGTGCGTGGCGGCGCGCTCCTCCAGCCGCGTCAGCAGCAGCGGTGGAGCGGGGCGAGGGCGTGCACTACTCACTGTCGGCGTCGTACATGGCGAGCGGCGCCACGTCGCACGGCGCCACGTACAGCGCCAGGTTGAGCGTGGGCCGGTGGGGGGGCGAGGGCGTGCCTCACTGTCGGCGTCGTACATGGCGAGCGGCGCCACGTCGCACGGCGCCACGTACAGCGCCAGGTTGAGCGTGGGCCGGTCGGACACGTGCGTGGCGGCGCGCTCCTCCAGCCGCGTCAGCAGCAGCGGTGGAGCGGGGCGAGGGCGTGCACTACTCACTGTCGGCGTCGTACATGGCGAGCGGCGCCACGTCGCACGGCGCCACGTACAGCGCCAGGTTGAGCGTGGGCCGGTCGGACACGTGCGTGGCGGCGCGCTCCTCCAGCCGCGTCAGCAGCAGCGGTGGAGCGGGGCGAGGGCGTGCACTACTCACTGTCGGCGTCGTACATGGCGAGCGGCGCCACGTCGCACGGCGCCACGTACAGCGCCAGGTTGAGCGTGGGCCGGTCGGACACGTGCGTGGCGGCGCGCTCCTCCAGCCGCGTCAGCAGCAGCGGTGGAGCGGGGCGAGGGCGTGCACTACTCACTGTCGGCGTCGTACATGGCGAGCGGCGCCACGTCGCACGGCGCCACGTACAGCGCCAGGTTGAGCGTGGGCCGGTCGGACACGTGCGTGGCGGCGCGCTCCTCCAGCCGCGTCAGCAGCAGCGGCAGGTGCTCGTAGCGCGCCGGGAAGTGCCGCCCCCACAGGGACGCCTCCAGGACCTTCAGGAATTACACCATGATCACTGTTAGCAACCCCTGTCCCACTCGAAAAAAGCTATCAGTCAATGATAAATTTGTGTTAAACCTTAGAGTTATATGAAAATGACAATATTTCTATTTTAGGATATTTTTTTCAATATAATATCGCTGTAATATTTAAACAATTTGTCTAAACTGGTTACCTCTTTAGTTTGAAAGTTAAACTCCAACAGATGGAGCCACTGCGACTTCAGCGTGAAGTTGTGCAAATCGGTCAGCTCGTCCACGAATGAGCCGATGTAATCTGGAAAATTAATATCACAAAAATTAATCTGAAAGGCATTATTATTCTTTCTTTCGAGGAACTCTTCTGCCTATGTTAAAACAATGATAAAATAAGCATACTATAAGTATACTATATATATATATATATATATATATATATATATATATATATATATATATATATATATATATATTAGTATACTATACCGAGGTGCCTTGTTTTATCAGCGAACTAGAAATCATGTGACGTTAAACTTGTTCATTATGCAGTCTCACAAAGGTGCTTGGTTGTGGCAAGAAGCTAATGGCGTGCACAAACATTTTGTCCTGGGTAGGCACTGAACTTTCTACCACATAACATTAAACAAATTGGCTTATCTACGGACTCAACAAGTAAAGTTATTATAACATTTTATATTGATAGATCGATTTTAAAAGAAGTCTGCGATAGTGAAACCGCTATTAATACGGAATAACAATCATTATAATACGGAAAAAATATTTTTTTACTAAATAATAATTTTTACAGGGTAATTAATAATAATAATTAATAATAATTTTTGACAGGGTAGTGCTTTTTAGCTGCTACTGCAAGAGCCCCAGTTAAATAACCAGGAAATTGGTATGACATAATTTATTTCGACGATATTTCCTTAGCGCTTTCACAAACGTTATCAGGAGAGGGGAGTGTGGTCACCTCACCCTAGCCTTACCTTCCACAGCCTCTGCAGCATTGAAGTCCACCCTCATCGCCTGAGGCTTAGGATGCACCACGGACAGCACCACGTGGAAACCCTCCCCGCTCGGGAATCGAACCTGGCGCGCAGCGTCCGCCGTCTCCGACCTCGCACCGCGTAGCACCGACGGTTCATATATCCAATTCTTTAGGGCTACGATAACGGTTGGCGCCGCTATATGAAAAAAAAATAATTACCACAGATTTCTAATTGAACTTTCTGAACAGTAAAAATATAGAAAAATATTTCTTTTCTCCATTTTGCAAAGTCTATACTCTTGCCTAAGTTCTTTCAAGAGAAGAGAGAATCATTTTTGTGTACAGAAGACTAGTTGAGTCCAACGGTCTCCCGTTTTCGACGAAGTATCGAAAAAACCCGTTTGTATTGAGAATCTAAATCACGAAATGAGTATCTATGCTAAAGATTCTTGTTTGCATACTTTCTAGACAATACAGTGTACAGTTTTACCTTTCAGAGATTTTCTGATAAGTCAGTAAGTTAGTCAGCGGTATTTCGTTTATTATATACTAGCAGATGCCCGCGACTTGGGCCGCGCGTTAAATAGTATTGCATACTTCTAAGAAGACCGAAAAACAGAAAAATATACTTGCGCGTTTTTTAACTCTTTACAGGTGGTCTATACAGCAGAGGACGTGATGATGGTGATGAGATAAGTCTATCTTCACGTAAACGACATTGAAACAGTATTGGGATTCTAGTATAATAATAAACATTTGATAATTCTGTTAAAAAAGCTTAATGTTATACCAATTATTTACTTATGATTTATGATAATTAATAATGTATGGCAAAGGTTATAATAATAATTTAAATAATTATATTATTTATATACTTGTAGATAAGGCGACTACATTACCGAAAATAGAACTTCCGGCTATGTGCCATTGGCGGTATTATAATTTTATAAAATAATGTAGACTAGGTATTAGGTATTATTTTACCAAGAAGACCTTGGTAAGTGTAGAATTTCAAAATTTTTAGCGAACTTTATCAATCTATTTTTTTTTATTACAAGTTAGAATGAAATCCACACCCCTTTCGGTTTCTACATAACATCGTACCGGAACGCTAAATCGCTAGGGGGTACGTCATTGTCGGTAGGGTGGTAACTAGCCACGGCCGAAACCTCTCACCAGCCAATAACAGATTAAAGATGTATATCAATGAAATATTTTTTTTATCTTAATTAATAACCCAATATATAAAATTTTCTCCAGAAAGAGAGAAGGATCTCTTTTAAACCTACGGGTGTATCACAAGTCTCGGGCTCTGTGGGGCAAGTGTGAGTTTTTCACCGAGCGACTGCGTAAAAACGTAGTCACTAATAATGTCAAATTATATAGCAAAAAAATTTTTTAATAAAAAATAGAACCGACTCAAAACGCACTAAAAAGTAAAAAATAACTGTGTCATTTAGTTGCTTTAATTTACTTAAGCATATCTATGAAGTCGCTGCCAGCCAAGTTTAAGGAACATTTATTTTACGTAGTAAAGCAGTTTGTGGGTTCTATAGAAACCTTGGCTGGCACCGACTCCTAGATATGCTTAAGTAAATTAAAGCAACTAAATGACATAGTTATTTTTTACTTTTTAGTGCGTTTTGAGTCGGTTCTATTTTTTGTTAAAAAATTTTATTTCTTACTTTTTAGTGATTTATCGCCACGTACCGTACTCGTACTATACTGTCATAGTATATTATATGGCACTAGTAGCCAAAAAGCTACCAATACCAAGTCAAAAACCGAAATCGCTGTAAGCGTGCCTCCAAAATTTGAAGAGTTCCTTCAATTTCCCCAGGATATCATCAGCAGATCCTAACATGAGGACAATGGGACCACCTTGGATGTATGACCTTTCTAATAAAAAAAGAATTATCAAAATCGGACAACACTGTAAAAAGTTATGCGTGGTCATACATAAAAAAAAAACAAAAAAAAACAAATATACGTGTCGAATTGAGAACCTCCTCCGTTTTTTTTCGTCGGTTAAAAAGCGTTCTGACACTCGCCCATTTGAGTTTTCTCTCACTCCCGCCAGGGGCGCTGCTTGAGTTCCATATAAAATTTGCCCTTAACGCGAATGTCAAGTTTTCGATTGTTTTGGTGAAGGCTCATACTAGGCACACAGTTCGGAGTTTTTCTCTCAGGCACGCGATGGACGCGGCACCCGCACGGTGTCCATCGAATGCTATTTATCTGATGTTTGTTCGTATTTATAAATACGAACTATTCACGAGCGAAATATATTTTTATTTGGGTACAAGGATTTCCAAAATACATATCAACTGTGAATCGACAAAACATATTGCTATACTGTAATAGGACATACACGAGTATTGCCGGTTCACAGTCGATATATCTTTTCAATAAATATTTCATAATTACCCTTGGAATCTCTGAAGAAGGCGACCCTCTCGGCTCCGAGCCAAGCATCCTGGAACAGCGGCTTCCTCTGCACTACGTAGAAGGTGTTGTGGCGCTTGGTGTCGACCGCTGCAGCCACCTCCTCTAGAGCCTCCTGCTCATCTGCCACCGAGTCGAGCGTCTGCCGAAGCTCCTCTGATAGGACTTGCTGTTTAATCTTGAGTTTTATCACATCTGGAATATTAGATTTCAGCAGGTGTTATGTTACGAAAAGTGTAAAGTATCTTTATGAAAAGTAATAAATTACTTATTTTTCTGATTCTGCCCAAACGAGACGACTCAACTCAGACTCAACACGAAAATCGACCCATATCCGTCTTCGAATGTGGTAATGTTACCATATCATATACAGGCAAAGTGCTTGAATATGGCACTAATAAATTACTGGAAACGACAACTTACATTAATTTATGTAGGGATTATTTATTCTTACAAGTAAACTCTTAACTCCAATCACACCTGATGCTAAGTGATAATGCAATCTAAGATAAAAGCGGGCTAACTTGTAAGGGATTGCCCCTTCGCTTTCGCTAAATCGCTTGGTGTCTTTGTCGATAGGGTGGTAACTTGCCACAACCAAAGCCTTCCACCAGCCCTGCCGGGAACCGCCCCGGGACCTCAGTCTTATAAATCGACCGCGCATACGTCTGCACCACGGAGGCTGTCAGTGCCAGTAAAATTCACACCAGCCCGTTTGTTAGAAAGTTGGTGGTGGAAGCCGGTGTCGGTCATTTGTATCTGATAGTGATTCGTTACAAATACAAAAGATTTTTTTTATCGACTACAAGTTGGCCCTTGACTGCTATCACACCTGGTGTTAAGTGATGATGCAGTTTAAGATGAAAGCAGGCTAACTTGTTAGGAGTGGGACGAAAATCCACACCCCTTTCGGTTTCTACACGACATCGTACCGGAACGCTAAATCGCTTGGCGATACGTCTTTGTCGGTAGGGTGGTAA
The DNA here is from genome assembly GCA_034621355.1 of Mycalesis mineus. Classification (NCBI taxonomy): domain Eukaryota; kingdom Metazoa; phylum Arthropoda; class Insecta; order Lepidoptera; family Nymphalidae; genus Mycalesis; species Mycalesis mineus. Next base: position 18,288,483 of record CM067888.1, on the reverse strand, counting down.
CTAGCCACGGCGATGGCCTCCCACCAGCAAAAGTGCAAAAGCAAAAGCAAAGTTATTATTATTTTCAAGTCAGTTAAACCATATTAGAGCAGCGTGATGATTGTTTCCAAAGAACCCTCTTGCTCTTGAGGGTTTGTGTGTTGTAGTGCTATTAAGCATGGTATGTGTATCACGACAATTACCAGATTGTTCAAACTCCTTCTGCAACAGGTCAACGATGTTGGTGGCGGTGAGCTCATCGTTGGCCAACACTGTCACTTCTGAGCTGATGTAGTGCGCCTCCGTGTCGAACGCGTTGATTTTGTCGTACGGCAGCGCCACCCTGTGGAACAACCATAATATTAACGATAGGATGATATAAATTATAATAATTTTATATTTAGTAACAGTTTAGTAACATACTGATGGTCCACCTGGTGCAAAGCTTGATATGTTTTAAGCCATGAGCCTATGGACCTATACTTCGCAGGTCATGTCTCAGCTTAGTGCCAATTGGACATCAACCTGAGACATCAATCAAAACACGCACTCATGTCCATAATAAAGAAATATGGCTGACTGAGTTGCTAAAAAAACGGTGGTAGAGTACGTTCAAAACTTCAAATCCACTATGAACTTGCAACACGCCAAGTACATAGTAACTTACTCAAATATGATATGACCACTCACCAGTTTTTTTGCACCTATTGCCACTTCAGGTTTCGGTAAGAACCAAACTTACCGACATAGACCAGCGAGTCGCAAACTTGAATTGGCAATGGCCGAAAAACTTATGGACTTTTTTTTCTGGCGACCTCGCACCAGAAAGCGCAGAGTTGGTCGAAGTCCCACTTGGTGGACTATGACAATCACGTTTATAGGGAGCTGCTGGATACAGTTGGCACTGGACCGCGGGTTTTGGAAGCCCACGTAAGAAGCCTATTTACCATTTACCACTATTTATGAATTGCCGCTCTGAGAACTATTTAGTCCTGTGTAAAAATGAGATAGTTACTTAGTAATGAAAACATTCTTGAATTCTTTATAGGTAATAAATATGAGAGCGTGAGATATTGGCTATCAGTACTAATTACTAGCTCGAACGGGATGATTCCCATTCACACTCGTTCGCTTTATCTCTGACCGACGAGCCGTTGTGAAGGACACGCTGTATCTTACGTAGGGTTGCCAACAAGGAGCCAACAATATCTCTCACTTTCTTATTACGCATGTAATAAGAAAGTGATGTATCGTCCCAAATCAGTCGTTCTTATACGATTAAAGAGAATTTCACATATAAAATAATTATAGATATACCGACAGCTGTAGAAAGTAATAAGTCAATGTATGTCTTAAACAAGGTTTCTTTTTGGATATTAGCTGATTCGCTGTCCATACTTAGGGCAAGTTTCCTACGCGCTGGTGAATCTCGGGAAGTGATTAAAATAGTAAATATAATGATTGTCAGAGAATTTTATAGAGTTTACTCTTGTCGACACACCGCTCGAGAAGATTTTATAGCCAAGGCCCGCCAGGATCGACAAGTCATATTATCTAGTTGTCAGTCAGTCTTCGAAGGGGTAAAATTAATTTTTAGTGTTAATAAGTTGAAATGGTCACCGAGAGAAAAGAGTTAAAAATTAAAAATAATATTATTTTTAAAAACCAGTAATAAAATATCATACCACAGAGTTAAGCTAAAGATACTAAGATATTAGATTCCCTCTTATTATTGTTATTTTTTTTGTATCATTGAGTCTTTAAGAATAAAAGAAAAAAATATAATAAGAGACAACCCTAGTTCGTAATAACAAACTTTGCTAACAGTTAAGTCATTCACGAGTGATAATCCAGCTCGCCCCGAATTTAGTCACGCGTCGTTATCACTGGGGGTCAGCATCAGCTCACGTGGGGTACCTCATGACTGTGCAAAGTTATGACGGGAGATAACTTACGACTTATTCAAGTGTATGTATAGTGGAAATAATCACTTATGCTAATTAGTGACTTAACATTTTTACGACAATTTCGATTGACTTTAATCTTATTACTTAAGGTTTTTAACCGACGAAAAAAAAAACGGAGGAGGTTCTCAATTCGACACGTATATTTTTTTTTATATGTATTACCACGCATAACTTTTTACAGAGTTGTCCGATTTTGATAATTCTTTTTTTAATAGAAAGGGCATACTTCCAAGGTGGTCCCATTGTCACCATGTTAGGATCTGATGATGATATCCTGGAGAAATTAAAGGAACTCTTCGAATTTTGGAGGCACGCTTACAGCGATTTCAGTTTTTGTCTCGTTACCGGTAGCTTTTTGGCTACTAGTGCCGTATAATATACTATGACAGTATAGTACGAGTACGTTACGTGGCGATAAATCACTAAAAAGTAAGAAATAAAAAATTTTAACAAAAAATAGAACCGACTCAAAACGCACTAAAAAGTAAAAAATAATTGTGTCATTTAGTTGCTTTAATTTATTTTTAGTGTGTTTTGAGTCGGTTCTATTTTTTGTTAAAATTTTTTATTTACAACCTAATTTTTCGTTTTAGGTTGCATAAATGGACAGAAGAACATTTAGACGACCGCAGAAGCACTATTAGAGGTCAACATGGTTCTATGTTACTTTTTAAATATAAGTTACCTATCCGCAAATCAGAAAGTGATGAGTTATTCAAAGGGTCTGGAAACTTAATGGGATTTTTCAAAACTGCATACGTTACCTGTAAACTTCCGTAGTTTTCCACCACAGTGGCAGACCGACGACTATCAGCACGCCGACGAACGACGCGCTCGCCCACATGCGATTGGCTTCTATAACAATATAAATTAACTTTAAAAGACAAATAGACTCAAGAGTCTATTAATTAGATTAAGGTCAAATATTTGGCACTTTAAGGACCTTCGGAAGTGTCACGGTTGCTTAAAGGTATTAACGGTGTCCGGTCTTTTACCAAAATCCTTTGTCCAACAGTTGTGTCTGCTGCCGGGGAACATGCATATTGATAGATTGTCAGTTGATCATTATGTAAGCAACATATAATTGTCAGCTTGAATCGCTCATTTTAACTACAGTGTGCCTAGTGTGAGCCTTCACCAAAACAAATAAACTGAAGCAGCGCCCCTGGCGGGGAGTGAGAGAAAACTCAAATGGGCGAGTGTCAGTTTTAATCTGTCTCTCACTCCCGCCAGGGGCGCTGCTTCAGTTCCATATACAATTTGCCCTTAACGCGAATGTGAAGTTTTCGATTTGTTTTGGTGAAGGCTCACACTAGGCACACAGGTCTCATAAAAGAGGGCATATTGAACTTGGACCCACAAAACATCTCCAACCATTAGTACATAGTAATTCAATGACTCCAACGTCGATTTGCAGGTTCAGTTTTAAACAACCATTTTCCACGAATACTAATAGTACAGGTTTACCTTAATCTATATTCTAGATAGTTTTAAGTAAAACCTAGTACTTTTATGTATTCGGTGGTAAAACATTAGAACTGAATCATTATCAGATGTCAAGATATTTACCAGCATTTACAGCTGAATGTATCCTCTGATGCAAGGAGCTGATAAACGAACTTTTTGCTAATATTATTATGAGATTTTTAGGGAAAGATGACACCCAATATTTTTAGAGCGTCTCAGTCCCAAAACTTCATAACTGCATCAAAAAGTTTAAATAATGTCCACTGGAAGAACAGGGTAATTATCGTTTCTACCTATGTACCCGTATGTACCTGGGTTATTCATGTAATTTAGTACCTACAAAGATTTTTTCCTTTAGCCAAGTGTATGACGCAAACTCGTCACAGGGTTTTGGATTACAGACACGCATGGCCAGTTTAATAAACATAGCTCATTGTCCGTGTGCAATAAGTGCTAATTCAACACAGGAATGTGCGCACAAAACATGTATCCCTTACAATATCGGTTCGGATTTCGTTTACGTTGGAACTCTGTTCTTGGACTTGATTCTCTGTCGACGCGGAGACGTGTAATTTAGCCCTTAGGATCATGTTCTATAACGTTTGTGATAATCCAGGACAATCTAATCTTTTGTTGTTCGACGCGGGATTTTTGTATATGCGAATTGAATTAGAAATTGGATGTTTTATATAATCAAAGATTCGTTCCTCTTAGATGCTTTATATCCAAGGATTCGATACTCATGTTCTAGGCTTACTATCACTCTATCGGTAAAGACGTATCGACAAGCGACTAAACGTTCCGGAAAACGGATGTAGATGTCGAGCATAGTCACAGGGGCATCAGGATTTATGTCAGTCAGCAAATATTATAACCGAACGGCTGGGTTTCACATGGAGACGCCTTTAGACATTCTATCCCTGGCTTCCATATCAGAGAGACCCTGCGCTCTCTAAAATATCAAATAGGACTGCAATAGCGTTTCCAACGAATTTCTAACGCTGTCAGAAAAAAAGGGTGGTCCTGCACATCTTGCTTTAATAAATTTAAGGCATAGGCTTTCCGAGTTAAGAGAATTTTACCCTGTGTTAGTACATCTGTACCGCATTCTTGATACCGTTCTGGTGGGTCAGCGGTGTTAATCAACGGACTGAGACGTAATTGAGATCAATTCACACTTGAGCACAAGTGACGATACCTACAACGTAGATGCATGGTATTAATCGTAATTTATTCTGTCATAAACAATAACAGAACAGCGGCGCGTCGATAACATGGTATTGGAGGCTACCAGTTCCTGTCTGTCGTTTGGAATTATGTCTGTGTCAGCGATTTTATCGATCCATCGATGTTCTTTCTTGCGCGGCGATTTATCGAGACTAATATATCGAGCTACTATTTAGCAAAGCCATCCTAAAAGTGATATTTTTTATGCAGTGAAAGTTGATGTGCACAGTAGGTACTATAATTCGGTTTAACGATATTTTAATTGCAATATATCAGTCTATTTTTATGCATTAAAAGTTAACCCTTGACTGCAATCACACCTGATGTTAAGTGATGATGCAACGATGGAAGCAGGCTAACTTGCTTGGAATAGGAAAATATCCACACCCCTTCGGTTTCTAGACGACATCGGACCGCTAAATCGCATGGCGGTAGTCTTTGTCGATAGGGTGGTAACTAGCCACGGTTGAGGCCTCCCATCTGCCAAACTCGGACAAATCTAGAAAATCTTAATTGGCCGAGCCGGATTTGGAACCCAGGACCTTCCTCTTATCAATCCCGCTCGCATACCACTGCGCTACGGAGGCTGTCTATTAAAATACTACCTATAAATAGAGAAACATAAGACGAATTCGGCGGGGCAGATTGAGATTTTTCTTAATTTGTCTCGGTCTGGCTGGTCACTGGAGGGAGGCTTTCGCCGTGGCTAGTTACCACCCTACCCACAAGGACGTACCGCCAAGCGATTTAGTGTTCCGGTACGATGTCGTGTAGAAACCGATAGGGGTGTGGATTTTCATCCTACTTCTAATATAAAAAAAAAGACAGTTCATCATTATCATTTAGCAGGTGCAATTACCAAGGTTAGTAACGAATGAGGTAAATTAATTATAAAAAATTTTAAAAATTGCCAGCGAAGTCGCGGGCACATCCATAATAAATTGCGTCAACACTTATCATCAGGTGTCAGTCACAGGCACCCACAGTGCACATAGACCATGTTGGTCTATAAATTATACCTGTCAATTATGTACTGACCTTATCTTAGAACGTAAAGGATAAATTTATTAGTTAGTTATTTATTGTTAGCAAGCTTGATTTAAAAGCGACACCTAAGGTCTGCGAGTCGATAGAGAGATCACATGATTAGAAGTCAGAAGATCATAAGGTCACTACAAAAGGAGACTGACTATACGAGAAAAATATCATAGCATTTCATGGATTCACAGTGCGGGTGCCGGGTCTATCACGTGGTTTAGGCCTGTGTGCACCAAGATTTCGGTTATCATAACCATCGGTTAACATAAGCTAACTATAAATTGACTGTTCACGACTACCCGTACGCCGGTTAAGGGCGCAAGCTCGGTTAAGATAACCGCCCGTCCTTAACCGGCGTAAGGGTTGTCGTGAACAGTAAATTTTAAGTTTAGCTTATGTTAACCGTTGGTTATGATAATCGAAATCTTAGTGCACACAAGCCTTAGAGAAAAACTCCGAAAAGAGCTCGAGACTTGTGCACGAGTGTAGGTTTCAAAGGGATCCCTTAGTGACGCGCGTCAACACTCACCTCCCATGTTCATGTTTTTCTTCCTGGCCAGCCCAATTTGGAAAGATATTAGTAGAGCAGCTTTGGACACTCGTTTAAATATGTAGCTAGCTGTATTTCTAGTAAGGCCAAAGTTATCCTTACAAGGTAAAACTTACTTTAAATAAACGAATATGAATTCGAATCATAATTTTTTATATCTTTTCACAATTAAATAAAATAAATGGTTTAACTGGTTAATAATATTTTTTTATTTTAATAACAACATATTTGCGCATAACAATGGTGGCAAATTCGAATTAGATAGATATTGCACATTAATGTAAACGTTACAAGTATGAGAAATGTTAAGGAATTATTTGCTCTTTCAAACTAAAATTAAAAATAAATAAAAAGTATGACGGTTAATTTTACTTGAAAATCATATTATGCCTTTTTGTGCAATTGCAATTAATAAATAAATCATAGATGTAACATAATGATTACGAGATCCTGACTCCGAAATAATTTTGAGTTTTTCATTATTTTATGAAATTTTCAATACATTCCAAGCCCTTAGTTGGGAATTTGGAGGTGTTACATCTCTGTGCTCGTTGTGTTTGGAAGTCCCTAACAAAGTCTATGTCCATCAGTGGACGTCTACAGGCTGGTAATGATGATGATGATGACACCTCTGTGCCTCAGAGAGCACCCGGTCACTATTATCACATCACATCTGATAGTGATCATCGCACCGCGCACCCGCATTGGAGCAGCGTGGTGGGTCTACGCTCCATATTCCCTCTCGTACAAAGAGTTACCGGGCTGATAATGACGAACATAATGGCAAAGATAAAAAACTTAAAAGCTGCAAGATTCTGAAACTGCGCATAAGGTACATACGAATAGAATAGAACAATTTTATTTACTATTGCATCATCCTCTCGAAAATTAAGATCACAGGTCGGATTTATCGAAACATAAAAATGCGACATAATTTTATGTGCCGAGATGTTTATAAACACTACAGCATTACATATTCCAAGAATGTCGTAAAAGTTCGAATAACTAAAGAAAAACAGCAAGGAGATCAAGTACCAAGTTATACCTAAAGAGCGGCTAGATATATTTTTTTTTATATTATGAATAAAGCAGAACCATCTGAACTTCAGATGAAAACAAGAGAAAACTTCCAACAGTTTACTTCCTTGGTGTTACGCCATTTCTCTCTATTTGCAGCTGCAAGAATGGCATTTGGAATGGGCGCGGCTATTGCAGCTTTTATTTGGTCCGTCAATCATCTCGGGCATCGTCCGCGTGGTGACAGTGGGATGGTGGGCTCTTTTCATGGATCTTGCCTGTGACCACTCACTCGTTTTTCAATGCTATCTGCGTTTTTCCTGGCAATGTGACCGAAATAATCGAGCATTCTCCGCAGGCAGATGTTAGAATGTCGGCAGATTAGAGGGAGAAAGGGTGAAGGTTGAGGGAGGGATATTTATTATATAAAGACTTAGGGATTATACTTTATACTGTTTCTAGAGTATGAATGTGCATTGCGCAATGTAAAGCAATTATAGAAATTTCATAGAAAGCGCGTGAATGACGTGTAAACGCTTGAAATCTTATGTATTCACGTGCAAGCAACATCCTGTGATCTGCTTACTTACATAAAAAGATAAGCTATCTATTATCTAATTTTACCTAATCGTTGGATAAACTCTGAATAATTAATTAGGTGATTCGCGTCTCATTTGTAACTTAGATACTCTGGCATGATTACGATTTTAGACGTCTGTGTTGGTTTTGCTCGTGTTTTCCATGGTAGGTACACAGATTTTGATGAACGAGGTATCGTTGCGGCTTGGTCATAGATTTCCGCGCATCATAGTCTAATGACGTCATAAATAATTCAATATGGCAGCTGATACTACGTACTAAGTTCCGAAATAATTATAGACTTAAGGATAAATGTATCTAATTGCGAATGAAAATGAGCTATAAGTCTTGGAATATGTACCTACCTAATAAATTTTTAATAATTTCTGCGTTCACAATATTACCACTTCCAATGATTCTTCATAGTTATTTTTTTAAGCTATAGACCAGCGCTTGACTGCAATTACGCCTGAAGGTAAGTGATGACGGAGCCTACGCAAGCGCGGACCTCTCAGTATCACAAACACGACACTATAGACAGAGACGAATACGAGATTAAGACAGTCGAGTTATAAAAATATAGCTACAGAATAGCGTTACGTAGCTGCAAGTTATTTGTTGCGGTGCATGCTCTCAAAGCTGCAGTGAAAGGCGCAGGTAGCTAGAGCTGGGAGCCCGTACGATTTGTAAGGTACCTGCCGGCACGCTTTGTGTTGCCGAAGCCGCGGGCGCACGTGACCCGATGCACGTGCGTGTAGAAAGGAGTAAGCATCGTAATGACAAACTAAAAGCTATAGGATCACCATAGATAATAATCGTAGTTCGAATAGAATACCACAGTTATGTTGGATTGCAAACAGCTTTATTGATATAATCCTAGAATATTATAGTACAAGTATTTAATGTTTTATTGTCGAATGTACTATGCAATCGTAATGTCAAACTAAAACCTATAGGATCACCATAGATAATAATCGTAGTTCGAATGGAATACCATAGTTATGTTGGATTGCAAACAGCTTTATTGATATAATCCTAGAATATTATAGTACAAGTATTTAATGTTTTATTGCTGAATCTACTATGTAATCGCCATAGTGCTGACCTGCATATTTTTAGTGGGGAAATCCCCATGGATTCCTTTTGCCACGGGGAGGGAGGGAGAAGGTTATGTCGACCTCTTACCGAAGAAAACCTCACGGTGTTCCTACTCGCCAACTGATAATAGGACCACGGGAGCAAAGGCCGCATCCGCGTTTGATAAAATTTTATGAAATATTAGTCGACATTTCTTTTAATTTTAATAAAAGTATGATTGATGATAGGACATAATCCCCAAAATTGCAATACCCCATTATTATAAGCATATTATAACTTCATGACCAATGTATTTGAATAAAGAGATGCTATGAAATTCAATTCCTATATTGAGCTACTAACTTTGTTACTTTGTAGCACGCCAACCCCCACTGGAGCAGCGTGGTGGGTCTACGCTCTACATCCCCTCTCCTATAAGGAGGGAGGCCTGACTGTAAATAGACTGATGATGATAACGATTTCCAAAAGGAAGGCGAAACCGCGGTGCACATCTAGTAAAGTATACGTATAAAACCCGCATTTAACCGGTAGGTACACAAACTAAACGTACTTTGTCATCCGTTTGCTCTACGAGTTGGTACTTCGGCGCTAAGTCGTGAACATGAGTTTACTGATTGTAGGCACTTCGCAAGGCGCGCTAACAAAATAAACGTGATTTGGTGATAATTTTTTTTAACACATTATTTATTATGAATTTTTCGAAATAATTCGTGAAGGTTAATATGGACAGGCCATTTTATTTTATTTAGGACAACTGCAGTATAAGTACGTAAATTGGCGTACCTAGAAAAAAAATGGCGGCGACGTGAGAATAAATTTAAATCAATTTTGAATTTTATTTTTGCATTCGAAAGGTCAATAACAGTTTGACAGTAACAAAATGAGTGTGTTACACCTAAGCATGTCATCGTCATCGTCATCGTCATCAGCCTGTATCCGTCCACAGCTGGACCACACACGCTCCTTTGTCTTCCTCATCCAGCCACTTCCCACTACCTTTTGGGACCTTCGGGCTGGAGGAAGTCCTACACTGCGTTTAGTGGTACGTGGTCTCCACTCCAGAAGAACAACGAACGCACGCTCAGCATGTGTCGTTACATTTGATGTTGCAATTTCTTTTTAATAAAAACATTATAGGTAATTTACAGGGTTCGTAATCCTTGGTCGTACATTGAAAAACATATCGATTTATTTTATCGCTATCTAAAATTTTTAGGTTTAGGTCGCAATTGTACCTATTTATAAATGGGTCAATTTATGGATTGTGCAATTTGTGTACGTCGCGTAATTGTTATGAAAAATGGAAAAAATATAAGCAATCTCTATTTGTTAGAATTATCTTTATAAATAGCACCATGGAATTTTTCAAGTTCCATTACGACATAGGTAGATATTAGTCAGCGTCAAGTAGTTGCCAAAATTGCGGATGAGGTTATTTGGGCAAAACGAAAATAAACTGAATCCAAATAGGTACCTATAGAAAATACTCGGTATGTATAGCTGATGCCCGCAAAGCAAGCGTTTATGCTTTTCGGTAACCCGCGGGATCTTTTCATTTCAGAATAAAAAGTAGCCTCAGTATGTGTACGAAATAATATTCTATCTTTGAGCTTCGATATAGTGTATCGAGTAGTTTTTGTGCGAAGACAAACAAACATCCTCGCACACTTTCGGATTTGTAACATTAGTGAGAATAGAGTTATTCTTAGAAACAAGTAGATAACTATGAAAAAAGAGAGAGAGGATTGACAGTTTAAGATAAGAGGGTGCAGCGAGTGCCCCAAAAATCGATAATTTTATGAACAGGTTAACCATAATTTTGTGTTTTCTCGGAAAAGTCCCGGTTCATTTTAAGATTAAGTCGTAGTAAGTTTCCAAATATATGAACTAGGTACAGAGGACTATTTTTTTCACAATTTAGTAGATAAATAAATAAATAAACAATAATAATAGTTATCGTACGTAAATTTCAAATTATGATTGCAATTTAAACTTTTAAAACAGAAACACAATGAAAGAAGAAGGATACAAAAGGCAGCTTTGCCGTTTAGTAGCGATCTCTACCACACAACCATATCGGAGAATGGACCAAAAAGAGAAATTAATTTTTAGGCTTAGAAACAATATAAAAACTTTATGATGTAGCGAGAGAAATTAATTGAATTCCAGGTTCGCGTTCGTCTGCGTCACAACATTAGAATAATGTACGAGTTGTAAACAGGTTTCCGCCCAATGCCATCGACTGGTTTGCCTTCCGCACTTTTATATTATATTTATTTATAAAACAATTTATTTTTCGGCCGCAGTCGCGTGTCGTATCAAAAATGAACTCTGAAATAAACTTCTAACTGCGTTGTCTGGGAGATTAAACAAAAACATTTTATTTATAGCAGATTTTTCGTGTTTACTGAACTGAATAAGCTAAAACTTAAATAAGATTAAATATTTTGTTTCAAAATTAAGTAATTTCAGCCATAAGAACATTTATTGTATGCCAAATGAGATGCGTCATTCTCTATTAAGACAGAGTCAAAAATTTGAATAATCATAATCATGGATCTTAAAATCTTTGAATATCTACTAATAAAAAAATTATATATATACGTGTCGAATTGAGAACCTCCTCCGTTTTTTTTGTCGGTTAAAAATACTCAATTTCTTTCAAAAACAACAAAAATCCTTTACAGTTGCAAGAAGATGTTTGGCGCCAGTCATAAAATTGAAATAATTTTTCATCTAATTTCATTTGAAACTGAAGAAACTAGTATAATATCATCACTGGCAAAATAGTAAACTATTTGCTACTTTAATATCCTTGTATTTAATTTCAAATTTAAATAAACGACTCTATTGCAATACGTTGACACACACAAAACGTAGAGTTTCGCGAATATTTTAAAAAATTAGAATCATTTCACCATTTGTCCTTGTGCGTGCATTCGCAATAAAATGGGCGCGTCAGAAACAACGCGCTGTGATTGGCCCAAATGGTCGCGCTATCATTGCGTGGAGCGTGGACTATTTGAGGTTAATCAAGTTGGTTACGGGGAAAGCACGAGCTCGATAAAACATACGAATGAATATATAAATCTTAAATACAGGTGGATTGTTTCCAAATATATTTCGCCTTTAACAGGTTTAAGAGCTTTTGTAATAGCCAAAATGTAATAACAAAATTCCAGTTTACAGTTTTTTGTACTACTCATACCGTGAGCAATTTAATTAAGCCTTCAATAAAACAAGAAATCTTAACGGTTACCGTATATAGCGGTAACATTCAACTACATCACAAAACTCGTTAACCCATATATGTCTAGTTATAACAGGTGCATAAACATGTTATATTCGCATTCAATCACGCAGTAAACCTGACGCTTACTAACCGAAAAGCACGCGGCATGCACTAAAAATATTATACAAACCTCCTTGCATCACGTGGATTTATCGACCAGAGTTCACGCACCAATGAAAAAAAAAATAAGAACGTCAACGCGTCCCTACTGCAAGCGCGGGAATACTGGACGAAACAATAACCAAAACCGAAGCCAGTGTGTGGCCGCAGCGCGCGTCGATCGTACGTTTCCTAGCGTAAAAAAACCCCGCAAAAACTTATGTGTATTGAATTATAAAGTTTAGTGTCGTGTGGTTTTCAACAAAAAATATCCGAATACTACACAGCCGAAGTGGATTTCTAATAAACTGGTTAGTTTTAGTCAATATTACGTATTGTTTTTAGATTTTTAAAAGAGAGCGTGTTGATTTTATTGATATTGCACCAAACTTAATTAAAATGTTGTGAACCCATTTACTTCATACGGTCGTTAATTATTTTTTAATATAATAGAGTTTTAATTAGGTGATTTTATAAATATAGGGAATGTTTGTCGATTGATAAATAAGTGAAGGAGGAAAATTTTTCATACATATAATAATATATACCTACATTTTCATTCTTTTCTTTTAAAATTACATTAATTACAGTAAAAATATATTTTTAATAAATAAGTTCCTCGAGCTAGGCATACAAAAGGTTCGTGACGAAATAGCCCAGTGCAGCCATAAGTATCAGGAAAAACTGTCAATACACGTAAATGAGCTTGCCCGATCTCTAACTCTCGATGGAAGTCATTAACATGCTCGTCTTCAGAGATACAGCATTGCTGATCTCAAACATAAATTTTCGTAACCAGTCGTAAGAGGGAGCCTGCCACTAGGGAATCTATGGCAAATATGAGCTCCTGGAGATGACTTGTAAGTGAAATATTCAGTCAGAAGAGTGGCTTATTGTACCCATACAGATTGCCATGTTACAGCTTAACAAATGAAAAAAAAATAAGTTTATTATATAAAAGATAGATTATAGAAGAAACTTCTTAAATAATAATAAAAAACCAGACGCTGAAAATGTTCATACATTGATACTTAAATTAAAAGCTTACGAAGATACAATAATAACTAATTACAATTGTTTTATTATGTTTCCCAAATAAAGAAATGACACAAAGAACATGAACAAAACCTACAGTTGATCTGTTTTGTTTCCTTATTACACCCACTTGATTCGTCATTTGGTTTCATTGCAAAAAACATATAATTTGAATTCTCAATAGCTTCATAGTTAAAAGATTGGACTTAACGTCGAAGTCTTAGGTTCTATCCTTGTTCTTTGCTTTATTACTGTTGTATCGACGAGTTATTTTACGTTTAATGATGGTCATATTAAAAAATTATGGCAAATATTATTTAAAAAAGAAAAATCTACTGGATATTGCATGCAATTTTTAGAACGACATTGTAAGCAAAATATTAAATAACATTAAAATAATTTTAAACAAACAAATAGATTACATTAATGTGTTATATAATTATGGAGTTATTTAAATCTAATTATATGTCCATTAAATTCCTTGAATGCATTGTTGAAATCGCACCGTAATCATACATTTATGACGCTAGCGTAAAATTTACGATATACTTAATAGTATGTTAAAATATTTTCGCTTCAAGGTATCGTGGTATTTGCAGTATATAGCATACGTAGTAATACGAAAAATAAACACATGTGTTTTGACTTCGTTTGACATTTTAAAATGTTTCCAGTTCTACAATTATTATTTTTAAAACTTTACAGTTGTAGCTCCTATAAACATAATCAAATATGCTCAGATAATTGAAATAAATCAACTGAAATATACCTACAGTTTGCTAAATTATTGCAATCCTGCAATTTTCTTGTTATCAGTTGACAATTTACAGTACTTTAAATTCAGGGAAATAATCAAAGACATCGAAAAAAAATACTCGAATTAGTCTAAAAATTTAAAAAAATATGGTTTCCCTAAAACTCCCGGAAACAATAAGTGCTGAAGGTCACGCAAAACGGCATTGGCACAATTAAACAGATACCACTTTTGTGTAAATGCCCTGAAATAGCTTAAATTAGAGGGAGACTTTGGGTATCCTTATAATCGAGAAGACATTGCAATGAACTGGACACTGGGACTAAAGTGGTCACACTTCTACAATTCGGACTAAAGTGGTCACACTTCTACAATTCGGACTAAAGTGGTCACACTTCTACAATTCGGACTAAAGTGGTCACACTTTAGTGTCGTTAGTCAAGATAACCCTACTAATACTATAAACGCGAAAGTTGTAAGCAGGGATGGATGTTTGTTATACTTTCACGCAAAACCTACTAAATGGATTTTGATAAAACTTTACAATAATTTAACTTATACATCAGACTAACACATAGGCTACTTTTTATCCCAAAATTCTTACGGGAACGGGAACCACGTGGGCGAAACCGTGGACGTTCTCTAGTAATATAATAATGCTTAAATGTTGTTAATGTTGATATTTCAGCATTGAGGAGTATGTGCGGGTCAAAACTGTGTGACAGATTTAAAAATAGTATGATAAGAGAAAAGTGTGTTGTAAAAGAAGATGTAGTGACTAAAATTGAGAAAGGGATGCTTAGATGGTTTGGACATGTAGAGAGAATGGATGAAAGAAGATTAACAAAATATATTTACAAGGCGTGAATGGAAATGTTGGAAATGTTGGAATGTTCCTGGACCAAATTCAGGACATTTTAAATAATGGCCAGAAGAGTACCCTAAACCGACGAGCTTGTATGAAAGGATTAATGAGAGTGGAAAAAGCTAAGGAAATATGCAAGGACCGTGGCAAATGGAGGGAGGTCTCTGCCTACCCCTATGGGAACAAGGCGTGATGTTTATGTATGTATGTAATGTTGATAGTAAAAAGTAATATGATCTAAGCATCATTATGGACTAGAGTAATGGGAAATTATAACTCTATCTATGTGTTTTCCTTAGTGCTGACCAATTTCTATACAGGGTGCAGAAATAGGATTGATCTTGTTAAAGACAATACCTGTTTCTCACTAAAATTTATAATTTTATGTTTATAGAAACTTAAAAAAATCATTGTAATCAAAAATTCATTCATTTTGCTTTTTTCCACAATAAATCGACTAATATTCTACAAACTCACCAAGATGCGACAGGAAACATCCTTCCAATCCATCCAAGAAGAGAAGAAAAAAATATCGATTTATATGGACCTACCAACTTGGATTATTATGAACCGTTACGTAACAACGATTAGCAGTATTAGCTAAATAGAAGTTTATTTGTAAAACATGAGTACGTTAGGTAATTACGTCATTAAAACCACTTTAAATTTTTTATACAAATCAATTTAAAATGTCGCGTTTGAATACAAAGCTCAAGGTTAATAGATTGTAGTTAAATGCGAAGAAAACCTACATACTCGTCAGTAGGGTTGCTTATGGTGCAGTGGTATGCGCGGTGGATTTATAAAATGGAGGATTCGGGTTCGATTTCCGACTTTCTTAATTGGTCCAGGTCTGGCTGGTAGTCTTGGCCGTGGCTAGTTACCACCCTAACGACAAAGACGTATCACCAAGCGTTCCGGTACGATGTCGTGTAGAAACCGAAGGGGTGTGGATATTATCCTACTTCTAACTAACTACTAAAAAGTTAGCCCGCTTCTATCTTATATTGCATTATCACTTACCATCAGGTGAGATTGCATTCAAGGGCTAACTTGTAATAAATTAAAAAAAAAAATCGTGTGTAACATAGTAGCTCCCAAACGGGAGGCCTTGCTTTCCTTCCAAACCGATGGTAGAGAATCAGATGACTGTAAACTAAGCTTACTTAAACGAGTTTTGTTTTTGTTTTTTTTATAGCAAGTTGATTTTACGGTGAGATATAAAATCCTCTTTCTAGCCAAATTATAATTTTTTTTATTGTCACTTGTTTTCTTTAAATGATTCGTAAATTAGCAATTCGTTCCAAAGTGCACCAGTGCCATTAAATGAGCTTAACTACAAAAATTGCAGAACTATTTCTTGTCGGCAAGATTTATAGCCCAGCAACTTTATAGGGACACGTTTTCTACTTCATATAGTACAAAGTACGATAGGAATATTTACAGTACAAAGTATTCAAGGCATAGAATATGTGCCGTCCAATGTGACGTAAGCGTTCGTTATCTACAAGTGCATCCGACAGGAAATAGCGCCACCAAAAAGTTATATTACTCATAGAATAATTGGATTTTTTAACCTAAATCGATAATAGCCTTAAAAATTTACTAGTCAAAGTCGCAAAGAGTATCTATTTACCTTTTTTTCGTGTCGGGGGGAAATCTCTTCAAAGATAACCACTAAAACCCCCTCGGTGGCCGCCCTCAGTACAAATAGAGAGACTCGGTGAACTCGCTACGAGTACCTAGCTACCTACCAAGAGTTCCATACAATGTTGCTGTAGTTTTTTTGTGACTCAGGGTAGTCAAAGCCGCCACGGTCAAAGCTCAATAAGTGCCTTGTGTAGATCACTTACCTACGGTAAAAGCACGAGCATATAAAATGACAAAGATCTGGCTACCACAACAAGTTCTTTGACCAAATGGTTTTAAATTCCTTTTGAGTGTCAAAACATATGACATAAAATGCCGTATAGTTGACTACGTCGACAAAAGTTTGAATTCGATGAGAGTTGAGTACCTACTATTTGATACGTTCCTAAGAAAGTCTCTACAAAAACACATCGTAGTTATCCTCTAAGAGTAGCGCTTTTGCCTTTACGGTGGTATAGACTATTGAAGAAATGAATCTGCAAGGGCGTTCCAGAACTTTACGTGCGTTTCAGAAACTACGCGGATTAGTGCGTATCCAATATCCATATCGACTAAACACACGAGAGCTAAGTTATTTAGTAGTTTATTTTTTCTTTTTGTTTTACTCATAATCGCTATATATATTCTTAATTAGCATAGCGTATATGTATAAGCCATATGTTAGCGCTAAATTGGCTATCTCAGCGCGTTGCCGCCTTACTGGTTACCCTTGACATTGTCCTCACTGCCGCGTTTAGTTCTTGCCATGACGTAACTCACTCTACTATGTGTGTATCTATTGTATTATGTTAAAAGGCTATATGCCTATCGGCCCACAATGAGGCCTCCAACAGCATGGGAACTTGGCGGCAAATATTTATTTTGTTCTCTGTAGTGCAAAATACACGAATCAAATGATTTATTACGCAAGTAAGTACTACTTTTGAGAGGTCAAATCTGTCAGAGATACTCTACCACCTGCACGAAAGGCAGATTCTTCCAAGAAAAGCCGGCATCTGCAAGATTTTCAGCAGACTATTATTAAAAAATAAATTATACTATTATATTATTACTTGTAATTTAGAACATCGCAGTTTATGCCATCCTGTCTCAAGAAAGCAGATTGGTTTAATGAACCTTTGTAGAAGGTGAGGCTCGCTAAAGCGGATGCACTTCGATCCGTTTGGTTCTTTCGCACTCGAATAATGTATTACACTTGCCACGATCTTGCATATCTCTCTCTCGCTTCTGCCAATTTCATTGAACCTTTCACACAAGTACGTTAGTTTAGAGTACTTTTGACCTAGCCTTTAATAAGAAGTCCTGGATTTGGTCCAGGAACGTTCCCTTGGACATTCCCATACACTCTGGCCTTCGAATCTTTGAAAATATATAAAAATATGTAACATCGCTATTACGAGTATATCATTATTCTACGAGCAGGTTCTGTCTACCAAGTAGATCAAAGGAAACCGATTATTTCTGAGCATCTTCGTCATTAGAAAATTCATTAGCTGTATAATAGTACCCTCGACTTAATAAATGCGTTTTAAATGAGTTTCATCATTGTTACTACCTAGGCATTTTCCAAAACGACCTACTTAATAGTTCATATTACAAACGTACAACGACCTAACTTAATTTTAGCGGGTTCTTGTTTTCTTCATTCTTGGACTTTTCTTTATTCTTGGACCCCTTGACGAAATGCCCTTCAATACTGTTATACAGTATGAATCCCTAAAGTAAGACAACGTCTCTTTTGTATCCATCTCTTTATGTCCGATCCCTAGTTTTGACAACACGATATTTCAAAAATCCTTCAAAGCTGTTGATCGTTGATATTTTAATTTGATTTAAGTTTGGTTTAGTGGCAGTCCTTCGCCGTGGCATCACCCGTAAAGAGGTATCGCCAATTTAAGGTTGCAATACCATTCCGCATACCAATCAGTTAGGGGAGTGGGTTCATTGAACTTAGCCCCTTCCAAGTAAGTGTCCTGCCATCTGAGATAGCTACCTCACTTAAGATCAGATGAGTTGACAGTCAACTTATTACGGTTGAAAATCTTTTTTAATTTTTTAGAAAAAACTATGAATTTAACTAAACATATACTCAAACCTATCGCAATTTGATCAGTCATTTTTAGAAAAATCGCGGATATGCAGAAATTTTTTTTTTTTTTTTTTATTTATTTTGTACCAAAAAATTTAAAGCTAAATTACAAGAAAGAATCAGAAAATTAAAATGTACAAGGAAACACTTATCTCTTTAAGAGATCTCTACCAGTGCCCCTTAGCAGTGGGAGAAGACTACAGAAAGACGAATAGGTACAAGAAATAAGAGAAGGAAACCTTATTACTAACATTAAAAAAAAAAACGCTATATTACTAATAAAATAATTAATACATAAATACTAATATTGGTATTAAATATATATACAAATACTATATATATAAATAAAATACTATATATAAATAATATAAATAAAATAAAAAAAAAAAATATATTTATGATTGTAAAGATAGGTAATATTTATGAAGACGATTTTTAAAACTGATGACAGAAGGGTTATTCTCAAAAATGTTGTCTGGGAGCGAGTTCCATAGGCGCACTGCCATCACCGAAAACGATTTAGCATAAAAGATAGTATTATATGGAGGCACAGATAGGGAATTTAAATGGACACACGAACGCACTGGTCTCAGGCGACGCGGAGCTTCCTGAAAGCGCTCGCGGAGGTAAAAAGGAGAATGGGTATTTAAAATTTTAAAAAGTGTCATGAGTATATGAATATTCCGGCGATAACGAATTGGGAGCCACTTCAGTTCATTTCGGAAATGTGATATGTGGTCAAATTTGCGCAGTCCATAAATAAAACGGATGCACAAATTCTGAAGGCGATCCAGTTTGTCGAGTAGCTCCTCTGTTGCATCTAAATAACAGACGTCGGCATAGTCGAGGATAGGAAGCAAAAGGGACTGTGCTAGTAAGGACTTTGTACGCAAGGGAAGAAGGTTCTGGAAACGCTTTAGTGCATGAAGAGAGTGGTGTAACCACCTGCTGACTTCATTTATGTGGCTAGACCATGATAAATGACAGTCCATCGTTAATCCAAGATTCTTAGTCTTGGTAGTTAGAGGAATCGGAGTGTGGTCGTAGACAATTATTGGTAAGTTTTTAAGATCGATTCGACTCTGTAGTTGCCTACTGCCAATTATCATGGCCTGCGATTTTTTAGGATTAACGAGAAGACCATGAGTTTCAGCCCAGCTCTTTATATTATCTAAATCTATATTAATTAGATCCACTGCAGTTACAAGGTCTGAGACTGAAACGTGCCTATACAGCTGCAAGTCGTCCGCATAAAGATGATAGCTAGAAGTAATTACCTCTGTGATTTTGTTAATAAAAATTGAGAACAAGAGTGGAGACAGCACACCACCTTGGGGAACTCCAGCAGAGATATCAGCCCATTCTGAAAAAGCCTCATCGAAAGTGATTCTCTGCCGACGACCAACAAGGTAGGACTGGAACCATTCAATAACTGCGTGTGATAGTTTTAGTGAGGGGAGTATGCCGAGTAGGATATCCAGGTCGACCGAGTTAAATGCACTGCTAAAATCAAGAAGTATAAGAATAGTAAGTTTTTTGTTATCCATAGCTAGGCGAATATCCTCAGTGACCTTGAGTAGCGCTGTAGTGGTGCTGTGCATTGAACGGAAACCGGATTGGTACGGACTTAAAAGATTGTGATGAAAAAGGAAAGAGGAAAGTTGCTTAAAAATGGCATTTTCTAAAATTTTTGAAATAACTGGCAGTATAGAGATAGGGCGGTAGTCTGAAAAAGAAGAAGGGTTAGATGTTTTAGGCAAAGGTATAACGTGAGCTAACTTCCACACTGTTGGAAAAGATTTAGATGAAAGGGAAAAATTAAGTACATGAGCGACAATTGGCGATATAGTCTCACACATGAGATTAAGCATATCACGGCTTATACCATCCCACCCAACAGCTTTAGTTGAAATATCGCGAATTCCCTTTTTTACTTCGTCAATGGTTATTTCCTGGAAATCGAAACGATCCCCATCTAGATTAGCGGCACAAGCCAACTTTTGGAGAGCAAGGATCTTCGTTGCCTGGGGATTTTAATCGGAGGAGAAGAGAAATGACGGTTAAGGGAGTTTAAGTCAACGCAAAGTTTCGAAGCTGTAGATGACTTTCCAATTCCTAGAGAATTGAAGAATCTCCAGGATTGGGAGGAAGAAAAATCTTTGACACAGGAGAAAATATGTCGACGTTTCGCATCCCTACACATTCTATTGCAAAGATTCCGCAATCTTTTATAAGCAGCAATGTTGTCATCGCTAGGGTACTTTTTACATAAAATTTTCGCCTTGTTCCTTTTGGCCATTACTTTTTTAATAACCGGAGTAAGCCAGGGGGCAGGAAAATGTTTGACTTTTATACGTCTAATAGGAGCATGTAAATCAAATAGTCTTATAAGGGTAGAGTTTAAGATTTCAACTTTGTCGTCAATACTCGATGCACAGTACAAAGGAGACCAGTTAAGCTTTGATACATCGTCATCGAAAGAGTCAAAATCTATCCTCTTATAACTCCGGCGCAGGATAAACTTACTTTTCCGTCTAGGAATAGATAAGTCATAACTTAAGAAAAGGAGGTCGTGGTAAGAAAAAGGAGCAGTTAATTGACCATGGACAAGGACTCTTTCAGGTTTGGAGATTATAATTAAGTCCAAAAGAGATGACTTGCAGTGCGGGGGGAAATGGGTAGCAGAAAGTGGAGGAATACTCAAGCTGATTGAAGAGATAAGTGAAGTTAATTGACGAGACCGGTGATCATCTTTTAATAGGCACGTGTTTAGATCTCCCATAATAATTGTATGTTCATAAGAGGGACACAAATTATTAAGAAGAGTGTCAAAATCATTAAAGTAGTTAATGTTTACAGAAGGACTATAAACAACACCAAGAAGAAGCTTGGTGTGGTAAGAGGAAATTTCTATAAATAAATACTCAAAGTTGTCCGAATAAGTATTGGGAGATTGAGAAATTACACTAAAACTAATGTTGTCTCTAAGATAAACGCAAACACCACCTCCTCGTTTGCATGTTCTATCGTTGCGAATCAGAGTAAACCCTGGAAGCGAGTACAAAGTAGAGGAGAGGGATGGTTTCAGCCAGGATTCAGATATAAGGATTCCATCAACCTGGACGTCAGTAAAAGAGGCAAGAAGATCAGAAAAATGTGCCGGAATACTCTGTGCGTTAATGTGTGCAAAATTGAGACAGTGAGAGTTATTAACTAAAAGAGATTTAAGTTTAGTGTCAAAAGCACCGCCCGAACTCGAACTGTTGAGCGACACACTACTGGCTGCACTAAAAAACTCATCGTCATCTGACGAACACGAGAAATAATCATCATTGATAATGTCAGTACAATCTGTCATTGTTTATTAATAAATAAATAAAATAAAATATAAAAAAAATAAATATAAATATATACAAACAAATACGCAAAATAACTAACCAGACTCCTACACTCACTGATAAGAGTCACGATTACAATAATATTATATTAAGGCAATAATTAACACTATATATATTTATAACTACTACAATATAAAATTATGTAGTTTAATGGTATTTATACCAATCTACCTACCAACAGGTTCTAGGAGAAATTATATAGTTATTTCACAAACTAAAAAAAAATACTAATCCGCACTAATTACGAAATAGGTATATAAAAAAAAATATCATTATGAATATGCTAATTATTATTTATCTTACTAACTTACAAACAAATCGTTGAAACTCAAAAAAGAAATGCAGTTGTTACATATAAAAATTAAATGAGAAATAAAATAAATCATAAGCTAGCGCTGTCATTATGATTTCTCTGAGGTTAGAAGAAATAATGCGATGTAGACAGCATAGACAATGCTTAAAAATTAATAGTCGGCACAAGTATAAGTAATCTGTGGGTACTGCACATTGACAAACAAGACTGTTGTTTACTATTGAGTTTGACAATCTATTGCTGTTTCTTGGGTGAAAGAATAAAGAAGAAAAAAAAAATGCACAATTTGATAAAGTACCTCAAAGTATTTGTTTTTACCCAAAAGAGAAAAAAAAATAAGAAAAATAAAATTATTAAGTGATAGAAGACTAACAAAAATATGACTACAACTGCACTCGGTTTCAAG
Source organism: Mycalesis mineus (assembly GCA_034621355.1). Taxonomy (NCBI): domain Eukaryota; kingdom Metazoa; phylum Arthropoda; class Insecta; order Lepidoptera; family Nymphalidae; genus Mycalesis; species Mycalesis mineus. The sequence continues at coordinate 18,265,660 of CM067888.1, read as the reverse complement.
TTTCAAATAAACACTAACCACCAAGTGGATAACAATATAATATAAACATATAGGAGTGATTTGATCTTATACTAAACTTACAGCCCAATAGAGCGAGGCGGGCATTACCTTCTGGCTGATCTCTTCGCTTTATCACCCTGCGATCTTACAGCTTTTGGCAAGGACACAGTAACATTTGAAGGTCCTCCACTAGGCTGTGTTGCAGTTGTAGGAGCTGAAGTACTGGGCAAAGAGATGTCATCCGGCTTAGAACCAATAGCTTTAACCTCGGCCACTGTGAAAACTTTGTGACGTTTGCCATCTGGACCAAGCACAGTAATCGTCCCGTCCGTTGTCCAGCATTGTGAAATGCCAAACTTCTGCCTGGCTGCTTGAAAAGCATCATGCCGCTCTTTTGTTAGAAACTCAGAGAGAGTGATACCAGTGCCTTTGAGCCCTGTCTTCATAAACCAGATCTGATTTCGTAATAATAAATCATGAAATTTAACCAGTATTGGCCGCGGTTTGCCGTCCCGTTGCTGACCCAAGCGCTTGCAGTAACTGATTTTCGGTTCTGTAAGTTCAGGAAGGTCGAGATGATTCTGTACAGCCTTTATCACTGTGGATTGCAGATTTTCCTTCTGCATCTCACGAACACCATGGAGCAGCAACATCTTTCTCCGGCTCCTCATCTCCATGACATCACACTGCCGAGAGAGCACTTGCACTTGCAGCTGCAGGCTTTCAAGAGAGGCCATAACAAACACTCTGAACGCACCAAACTGAGCATTTATATTTGAAGTTGGACTTGATGCTGGAGTGGATGTCTGGATAGCCCGTTGGAACTCAGCCATTCTTTCATTAAAATGTTTAGTTAAAGCCGAAATTGACTGTTCTATGGAGTTTAAATCTGTCATATTGTTTGGTTAAGGTTAAGTGAACTGTGAATAGTTAATAGATATTGTGAAAACAAAAAGGAAATTATGTTGGATCACTGGTTGGTATGTAGAATAACAGTTATTAACACATTTTATAATATATAACACATTAAAAACATTTAAAACTGCAATTTGAATATAGAGACAATTAAAAACGCGTGTGACTTTTTATGCACCTACCCGCGAAAAAAAAAATTTTTATCCAAATGTTATCACTAATTTCACGAACTTTCGAATTTTCAGTGTTAATTAGTAATATTGGGTTACACTTTTTAGTAATAGTGGCTTTTTGAAGGTTATGGGCTCTCTAACATAGAGCTATATACGCGATAATTATACGGACGATACCGAGGAGCACTGTTACTATGACTAGTGTCTCTAACATTGGACTATATACACGGTTATTATCCTTCTGCATCTCACGAACACCATGGAGCAGCAACATCTTTCTCCGGCTCCTCATCTCCATGACATCACACTGCCGAGAGAGCACTTGCACTTGCAGCTGCAGGCTTTCAAGAGAGGCCATAACAAACACTCTGAACGCACCAAACTGAGCATTTATATTTGAAGTTGGACTTGATGCTGGAGTGGATGTCTGGATAGCCCGTTGGAACTCAGCCATTCTTTCATTAAAATGTTTAGTTAAAGCCGAAATTGACTGTTCTATGGAGTTTAAATCTGTCATATTGTTTGGTTAAGGTTAAGTGAACTGTGAATAGTTAATAGATATTGTGAAAACAAAAAGGAAATTATGTTGGATCACTGGTTGGTATGTAGAATAACAGTTATTAACACATTTTATAATATATAACACATTAAAAACATTTAAAACTGCAATTTGAATATAGAGACAATTAAAAACGCGTGTGACTTTTTATGCACCTACCCGCGAAAAAAAAAATTTTTATCCAAATGTTATCACTAATTTCACGAACTTTCGAATTTTCAGTGTTAATTAGTAATATTGGGTTACACTTTTTAGTAATAGTGGCTTTTTGAAGGTTATGGGCTCTCTAACATAGAGCTATATACGCGATAATTATACGGACGATACCGAGGAGCACTGTTACTATGACTAGTGTCTCTAACATTGGACTATATACACGGTTATTATGCGTAAGAGAAATCGCGGAGCAAGGGTAGTGAATTATACAAGAGTTTGTTATATGTAGTCTATTCGACGCGAATATATTTTTTAGTTAACACTGTTACTTTCCAATTTCCCTCTATCCCTCCTTTTGTATGGTATGGCGTTAGACATAGAGACGAATACATCAATGACATCGAGTTATAAAAACATCATCACAGAATAGCCCCCTGGTCGAATACAGACATGCATTTTAATGTCAGTGTATTTTAAGTCTCCGCATTGATTTGTAAAAGTTAAAAGACATTAAGCTACAAACATCATCACAGAATAGCCCCCTGGTCGAATACAGACATGCATTTTAATGTCAGTGTATTTTAAGTCTCGGCATTGATTTGTAAAAGTTAAAAGATATTAAGCTACAAACATCATCACAGAATAGCTCCCTGGTCGAATACAGACATACATTTTAATGTCAGTGTATTTTAAGTCTCGGCATTGATTTGTAAAAGTTGAAAGATATTAAGCTACAAACATCATCACAGAATAGCCCCCTGGTCGAATACAGACATGCATTTTAATGTCAGTGTATTTTAAGTCTCGGCATTGATTTGTAAAAGTTAAAAGATATTAAGCTACAAACATCATCACAGAATCGAATATTAAAATGCATATCTGGCATTTTAATGTCAGTGTATTTTAATTCTCGGCATTGATTTGTAAGAGTTTTTAATTTTTATTGGATGCGATAATAATAATCCACTTACATTGGATGGGATTATTGCATACGCGATAAACATACTTATAATTAATTGGATTATATGCACTGAGTCATACGGAATGATTGTGTGCAGTGCGAGTGCTCTTATGTTACAATTAGATCCCTTAACAGCTCATTATATTACCTTTATTACGAGCAATATTCTAATACTAGATTACGCCCGCGGTTTCACCCGCGTAGGTCTTGTTTCCGTAAGTATTACTGCCAAAATGTGGCCTATCCAGGGTGATAGCTAACTCCATACTAAATTGTATTAAAATAGCTCCAGCCGTTTAGTCGTAAAGAAACAACAAACACACTACACTCATAAACTCTCGCCTTTACGAGTATAATGTAGGTAGTATAATAAAATACTAAACTGCTGATGTTGCATGACTTTCAAGTTAGGTACAATTAGAAATTGTAATAAAACCATTTACATTTAATCTATATTCTTAAACATAAATAATAGCCAAATACCATATTGATTTATCATGACATCTCTAAAACTATACACACGATTGATCTGTGTGTGTAAGATAGTTATTCATTTTGAAATGTAAACACTCACTAACAACGGAGTTGTTACGGGAACTTCACCGGGTTCTTTGCGGGTGCAGCCGCTGGGCAAAGATAGTTTGACTGGAATAACAAAGAAAAACTTAAAGCGTCCACTCGTTATGTGGTTTTGGCTCAAGATGTCGGGAGTTTGAGTCCTGCGTCACTAGTAACTAATACTTTACTATGGGTAAAACCGGTCTAACCTACACGTAGGCAAAACCGAAGTTTATAAATAGATATAATTTGTTTGTTAGTCAACATATAATTACAAAACCACAAAAAACGTGTCATCCTGTAGGTATGTTATGGTGTATGGGGCGTTGTCTCTTCAGTGTAGTGGCGAATAAACAAAGATAAAAAACACTAAGTACTTTAAAATTAGAAGTGATTCATATTAAACCAGCCGAACTCATAAACGTTGTCCAGTTGATAGGATGGGCTATAACAGAACTTTCATTGGATGGTCCACAATGATATACCTACTTGGTCGGTCGGTGCCACCCAAGCTTTCTTCTTTAACCCTGCAGTAGTCGCGCACCTAAAAGTAACGGGATAAGTCGCGCGGGCTACATATGTAGTCCGTTTTCACATTTAAATAAAAAAATATATAAGCATAAACTGTTTATTATTTCTATAAAAATATAATCAGCACAGTTTTTTAAAATAATATAATTAACAAAACTTCTTTCCCAACCTGTGTGTTACAAAATAATTACCAAAAACAAAAAATCTCTCCAAATTGGTACAAAAATCACATGATTCGCTCTAACTGAGATAACAAAAAACTTTTAGTAGAAACTTATTTCTTAATTACATTTTCTGCACAGAATAGACACATGATCTTTAGATGATCCCCACAAACGAACTTGTTGCAGGCGGTGAACACCTTTCTGGTGTTTTTACTGCGCGCTCTTCCACAGTCATGGCAACGGCGTACAATATTGGATGTCGACCAATATGTTTTACCAATCATTCCAGCCATTAGTAAAATCCAAATGTAACAGTTTCATTCGTTTGTTTAGCACCTCGTTCTTGATGTAGCCATTTTTTTATAAGTATGTTTGGTAATGAGGTCAATTATTTGATCATCGACAAAAAGTGACATACAGTCTTTTTTGCCGAGCTGTCCCTTTAGCTCCAGGAGGCACAATTACTATATTGTGACTTCGTGTTCTGCCTTTATTCAAAGGAATTGTTTTTGACCACAATGTATTGTCAATTCCGGTGTAAAAGTCAGTGCGCCGGCGTCGCTGAGGCAGTTCATCATCTTCAGAGCTTTCGCCTGACCCTTTACCTGGGATATCCTGCTCCTTTTCGGACTCCGATTGATGGTTTTGCTTTTCTAATTGATAAACTTCCTCTCCAGAGCTCGACTGAGCTTCATAAGCTTCATTTTCCCTATTAGCTTCAGCCAGCTCTAACTAAATCTGTGCAGCTCGTCGATCATCCATTTTTATGCTTAAAATAAAGTTACATTATACTATTACCATCCGAGAATACGTAACAAAGTTTAATAAAGCACAAAAGTTACTTTTAACTCATAAAAAACTAGAACCAAAAAAAAACGATAGGGCAAAAATACTTACCTAATAAGTCGCGCGGGCTACAGTCGTAGTCCACGCACTTTACTGAGCTCCTATGACAAAACGGTACGCGACTTGCGCTTGCGCTGCACTGAACACGGCCCTCAAACATTCATTTAAAAGTACCTAGAGGCGCATGAAGCTAACGCTAACCGAATTTGAAAAATTGTAGATTTTGTACTGGTGGACTACAACTGTAGCCCACGCGACCACTCCAGGGTTAACGACGTTACCCACAAAGTGATTTGTTATTTTAAATAAACTTTCCTTAGATTTTATAAATATGGTTAAGTAAATTAAAGTAACTAAATGACGGAATTATTTTTTATTTTTAGTGGGTTTTGAAGTCGGATTTATTTTTTGTTAAATTTTTATACTTAAGTGAAACTTAGCAAACCTTATTGGCCTTGGCTGTTCGGCTGAACCATTCCACTTTACTGCTACTCCGTGTCCAACAGTAATGCAACATGACGCAAAAAATTTAACTCAGACCACGTCGAAGCGAAACGAAGCAACACGTCGTCAAGTTTGCCAAAAGTAAATCTAATCTCTATTTACGCTCAACTAAAAAAAATGGAATCTAGCAACGTCGCGCGTCATCAATACAACTTTAGACATTAATTATTTGAAAATTAAAGAAGAATATAATAATTTGTAGTTGACGAATAGGACGCGTTGCTTCGCTTCCCGTCAGAGTGAACCTTATCAACAGCTTATACTTTGTGACGTTTATGATGGAACGACTCAGATGACAATGGCTGTCTCCTATCATCAATTATTGCGGGTAAACGGAGCACATTGACGTAAAGGGACAATGTATTAATATTTATTTCCTTAATGGATTCCCACTGAGGATTAAGTGTGACGTCTTAACGCCAACAGGAATCTTAGATTTGAATAACAAATGTCTGAAATGTCTGTGTTTTGTAATAAATTTTAAGTTTTAGGTAAACTAATAATGTAAGTAAATGTAACTTCATGACCTTTTTTTTAATTTATTTGTATTTATTTTTCTGGATTCAATTAAATTTCCGTACGGTGGTTGAAGGTAAGTAGGTAATGTTTTGTTGTGGTTTTATTCAACATTTCTGGACAAGTCTGAGAGTGCAAGCTGACTAGGTTCAACTCAGTATTATCATCACCGTCATACACCTTAGCCCGTAGCTACGCCACGCTAAGAGCCACTGGCATTGGAATCCATGACCAGCCAGTTTTGAAGCAACGTAGATACAATATGCTCTGGCACGTCAATAGGGACCATGTGCCGAATTAAAATACCAACTAACAAATTAACGGGGGCTCAAATATTTGGTTTAGTTATCAAGGGTCAGAACTACAAGTATGTAGGTTCGTACTACGTCCTGATAAGGCTATCTCGCCGTATGAATGCTTTGACTACAATTTGTTCATTGCCATGTTGTCTAGCACACGATATGAATAGGGCTCGTTGTTTACAACCACAGATAAAAAAATATCATAGTAAAAGTAGAAATAATAATTAATTATATTACTTTATTTATTAAGTATCTAAGTGGAAACTTGAGAGACCATTAAATACAATGTTCTGAAGGCAGGCACTGATTTTTGCATGTCTGCACGCCATGGAATCAATGGAAAATCAATGATTTTTTATAATGATATTAATAGACGGATCTCAAAATAATTGCGGGGAAAATTTATAAGACGGTAACAAGACGTAGTGTTCAAAAAGAGACAGGTCGAGGAATAAACGGTATATTACTAGAACAATGCTAAACTTAATACAAAAGAAGACATAGTTAGTGTGTGAAATAAAGAAGAATATTATGTGTAAGAGTATTAGTAAAAGCGTATGGAACAGACGAAAGTGAGGGAAAAAAATGCTTCGAAGATAATCACTTTTTAGCGTTGAATAAGGAAACAGACACATATGATTAGTCTTAAAATAAATGCTAATATAATGGTGACATGAAACTTATATGGCACAAGATTCATCTTTTCAAGGATATCAATTATAAAATATATGCTGCATCTTGTACAGTTAATTCTCTTGAGTCTACCAAATATTAAGATAATGTACGGAAATCGTATGAACTTTCTTAGTCTTTACTTCAAACGCGTACCAAAGAGCAAGGTAACGCCGAAAATAATCGCAAACAGAATCAAAAAGTGGGTCAGGACGTTGACCTACAATCGAAAGTAAACAAGAACATCGTAACAAATGTTCCCGATTTATTTTAATATAATTGATTAATTCGTAAGAAACATGTTTAAAAAAGACAATCGTGAGAACAGAGTTAGCTTGACTTAACTCGGATTGTATTAACTATTCTAGAGAATCGCTGCTGTTATAATATTCAGAGAATAAATAACTTTCTTTTGTTATATTTCGCAAAACTCTTGAAAATCTTTGTAGAATAGTGTGTTTGCAATATTTATGTTTCAGGGAGCTATTACAGGCATTGAGTTCTAGCTACTCAGACGATATTCCTGCAACTTACATACATATGATGATGAAATGTTGTGAATTACAATATTATATTGTGGTAGGTATTGTGCGTATTGCGCATAATTGTAAGATCTTTGTTATGTTGCAAAATAATAACATTTCAAGAATTTTAATAGAGATGTAAACAACAACAGCAGATAGTAATGTAGCAAATTGTCCTTTAAGATTGCGCTTACCGCGTACTTCTTATTTTTTTAACAAGATAAGTTATATAACACATATTATGATATATGAAATATATAAAGGCCAGGTAAGTTATAAAGTTTGGTATGTCATTACCAAAGAACTTAAAAGTGGAATAAAAATAAGTTTAAAAAGCCGACTACGGACAAAAGAATTTAAAAACTATGTGGAATGGCAGTCAAACATTTACTTTCAAGTTCATTTATCCTTTTCGTATTTTTTATCCTCGATCGACGGCAATCTTCGATGGTTTATTTGCCTATCTAATTAGAATGATAATTTTTTAATTGATACTGCAGGAATTAGTATTTGTCGTATTTTTTATATTTCAAACCGCACTACCACAATTTGCATTTTCGTGTCTCTGTAATTCGTCGTAAATTCGTTCGTAATGACATTGTAGCCGATCTACCGGCCACTTTGTAGCTAGCTACGAGACAAGATGATTTCTATTAGCACGTCCATAGGAAACGCTTTGTGTGGTTTTGCGTATTATTGTTGGCTCCGTGAATTTGTTTGGGACGAATTCACAAACATCGAAATCCAAGGTAATGTCGCGAATAAGAACATAATTATTTGATTTCTGATACTGATTTTTTTTGTCGTGCCTTTCTCGACAACTTAAATGAACTCTCCTCATTATTCGAATCTCATTAATTATCTGTTTTGATAATTTTTGAATTTAGGTATTCATTGCTTTAATTACATACAGTTAACAGCTTTATTTCCTAGGTATTTTTCTTTCTGTTAACTGATAAAATAAGCACCACAAAAATTCCAGGCATAACCATCGTCTTCTTCCCACTTTTATATTTTAAATGATATAAGTTTGGTTGAGTGTATGACTAACTGTATGAATACATTCAACATTTAACGACTGTTATAATCAACATCCTTCATTTGTTTAGGTATATGGAACTTTATTTTCAATTAACACTTTCTAATGTTTATTAATATAATAAACTGTATGGTGCCACTTAGTTGATAATCTCAGTGTTAACCAGTGGAGTGACTTCCGGAATCCAAGTTGTTATTATTATTTTTTTTATTTTAAACAAAAATATACATTTTAATACAACAATTACAAAAATTGTTAAAACGGTGCAACAAAAACTCATCTGAGTTTGTCTGTACACCGGGTTTGTGAAAAAAAAAAGCTCGCTTGTATCGTTATAAAGGCGAAAGTGTGTGTGTGTATGTTTGTTACTCTTTTGCGCTAAAACGGAATGGATTTTAATGAAACTTCACAATAATATATCTTAACATATCAAAATAACATATAGGCCACATTTTATCCCGAATGGGCACTACGAGGGAAAACCGTGGGCGTCCTTTGGTAAATAATATTTATTAAATATACCTACAATGACTAAGTTAATAAGTATATTGTTTCCTTTAAATTATGTTATTTGACTTAATACAATATTTTCCTTAATTCAACAATAGGGATTGTTAATAAAATGATAAATGAAAACAAAATACCCAACATATTACTAACACTACGCATTTATGTAAATCTTGTTTCCTCATACGCTGTAAGATACGCAATTGTTTCCTTTAAAATAGCAGACAAAGCTTGGATTAAACATTGGTTTCGCTCTGAACAGAGCGTGACTTATAGGATAGATTCATGAAGGTCAGAGACGATTTGCATTCCATGGGTTCGTCGGGAGCCAGTTCCATCGCCTGATAGAGAGAAAAGGTCCGAACAAAGCCCGAGATTTGTGGCACGGGTGAAGGTTTATAAGAGCTCTTTTGTGACTTGTCAACACTCACTTTCTCTGTTCGCTTTATTCTCCATTATTATTATAAAGAATTTATTCATTAATAAAATAAAGCAGTGTAATGTAAACAATGAAAAAAGTTTCAATAGCTCTTAAATCCGGGAGATCTTGCTATGTTGTTTGACGGGTGCATTCATCAGTGTAATTACAAAATCAATTACTCAGGTTTGTTTCACTCAGGCAAGAAGACTGATCACGTCACCCGGTGCCGCTCGGGATTCTGATTCACTACCACTTATGTCCACGCTAAGTTTCATTGCAAGACGTCTTCCTAGCGAGCGTGCACTGCGAAGTGATTTTTTTTGTAGGTGATGGTTTTTTCCACTTAACTTCAAGTGGACTATAGGTATGTTAGGTCCTTCAGCTAATTAAAAAAAACTTACATTCACAGAGTTGACTATAAAAACTCTTCGAAAAATCCAAATTTTCTTTTTACAGTTGTGGTATTGTAACAGAAAATAAATTTTTGAAAATGTTCTATGAAATCTATGCCCAAAAAGCTGTTCATCTATTCATTTGAAACTATAAAGCTTCTATATTAACCCTCCCGATGGCTTCAGTCTGAATGTACCGTGGTAGTGGGCTGACAAAGGACCGCGTGAGTCACGGACTAAACTGGGAGTGGGTTATTCCGCTTGTTTCCGTTTGGCTTCGGTACCTACTTGCAACCCTTTGTGTGGCTGTACGGACAGTTGATGCATGTTACTATTTATACATGTATATACGAAATACATAATACACAATATACATACATTGTTGGTAAAGTCGGAGATATTTAAGCCACCTGGAAGCTTTTATCGAAAACGCTGTTTTATATACTTGGGGTATAACGAAACAATGTATAAAAGAAATGTATCTCTTTATTAGGACCACAAAAAAGGCCGCGATGGCGTATATCTAGCTTTTAAAGATAACTTGCTATACCCATTTTTCTTAAAATAATGTACATTTTATTTTTGGTGCTTTTTTTGTTCCAACACGTATGTATCACGCGGGCGAAGTCGCGGTCGTCTGCTAGCTTTTTATATTTTTGTGATGCCACGTTTTGTATCCTACTGAATATTTTCTTGTTAATCATTGATTGTGGTGTACAAAGCGCAAACATTTGGAGATATACAGGCGTGTTGTTCCGCAATGCAGTCGAAGTAAAGCTTTAATCCAAGGAGTTAAGTTTATTTTTAGAACAGTAATGTCACTGATATTATGTACTCGAAAACGACTCGACAGAACTACTTAATTATGTTCAGTGCAAATGAAGACGTTAAGGAAACAGGGAATTGCAGTAAATTGATGATCATTATAATGTTATCAGTTATAGCTTAACAACGGTCCTCTAAGAGGAACTGAAAGGGAAAGGGAGTATGGAGCTATGACACACCTGCACCACACAGGCACCTTGTTTAGAACACTGACAGCCTCACTCGCGCAGTGGTATGTTGTGAATTTATAAGACGGAGGTCCTGGGTTCGATTCCCGGCTGGGCCCATTAAAATTTTCTTAATTGGGCAAGGTCTAGCCCCGGCCGTGTAGAAAAGGAAAGGTGTGTGTGGATTTCATCCTACTCCTAACAAGTTAGCCCGCTTCCATCTTAGATTGCATCATCACTTACCATCAGGTGTGATAGCATTCACTGAATGACTGGCTGACTTGTTATTAATAAAACAAGCTCCGTATGTACGCCTATGACTAGTCCAATAAATCAGTTACTATTGCTAACTATTATTATCGTCAACGAGAGGACGTACGCGATTTCACCTTCAGAGTTTCGTCGTGGGAATTTCAGGATAAAACATACCCAGTGTTAATCCAGGGTGTCAGCTAACTCCATATCAAGTTTTATTAAAATCGCTCCATGCGTTTAGTCGTGAAGCAGCAACACAGTGTGTGAGTGTGTATGTTACACACTCACACACTCACAAACTTTCGCCTTTGTACTAGTTGTATGATAAAAGAGAACTACATAAAGCAATATCATTAAACAAAATGGCAACTAAAGTCCACATAAAAGACCTTTGTGTCGCCAATTGAGTAAATAGAGCACCGCATGTTGATACTTCATGCGCGGGTTAGATCACCGCGGTGCAATCCACTTCGGAGAAGGGTTAAATGATTGAACCTTAACCACTTGTGTTCGAATGGGTTTTTGTCATTTAAATAAACAAAGTATTGTCAATCAATCAATCAATACCTATCATTCAAATATTAATTAAGACCATCATACTAATGTTCTAAGGCTTGTGTTGCACCAAGATTTCGGTTATCATAACCAACGGTTAACATAACTTTACTATAAATTTACTGTTCACGACAACCCGTACACCGATTAAGAACGTACGTCCTTAACCGATGTACGGGTTGTCGAGAACAGTAAATTTTACGTTTCGCCTATACTAACCGTTGTTTATGATAACCGAAATCTTGGTGCACACGGCCCAAAGTTAAAAAGAGTTTGTTTGGTTGTTATGCTTTCACGCCGATATTAAAACCGATTATCTCTCAGTCAGACTCACTGAAAATAACTGCCTCGTTAGTCTAGTAGTTAGCCTTTGTGTCTTCAATTACGAGGTCCTGAGTTCGAATCCTGGGTCGGATCGCGGATCAATTCTGAGGTTTTCATTCTTCTATTAAATTTCCAGTACATTAGGCCTAGAGTCGGGAAGATGGTGGTAGTAAACCTCGGTGGGTCGGAGAACACTTTAAGCCGTCGGTTCTAGTCACTATCATCAACATCTGATAACCATTAACAATTATCATTCTAAACTCACCAATCGCATTGAAGCAGCATGGTCGTCAATCCCCTGCAAGAAGGGAGAGCTGGCCCTGTAGTGCGCCGTTAAATAGGTTATTAATGATGATGATGAACACGTATCATCCAAAAAAAATAAGGTATTCCCAAGCAAAAAAAGCACGAGAAGTAACTAATTTTGATTTATAAGTATCAATTGATTTTGATAGTTTCGTAGTAGTGCTAAAAATTACAAGAACGAGTTGCAGCTACCATATACAGCTGGAAAATTGAAAAAAAAAACAAGATTGAGGTAAACTTAACTGTTTTATTCTCGATCGAAAAGAACAGCACCCACTGAGAGATAATTGTACATAGCTAGATAAGGATGCACTAAAACTAAATGTCGCGACCTGCAGCGCGGGCGGCTAACCTTTGATAATGACACCGCGTTTATATAACGTGTGCCACTTGATAACGCGAACGTGTAACTTATGATGCGAATCTGTTATATAATGTTATATACGACTCATAAGGCGGGGTTACATTACGTTTCAAGTGAACAGTTCAAAGGGCTGTTTGTATATGAATTAAGAACATTGTACTTAACGATCACTGTATTGATATATTATGCGAATATAGTCGGCTTGATCCATTATTATTTGGAGGGGTATTTGTAACTTAGGTCCAACGTGTTTTTATACTATAAGTTAACCCTTGACTGCAATCTCACTTATGGTAAGTGATGATAAGAGCGGGCTTGATTGTTATGAATAGGACGAAATCCACATCCCTTTCAGTTTCTACACGACTCTAATAGTTGAACTTTAAATCGCTTAGCAGTACGCCTTTGTCGGTAGGGTGGTAACTAGCCACGGCCGCAGCCTCCAAAAATCTGTATCGACCCTGCCGGGAATCGAACCCAGGACCTCTGTGCTTCAATGAAACAAAACTTCAATTTTATTTGGTCTATATTCAAAGATAGATAGTTAGATTAACTTATAGTCGGGTTAGATAAATGATTTATAACTCAAGATCGATTGAGATTTGTTTGAAATTTAGTACAGAGATTAATTAAGTTTGGAAAAGCACACATGCTATTTTACATATTACATAGAGAGACCACAAGCTATATAATTTAAAATATATTAGTGTTAAACTTCCGTGAAAAGACGATAAGAAGGCAACAAAAAATGTTCAAACGAAAATGTAACCAGGAAAGAAAGGTTAGGCAGCGGGAGGTCGACCGACTTGCTCCGTACACCGCGAGCAAAACCTTATCGCAAGGAAACAACACTGTAACGAATCAATTGTAACATGTCGATAATTCATGGCCAATAAATTGACAATTTATTTCGATCGAACGTTCACAAACTTGACCAATTCCAATAACATTATTTATTCTTTATTTGCATTTAATTCTTTAGCAAATATTCAGCAAAAAATAAACAAACAACTTAAAGAACCTAAGCATAACTCTGCAACTATAATTCTACCAAATGTTTCATCTATACATATAAATATATATAAAAATATCCTGTCACGATGTTTGTCCGCGGTGGACTTCTAAACCCTGGGCAAACTTTGTCGCTTGGATTCGTTATTCGTTGTAACTTCAAAGAACTTCCGCAAAGTAACGCCTTGCACCTATAGAAAATTTCAACAAAGAAAAACGAGTAGTATCGATGAAGACCTTAAACAATTTTCAAAAAACTTGTAACGTGATATGGTACCAGTTGTGAAAGTTTATATTGATAAACTTTCACAACTGGTACCATATCACGCGCCCTCCAATGATAGTCCAGGGTCGATAATTTTTAAAACCAAAAAAAATCATAGTAGGATGAAACCCATTTCAAAAGGAAGAAAATGCCATAAAAAAGAAAGGAAAAATAAATTACGGGCGATTTGAGGTCGGGAAGGGGTAGGGGTTGAGGGTTTAGGGGTAAAACACGGATTTTCTCGATTTCCGGCAAAACTAAAAGTCCTATGGAAAAGACTTGAATGGCAAAGTTGTAGACAATAAAAAGATCTAAAACTTTTGTTTCTACAAAATACAAAAACCAAGTTTTTGGTTTTATATTTTTATCTTTTACAAATAAAGTTTTATTTTCATAAAATTTGGTGAAACCTTGCCTTCTTATGTCCCAAACACGCTATAATTTATTTGATTTGAAATATTTATTTTTACACCTTATTTTGAATGAATATTGAAAAAATAACCTAATTTTCAACCGAAAAATTGTCCGTCAAAATATATTTTTTTTTCAAAAAATTATTGGGCTTTCTGTTCGTTAAAATCTCTACTTTCCGATGGGGAAATAATATATATATGTTACCATAGTAAACCTTCTCAGAAAAGGCAAAAACTAGGCTAACGGTTTTTACTGCTGCTACGTAATAGCAGGTATGTAGTAAGGCCCAGTTGAGGGTCTGGCTCGGTGGACTCTGCTAATTAGGTTACGGAAGATTTACGATGCTCCCGGCACCAATCACCAGACGATTGGAAGGAACATCGCTTGGTTTTAGCGGGTATTCCGGTTGGTCTCAGCCGATGAGTCCTACATACCCTCTGAGAAGTTAGCTGCCCTATATCTTTGCATAAACACATTTCTCAGTGTTAAAAAAAAGTATGTAGACCCAACAAAGCTCAGATCCGCCTAGCCCCGTCTCCACTTTTCTATGTTGACATTGTAATGTGACCTTTTAGTGGGCTAAAATGTTTCGTAGGTCACTCAGGTATATACCTGAGCGACCTACATTATCTTAAAATAGTAATAAATAGGCATCTACGCCTCCATTTTCATTGCAGCCGTAAAAACCGTTAGCCTAGGTTTTGCCTTTTCTGAGAAGGTTTACTATAGTAACATATATATATTTTTTCACTTTCGGAAAGTAGAGATTTCAACAAACAGAAACCATACCAACTTTTTGAAAAAAGCTGATATTTTGACGGGTGAATTTTCGATTGAAAATTAGTGTGTTTTTTCGATATTAACTCAAAATAAGGTGAAAAAATAAATATTTTTAATCAAATAAATTACAGCGTATTTGGGACATAAAAAGGTAAATTTTCACAAAATTTCGTTAAAAAAAATAAATTTTTGTAAAAGATAAAAATAAAAAATCAAAA
This sequence comes from Mycalesis mineus, assembly GCA_034621355.1. Classification (NCBI taxonomy): domain Eukaryota; kingdom Metazoa; phylum Arthropoda; class Insecta; order Lepidoptera; family Nymphalidae; genus Mycalesis; species Mycalesis mineus. Next base: position 18,250,436 of record CM067888.1, on the reverse strand, counting down.
ACTTGGTTTTTTGAATTTGTCACATAAATTTTGAGGTTATGTGAAAAAAATGTAGGAACAAAAGTTTTAGATCTTTTTATTACCTACAACTTTGCCATATAACTCTTTCTCATAGGACTTTTAGTTTTGCCAGAAATCGAGAAAATCCGTTTTTTACCCCTAAACCTAACCCTCTATAATTTATTTTTCATTAATTTTTAAATGGGTTTCATCCTACTGTGATTTTCTTTTACTTTTTATTATGTTTGAGGCTATCTGCACTGGGCTATGATGTTATTAACAAAATATTATCTTTGGACACATAAGATATACGTTTTTATATACATACTCGATTTAATTACTGTTAAATTATGCAAATCGTCTATCGTATTTCAATAAGATTTAGATAGTGTACAGATCTAATGCAATGATCAATGGCGGTTGGCGGCACACCAAAACCGGTGCTATTTTCAGTAGCGCACCAACCTGGTAACAACTATTAAACAGATATAAATAAATTGTCTGCAGCAACGGAATTGTGAAAATGCGGAATTTTGTGACAACGTCAAAATCTTCAAAAATTTTATAAAAATAAGGCAAGGCACAAAAATCTTTTTTACAAAATTCAACTTTGGTTAAAGTGTTTAAGTATTAAATTAAAAACACCTGTGTCATCTACTAGTCAGTTGAAACGCGGTGCCGAATCTTTAGCTTTTAGTTTAATTTAACACATAGTTTTTTGACAACGCCTTCAAACCGATATACGATACGATGATCTACAATGAAAATTACACTACAGTACAATAAATACTAATAATAATTAAAGATTTATTACTGTGTTCTTGCCTTGACTTTATTTTTTTGTATTTTAAAATGTAATTAATGCAAAAAAATCTTATTCATAGTAAGTATAACTATGAATAAGCAAAGTAAACTTTCGATGAAGAGAAGTTTCATTTATTTATTTTTCTTTTTTTATTGACTACAAGTTGGCCCTTGACTGCTATCACACCTGATGTTAAGTGATGATGCAATCCAAGATGAAGCGGACTAACTTGTTAGGAGAAGGATGAAATCCACTCCCCTTCGGTTTCTACACGACATCGTACCGGAACGCTAAATCGCTTGGCGATACGTCTTTGTCGGTAGGGTGGAAACTAGCCACGGCGAAAGCCTCCCACCAGCCAGACCAAGACAAATTAAGAAAAGTCTCAATCTGCCCCGCCGGGAATCGAACCCAGGACCTCCATCTTATAAATTCAGCGCGCATACCACTGCGCCACGGAGGTTATTTAGATACTGTTGTTCGACACAGATACAGATAGGTACCTACTATCATCTTTGGTGGTCGCTTTATATTTGGCGAAGCTTCTGGGAAGTTTCGGCCACATACGGCGGATGAGAGTCGTTACATTTGTATCCTATTACTATTATAAAGGCGAAAGTTTGTATGGATGTATGGATGTATGGATGTTTGTTACTCTTTCACGTAAAAACTACTGAATGGATTTGAATGAAACTTTACCACAATATAGCTTATACATCAGAATAACACATAGGCTACATTTTATACCGAAATTTCCTCTTTATGTCATAAACATCATTTGAAACCTCTCACCATATACAAAGATTATTTCTGTCGTAAGTTTCACTTTTAGCATTGTGAAACAAGCTCGTTCTACTGATAACATAATTCATGTGTAACACGAAAAGCTGAAAGCATTGATTTTGATATTTTCGCAGACGTGCTTGCTCTCTTGGCAGAGTGGTCGTGGCTGCTACGGTTTTGATATGCTCGTAAATAATATAAAGATGGTATAAGAAGCCAAGATTTGCTCGGGTGTTTGCAGGGCATGTAAGGAATACATTGTACAATGCGTGGCTATAAGGCCATGAAGCTGTGAAACAGGTCTAAAGCTTATACACCGGTAATTGCATCTGAAACTTGAGATGGAGTGACAACAAATCGGCTTAACGGCTGAAATCAACATTGGGGTAATATTTTCCTCCAAGCTCTTATCTATCAGAGTCAGGGAGAGATAGAGAAATTTTATGGAATATCCAAATACTTTCGGATTGATGGACGATCTAAGAGACTTCCAAGGGTAGCGTTACTGTAAAACGTTGTTCAAGACGTTACGATCTTATGACGTAAATCATTCCGTCGTCAAGTCCAGCATCGAGTACTATTCCACAACCCATTCATGCGTGGGATAAAATTAGACAATTCGTCTAAAAGCCATCCCACGCTGACCGCTGTATCGAACGCCTATTAAAATTCGCACTTGCAAATCAGAAGGAAACCAGTTCCCTCGCGAAAGGTCGCCTTGACAATAAAGGTCACGCTTTTAGAATGTGACAGAGGAGGAACAAATCTGATTTTAATGCAAATCTAGCTACCGAGTATAATTAAAAGACTATTTAATTGTTTCCTGTCCAAAATAAAAATATGTGTCAAAAGAAACTCTAATATTTGGCTTATTTGTTCCAATCCTTATTAATATTATAAAGGCGAAAGTTTGTATGCATGTATGTTTCGATAGAGGGTCAGACATAGTGAATAAAATAATAGGGTAAAACTTTATATTTAGAGTAATTATAACTAAACCACAAATAGATAACTGAAAGAATAATTAACAGCAACTTATTTAACAGTGAATTACTACTGGCAAATTATGGTATTATTTATTAATTTAAGCAACCCAAGGCGAAAGTCTGAATGTAATAATAAAGTTTGGACAAATTATTATCAATAACGTAAGCAAAGTACAACGTCTGCACCGCGCCATGCCAGAGCCAAGAGTGCCCACCAGTTGTAGACCCACTCCTTTTATACAAGTTAGAATAACTCAAGTAGTGGGGTGAGTGGGGGTATCGAACGATGCGTCGCCGCAAGAGGGCGTAGCTGGTGCACGTACATATCATAATAACACATAGGCCACATTTTATCCCTAGAAACTACTGAATGGATTTTGATAAAATTTCACAACATTATAGCTTATATATCATAATAACACATAGGCCACATTTTATCCCGAAATTCCCACGAGAACAAGAACTACGCGTGTAAACGCGTTTTTTTATATAATGTATATCATCCATTATGAAAGTGAGCAACATTTTCTTATTGACCAAGCTAAGCGGAGGTTTAGATAAAAGATTACAGTGACGTAGTTAAGTAATTCAATACATTCTTCAGAAAACTAGTGCGAAGTGGAAATCTTACTTTATTCGTTTAAGTAGCTATCAGCTGAAGTATTCGGATTAGCGCAGATTCTTTCAAAAGATTTGTAGGTAACTATTGTATAATATACCTATTAATATATTTTACAATTTTCGAAAAATCTTGTTTGTCAGTACATGATGACTGGCATATTCTACCGAGAATAAATGGCAAAAAAATCAGCAGTAGCTATTTTAAAATGAACATGTTTTTTATTCGACATCTATTTTTTTAGAAAAATCTCGAGTCCGTATTTTTGGAAGAATTTCAATACATACTAGTGTCGGAAACTCTTGTAATAGAAACACACGTTTCTTATGCCAGTAATAAACTTAAGATGGCACGTTGCCTGCAGTTTATAGAAGGGTATGCCGTGTGACACGCGGGGTCAATGACCGATCTTGATTAATATTCGTATGTTCGTTATGACAAACATCCAAACAATCGGGCACGCTTTCTTCGACATACATAATTATTATCTCAAATACAATATAGTGATAGATAATGTTATACTAATAATAATTGTTGGTGAAAAGTTTAGCGTTCCTTAAGTGCAGTGCTTTTCTCCTTCTTCAAGTGCCTCTCCAATACTGAAGGTCAGCGGAAGCTCTTTGAACCTTTCCTTGTCCATGGCTAGTCGGAATAATTCTTCCACAGATTTTATTCCTGTCCACTTTCTTATGTTTCGTAGCCAGGACATGTTCCTTCTTTCTATATCTTTGCTTTGTAGTTACATAATACAGCTAGTACTACGTATAGCATAAACGAAAAAATTTTTATACGGTAGAATATTACCAATATTAAATTATATCTATAAATAATACACTGACTAAATCAAATTCTCACAGCGTTCTAGCTATAGTTATTTATAATCATAACACCTTGTAATGGAAACTAGGTATAGAGAAATTTGTAATATAACATCTCCTGGTAATACGAGTACGAAGCTAGGTATAGAGAACTGGATTAAACACGTATCAAATTACCGCTTAGTTGTCCACACATTTCCTACTTTACAATATTCGCAATCGATTTACCAAATAGTATTGACTTTATAATGCAACTTTGTAAATCATAACTTGTACAAAACAAACAGGTCATCAAGTGTAGTACTTGGAACGACAAAACGGTAATTTTTGTGGTTACGATATGCGGAACGTGGTGGAATTTATCGTTTTATGCGGCGCGCGTAAATTACAACGAAACGGAACAAAGCATAAAATGCACTGAACATTAAAAAAATACTCAGTGTTGAAGATAAAACGAAACTAATGTAATTATCTGAATTTAGTTTAGTTTCAAAAATTATCCTAAAGTGTGGTTAACACTATCCAGTAACAACAAAAGAATGTCTGAATTATGCTATGAGCGTCAAAGGAAATGCTCAAATATATAATTTATAGTTTAAAATCGCAATTATCCTGTGTTATTAAATTAAATACCATAGTTTGAATTATGGAGAAAGACATTAAACATTAGATTTTGGAAGGGTAAAGTTCATATTCAGCTGACATATAAACTTGTCCTTAGGATATCAAATATACTTTCAATAAGGTTCTCGTTTAAGAAATTACCGGTAAATGCCGATCTGTGCATCCAATCTCTTAGGTTCTACGGACAGTACTGTACATAATATAGAAGAGAATGTACTAACTGTATTTAATACTAAAATATGTGTTTCTTTCTTCAACAGGTAAGCGGGCAACAGCGGACCTTGTCGAGAAAGCCAAGTAATCTCAAAAGCATTAACCTTGATATCTACAGTTTATTTTGGGTGCGCGGGCGCATGTTCCGCCGCCAACGAGATCGAGCCCTTGGATTTGCATTGATTTTGATTGCTCGACGTTTTATGATATAATGATTGAAATTGATTTAAAGAATCCAAAATTTTAGGATTAATTTTAATGGCCTTTTATACGTCACAGGACTATTTAAAGAATATCCCTTAGACCCTGTGCGTGCAATCACGCGCACGCAGTGCACGTGCTTTGGTGTTTGGGTGACATGTTTGAGTCTACATTAGATGTTTAAGATCTCAAGGCTAAAGAGCGCTGTTATAGGTTATGATCAGAACCTACACGTAGGTGGTCCACGAGGAGAATGTTACATCGCCATTTTTTTACGATTAATTTCCAAATAATCAATTATCAATCTTAAGAAATTTTATTTAAACAAAAGACCTAGTTTAAGGTAGACTTTATGATGAGGCGTAGTCCGGCAATTGATCCGAAAGAATAAGAATTTGCAATATCATAGCTGCTACATTGTAACATCTATCTGGCATATTATACAACGTAGACTTTCTATTTGGTTGTATATCTATTCTATTTATTAATTCCTTTACGCTTCCTTTGTGTAAATTCTTTTAAAATCTGATATACTCCGACCCTTTATAGTCCACTAGAGGACGCCCGCGGTTTCACCCGCGTAGTTCTCGTTCCCGTGGGAATTTCGGGATAAAATGTAATCTATGTGTTATCATGATAAGTAAGCTATATTATTGTGAAGTTTCATTAAAATCCATTCAGTAGTTTTTGCGTGAAAGAGTAACATCCATACATACATTCTTTTGCGGTTATAATATTAGTACCTAATCATAATCATAATCATTTATTCATTAGAAAGTAGGTACATAATATGATGGATATTCTTAAATCTAATTCCCCTATACAATCTACCAATTATGGTGTATGAATATTACATATCAAATAAATTTTACAATAGTCCATATAAAATAAAATAAAATAAAATAAGTAAGGAATAAAGATGCAGATATCCTTCTATTCTTCAATGGTTGTATTTAAAAAAATAGATATAAGGAATTTATTTAGTTTTGAACTATCTTGAACGTACAACGTAACAATATCACAAACGGTTGAGTTAATTTGTATGCGCGCTGAAGCAACCTTACTAGGAAAATATAAAGTGGTTGTAAACACACTAGTCATTTCCTACACCTGCCCATTACTGTCCATTACTTCACTATAGATAGATATGTTACGCGTACGGCTTCAGAAATGCATAACGTGAATTTCTTTTGCGATTTTCCTTGCATTAGAATGGATTATATTATGAATCAACACGATAGTACGGCCTTGTTTATCGTTGATAACAAAATTATTTGCTATGTAGCTCTAGGTTTGGTTCATATTGGTTTTAATCTATTATAAAAAAATTTTAACAAAAAATAAAAACGCCTTCAAAACTTAACCACATCTATGAAGTCGGAGCCATCCAAGTTTAGGTAAAGACTTTTAAGTAGAAAGCTCGGGTGGCACCGACTTCATAGATGTGATTAGTAAATTAAAGTAAGTAAATGACGTAGTTATTTTTTACTTTTTAGTGCGTTTTGAAGGCGTTTTTATTTTTTGTTAAAATTTTTTTATTTCATACTTTTTAGTGCTTTATCAACAACGAACATACTAATAAATCTACTCGAACTAAACCATAAGTACCAATATTCACTAGCTACTTATAACATTCCGACGTCCCTGCAAAAGTGCATATAAAGTTTGAAGAGTTTCCTCGAGTTTTCGTAGATCTCATTATTGGATCATGACATAGTAAACGTTAAACTAACTGGAAACTATAACCTTTCAAACTTCTCATTGAGACATAAATTAATCGAGCCCAATCACAAAGTAGCTACTGTAAACCGTTAAATAGCTCCCTCAACTGTCCTTCTTCTTCATCGCCAGACCCTCAATGACAGTCACAGCCCATCTAAATATAAAGTTCTCATTGACACAAACTAATCGAGCCCAAACACAAGGTATCTACTGTAAACCGTTAAAGAGCTCCCTCAGCTGTCCCTCGTCTTCATCGCCAGTCCCTTGATAACAGTCACAGCCCATCTAAATGTTAAGTTCTCATTGAGACAAATTAATCGAGCCCAAACACAAGGTAGCTACTGTAAAACCTTACGGAGCTCCCTTAACTGTACTTCGTCTTCATCACCAGACCCTCAATGACAGTCACAGCTCATCTAAATGTAAAGTTCTCATTGAAACAAATTAATCGAGCCCAAACACAAGGTATCTACTGTAAAACGTTACGGAGCTCCCTTAACTGTACGTCGTCTTCATCACCAGACCCTCAATGACAGTCACAGCCCATCTAAATGTAAAGTTCTCATTGAAACAAATTAATCGAGCCCAAACACAAGGTATCTACTGTAAAACGTTACGGAGCTCCCTTAACTGTACTTCGTCTTCATCACCAGACCCTCAATGAAAGTCACAGCTCATCTAAATGTAAAGTTCTCATTGAAACAAATTAATCGAGCCCAAACACAAGGTATCTTCTGTAAAACGTTACGGAGCTCCCTTAACTGTACGTCGTCTTCATCACCAGACCCTCAATGACAGTCACAGCTCATCTAAATGTAAAGTTCTCATTGAAACAAATTAATCGAGCCCAAACACAAGGTATCTACTGTAAAACGTTACGGAGCTCCCTTAACTGTACGTCGTCTTCATCACCAGACCCTCAATGACAGTCACAGCCTATCTAAATATAAAGTTCTCATTGACACAAACTAATCGAGCCCAAACACAAGGTATCTACTGTAAACCGTTAAAGAGCTCCCTCAGCTGTCCCTCGTCTTCATCGCCAGTCCCTTGATAACAGTCACAGCCCATCTAAATGTTAAGTTCTCATTGAGACAAATTAATCGAGCCCAAAACAAGGTAGCTACTGTAAAACCTTACGGAGCTCCCTTAACTGTACTTCGTCTTCATCACCAGACCCTCAATGACAGTCACAGCTCATCTAAATGTAAAGTTCTCATTGAAACAAATTAATCGAGCCCAAACACAAGGTATCTACTGTAAAACGTTACGGAGCTCCCTTAACTGTACGTCGTCTTCATCACCAGACCCTCAATGACAGTCACAGCCCATCTAAATGTAAAGTTCTCATTGAGACAAATTAATCGAGCCCAAACACAAGGTAGCTACTGTAAAACGTTATGGAGTTCTCTTATATATAGATCGGCTCCATCATCAGATCGACTCCAGACCTTCATCAAATTGTAGTGCTTTTAAATACTTACCGGAAAAATTAACAAACGTACTTGTTGTCCCTACAATTTTTGAAAGTTCCCCTCGTTTTCTCCAGGATCCCATCATCAGATCCTGGTTTCCTTGTCATGGTACCACCACCGGACTATCTACTTTCCAACAAAAAAAGAATTATCAAAATCGGTTCATAAACGACGAAGTTATGCGCGAACACACATAAAAATAAAAAAAAAATATATATATACGGTCGAATTGAGAAACTCCTTTTTTTTTTGAAGTCGTTTAAAAAAAATGAGTTTTACAATTCGGTAGTACTATTTTAATTTTAATTAAGTTTCCTTATTGTTCGGATTACCTGATTTAAGGCTTAGACTAGGTATTGGTGCAAATTATGAACATCACTAGACAACGCCCGCGGTTTTATCTGCGTAGTTGCTGGTTGGCCGTGTGGCCTATGTGTTATTCTGATATGTAAGCTATATAATTGTGTAGTTTCATCAAAATATGTTCAGTAGTTTTTGCGTTAAAGAGCAACAAACACACTTACGAATACATACATCCTCACAAAGTTTACCGTTTACATTATTTGAATATGAACATTATTTAAAATCCATTGTTGCTTAATCTGCCTTAAGACAATATGAGTTAAGTTTCACAAGAAATGCCCATACCTCCCCAGTGTTTTTACAGACGAGTGCCATATTACGATCACCATGTATAGCTCACGACATATAAGCAGTTCCTCACATCGCGTCGGCTCTATTTTGGTGATATAGGCTATTATGTGCGTATATTATGTCACACGTGTCCTTAACAGTCGGCCAGTTAATTGAGCCCCATTGCCGAAACATTTTATTGACATTAATAACTACGCGTGGTGCGTCAATGTCCATTAGTACAATTGATAGTCGACAAGCTGTTACACCATTATTTACAATCTTTAAGCATCGACGCGGTGCCTTTTTATGGGCACTTCTTTCAATTTTGTTCGTTCGTAGTTCGTTTGCCTGCGATCGCACTTGGTGTTAGGTGACAGTGCAGCGCTTATTTGCATGAAGAATCGGGTCAGTCCACTTTCGTAACCGAAGTTTCGTAACCAGTTACGAACATGGAATTTTTTTCTTCCTTTGATAACCAGCTACGAAAACGGAATTTATTTGTCGTTTTCGTAACCAAGTTTCGTACATACGAAAGAAGATTTTTATTTCCATTTTCGTACCTGGTTATTAATTAATTAAAATTTGGCCACTTTCATAACTATCCTTCGAAACGAGTTAATGGAGATAAAAAACCTGGTTTTCTAATTGTTTTTTTCTTTCTACTACAAGTTAGCTCTTGACTGCAATCACACATGATAGTAAGTGTACTTCGGTTTCTACACGACATCGTACCGGAACGCTACATATTTTAATACTTATGCTATAAAACTTAGCAGCTGGCTGGACTCATCAGTCCAGTCAGCTAGCCAGTGTTGATGAATTACATTTTTAATTTTAGGTTTTATAATAATAGATTTATAACTCTTTTTTACCGACATATGCAAGTAGAAGTTCGATAGCTTCCGTGGCGCAGTGATATGCGCGGTGGATTTATAAGACGGACGCCTCGGGTTAGATTCCCCGCAGGGCCGATTAAGATTCTCTGAATGGGTCCAGGTCTAGCTGGTGGGAGGCCTCGGCCGTAGCTAATTACCACCCTACCGACAAAGACGTACCCTCAAGCGATTTAGTGTTTCCGTACGATGTCATGTAGAAACTGAAGGGGTGTGGATATTGTTCTACTCCTAACAAGTTAGCCCGCTATCATCTTAGATTGCATAATCACTTACTATAAATGTGTGATTGCAGTCACGAGTTAACTTGTAATGGAAATAAAGAAATTAAATAGAAATGCAGGTTTTTTTTCTCCATTAACTGGTTTCGAAAGACGGCTATGAAAGCGGCCAAATTTTTCTTAATTAATAACCAGGTACGAAAATGGAAATAAAAATCTTCTTTCGTATGTACGAAACTTGGTTACGAAAACGACAAAAAAATTCCGTTTTCGTAGCTGGTTATCAAAGGAAGAAAAAAATTCCATGTTCGTAACTGGTTACGAAACTTCGGTTACGAAAGTGGCCTAAACCGAAGAATCACTACACAATACAAATAGTAGAACGTAGGTGTTTCAAAAATGCTTGTAAACTAAACCTATCTGAAATAAACGAATTTTCATTTTCCGCTTGAGTTATCTTGTAACTTAAAAAATCACTGACTGTCATACATTGTCTGTTTCCCGTCTAAAAGCTCTACATTCATCAATATCGGCTCAGCGGTTTGCCAGTGTAAACGTGACAAACAAACAGACAAGCATCTATATTATATACTTCTTATTTAAAATGCCCGTGATTAATATTAAGATGTCATAAAGAAAACATCATCAGGGATTCATTGAACCAAATCGTAATTCTAGATTAAAATTAATTGATAACAAACGTCACACATCAAATAAAACTTTGAAACGCTGCAAATGTCATTGACACGACGTGCAAGTGTTGCCAAGCGGCCGAATAAAACAGGACATAGGGTTTTTGATTACGTGTTTGGTCAATATAAATGGTGTCTAGCTGGTCTTTGTCACATTTAATTAGAATTTTATAAAATGTATGGTAAAATAAATAGCTACGAATAAAATAAGCCTATATTTATTTAATATATGTATATATTTTGTGTCGTAGCCTTTAATAATATAAAACAAAATCTATAAATAATATATGGTGTCCCGTCTTTTTACTCTAACTTACGGCCAAACAAGCTGGTCTGTCCGGCTATCAGGTTTGGCGACGTGGCAACCCTACGTGCAAGTAATGTGAATGTAACAAGTTTCGGGGACCAAGTTCAACAAACAGTCATTGTTCTACATGCATTGACTTGGTATGGTAGGTAGATGACCTGTACATAGTAATGGAAAAAAATTCAATATTTATTACAATATTGTTTAAATGAATAACAATTACTACTTGATTTTGTTTATATTACTGGTTTATGTCTAACTATATGTAGTTCATCATTATCGGTTAAAATCGTCATCATTATTTTGAAAGTTCTTTTTTTTTCTCATTACCAGTTAGCCCTTGATTGCAATCACATCTGATGGTAAGTAATGATACAATTTAAGATGGAAGAGGGTTAACTTGTTAGGAGAAGGATGAAATTCACACCGCTTTCGGTTTTTACATCCAATCGGAACGCTAAATCGCTCGGTGGTTCGTCTATGTCGGTAACTGGTAACTAGCCATGGCCACAGCCTGGACCAATTTAGAAAATTTTAATCGGCCCAACCGGGAATCGAACCCAGGACTTTCATCTTATAAAGCTATTGCGCATACCACTGCACCAGGGAGGCCGTCAAAGTTCACTGCTAGATTATAGTCCTATTGTAACGACTTCTTAAAATTACCACTAGCACCTTAATTGCCCTGCAAGTTGCCCTTAGTTTTGTTGTCTACTAGACAACGCCCGCGGTTTCACCCGCGTTGTTCTCATTCCCGTGGGAATTTCGGGATAAAATGTAGCCAATGTGTTATTCTGATATGTCAGCTATATTATTGTGAAGTTTCATCAAAATCTATTCAGTCGTGTTTACATCCATACTTACAAAATTTTGCGTTAATAATATTTGTAAAGATTATTAAAAATATTTTAATGTAATAAATCAAAAAAATTGAAATCAGTTAAGCGATTTCATTTTAAAGATTACCTTGTCTATGACACGTGTTTTTAATTAATTTATTTATATATAATAATTATTATATTATTTATTGTAGGTTAATCTCATTACTGTCGTATCTGATTACGGAATGAATCTTCACTTAAATCTATTTATGTTAATTTCTCTGTTAAAAAACCAAGGTTATCAATTGAATGAATTAGCATAAAGGGTAATTAGTTTTTTTGCTGCCAAGCGGCATTTTCTTCACGCAATCGACATTGGCATATTTTTTAAAGAAGTCAATTAAATGAATGATTGAATCGCAGAATGATTGAACGGATGTGTTAGTGTTTTAATAATATCACATGATATTTGTAAATGATGGATAGGAGGCCTTTATCCTTACAGGCCTTACATATAGGTGTCTATATTTCAAACAAAGATTATTATTAAATACTAGCGGACTAATAATTAAAATTAAAAAAAAATATAAAATAAAAGCACCAGTAACTTCTTAGCATTACCTATCTGCGAGTTCAAATCCCATACCAACAAAAACATTAGTGTAGCCGCTTCAAAGATTAGTTGGTACATACAGACAGACAGGATGAAGCTAGTGTCCGACCGAAAGTTCGGTTTCGGTTTCGGCCAAAAATCAAGTTTCGGCGGCAGTTTCGGTTTCGGCCTAAATTGGCCGAAACCGAAACTGATTCCGGTAGTAGTTGTGCACGTTCGCCTTTCTTGCGGCAACACTATGGCGGTCGCTGGCGGCCCTGTTCGGGAATTGTCGTGCGCCGTTCGCATAGCTCCGTTGCAACAAAACTTAGTCCTTAATATAAAACAAACTCAGCATAATGTGTAAAATGCATCAAATTTTAGTATTTTAAGGAATTTTATATTTAACCACATGAGTTTCGGTTTCGGTTTCGGCCGAAACTGAAGCCAGGGCCAAATATTCGGTTTCGGCCGGAAAACCAGTTTCGGTCGGACTCTAGATGAAGCATATAGGATCATTAAAAAACATTTCGGTGTTTTTAAAGAGCGTGTCTTAGTAGTAGTACTAATGCTCAGACAATCATGGCGGTTATTCTGTAAATCTGTAACGAAACTCAACAGTGTCACTTGGGACTAACTTCTCTAATTTCTCTATCTAAAAAGATACTATAGACAGAGAGAGAGAGACTAATTTGAAACGTACACTCGGGAGTCATTACAGAATAGAGCAACAGTTCTGAAATATCATGTTCTGTTTGTTAAGAGTTGCTTTACTGTTGGTTCGAGAGCCATATTAAAAAAAATAAGAATTAGCACTAAACTCAGGAGTTTCTCTTTTAAAGTAATCAATTACATTATTTACATTACAAGATGTTATGTCTTCTAGCTTTTTAAACCTAAGTTCGTGCACAAGTCTCAAACTCTGTTCGAAGATTTTTTCAAAGCCACGTAATGGACTCGGCAGCCGCACGGACATGTATGAACAATCTGATCATATTTTGTCATCAAGCATTTTTATCAAGTGTAGAAGCACCTACCGTCCGTGCTATTCTTGCACGATGTTGGTCGTAACACAAACATAGGCTGGGTGCGCTGACGCAAACAAGTCACGCCCCCATCTACCGACCCCGTGATGACGTCACAGCATGTTTTCCTTGGACTTTGCAACAGTAAATTCTCACTATTGCGAGGTCAGTCTTCAACATTTCTCGATGTTTACCGCTGCTGAATATAAGTAGCTGAATTTATAGTTTTGTTTGTTTATATATCGTACATTATTCGTCCCGGAAAACAGACTATTGAGTGTATACTAGCGGTTCGACCGGACGTTGCATGGCTAGCGTTAATTCTTTTAGAACAAATAACTGATTCCTTATTCAGAACCTTTTCACTTGTTCCAACTTACCGCAAAAACTAACCACCCGTGGTTATAGCCTTTGCAACTTCAGATTATGAGGTTATATTGAGACTCTTTCAAGAATTTGTAATATAGAGTTGGTAATTAGGTGGCGGTGGAACAACCCCGTCTGTTAAATAAGCACGTTAAGTCGTCGGGCGTAATCGTGATATATCATAGTTACAGAGTAAAACATTTTCAACGTGCTTTGGACAGCGTAGTGGGTCTGCCCCATAGCCTAAGAGGAGTGAGGCCCTTGCACCGAGCCGTTATATGATCATGATAAATGATAGTAAGAAAGTCAAACATTTTTAACAACATTTAGTCTAAGCCCGCATTGTACAGCGTGGTGGCATCAAATTCCAAATGTCCCTCTTCAATAGAAGAAAGGTGATCTTGCAGTGAAAAAAAAAACTTATGATAATGCACCTCTCTCAGCAAATACCTATCAGACATGTTTAACATTCGCCCACATATAAAAGTAACCTTTGCCATACATTTTCGCCAATGTTCTCGCATGTCTTGTTATACAAACACTGGCTGGCTTCACTGACGCAAAGCAGTCACGCCCTCTATCCAACTGACCCCGCGGTGACGTCATATAAACGCACGCGCATATATCAATAGTGATCGCTACTAATCGATCGATTTCAAATTACTTCGCTACCTGGTTTTGTACAACAATTTTTTGGTATCTCCCTCGATGCAATACATTTTATTCTATCCTACATTTTTTTAAGTCTTAATAATATTCGGCATATTTTAGACGTATTTTTACAAATTATTAGAAACAATTTTCGTCTTCGTTAACGAGCGATGTTATAAATGCCAATAAGATGAATGTATGGCCATGGGCGGAAAGCGCGGTTCGAAGAGTTGATGGACGTTAGGGGCCAAAGACGCTAGAATAGCGACCCCGCATCCGAAAGCGTTATGTTGATCGACCTATCACTGGATGGACTGACAACATCAAACGTGTCGCAGGGAACCGCTGGCCACAGGTCAGGATCATTGACGTCCACCGGTTGTTAATGATGATGATGTATGGATAGGTTTTGCTCAATCTTGCCAGATCAGCAGTGTATAATATTGACAGATCTAGACTGTTGTCTATCTCTAGATCACAGTCTAGATCTAGAATGACACACACATATATCCACATACACACATAGCCAATCCTGCCTGTGGGCTTCCCTGTAGAAAGAGTTAAAACATACTGCATACATGATACTCGACTCTATGCAAATTGAAGATAATGGTCCTGTAAAGTAAAGACTAATGTCACAAATCGGTCGTTAATTCTATCGATGATTGCAGTTCCACAGTACATAAAAATATTTTACAATGGTTCTAAAAAATATCAGATTATAACGATTCTTAGAAGTTTTAAATTATCCAAAGCGAATTGCGTTGCCTAGCGATCTTGGTCTAGCTCTATAGTGCGTGGGAGTCTGTTTCGTTGAATTATTTGCAAACTGTCTTAATATTTATCGACGTAACATTCCTGTTTGTATATACTACACTTTTTTAAGATACTTATATTAATTCACTAGTTAGATTGTTTAACGAATTCCAACTATTTATTTAAATATCTAACTATATTCTGTGGTTACAGTCACAATACACGGCATTCCTTACTTGCGGCCATAGATTAAAGACAACTAGATGGAGTCATAACGCGGCTGTAGGTTCAAGAGCGTGACAGACTTATTTCATTCGGCCTTTGTTAGAAAGTGACACAAGATTATTTTTTGTCCCTTTCAGCGTGTTCGTTTTTATTGTTTGTCAAGAGTGGAGTTTGTGACAAACAAAGGAGATATCTGAGCAATTATTAGCTTTTTATTAAATTTGCTGATAAATAATATAACTTTGCGGTTACGATATTAATTTAAACGTTATCGTATAAAGTAATATTTCGTATTTTACGATATTATGTACTTTAAATGTTGACATATCATGTCAATAAGGCTGTCTTGCTGTCTCACGAGTGGACACGCTATGGGCTCCATCTAGTTGTCTTTAATCTATGCTTGCGGCCTATGTAACAGTCTGTGACAGGGCGCGACGTAATGTCCCATTGCGTCTTTTTTGTCGCTTAGGCAGGACAATCCGTAAACTATGAGCTATTTCAAACTATGAACCCCTATCTCAGTGCCTTAGTTCGCGATCGGGTTAAACAGTCCAGAATTAATCCGATCTTTTTATATTTCCTTGATACAAAGTAAATTCAAGTAAATAAATCAGGCAAATAATAAATAAGTAAGTAAAAAAAAATTACTCTCTCTACTTAAAAACCTAGAACCACAGACAAGACGATTACAAGAACGTGCGTTCTAAATCCACTTGTTTACATTATGTATGCCGATAGTTTGTGCTCGTGAAAGCTCTATTAGATTACGCAAGTTCAGAAATATTGCGTAATTCCGTCTATTTTGATATCATTCAATAGATGCGTAGTGGCAGAGCTAAATAAAACGTAATAAGCTGACTATTCAATAGAGACTTCAAACATATTGTTTTGAATAGGTTTTTAGAGTTCTGTAACTGAATGATTATGTTCTTTAAGTGCAGCGTTAGCCATTTATTTATAGTAGAAATAAAAAGGAATAGAAGCCGTTATGGCAGAAGACATCCAGGGAAGTTCCGAAGCCATGATTATTTTAAAGCAGCATCGCTTTTTTAAGTTGGTTGCCAATGTAATTTTAAACACATGAAATTTAAAAGCTTTGCTTTTTTTTAAGATTAGGAGGGTTTGTTTGTCAGCTAGTAATATAAAAAGATGGAATGTTTTTAACCAACTTCAAAAAGGGATTATAATATCTACCTAGGAGTGTGTGTACCTCCACGTTTATTTATTCAAAAACGAGTCTTTGTTATTTAGACGAACCTAACCTGAAGCCTGAAAACATTCAAGTAAATGTTTCTGACGTTAAGTATCTAAAAGGCGGTTCGTTTTTCTTAGAAAAAAAAAATTGCTGACGGAATTACCAGTGCAAAAGTGTGACTCGCACTTGGACGTTTTTTCTTGTATCCACAATTAATTGGTGCCATTGTTAAGAGAAACGTAGTATTTAATTTGTTTGCTTTCGATGTCCCAGACGGTTTGATTGTTTAGACGTCAGACAATACGAAAACGTGGAGTGGGTATACCAAGTCTGCATTTCAATTAAGTTCTTAAACTATTCATTTTTTACATATAGGATTTTTATAAAACAACTAGAGGATGCCCGCGGTTTCACCCGGATAGTTCTCGTTCCCGCGGGAATTTCGGGATAAATTGTGGCCTACGTGATGTGTAAGCTATAGTATTGTGAAATTTCATCAAAATCCATTGAGTAGTTTTTGCTTACAAACTTACGTCTTTATAATAGTAGTATGGTGACAATATGGCTTTGAACTCCTTAAAAAGTTGGCTTTTGAAAGTGTATAGATAGAAATGTTTCTTTGTCTGTAGCTTGTCTTTGTGTTTCGGATGGAAGCAGTTTGTTGTGCGCCCTGCAATCTTCAACCTGAAGCAAACGCATGGCAATCATCACAATTAATATAATATGCAACCATACTCTGTGATCGAAATGTTGATACTGCGAGGAGAAATAATTATGGCTAGAAAATATTAGGTACCTATTTTATCTCTTTTAGCCGAAGCCGTGTCTCAGTCACGTGTATGGCTATGGTAAAAGTATGGCGGTGGCAATTCCTTGCCGACCTCGGTCACACAGATTTATCTAGTCGGAATAAATACCTAAAAGCTCCTGAGATAAAGTCTGAGAGTCCTTTCATTACATTATTGTCATACCTACTTACTCTTAGAACAAGCTTTTCCTGCTTAGGTTACTTACAAAGAAATTTAAAAATTATTTACGGTTATTATTAATAATATTAATTATATATTATATCTTTTGTTATGAAAACAAAGTATATTCTAAGCATTTCTTTTGGGTTTTCGATAGGTGGTCGGTGTTCCTAGTGGTCATGCTGGTTTCGTCACATAGGTCAGGGGTGACTGTATTGTATGTTAATTAATGCACGTGTTGAAACTTAAAATGTACTTTAAAACAGAGGAATTGGAAGACAAAATGAACGAAATAACCTCTGCTATCTCATTTCCAAACTGTGCCTACAGACCATTATTCTTACTTATTTACTCCGTGCTTTTATCGTTGAGTCACATTTTTCTAAAAAGATCGAGAAATCGAGTTTGTAGCCCACCGTAGACTACAATTGCAGGCAATTTGTACAATTGCGTGACAATACTGGTTTGTATGTCTTTCCATGTAATACCTTTCGTGGCGACCTATACCAGGTTATTTCCATAAATATAAAAAATCAGTAGTCATTGCGACTAGTCGCCTACTGCTATAGTCTGCAATCGGCTACATTTGGCAGCCTTATAATACTTATCTTCAAAAGTTTTTAGATATAATCAATCAAAATGGAATATCAAAATAACTTAGATTACCTTTCAAACATAGCATCTATGAGCGTTACTATGTCACATTATGTATGCAAGAGGTAACAACTGAGTAGGGCACAGAAAACATGCCAACCATGTGATTGTAGGGTTTCAGACCAATCCGTAGTCAATGTATGATTGTGTATTTACTAAATGGCAATAGATTTACTAATGTATACTTTATTTAATTAATTCTACAAAATACAAGGCACAAAATATATTTTTTTTATTATAAATCATGGCTTAACACCCCTATAAGGAGGCAATCTTTTGCCATTCAACTATGGGTAAAGTTTATGATATGAATAGGTACAAAAGATGTGGATCTGTTTTACTTTAACCCATACTACAACTCATAGACTAACACAACTGAGAGGTTAAAACTAGGCTTAATTTTGTTTATTATTTTTTTAATTTAAAACAATTTTTTCCGAGTCCCAATACTTTATGAATTATTTAACTTGTCTGATTGTCTCTTTATACATAATACAATCTAATCTGACAACAAATTGGAAACAATATCTTAACAGTTAGGCTAGTGTGAGATTTTACCGCGTTGATACCGAAAACAGTAAACGCTAATTTTATATGGAATTGGAGTAGCGCCATCTAGTTCTAGCGAGAGTAAATGCTTTAAAGTTTATTACTGTTTCACGCAAAAACTACTTAATGGATTTTGATGAACCTTCACAATAATATAGCTTACATAACAGAATAACATATAGGCCACATTTTATCCCAAAACTCCCAAGGGAAAGAGAACTATGCAGGTGATTATATGGGCTTCTAATAAGTTATAAATAGATATCTAAGCATAAACAAGTCACTTCAAATGTATCTGCTTTCTCCAGGACTTCTTATCCTACACGTCAGAAGCGAGGGTGTGTCAGGTCACAAGTCACATTTGATGTGTTTACCCACTCAAACTAATTACCAATAATCTCTCTAGAAACTTACATAAATATCAATTAAGTGGATTATATAATATTGCTCTTTGTAATTAATAACAAACTTAATCTGTTTGTTCATATTCTACTGCACATTTACATAATACAAACTAATCAGTAAATAATGGAAAATTATTCCATCAATTAATATTATTTACTTTGCCCACTGCAATGGACATAAAATATTTACTATTGAAGTGAACCAACAGACAATGCATATATAATACACAATTGCATTCATTTTTGAAAAATTTCCTTGTTACTCTAATGGTAAGCATAATTATTTGGCTTCATCAGGATCAAAAGTTTCTGGGTTTAATGAGTACTTGGCAGGGTCAAGTTATATTTTACTTTTGTTTTTTTTAAATCTCAAACTGGAGTTGGGAAGTTTGGCCCCATGCCTCAGAGAACATGTTAAACTGTTCCTTCTGATTATATATTTTCATTAACATTGGATAATGATCAGTACAGAATGAAACATTAACACATAAATCCATGGTGGCAAAGGATTGACTGAATTGTATGTATATATGACGGCTGAGTAGAGCAGTGGGTAGTGACCCTGCTTCTGCATCCTAGGCTGTGGGTTAAATTCCCACATCTGGAAAATGTTTTGAGTGATGAGCATGGATGTTTTTCAATGTCTGGGTTTTTATTTACTTACGAGTAAGCTTACTTTGGGGCTATATAACGATGTGTGTAATTGTCCTATAATATTTATATTTATGTGGAAGCAGCATTTGACGGCCCCTTGTGCCTCAACCGGCTAAGTATCTACTGCAGTTTTTTTCTGAATTAATAAATATAAAAGTATACCCGTCCATGCAAAATTCAAAATTTTTTGCAAGGTAGGAAAGTCTAATTACATTCATGCCAATACATAATAATTATCAGAACTTTAATAAAAATTGTTCAGAAATAAGATTATTCTCATATTGCATTACTTAAATAATATTTAAAGTGAGATAGAAAAATAAGGCAGGAAAAAACTTTGCAAGTGAACATTGTAGAGGCAACATGCTACGGATACTGTCCACTAAGGAATTTCTGTACTCTCTGGGTGACTTGGTGCTTCAATTCATTGGATTTTTCAAAGAACAGCAAAATAATACAATTATTTCTTATATTTTATCTCAAGCTGAGACATCAATAAGATAAATATTTAGGTTAGGTTATGTATCATTAGCTTCTGAGATAATCATTAAGTAATAGTCAATTATCGTGTTATTTTTGTAACATACTATAAATAGGTTGTAGGACTGGGTTCAATATTAAATTTTGTTCT
Organism: Mycalesis mineus; assembly: GCA_034621355.1. Taxonomy (NCBI): domain Eukaryota; kingdom Metazoa; phylum Arthropoda; class Insecta; order Lepidoptera; family Nymphalidae; genus Mycalesis; species Mycalesis mineus. The sequence continues at coordinate 18,229,947 of CM067888.1, read as the reverse complement.
AAAAATTTTAGTTATATTATTTAAATTTTAGTAACAAAATTGGTGAATTAGACTTACCTTCCGCATCGGGTTTGGAGTCTTGTTTACCCATTTTGTAACACAACCCGATTCGTTGAGCTGTTCAATAATCCAATATTTAAAACACTTACACTTAGTAATTAAATCCAGTATATATGTTAAATTACTAATATATCAGATTTAGGTAGTTTGTTTTGGATAAATTTTCAAGAGTAGGTATAAATTTATTTACTTTGACATTGACATTTGACATATAGTCTGGCAGCTGCGTTCCGTTACTCATATAAAACTCGTTTGGTGTGAACTAAAACATTATAATTAAATTGTTTAATTTAAGTTTTGATAATTTTAATCATAATAAAATACATTAAATTAAATGTGAATATAAATAATATACTTCGTAAAACAAAATGAGTTCAAAATTAATTAATTAAAAATAAGTTTTTAAAATTATTCACACTGTTTTCATTTTACAACGAAATATCGTCAGTAGAATCGTGACGCTTGTGACGTATTACAGTACGTTTTTTTCAAAACTTTAGCACAATTTTATTTCAGAAGTACTTAATATCTTGTAATTGGTACTATTGTTTTATTATTAATACATAAACTTGGTTAAAAACATATTTTTCTTCTTTCCAGATGCAGAGAATGAGATAGAAAAAGAGAAATTACATCTTGAAATATCTATAAAATAAGCTGAAAAATGTCTTCCGCGGCCGAAAACGGCGTTGTCACAGACGACACAAGGTAATTTTTATTGTTGTTTATTTAGATTTGTAGTTTATATGGAGATCAAAGCTGTGGTTAATCTTCTATTATCTTAAGACGAGTTAAAAAGTAGAGTTGTACATTGCGACTTGTGGTGAGTCTATGTAACAGGCTTTAGGGCCAGACCTCTCCTTTGGAAAAGACATGGAGCTTATAACTACCACGCTGCTCAAATGCAGGCGTTTGTATTGTTATCGTTATAAATGGGAAACAAGAAGTAGTAAGAACAATAAAGTCCTAACCCACTCTTTTAACTAAGAGGATCTTAAAAAAAGGAAATGTCTACTCGGCCCACTTTAACCCTGGATTTCTGGATAAGAACTTGTAGCCACCAAACTAGTTTTCCATCAATTTTGTATCACTTATAGGAATCATTACATTTTTATAATCATTAATTAATTAGCAATACTGCAATCATATATCTGCATACTCTTAATTATTTCTCTTCTGTTTTGTGAAACAACAAATTCCTTATATTTTCAGAGGCACAACATATTACTTCAACAAAGGCCATTCAAGCGCAACAATATGGCAGAGACTGAGTTTATTCTTCTCCATCTACTGGAAATCTATTATAGTGGTTCTCACACCTTTAGTGTTGCTACCCATACCTGTAGTCAACCGTTTTGCAGAGAATGCTAGTGTAAGTATACTAACTATTAATTAATACATGTCATACAGGTTGAAAAAACTTTGTTAATCTGTATATGTTAAAAAAAACACTAATATGTGAAAACTATTTTTATTTCGAATATATCAGTGCTTCAGATACAAGTATTATATTACTTGCATTTGACACTGCACACCTCTGCAACTAAATAGCATTGATTGAAGCCAGAAAGGTATACAAACGACACCCCCCTGTAAGCTATATATGCTGCCCCATGCAAGCTACATTGTATGTCAAGTACATGAGCACGGAGCAAGTGAGGAAAACGTCGAACTGAGCCCGAAACTTGGGGCACAGATGTAGGCTTAAGGGTACGCTTTGTGACCGGTCAATGCACGCCTTCTCTGCTGCCTTATACCTTAAAAAACCGAAAATTATGAATAGTTAACTATTAAGGCTTTGCCCACATCGTAAGATTACATTATAATTTTTCCTTTGCAGGCATACAGATGTTTATATGTAGTATTAATAATGGCTACCTACTGGGTGTTAGAACTTCTGCCTCTGCCTGTTACATCCATGCTGCCAATAGTCCTATTCCCTACCATGGGAATTCTGGACTCAGACAGAACCTGTGCAGCATACATGAAGGAAACTAACATGATGTTCATGGGTGGTCTGATGATAGCGGCTGGGGTACAACATTCCAAGCTACCTAAACGAGTTGCTTTGTGGACGGTGCAAGTTGTTGGATGCTCACATAGACGGTGAGTACCTTTTTACAAGTCTAGACGACTAGAGTTATGGTATTTAACAAGAAGTCAAGGTTATTGGGATGAAATTTTTTTAGATTTATAATTTGAAAGTCAACTAAGAGAAAATATTAGGTCACCAAAAGCGAGATACAGATAGAACTAAGCCAGCTAGAGAATGAAATAGATTACATTATGTCCTGTCTAAAAACTGTACAGTTACTTCTGCGACTGGTCTGCACACTTGTTTATGTAGACAAGTGGGTTTAACCTTAGAATATTTGATATGAATGTCCAGTAATCTTAAAATTATAATAATAATTTATTTCATAAGCTCTATCATAATCGACACTATTGTTTTAGGTTGAATCTGGGTCTTACACTTGTGACAATGTTCATCTCCATGTGGGTGTCCAATGCCGCTGCCACCACTATGATGGTTCCCATTGTTGATGCCATTCTTGAAGTCTTTGAACAGGTACATATACCTAAATTTTAAAAATTGATGGAGCAAGCATTGTTCATCCAATCTTAAATGAAATATGTATAGCTTTTAATAGAACATCAACCCTTTTTTGCTCTTTTATTTAATTCATTATCAAGTTAGCCCTTGATTGCAATCACACTGAATGGTAAGTGACGATGCAATCTACGATATAAAACGCGCTAACTTTAAGGAATAGGGTGAAATCCACACCCCTTTCGGTGTCTACACGACATTGTACTGGAACGCTAAATCGCTTGGCGGTACGTGTTTACCTGTACCAGCCACGGCCGCCACCAGCGAGACTTGATCCGAGAAAGAAAAGGAAACCTTTCTGGGTTCAGCTGAAAATAGAACCCAGGACTTCTGTCCCATAAGTCCACTGCACCTCTCTGCATAGCTCTGCGAGGCCGATAGTAAAATTTCATGCGCCTGTAGTGTCACTTACAACTACATGATATAGTTTCATCCTGAGAGGCAGCCGGCTTGCTAGTTCACCCATCACTACACACCACGCATGTAGTTTTAAATATAAATACAATGATACTTTGTATTAGATTTAAAATTAAGGAAAAAATAAAAGTAAAAACAATGATCTGCACACTTATACCAGTTCAGTTCATAAATGGTTTTATTTTGAAACGGTAATTATATCGAAAACTATTTAATTTCAGCAAGGACTTGGCGACGTCTATGTGAATAAGAAACGCGCTCTACCTGAAAACGGAAAAGAAGTGAAACCAGCAGACAAAGCTGTAGAGGACGAGTGAGTATTGCGTTACTTGCGTTATTTTCATTTATCATTTATTTATTTATTTGCCAAAAACATAAGTATGTACATATGTTTAGTCGCATGACATGCAAATACATCAAATACAAAAAATCAATATATTAGGGTAAAATTACAATTATTATTAAAATTAAAATTACAAATTAGGTACTTGAAATATGTCGTATATAAATTTAAAACTTAATAATATGAAGACTACAATTTAATGTTGAAGAACTTCCTTACAGAGTAAAAGCATTTGTCAATCAACCAGTCGTATAATTTTAATTTAAAACTCCAAAACGGGAGATCCTTCAGATTTATATATTCTTTTAATTACATAATATTTTCAGCGAAGGATACAGTAAAGTTCAAGGTCCTATTCAAATTAGGTAATAATAATATTATCAGTCTAATATTTGTATTTATTTAATAGTTTTGTAGCAATAAAATAATATTTGTCGGCCTACGTGGCGCAGTGGTATGCGGTATTTATAAGACGGAGGCCATTCTTTAGGTTACGATGGCTGGGCTGGTTAAGAATCTTTTAATTGATCCAGGTCCCGCTGGTAGGGGGTTTTGGGCTTGGCTAGTTACCACTCTGCCGGTAAAGCAATGCCAAGCGTTTTAGGGCGAGGTCCAACGATCGTAAATTCTGCTGCATTCGGTTTCATACAAATGAAACCGAATTTATCAGTTCCTGCCACATTGCGACGCAAAATGAAATATATCAGAAACAATAACTAAGTCGGTAGTTTTGTTTCTGCGACGCGAGACGTGACTGAGAACTCTCAAAATTACGCTCGTTTGGCCTCACCCTAAGCGTTTTCGTAGAATGTGTAGAAACCGAAAGGGATGTGGATTCCATCTTAGATTGCATCATCACTTACCATCAGGTGTGATAGCAATCAATAGTCAACTTGTAGTAAATAAAAGTTTCTGTTAATTTCCCAGGACGCCGAGGCCGAGCGACATCACAGTGTGCTACTACCTGAGCATAGCGTACGCGTCCACGCTGGGCGGCAGCGGCACCTTGGTGGGGACCGCCACCAACTCCGCCTTCAAAGGCATCTACGACTCGTGAGTATCCACTAAATTTACTCATTACGGCATTTTATTCTATGAGAGTAGAAAAATGATGAAAATGCCTGTTCAGAAAAGATACCTTTTAAATTATTCTATATATATAAAATGATGTAATTTATACTCCATACTAATATTATAAACGCGGAAGTAATTATCTCTGTTTTTAGTTGTTAGTTTAGGCATAATTGAGTAATAAACATTTACACCACGTACTGACAGATTTGACGTTTAAATGTGCTTGTAAAACAGCCTACTTGAAATAAATGATTTTGAATTTTTGAATTTTGAATCTAGGATTTGTTTATGAAACCGATTGTAACTTCTAAATCAAATATCTCGAACGAGAAATTATCTGGCAACGCTGTTGAATTTTATCTCACAACACTGTTTCTATATCTCGTTATTTTTCTTCAGGGAATTCCCCGAAGTGTCGGGCTCGGTGGACTTCTTCTGGTTCATGGCGTACAGCACGCCGCCCATGCTCATCATGCAGATACTGGTATGGGTGTCGCTGCAGGTCACTTATATGGGACTATTTAGGTGAGTAATGAGCTATAAAATACACGAACACACACAAATACACACTAACGCACACGTGCACACCTTAACTCATTTGCCATGAGAATTTCTAATATTTATTTTCAATAAATAAATGTGAATATTATAGGACAATATACACATTGCTATGTCGCCTCTAAGTAAGCGTAGGTAGCTTGTGTTATGGGTACTATGATAACTGATGAATATTTTTATATATATATAATACATAAATACTTATAATATATAGATAAACACCCAAACACTGGATAACATCCATTCTCATCACATTAAACATTTTCCCAGATGTGGGAATTAAACCCACAGCCTAGTACGCAAAAACAGGGTCACTACCCACTGCGCCACTCGGCCAATAGATGACAATTGCTTAAGTTGGTACAAACATGATCTTGTATGATATGTAAAAAAGATTGTGAATTCTCAGGCCTAACAGTGAAGCGGCAAAACGAGTGAACAGAGCCTCCTCGGGCTCCCAAAACACCATGAAAATCATCAAAGAGCAATACAAGGGACTTGGACCTGCTACTTTCCATGAAAAGGTATTGTAACTTCATCATCATCATTATCAGCCTATTAACGGCTCACTGTAGGGCTGGCTCCCTCCTTAGAGAGGGGAGGGGATATGGAGCGTATACCCACCACGCTGCTCCTATGCGGGTTGGCGGGCTAAGGGTAATAATGTTTAATTTATAAGCGATCACTATCAGATGTTCATGATAGTGACCTGGACCGACGGCTTAACGTGCTCTCCGAGGCACGGGGGTGTAACACCACCAACGTCCTGTTTCCGTGCTTGGAATGTACTGGAACTTTCATAGAATTGAAAACTCAGAATTATTCCGAGACCAGACCCAGGATTCGAACCCAGGACCTCGTGATCGAAGCCACACTGGCTAACCATTAGACCAACGAGACAGTAGTTAGTACTATAATAATGCTGTAATATATTATTTTCCTCTTCAGGCTTCTGGAATGCTGTTCATCTTGGCGGTATTCCTGTACATCTTCAGGAAGCCTGGCTTCATGTACGGATGGGCTGACGTCATCACTACCATGTACGTAATCACAGTACTCAATGTAATTATTATTGCTAAAGCTCAAACCCGCCACGCTTCTCCAATATGATTTGACGGACTTGGTGTGCTTACTACAGTAATCAAGTAAGTAAGGCGGGAAATACTGTTAGAGCTTTTGTTGGTAGAGTGGTAACTAGGTAGAAAAGCTTAATCGGTCCAGCCAGGATTAAACCCAGGACGTCGGTCTTAATCCACCACTGCGCTCCGGAGTCCGTCAAGTCGCTCTCGCTGTGGTGGAGCGAAAGGGAGCTATTAAATGTTTCCAATGTCGCCGCTATGGGGCGATTATTTCTTTTTCTCTACACTAGAATACCTCTTACTGGGACATAGCGAGTGTTTGGGGGACGTGCGGGGCGTGCATTCTTTAGTACGCTTTAGTACCAGCATTGCATCCGAGCGAAGCTGGGGCGGGTCGCTAGCCAATAATAATAGTTATTTGTAATGCTAGGCAGCAAAATTGCTTTTTACTGCGAATGCACGCAATGAATACCTTACAAGCGAACTAAGATTGAACTTCTCCTTCGCTTACGAGGTATTCAATGCACGAGAAGTAAAAATATTTTCTGCTGTGCGCAACATACACAACTTTTCATCTAACTACTGCGGGGAAAATGACACATGCAGAAAGAATGAAAGAAGAAAATCACAAACTAAACACAGTAAATTAAAACTTAAGGGTAAAATTATTGCATTGTGTTATATTAATTGTAATATTTCTGTTAGGCGATCCTACATTTGTAGTATTCAATAATGTAGTTATTCATTTTTTTTTCGACTTCATACCTGTTCATATGTTCATTCTTGTAATTCTATTTCATAATATTGTAGTTTAAATTAATAACGAAATAAAAAAATTTTTAACAAAAAATAAAAACGACTTCAAAACGCACTAAAAAGTAAAAAATAACTACGTCATTTACTTACTTTAATTTACTTAATCACATCTATGAAGTCGGTGCCATCCAAGTTTAGGTAAAGTCTTAAAAGTAGAAAGCTCGGGTGGCATAGATGTTATTAAGTAAATTGAAGTAAGTAAATGACGTAGTTATTTTTTACTTTTTAGTGCGTTTTGAAGGCGTTTTTATTTTTTGTTAAAATTTTTTTATTTCATACTTTTTAGTGATTTATCAACAACGAAAATATTAAAGAACCTACTCGAACTAAATCATAAGTAACAATATTCACTAGCTAGTTATAACATTCCAACATCCCTACAAATGTGCCTATAAAGTTTGAAGAGTTTCCTCGAGTTTTCGTAGATCTCATCATCAGATCATGACTTAGTTAACATTAAACCAACTGGAATTTATAACATTACAAACGTCTCATTGATATATATTAATCGAGCCCAATCACAAGGTAGCCCAATCGCAAGTAGTGCTTTTAAATACTTATCAGAAAAATTAACAAACATACTTGTTGTCCCTACAATTTTTGAAAGTTCCCCTCGGTTTCTCCAGGATTCCATCATCAAATCCTGGTTTCCTTATCATGGTACCACCACCGGACTATCTACTTTCCAACAAAAAAAGAATTATCAAAATTAAAAAAAAAAAAATATAATACGGTCGAATTGAGAAACGCCTTTTTTTTGAAGTCGTTTAAAAATTGATAATTAATATTTATTAATTTTATCATCATCATCACTTGGTGTCATTTTCCGAACAAAGTTTGGCGGTCAATATGCGAAAAGCTTTCCTATTATCCACAATTCCCTTTAATTTTATACAAAATGGATATATGGAATTTAATAATGTTACAAAACTAAATAAACAGATAATTAACATATAAATACTTTAAGAAGGAACCTCATATCCAAACGTTAATATTTATACAAATAATGCAACATGCAAAGGTTAATGACCTCTTTGAGGTGCGTTGGTGCGTATAAATTTTTTTAGTGTTGTAATTTTATTTATTTATGATTTTTTTATGATGTAAACAGGAACCCAGAGCATAAGCTTTTATTTTAAAAAGCATTTTTAAAAAGTTACTTTGCCTGCCTAGGCAGCAAAAACGACTTTTGTGTCCTAATTTGGACAAGCAAAAACTACTTTTCCGAAAAGGTGAGATGAAAAATATATTTGTATGTCTGACAGGAAAGTGAAGGACGGCGTGGTGTCCATATTCATCGTGGTGCTGATGTTCATCCTGCCCATGTCCATGGACTTTATCAAGTTCTTTACTTCCGGCGCTTCCTGTGAGTACACTCAAATCCTAGTTCTTTATCAATTTTAAAAAAATATATATACTATATAAGGGCGAATCCAATTAAGGGGAGGATATCAATTTTGGTATTATGAGAAGTGACACTCGTTACAAAGACTAGGAAATTTTATTAGGGAAATAAGAGTGGCACGGGAACGTCGCAGAGCTGTGTCGTGGTGCCCGTAAATTAGTTCGCGCGTGAAAATTTGGGGATTCACTACTTCTACATTAAAATTGAAACAGGCATCCCTATTCCCTGGCCTGTTTCAATTTTAATGAAACAGGCATAGGGATGCCTGACAAGCATAGGAATGATGGATTGAAATTAAACAACTGCAACGCCCCTGCGTTACAGTTGTTTAATTTTACACCAAACATGAGACATATAGGGCGACGCAAAGTCTGGGGCATGACCTGGGAGAAAAGAAGCACCAACCTGTGGCCCGAGGCTGGAGGCTTTGGCGTGAACGAAGGTCGCGTTTATATTTATTCACTCCCACATTATGATTGAGACAGGCGTGAGGTATCACAGTTTGTCTGGTGCAGGATGGGGTCCGAGGGAACTATGTTGTTATTAATGGTAACTACTTTGGTATTTTAAAAATAAGTGACCTCCAAATTAGTAAATAAAAAGGAATTATATATTTTTTTACAGATGAAGAACTGTCGGCTTCCAAGCCATCCCCGAGTATTGTGACGTGGAATATTCTGAAAGAGAAAATCCCATGGGGTCTGCTGTTCCTTTTGGGTGAGTATATTTCTTTTTCAATATCATTTGTAGAAGCATATGAATAGATAAAGGCAGTGAGATCCTTATATAAATAGAAGTATCAAATAACAACCCAAAATTCTAGGCAGCCCTGCTATTTCTATACATCAATCTGGTATAAGGGAGGTGCTGGAAATAAAATTAAGACTGTGATGTTTGGAAGTCCTCAAAAGAAGCCTATGTTGTGTAGTGGACGTCCATCGCGTGCATGAATAAAGTATATACTCAAAGAATCTTTAGCATAACCCTCAATTCCAGGTGGCGGCTTCGCTCTAGCGGAGGGCAGCAAGGAGACCAAGCTGTCGTCAATGATCGGCTCATCGCTGAATGGGCTTAACGGCCTGCCGCACCCCGTGGTGCTGTTGGTGGTGGTGCTGGTCACGCAGTTCATCACTGAGTTTACCTCCAACGTCGCCATCGCCAACCTCATCCTGCCCGTGCTGGCTAACATGGTGAGTTTGTTGTCTCTGGTGCCTAATGTTTACAGACATAAAGAAGTGTTTGACTCTGACGCCTCATGTTGACAGACAAAGAAGTGTTTGACTTTGACGCCACATGTTGACAGACACAGATAAGTGTTTGACTCTGACTCCTCATGTTGACAGACACAGATAAGTGTTTGACTCTGACGCCTCATGTTGACAGACACAGATAAGTGTTTGACTCTGACGCCTCATGTTGACAGACACAGATAAGTGTTTGACTCTGACGCCTCATGTTGACAGACACAGATAAGTGTTTGACTCTGACGCCTCATGTTGACAGACACAGATAAGTGTTTGACTCTGACGCCTCATGTTGACAGACACAGATAAGTGTTTGACTCTGACGCCTCATGTTGACAGACACAGATAAGTGTTTGACTCTGACGCCTCATGTTGACAGACACAGATAAGTGTTTGACTCTGACTCCTCATGTTGACAGACACAGATAAGTGTTTGACTCTGACGCCTCATGTTGACAGACACAGATAAGTGTTTGACTCTGACGCCTCATGTTGACAGACACAGATAAGTGTTTGACTCTGACGCCTCATGTTGACAGACACAGATAAGTGTTTGACTCTGACGCCTCATGTTGACAGACACAGATAAGTGTTTGACTCTGACTCCTCATGTTGACAGACACAGATAAGTGTTTGACTCTGACTCCTCATGTTGACAGACACAGATAAGTGTTTGACTCTGACTCCTCATGTTGACAGACACAAAGAAGTTTTTGATTCTGGCGCCTCATGTTAACAGACACAATGAAGTGTTTGACTCTGACCCCTAATGTTGACAGACACAGAGAAGTGTTTGACTCTGACTCCTCATGTTGACAGACACAGATAAGTGTTTGACTCTGACGCCTCATGTTGACAGACACAGATAAGTGTTTGACTCTGACTCCTCATGTTGACAGACACAGATAAGTGTTTGTCTCTGACGCCTCATGTTGACAGACACAGATAAGTGTTTGACTCTGACTCCTCATGTTGACAGACACAGATAAGTGTTTGACTCTGACTCCTCATGTTGACAGACACAAAGAAGTTTTTGATTCTGGCGCCTCATGTTAACAGACACAATGAAGTGTTTGACTCTGACCCCTAATGTTGACAGACACAGAGAAGTGCTTGACTCTGACGCCTCATGTTGACAGACATAAAGAAGTCTTTGACTCTGACGCCTCATTTTGATATACACAAAGAAGGGCTTGGTAGAATGTGATCCTTTAAATCCCTACGAAGTATTGCTTTGTTATTTTCACTGTATATATTTATGAACTCGTTCAACGTTTGTGTGCAGGCCCGCGCTCTGCACATGGACCCACGATACCTGATGATCCCGGCGACGCTGGCGTGCTCCATGGCCTTCCACATGCCGGTGGGCACGCCGCCCAACGCCATTGTAGCCGGCGTCGCGCATATACCCACCTCCAAGATGGTAAGTGCATTTGCTCCCAGAGAAGAAGCACCTATTTTATGGAACTGCCTCATGGGTCCAGTGATTACGTTATGTGGTTTAGAAGTACCAGATACTGAACTTAAGTTTATGACGGCGTTCGTTGCGAAGTGATATGCGCAGTGGATTTATAAGACTGAGGTCCTGGGTTCGAGTCCCGGTTGGGCCGATTAAAATTTTCTAAAATAGTGGACAGGGATTGGACCTCTTCCTGGACTGGACATTGGTAGTGGACCTTTATTCCAAAATTAAAGTGCTCTATAACTTTAAATCTTTGTCCAATTTTACTTTTTAACCGGCGAAAAGAAACGGAGAAGGTTCTTAATTCCAATATGGTTCCATAGTCATCATGTAGGATTAGGTTAGGATCTGATGATGATATCCTGGGAAAATTGAAGGAACTCTTCAAATGTTATAGGCACACTTGCAGCGATTTCGGTTTTAGTGTAAGTATCGGTAGCTTTTTGGCTACAAGTGCCGTATAATATACTATGAGAGTATAGTACGAGTACGTTGTGTCGATAAATCACTAAAAAGTAAGAAATAAAATTTTTTAACAAAAAACAGAACTGACTCATAATTCACTAAAAGTAAGAAATAACTTTGTTAAAAATTTTATTTTCACCGTACGTCATTATTTTTTATTAATAGAGTAGGGAATATACTAACTACACGAAATGGAAAATTCCTTGTCCGAAACTGGTTCGCAATGTGTCCTCAGGGTAGGCAGTGCATGTGTGCATTTGTGAAGTGCAGGCCACTGCTTTATCCTATTATGTATTATCATCATAATATTAACAATATTTTTTCCTGCAGGCGATTGGCGGTATCGGCCCCAAAATCATCACCACCCTGATCGTATGGGGCGCGTACCCCACATGGGGTTCTCTCATCTTCAAACACGATGACATCGCCGCGCTGGACGCCTCCGGCTCAGCGTCGCAGAGCGACAAGTTGTTCCTCAACTGCAACGTGGCGCCCAGCAGCCTCGACTCTGCCTCGGCGTTCAGCTGTACATCGCCGGCCAACAAGATCGCCAACCAGACCGTAGCGTCACTAGTCAGCAATGGAACGTTCACTTGTAACTATTTACCTTTCAAGAAGAGTTAGGCGTAAAAATTAGTTCGGAAAAATGTTTTGTACTAATTATTATGGATTAAATTATATTTTCAATACTTATAATTATAAAATATGTAATAACTATTGATATAAAAGTTACTAGATTACACCGTCACATAACATCTGGTAACATTGATAATAGTATCTTAGTATTTTTATATCTGTGGTTTTTTATGTTTTAAATGTATGTATTTGAACTATCTACTCTATTGAATTGTTGATGTAAGAGTGAATTGATTGCAATTGGTGCTCGTGGGTCCAATACAAAATGTTGCCAATGTACAAGTATTTATTGTATTATCTGATGTGCTTAAGTTTTTTGTTTTGGTAAATGATCCACATTCAAAAAGAAATATCTCTAAAACACCGAACAAAAATTATAAAGTAAATAATTTTAAAGAACGATAATTTTGCTATTTTTGAGTCTAAAAAATACGTCATTCTTAATTTTTTTTATTTACAAAATCTAAAAAATTGTGTACTTTGTGTATTGTCTGCATAAAAATGTCTTTCTCTATATTTAATATATATAATAAATTCTATTAATTCTAAATTGTGCTGCTTTTCCATACACTGGCCGAATTTCGATCATTAAAAGAAAAGCATGTGTAGCTTTTATATTTTCAAACTATTTGAAACATTTTTTTTTATAAAATACCAAAACAAAAAAAACCATAGCACTGTTATACAGAGCATTTGCTGTGTTCAAATGAATCTTAAAGTAAAGCATTTACAAAATATTTTTGTAGTACCTTTATATATTGACTCACGTTTGTGATTCCGTTACCGCGAAATAACTGTCAAATGTGACGTCATAACGTTCGACGATCGTTATGGGTTTATGACGTTATAACCGCCAAGTAGCGATGGTGGAAGTCGCAAGAATTTTATTACGAGGATAATATCATAGTCGCAGAGTAAAAAGAAAAAGGTAGACAAAACCGAACTATCAAAGTGATATTATTCAAATATAAACGTCTGAAACTCACATCACTGTTACCGGAGCTCCTAGTTTCGAATCGATGCGGGGTCCTTAATGATAAGTCTAAAGTTCAAACTGATAAGACGAAGCATTACGATTTTTACGTAAAAATTAAACTTTAATTCATTAATTTCCTTGTTCATTATTTAAATTGCCGTTTATTGTGATCATAATGTTCTTGTATTCCCAATACATTTATCATTTTTTTACATTATTAATATATAATAGGGTTTCGTCTATCTTTTTACATGAGTTTGCGCATATATCTACATTAGCAAAATATATATACCTACATTAAAATACGGAGTGATCTTATGATGCAGGTGCGGACTTAGATATACATAATATAGATATATAAGAATACGTAACGTCAGCCGTTAACTGTTACCGCAATTTATTGCTTTCATTTAAAAACATTTACGTTTATACTCCGAGCCATATGAGATGGCAATAACAGATGTTGAAACCTCGAAAGAGTAAAAACCTGGATAAACTACTATCAACCACTCACTTATCTATGCGTAAGTCCTACTAAATAATGTTTCGCAGGTTGGCAACATTGCCATTATTTGGAATTGTTATTATTTCGGACTGAGGGGTCAACGCCCTTTATTGCCAATCTATATGGTTCGGAGTACAACGTACTGTAAGCAATACTACCAACTACTAGGACAGCTGACTTTACTTAGAGCGTGAATGAAATGTGTAATATATATGTACCTAAAATATTTTACTTGCCACTCCATTATACACAAACTGTTGGTGCGAAAGACGTGACGTCACAGTGAAAAGTGACACATGCGTTCATTCATAGACAAAGTTGCAAAGCGTCTGTGTGTGTGTTGAGGTGACTATTAAAGTAGATTAGATATATAATTAATTGGCCATGCTTATTTTGGTTGTCTTTAGACCGGCGTGCTTAAAGGCGAAAGTTTGTGAGTGTGTATGTTTGTTACTTCTTCACGACTAAACGGCTGGAGCGATTTTTCGTCCGTTTAGTAACTAACAAAACATCACGAAAATGTGAATTTTTCAAATAAGATATTTTGTATTGATATACTGTTATACAAATACTTTTGGAATACCTTTACTGTAGTGTCGTATAGTAACAAATTTTTCAAAGATGGCGTCGCTTTTGTGAGTAGAATCGTATAATTGTGTCTTTTTTAAATTTCTTACTTGATGTTAATCGAATGTTGTAAACAAAGCTTTGTACTAATTCTTTATTATTAAATAGTTGATTATATAACATTTAACTATAAACAATATCATTCCTGTATTACTTAAAATATTTTTTCATTTGAATATTTTTTTTTTCACCAGTGCCGAAGATATGACAAATTGAAAAGTTCAAATGCATAATACACACATACATACATTACAAAAAACTCGTAAATAATAAATGTTATTATTATTTAGCCATGTCTACATAATTATAAGGTTTACATAATATAATATGATTCCAGGCCTTTTTAAAAAATTAACTGAAGTTTACCAAAATAAATGTCGCCATAGCATAATTTATTTTCTATTAATGTATTTTATATAATTTATTCCAGTTGTGGATGTTCCTAGGCTTACGTCATTGTAATGATTTTTGAATCACGTCTTATAACCGCAACAATTAAACAATACTTGTCTGATTTTGAATCATAGATTAACAAAATAACTAGACAGGCCAAAAAATATTATTATTTTATTTATTGCCCAAGTGCCCAATATAGAAATACTTGACATTGTTTAATGTTTGCGAGTAATTTGGAACATTTCTATTAGATCTGAAGTTTGTTTTTTGTTTAGGATTATGTTAAATATTGATCACAAAAAAACATCTAAAAGAGAAGTTAAATTCCGATTGAAATATATTGAATAATACGATATTCAATTAAATTTTTTTTCATAACAGTTACTCGGTTTATATATTTAAAAAAAAAAACTAAAATTTGATAAATTGCATAAAGTGATTCCAAATCGACAAATTTAATTTTTATAATAATAATTTTAAAAAATTGTTTCTTTCTTAATGTTCTTTGTAAGAAAGTATAGAACTAGATCTGAATTACAATTTTTTGTACAAACATCATGATATTTTTAATACGTATGTACTTATCATAATACTTCGCACTAAATTCCTGTGATAAGTTACTGAGAAATGTATTTATTCTGTAATATTATATAGAATAAAAATATTTTTAACTTTGACGAAAAAAAGTTATAGCTTGACCAGGAAAATAAAGAACTTTTTAACAGTCTGTGCATACTATACTAGTAAAAAAAATAGTTCCTTCTTTCCCAGCAAGGTTTCGGAGGATATTTTTTGATCTGGTTATAATAATTTAATATAAATTATCTGAATCTTAATAATTAATAGTTTTACAATTTTAAATGAAATTACTGAAATTTACACTGAATAAATCAAAATTGAATTTTGGAATTTAGCCTAACTGCGATTTACCTTCTTACGTACATAATACTTTTATTATTGTTTACTGACTGATATTAAAAAATAAAGTTATTGCATTTTTGTCGAGTCCTTCGATATTCTTGACACTGGTGCTGATTATGTTGTTTTACATAATTTGTAAGCTAAATTGAAGTCGGTTAGGTAGCCATAAAGGACTTGATTCCAGGTTGTTAAATAAATTAAAAAAAATCAATTTAGTACTATAGGTAAAGATGTGCGCCATAAACAGCATCAGTTTAATATTTTGTTCAATCAAATATTCCATTTTATCCATAAGAGTTTAGAAGAATGTCGAATGATGGTTTCAAGTTTGCGAATATGGCAACATATTCGAGTACTTTTCGCATAAAAGTTTTTTTAAACTGTAATGTCGCCATTACTGTAAATATGATGCTCATTTGTAAATAGTGGTGCGAAGAAATATTGTATTGTTAGTTGTTACGATGAAATAAAAAGTTGTGGAAATGACGATTGCTTTTTTATTTGCATGCTTTACGGGGTTCTCTTTTTTAAGTTGTACCTATAGAAAAAGTTTTAAGAAAATGCAAATAAACTCATACATCGAGTCAGTTTCACCCAAGGATATAAGACCGTCGTCCGATAGCGGTGACGCCAAAAGAGAAGTGCGGTGACGAACGAAAAAGAGACCGATATTTTCGATTGCGCGGTCATAGGTTATTTACTCTACACGAGGTAACTCTTCGAGCGAATTCTGTCCCTACAGGATACAATTCCGTTCATCACTACAAAACAGCTAGCAGGATAAAACTTACAGGATCTCCTGCGTAAGCGACACGACACATGCCCATTACACTCGCGTCCCGTCGCTACTTAGGACGCTAGTAGAACAGTTGTTTTGATTGGGTTTGTTGCGTTGGCAGCTTTGCGTCGTGTCGCATTTGTAAGCAAGCGACGCAAAGCTGCTAACATAACTGCTCTAATAACGCACCCCATTAGTGCACTATAGGTTGTAACGTACAAGAAATAAACTTTTTAAGTTATCAAAAGTTATTTATTTTGTGTTACATCTGTAAAAACGTATGCGTCAATGTCTGGCCATATAACCTTAAACCATACGCAAACTGTAAACATATTCATAACAATCCCCATCACCGACGGACCAATTCCGGTGATCATCTGAAAAAAAAGTCGTACAATACTTGTAAATTGAGCTCTTTTTTGGGGTTTTATAAAATTCACTATAAATCCAGATGTAGTAAGTTCTCACCCAGCCTATTGAATGGCCTACAATTACATCATGCTTATTTTATGGGAAGGTGATTTTGTAGTTTTCGTTGCTTCAATTCAAATACTACAACCGCACGCTCGTACTTTCTCCGTGTGGAATTAAAATAAAAAAAAACCTAAATTAAAAATAGTCAAAGTTACTCCTAATAATATTAGCTATTTGCGAATAAGAGTCCCGTCAAAATCTGTTGAGCCGTTTCAGAGATTAGCCGGAACAAATAGAAAAAAAGTTTTAAAATTGATTTTTTATGTACCTAAGTACCATATACTTTCAAATGTTTTTATTGAAAATCTGTTATTTGACGTAGCAAACAGACACTCCATTTTATTAGAATAGATTTTGCTAATTACCAGTTTTCTTGGCGGTATATGTACATATGACGAAACCATCGCGTAGGCTGGCCCGCCGGTCACCAGATGGAAGGGTAGAGATATGGACAGTGTGGCACTCAGCATCAAGTACAACGGGTTTACTTTACATTTTATTCCCTGCAAATATTAAGTAGGACAAATAAATATTTACAATATAACAAAAAAAAAAACACTTCGAAACGCGTATTCTAAGTTTTGGAAGACAGATCATCTTTTTTATAGCTGAATTTTTAAATGTAAAATAATACATTGCTTCAAGAGATAGCGCCACTTTCAGATCTGTCAATTTAGTGTAGTTGTAGTATTGCCTGAACAAAAAATAAAGAACTTGGATTGTAGGCGCAACAAGTACTTTTTTAGATTCTGTTCAAGTAATTTAATCTTTGAATCTGTTTATAGCACATTAGTATAGTCTGACCAGAATAAAATTTTTTAACAAAAAATAGAACCGACTCAAAGCGCACTAAAAAGTAAAAAATAACTGTGTCATTTAGTTGCTTTAATTTACTTAAGCATATCTATGAAGTCGGTGCCAGCAAGTTTAAGGAACATTTATTTTACGTAGTAAAGAAGTTTGTGGGTTCTAGGTAACGTCCTTGAAAGTAGAAACCTTGGCTGGCACCGACTCCTAGATATGCTTAAGTAAATTAAAGCAACTAAATGACACAGTTATTTTTTACTTTTTAGTGCGCTTTGAGTCGGTTCTATTTTTTGTTAAAAAATTTTATTTCTTACTTTTTAGTGATTTATCGCCACGTAACGTACTGGTGCTATACTGTCATAGCATATTATACGGCACTAGTAGCCAAAAAGCTACTGATACCGAGACAAAAACCGAAATCGCTGTAAGCGTGCCTCCAAAATTTGAAGAGTTCCTTCAATTTCCCCAGGATATCGTCATTAGATCCTAACATGCGGACAATGGGACCACCTTGGATGTATGCCCTTTCTAATAAAAAAAAGAATTATCAAAATCGGACAACACTGTAAAAAGTTATGCGTGGTCATACATATAAAAAAAAAAAAAAAATACGTGTCGAATTGAGAACCTCCTCCGTTTTTTTTCGTCGGTTAAAAATAAAAACTCGCCATGTTGCGGAAAAATGTAGAACTTAATTCTTCAAACTACTTACTATGGACAAATCGCTAAAAAGCCCTTGTTGAGCACTCTATTGAGGTTCCTTTGTTTTTGCCCTGAGCAGGCTATAGAAGACGTAGTAGAGTATAGAAGACGTAGTAGAGTAAGAGTATGACGACCTCCGTGGCGCAGTGGTATGCGCGGTGGATTTATAAGACAGAGGTCCTGGGTTCAATTCCCGGCGGGGCAGATTGAGATTTTTCTTAATTTGTCTTGGTCTGGCTGGTGGAAGGCTTTCGCCGTGGCTAGTTACCATCCTACCGACAAAGACGTACCGCCAAGCGATTTAGCGTTCCGGTACGATGTCGTGTAGAAACCGATAGGGGTGTGGATTTCATCCTACTCCTAACAAGTTTGCCCGCTTCCATCTTAGACTGCATCATCACTTAACATCAGGTGTGATAGCCGTCAAGGGCCAACTTGTAGTCAATAGAAAAAAAAAAAAAAAGAAGAAATTACTTAATTGCGTTTTTCTGCAATATGGGTTTTTTATTTTTCTAGCTAGGCTATAACTAATAACTTACACACAAAAATAATTCTCTTACCACATTAGCAATATGTCTTAGCATACAGCGTTCCACTGTAGGGTTACTGGCGAACTCTGTCAACATCTTGCAGAAAGCAATAACAACGCAAGCTTGAACAAGCACATGACACTCAGAGAACAGCGATAAAAACTTCTCGAATTCGTCTGTCATTTTTGTGTCTTCAAGTGAGTCAAATATTATGTTGACACTAGCTGTTAAAACGAATCATTAAACTTACTGTAGTTACTGCTCCGTACAAATCATTCTAGAATTTAGGTTGAATACAGCCCGTTTGAATTCTACGATTATATGGGCCGGCCATATTCCTACTCGACGAGGGCCATGGGGAGTAGCCAAGTAGGTACTTAGTGAGAAAAAGAGGCACAGGCGTAATAGATTACTCAGCATGTGTACGTCGCGATTAGAGCCAGAGTCCATACACTAGACAGAAGGGGTAACCTTTGAGTTTTATTTTGTGAACCCTATTTGTAGAGTGACGATATTGCGCATGTGGCTGGAAGTACATGGCAACGCACAGCTAGGGATAGAGCACAGTGGCTTAATATGGAGGAGGCTTTTACTGCGTTAAGCAGTCCTTACAAAAAGAAATTAGTATGTAACCAAAACTAACAATACTAACATAGGATAAGTTTTGAATTTAACTACTATAACTAACAATATTGTAAATTGTAATGTTTAATATTGTAAGGAAATAAAGCTATTTTTATTTTTTTTTTTATTTTATTATTATTTGTAGAGTTAGAGTCGGAGTCTTTTGACTATGATTTATAATTTAAATGGTTTCTAATTTAAATGGTTTATAATTTAAAGGTATTATTGTTAATCAGAAATAGAACAAAAAACAAGTCTATAACAATAACTTGTTACCTACTACTAACGTAGTAGGTAGAATATCAAGGTATCAAGGTACAACCGTACAAGTTTCTGATTTTTATTTTGTTACAAAAAAAAATCACATTGAGGTTTATAGGTTGGTTATATAAAGTAGGTATTTAATAAATAAACTGGGTCTTGTAATATCATTGATGACCGAAACCTATCCAACCCCCATTTGTATTAGGTATGTGGGTATGCCCAAATCTAGCCTGGCCAAAAAATAAAAAAACATTTTACGAAAAAGGGAAATAAACTATGTACAGCCTGCTAATACCGCCTTTACCTAATTCCCAGGTTTTATAATTTTTTTGGTCATGTTTATAAATAGGTTTGATACCTACTTAACGTTATTTTTAACCGACTTCAATAAAAGTAGGTTATCTATTCGACCCGTATGTATGAATATATATATATATATATATATATATATATATATATATATATATATATATCCAGAACTACCCAGTTTTTGCATATGTTAGTCTATATCAGCGTCTAAATGTCTAAGGCTTGTGTGCACAAGATTTCAGTTATCATAACCACACGTTAACATAATTACTAATAAACAGTGACCGTAAACCGGGCGGTTATCTTAACCGTGCTTACGTCCTTAACCGGTGTACGGGTTGTCGTGAACAGTAAATTTTACGTTTAGCTTATGTTAACCGTTGGGTATGATAACCGAAATCTTGGTGCACACAAGCCTAAGTGTCTAAATGTCTACGTGTACGTATGTATGTATATTTGTGTTCGCATATCTCCGGAACTACAAGTCTGATTTAAGAGTTCTTTTTAACTTACCAGTCAGAAAAACTACACTCCAATCAACATTGTTCTTCACCATGTTCCATGTCAAACAACCCTTATTTGGAAAAGTAGGTAGGGGTTCAGATTTGTCTACAATACACAGGTATTAGATAGATAGAGCAACTTTAGCGCGCAATAAAAAACAAACAGCGTTTCCCTTTCGTTTTTCTTTTAAAAAAATATTCAAGGTACCTACTCATTTACCGTTTTGTTTTTTAAGAAACTTGAGGCATGTTAAGTTTGTAGGTGCCACGAATAATATGAAAACAGAAATTATACTCGGCACAGATGTATTCATAAACCTGAAAAAAAAGATTTTTCATGGTTACTTTGCAGTATATTAAGTATTAGTGATACCTCGGTAATTAGGAAAACAGAGACGTTACGGCAAGACTTTAAATAAACCGTCCTATATTTTACCTAGTGTCCAAATAATTTAAATTATTAGTTGCAAAACGATAAATTATTTCTCCTGATTTCCCCATTTTCTTAATTTCCTCAACTTGTTATTGTTTAACATAATATGTAAGTGCCTACATAAAACACAGTTCAATACTCGATAAGGATATGTATAAATGGGTTAAAAACTCAAGACCGTGAATTACCGTCTGGTATTAAATTTGTCTTCATCAGTATGTGAAGTTGCAGTATATATCATTCCTTGGAGAATCGCACCCACTAGAACTGTAACACCTACAATCTTACAAACAATAATCCAATATGAGAAACATCAATTATTTTAATTATGTGAAATTATAATAAAGCAAATTTTAGGAGGGTTATTCGCACGAAAAATATATAAAACGATACCATTTCATGAAATGTAACAACCCCCATCTGCTGATACTGCTCGTTGAGCATTACTGAGATGAACTGCTCTTCATCATTGGTTAAGCTGGCTTGCAGAGCCGTGTAGTTACGTACTCTGTAATGTACGTTGTATGAAACTAAGTAATTTATATTATTCCCTAAACTATATGGAACTTGCTAGGAAATTCCAACGTTCAAAATTATTTTAGTATAGACTATTTTATAGCAATCTAGCTTTTGAGGCAGTGAAATGCAGTAACGAATCCCTCACGAAAGCAAAATGGGGTGTGGATTTCATCCAACTCCTTACAAGTTAGCCCGCTTCAATCTTAGATTGTATCATCACTTAACATCGGGTGTCATAGCAATTAAGGGCCAACTTGTAGTCGATAAAACAAATCGAATGTGTTTCCGGAAGGGTAGGTATATGGGATTCCCCGGATATGCCGAAATAGCCACTGTATGACGTACCGACATTTTAGGACAACCTACAGACAACGATTTGCCTGTTTATGCTTATTTTCCATACTTAGTACCTATTCCATTTTCATATGATTAAAATTTACCTTAACATTCCCAAATAATAGAAATTTAGCCACAAATACAGGAAAATTTCCATCACGATAACACTTGGTAGAGCTAGCAGCAAGTAGCGAGGTGACTCTAATTTTGGTCCGTTCGGGAAAATTCTGTAACCATTTGTTATAAATGTTTCCTTGGCCCTATCATGGATTGCAATCTATCGTGGAGGCCACAAGTTGCTCAAGTAAGCAAGAAATTTTTTAGCGCATTTGGGTCCTTAAAAAGATGGAGTAATCTGCTGCCCATTAGAACTAAAACTTTACTGGTGAATGCTCTTCTTCCTATCTTAGATTATGCTGATGCCTGTTACCTGGACTTGACCGAAGACCTCCTGAACAAACTCGAACGGTTGCAAAACTTGGGCATTAGGTTTATATTTGGCCTTAGAAAATACGATCTTGTGTCCGAGTTTCGCAATAAATAGCGCAATCTTCATGTCCTTTCACTTTTATATTCTATCCTTTTCCATCCTTGGACTTACCTTAAGGAGCGATTTAATTTTCTTGGACCCTGCACAGGGCCACACGGTCTAAAATGTGCTTGCTATGTCTAAAGGTACTCAGATTTTTTACCATTAAGGCTGCTACATTATGGAACGCGCTTCGATGAATAGACGCCTAAATCACTGGCTGTATTTAAGAATCGTGTTAAGAGGCTTATCTATCATTATAATTGTCACATAAGTATTATTAGTATTTATTAAATATATAGGTATATGTATATATAATAGGTATTTATATTTATCGATATATGTAGTATGTATATTATTATTGGTAGTTTATTTAATTAGTTGCATTATGTTGATTATTAGTATTGCTCCGTCACACAATAATTCTTCCTTAGGATGGGTAGCCTGGAAGAGATCACTTTTAGTGATAAGGTCGCCCTTTGCTTTTTATATACGCTATATCTTATTGTATTGTTTCTTGTTTTTGTTTTTTTTGCAATAAAGTTGTTTATTATTATTATTATTATTATTATGTTTCTCTCTTGTAGTTACTAAAATATAGATACGGATATAACCAAAATATTTTCGGTCACGGTTTTTTTGTCATTATGTAATAACATGTCGGTGCTAGAAGCACCGATAAAATGACGTCTCAATTAATTTTACTTCATTAACAACAAAAAGTCTTGACCGGTTTAATAGCTGATATTCAACTCATATTCACAAGCTTTGGAATTTCCCCATTTGTGGTATGTTTATTTTCGTATATACCCCCATATCATCCTATGGTCGCATTTAATTAAATGCCACTGCATAAAATGGCTGAACTAAATAAGTTAAGATGTTCAATTCAGGGTTTCGTACTTATACCTACCTTTACCTACCTCAAAACTTAAAAGATGGAATATTCTAAATCAGTAAACAAAACGATCTTATATCTTATCTCATCGTTTTGTTAACTGATTTTCTATACTTTTTTCTAATTTTTCGTTTTACACGTGGAGAAATTACTTAAATTGCAATTAATATCTTATACTCCGTGGCGAACACCTAAGGAAGCGTACAAACTGTGCTTGTATCTTATATCTTTTAAACATATTGGCAATAATTAGTCTTTTCTAATCTAACCTATGACTTTTATGTTGTACACAAAAATATAACTAACCATATACAATGAAATATTAAAAAAAACTTACGCTGCGCAATAGTTAATAAAAATTTGATTCGTCTCACTGCCAATAAAAGTTGCCATTCCACCTAAAATTAATACATAAAAATACAAAAAATATTATTAAAATTCATAATCATAATAATTTAAATTTTTACAATACCTATTGTTGAAGAATATGCGACACCAATGAAGTAAAAAACTGTGAAATCCGAAGGTCTTGGAATACTACAAAAAATTAACTTAGATTAAAAGTAATGTAATAAAATTTAATGTAATTAAATCGTGTAAATTTAAAAATAAATTGTTATTTTCTTACCTTTTCTCATTACCATCACTTGAGTATGCTGAGGTTTTACCTATCATTTCGGTGGTTTCCAAAACTCCCATCTGAAAAATCCAAAGTAGGCTTTAATTTAGTACAAACAGTATTATTTTGTTTACCTGCTGTCAGGCTTTACCAATGTTAATCTAAAAAATTTTTTTATATTTTTGGTACATGCTACACACAGGAAAAAAGAAAATTTAAATAAAAAAGTACGTATAAATATGATAGAAAATATGTATATTAAATGTTGAACAAACTTTTTCCAGTTCCTTCAAGATAGCTTTGACCAATGGCATCATGAGTCCGCACGCCATGCAGTTACTGACCCATAGAGATAGAAGAGTGGTTGTCATAAATATTATGAAGCTTAATCTGTAATTAAAAGCATACACGTATATATTGAAGAAACCTGTAAACGGATAGACTTAATTCTTTATTATAAAATAGTGCAGAGACGAATCGAAGAGACAAGATATCACTTTTGCCAATAAAGAATTTATTTATATTTCCCATCACTAAAATACACATAAACAAAATGGAAGAATTGACAAACTTGACGCTTCACCTCCAGTCTGAGTTAAACCTTATTATATGCCACTGTATTTGTTGGAATGTTCGTCCGTGTAGGTACTCTAGTCTCTATCTAGCTCAAAAACTTGTAGACCTATTTGGATAATTTTTGTTGCATAATATCAGGAATTGTCCTGAACAGTGCAATATCTACTTCCGGTTTCTATTCGTCAACCGGAAGTGATTGTACAAATTTCAAAAATCATGAAAGGCGTGCCTTTTCCCTGAATTTCACGCTGATTTTTAAATGTAAAATAGACGAATATTAATATAAAACATAATTATATTAATATTAATATATACAGTAGCGAGCGGCATTTGATACTTTATCAATATGAAAAACATCTACACAAAATTAACCGGATTTAAACAGACTGCACTACAAAGTGGGAACGCGCCGTAAGTAGCTTTAATCTAAATACAGTATAAAACTGCAGGAAGTAAAGACTTTGTTTTGTAGTATGTTAACAAAAAATGCTTAGTTAGTAGCACTAGGTACTATGAAGGAAACCACCATCTCGGATCGGATAAAGTTAAGTAGATTATAATATTGAAGAAGCAGACCTTGGCCAAATATCTAACATCAGCTTATCGCAATAAATTAAGTTGAGGATAGGAATGATTAAATTATTACGATGACGTTAAAGGTAACCTTTTCGGTTTGATGGAGTTGGGCAACTGACTATTCTGACGTAATACGGTAAACATTGACTGCATTAATTATGTTTTTTCATACAATATATTATTAATTATGCTCATGTTGTAAAGAGTAAAAAAAAACCTCGCGCCTTTCGGTTACAAAAAATTATAAATACAAATCTCTATATTGATAACAAACCTGATCATAAACCTCATAGTGTTTCAGTTCGAACGCAACCTCTAAGTTTTATTGTATTATGTCTATGATTTAATTTTATTTTACAAAATAATTAGAGACGATGATAAGAAAGTTCGCACAACTAATCTCAAGCTTTGAAGATACGCAAAGCTCCTATCTTAGCCTACAACACTTTTGTTATCACCATCTTACAATGATATCTACTTAGAACTAAATACCTACCTAGTCATATGAAGAAATTCAATACTAAGCTGCTATTTTATCTTTTTGTTATTTTGGGTTAAATTAAAAGAAGATGTTCCTGTTTATGCATATGTCTTTATTAGGAAGTATAAAAACGTATTTAAGTCATACCAATCATCGAGTCCTCTCACAAGAACCAATACGACGAACTGCGTAAGTATCATGGCGGTGCTGGTTACTATTTTGTTCTCTAAAATCTATTTGTATAGAGCGTTTTTGAAGATTGGTACGACTTAGTTTATGGACAAAGATTTAGGGAGAGTACCTGAAATGTGAACATCCGAAAGTCATCAGTATTTTCAACGCTGCTCGTTTATGTATGTTGCTGTGCTCCACGGCTAGAATCACCGCCATCATACTAAAGCAATCGACCACCGAGTTGCTTATGTTAATCTGTTCATTTAATTTAAAACTGATTTAAATATCTCACTTACGTCTTGATCTTTATTATAACGATTATATTACGTGACGGCCGAGTGGTGCAGTGGGTAGTAACCCTGCTTCTGCGTCCTAGGTTGTGGGTTCGATTCCCACATCTGGAAAATGTTTGTGTGATGAGCATAGATGTTTTCCAGTGTCTGGGTGTTTATCTATATTTTTAGTTTAAAGGTAAAATATTCTGTTCTATAATATTATATTATAAATATAATCATTATATGAAAAAAATCATAACACATTATGTTTAAAAGAGATGTTTCTATTTTAATTATATAAGTAGGTAGTATTGTACATAAGGTCTTCTTGATTTTAGAGGTGAGTTTTGCTGTTTCGATAACGAGAATTAAATGTATTTATACACTCATAGGTACGCACAAATAAAAAAAGAAACAATATTCAGGTACAAAATAATGTTATGATTTTAAGTGTGCTAATTTTTACCTACTTATTAAGAAATACTTAATTGTAATTAATTAGAATTTGAATTCGGTTACAAAGAGAGATCTACCTCCCCGATAAATTATTGTTTTTAAATTACTTTATAAAGCTAGTTTATTTTCAGCTTAAAGGTAAAACACCTTAAAGTATGTCAGTGCCGTTGTAAATAAATTCCGATAACCTTACTGTATTGATTACTCTAAAGTTGAATGCTTCCATTATTGTAAACATCACTATTGGAAGCAACGAAGTGACGCCTGGTTGCAAAACATTTCCTACAAAGAAAGCTGCCGTCACGAGGAAAATATAGAAACTTTTGTATGCCTGAAAATAAATTATAAGTAAACAAGTAAGACCAAACATAAAAAGCTTTGACTTAATAATCTTTAAATTAAAGTGTTGTTGCTTACTTACATTATTTTGCCCTATAAAAGCAATCGGCATAAAAATTAATGGCGTAAACATACTAAATATCGTCCTTTTATAAATCCTCAGATATCTTTTGAACCGATCCTTATTTGTAACTATTACAAGATCGCTTTCGCTGAAAATATTAATTAAAATATATTGATAGCCAAATTGTACAATATCAAAATTTTAAATATTAACTTACGAGCTATCCGAATTCATAATTCTGATTTGAATTTAAGTGTTTAGTAACATAATAATGTAATCGTAGCAACAAAATCTAGTTGGTTCTCACACTTAAGAATATGTTTAATTAAAAATGGCAACATTTTTAGCTCAAAGCGCACGAGCCCATAGCCATTATGCATCGTGCGTCACGAAAAAGTTGCGAGTTCTAAACAGCTGTCAAAACGAAAATCAAATAATCAATTTAGTTGTCAAAAATATTGCGTAGGGGTAGGGTGTATTTCATTGAAAAATTCATCGCGCATTTATCGGAATATTTTCATAATAAATAAAAATTTAAAAATTATTTAATACATATATAACAATGGTTGTAGATTTAGAATACGATTTCAATGCAGCAATTGCGTCTATGGACATATTTTCCCAACAAGATTTCGATAGTTTAAAACAGTGGACTCAAAAGTTAGATAAATCAAAATATGTGCCAAAGGATCTTACAGATAAGCAGTTGTTACTTTTCTATAATGCTTGTTACGGGGACTTGGATAGAACAAAGGGGTGCATTGAGAGGTATTACCAGATAAGGAAGAACGCTCCTGAGATGTTTGACAACAGAGTTTTGAATTCGGACGAAGTGCAGCCGACAGTGGAAGCTCTGTAAGTGATTTAATATATTTACTGGTCATGGGTATAGTACTCCTACTCCCTGGTTTACCACATTAGGAGAACACTGTAAATAGATGATGTTGCTTAGAAAAAGCGGCTTCCATCAACTTAAATCCTCCAAATCTGTAGGAATCAGTTTCTATTTTATTTCTTTATTAATGAAATAAATAAAGAATAAATCATTTTGAGGACAGTGACTAAAGTTTATAAAATTGTGAAACATACAATTAATTAACTAAGAGATAAGGCTACCTTTTTTAAGAACCAGTTCTACTTAATGCATTTTATGTCTCTGTTCTATGTTTTTCTTCGTTGTGGTGTATAAATAAATAAACAAATTATTTTTATAAAATTAATTTTAACACCTATAAATGTTTTTTTGTGAATAATATTTTGAGGATTACCAATCAAATCTTTTTTTGTATAAATTGTAAAAAGTGATGGTAATGACATGACAATATTCTAACAGACAGACATCAAATTAAATTTATTTATTTCAAGTAGCTTGTTTTAGGAACACTGCCAGACTTGACTTGTAAGTCAAATCAGTCAGTGTAATGACTCAACCAGTTCGGAAAAGCAGGGTCTGCTGAGAAGAGCCAGCAAAAAACAGCATTAGTTATCCTATTTTGTGTACATTAAACCAGAGACTGCTCAAAATCCGAGTTATTATGTTATTAAAATAAATATTATTTTTAAATTAAAATTAAATATTTTATTTTATTAAAATGTTATTAACAAATTGTCCACAATCAAACTTCTTCTTTTTCCTGGGCCTTTACTGCACTTGGCCATTATGTTAGCCATTGTGCGTTATTCCCCTCCAGTCTAGGTCCTCTCTGGTTTATTTCAACCAACCAAACTTGCTCCAGAAGCTAAGCAGGCCACACAGGTCACCAATTGCCATCCAATACAATACTACCATATTGGATGCAAAATTGAAAGCACTAGAGCCATTTAAGTAGTAGTACAGTTATTTGTGACAAAACTTGTCCATGAAAGTAGTACCACAATGCCTTCCTGAAAAAAGGACTTCTGCAATTTTTTTAGACTATTTTCACCATTTCTTATGGGAATAAATGGAATTAAACTTTGTCTGTGTGTTGTGCTATACTATAATCTATCACTGTCCAATTTTAGTCCTTCATTCTGCTTATCAGGATTTAAGAGAAGAGTATTGTTATTGATAAGAGTTGAGCCTTCTGATATAAAAAATCAGTATAGCAAGTTCTTGAAATGACCTAAACAACCATATCAGTAGAACTTGAACTATAATTCAAGGTTCCATCAGCTACATAGAGCATTAAACTTTCGTTGCATTTAAGTAAAGGATAGAGTTATATTTTAAATTTCACCTTTACAATATGTCATACAGAGGTTTATTCATAAAACAGTAACTGAAATACAAATTATTCCAAAGAAAGCATCTATGTGTACAATATTCAATAATTTACAGTAATTATAACAATTTAATAGCTTTACAACATTTGTCATGTGTTATCTTAGAATATGTAAGTTTTTATCTTGTTTTTGGGTCATATCAACCAAATTAAGTGAAAATGCCAAGAATCTTATATGTAATTACTAATTAGTAAGTAATAATCATCTTTTGTTACAATCAAAGATGATAATACTTGTTGTTTTGTGAAATCTAATCTACAGAATTCAGTAGGTGTACTTTGCCCTGTATTGAATTCAGGACATTTTAAATAATGGTCAGGTCAAGAGTACGACCCTAAACTGACAACCTTGTTTGAAAGCATTAATGAGAGTGGAAGAAGCTAAGGAAGTATGCAAGGTCTGTGGCAAATAGAAGGATGTAGTCTCTGCTTACCCCTATGGGAACGAGGCGTGATGCTATGTATGTATGCATTTGTAAATTATAGTAGTCTTGTCGTCCTCGTGGCGCAGAGGTACGTGCGGTGGATTTATAAGACCAAGGTCCAGGCTTCAGATTCCTGGCCAATTGAGATTTTCTTAATTGGGCCAAGTCTGGCTGGTAGAAGGCTATGTCTGTGGGTAGTTACCCCCATACCCTATGTGCATCATCATCATTTTTAGTCTATTAACGGTCTACTACAGGACCAGGTCTCCATCCTTATAGGAGAGATTATATGGAGCGTAGACCCACAACTCTGCTCCAATGTGGGTTAGCGGGCTTAGGATAATAATGTATGTGATGCATCAATAAAGGGCGAAAATCGTGGTTTATGAGGTTCAACAGCCACTCCTCCCTCATTATAAGTTTAAAATAATCACATCTCCATAAAACTAAAACCTGGCTATGCACATCTGCGTCATTACTTAGAACACACTTTATATTTGCAATCATTCTTTATTATTTACAGAATAAACCATCTTTAATCAACAAATTAATAAACTCCTTGGCCCAACATATTTACCATACTGTTACAAGGTTGGGCCAATGTGCTAGAAAGTAAAAAATTACCAAGGCCCTGAACAAAAGGCCAAACAGGGTTATAAAATATTATCTATAAGTATAAAGTAACTATGATTACTTAAATGCCAGGATGTCCTAAACATATCATACATCCTCACTATTTAATAGTAAAAAAAGACAAATGAATTAGTAGTTTTGTTGGTTATACCACTTAAGATGAGCGGAATGGATCTGGATGAACTTTGGCTTTGATAGATTATATATAGTACTTAGAAGGTAGTTTTTCGATGTAGTGTAATAAAATAAATAAATTCCGATATTATAGGATACATGGTTGAAACTCTGAATCTTGTCTAGGAAATATTTTTAGTTGTACGAGTAAGTATGGGTAGAGCTTTTTATGGTAGAGCTCATACGCGAAAGTTTTACCGGTCATATTTCTGCTGTCAAACAGCATATTATGCTTTTTATATTCAAAGGTTTATACACATATAATACATGTTGCCTAGTGCTTACATCCCGCACTTCACATCGGTGAATCACACATGTACGAGTTGCTAATGAGTAACTGAACATCGGGATTACTCGCAAACGCACCATTTTGAAACAAACGTAAAGAAAAGTTCAGCGTCTTTAGACAAACCCACTTACTCGTACCCAGTACGTGATCGGTTGTAAAATTTATTAATAAGTGGTTACCTACAACATTATCTATACATAGGGTATATAATAAACTCAAGAATGTTTTTATTCCTAGAACGTGTAATCAAATTGCAACGATACGATAATGGTATACTACATTACGCTGTACACCATTGATTGCACAAGGTTTGAAGCTATGTTATAATGTTAGTCATTGAATTTAATGGGTAAGATATCCGAAGATAGGGGTCGATTCTAGGGATATCGATTCGTAAGTAATTGCCTTCGCTGACATCCCTTCATTTTTTCTCGCTTAATTATTTTGTTTTCCATTGTAAACTATTGTCTATGGCGTTAACTTACGCCATAATACGCAGTCGAGCGTGGGACGGAAAAGCGCATTGCACAATGCGGCAGTTGTGGGTATCTCGTATTCTCGTAGATATACTTACGTAGAGGGTAACTCTGGCCTACTCTAACGTGTTTCTTCACCTGTTGGGTCTTCGACCGGACATATACCATGCTTGGCCCTGGAAATGTCTGCCCGAGTTTAATTTAAATTAAATTTAGGCCCTAGATTAGTTCACCTCAGGTTCGCTTAACTTGAAAATTAACAAAATTTAAAAGAGCAACTGCTAATTTGCTAGCCAGCTTTTCTCGGTAGAATCCGCCTTCCGAACTGATGGTAGAGTCAATCAAACAGAAATTTTCTATGTACTAAAACTTTTAGTAGGAGAAAATTTTTGTTTGCAGTTCTTCGCTACGAGTATAATTTTTTTTATTACCTGGACTACATACACCTGATACATATGTAATGGTCTTGTGGCGACAATCAAATAGTGTCAAATGTTGTGATTTCGGCAAAAATGCGGTCTTTTTTTTTGGGCAACATTACTTGGCGGTCGTCTAAGCCAGCAGGATGGCAATGAGCCACGGCTGAAGCCTAACATATGGGCACATAGTTATGTTAACATATTGAATATTGTTTCTTTTATGTTTAAAGTATCGCAATGTACCATGTTAAATATAGTAAGTTTAGTTTAATGATAGAGAATTGTATAAACACATTAAACGTAGCAAGAACCTATACATGAAATAAATAATTCAAGGCTACATACCCAGTCCATACACTTGTTATACCTACCTATAAGTTTATATATTAACAAATGTTTTCGTTATCAAGTGCGAATTTTGTAATAGGTATATATAAATTATTATTCGTTGAAATAGCCTTTACTCGCAAAATCTGTTCTTAATGTGATCTCATTTTAAGTTAATCAAATGAAACTTTAAATAACAAAAGAAGTGTGGTAAGTAGATTTTAAAATACCTACAATCAATTTTTTTTTAATTATGGACCTTTTTTATGTTCCGCTAAATATGCCGGTGTTTTTATGACTATCGATCCATCCAAATCAGATCAATAGTTTTAGAGAAATGGCGAACATACAATATACATGACACAGGGACGTAAATGAATACAATCTCGACGGCCGAGTGGCGCAGTGGGTAGTGACCCTGCTTCCGCGTCCTAGGCTATGGGTTTGACTCTCACATCTGGAAAAATGTTTGTATGCTGAGAATAGATATTTTCCAATGTCTAGGTGTTTATCTATATATTATTTGTATTTATGTATAATATATATTCAAAAAATATTCATCAGTTATCATAACTCAACTACTTACGCATACTTTGGGGCTATATAGCGATGTGTGTATTGTCCTATACTCGTATAATATTTAATCTCCATGAGCTTTAAGTATATATTCTCAGGCAATACTTTAGGCTAGTTTAGTTATCAATATTTAGTTATCAATATTGATCAAGAAGTATTGTATCGATACCTATTGACGCCAGATCGATACAGATTAATCGACCGATTGATCGAGAAGCATCATTGTAATGGTACATAATAGCGACATGAAAAAGTGTGAGAATTGTCACGAAGAACAATAGAGGTAGTCCGTCTAGCCCCAGAGCTAGTGGGAAATATTTAAATAAAAAAAGAAATATAAAAACTCTTTGTTACACAAAATTGTAACAAATACTAAAATAATAAAAAAATAGTACTAGAATAAATTTATTACGCAGTAAATCTTCAATGGGATTACCACTAGATAGTTACATGGCTTTTGTTTTGCAGGACTTTTATATTATAAACGCGAAAGTTTGTAAGTAACGGATTGATGGATGTTTGTTCATCTTTCACGCAAAAAATATTGAATGGATTTTTATCAGAATAACACATAGGCGGAACTACGCGGGTGAAATCGCGAGTGACTTCTAGTGTAGAATTTAGGTACAGTTTCCATTATTTCCTGTCCTTTAAGATGTTAAAGACGACCTCCGTGGCGCAGTGGTATGCTCGGTGAATTTATAAGACGGAGGTCATAAGTTAGATTTGTCTTGGTCTGGCTGGTGGGAGGCTTTCGCCGTGGCTAGTTACCAACCTATCGACAAAGACGTACCGCCAAGCGATTTAGCGTTCCGGTACGATGTCGTGTAGAAACCGATAGGGATGTGGATTTCATCCTACTCCTAACAAGTTAGCCCGCTTCCATCTTAGATTGCATCACTTAACATCAGGTGTGATAGCAGTCAAGGGCCAACTTGCAGTCGATAAAACAAAAAAATAAATAAAGCTACATTTGATTCTGAATCCTCTGTATCAAAAATAATATGAGGGTCACTGTTAAATGTGGGTATAAGTATTTACGTTCTTGTTTATCTTTATCCACTTGTTCAGTTAAAAGCCTCCTCAACCAGTATTGCACTCACATTATCCTTACTAATATTATAAATGCGAAAGTTTGTCAGCGAATCCCTGTAACCCGCAGCGGATGTCTATCGGCTGATGATGATGATGATGATGACATTAAATCTTGTTCAGAATTAACCATGAGATGTACGTGATTTCGTTTACTTAACAAACTATTCCTCCTAATTTTGAAAAAAACACAGATTTTCGAACCTTAAACCTATTCCCTTAACGTGAATTCAACTGCATAAGTTACTTATTAACAACTGCAAAATAGAGAAATAAACGTTTAACTCATAAAAAAATTAAATGAATATGCTAATTACTTATTTATATTATATGCTAATTACTAACTGCCTCGTTGGTCTAGTGCTTAGCCTATATGACTTCGATCACGAAATCCACCACCACCACAAGTCCACCACCACCACAAGCCCACCACCACCACAAGTCCACCACCACCACAAGTCCACCATCACAGACCACGTCCTAGGTTTATCGCTCTGCTATAAAATATTCAGTACAATTCAAGCCCGGAGTCGGGAAGTTGAAGATCTTCTGCCTCGGAGAGCACGTTAAGCCGTCGATCCCAGTCACTACCATCAACATCTGATAGTGATCGTTAATAATGGAACATGTTTATCTTTATAATTTGCAATAAAGTTTTTAAAATAAAATAAAAATAAATTATTACGCTCTATATCGCCTCTCGTATGAAGATGGAGGCCTGGCTCTGTAATGGGCCGTTAATAGGCTGATGACTACGATGATGATGATCTGCTTACTTTCTTTTTGTCCGGTGCCTGTATGCATTGTTCAACAGTATTCGTACTGCATACAAGGATCACGAATATCGTATAATTCATTGAGATTTTTTAAAACAAAACCTTTATTGAAGTTACAATATAACACACGAGCTCTTAGTTTACTTTGCACTCGCACGGGTACAGCATTTACGTTAAATCCTATATATTCCATGTATAATTGTTAAATAAATTATTATTAATTGTTATCTGTCGTACCGTTGATTAACATAATAGCTTTATAGCACTAGGATGAATACGTACCTACTTTGTTACATGTTCGTTCTAGGAAATAGATTTTAATTGTACCTAGTTAGATAGTAAATAAAAAATATTTATTACCTAGCTAACTGGTGGCCGTAGTGGATTTATATAAGGCGGATACCCTAGGTTCCCGGCGGGGCAGATTGAGTTTTTCTTAATTTGTCTTGGTCTGACTGGTGGGAGGCTTTCGCCGTGGCTAGTTACCTTCTTACCAACGAAGACGTACCGCCAAGCGATTTAGCGTTTCGGTACGATGTCGTGTAGAAACGGAAAGGGGTGTGGA
Organism: Mycalesis mineus; assembly: GCA_034621355.1. NCBI lineage: Eukaryota > Metazoa > Arthropoda > Insecta > Lepidoptera > Nymphalidae > Mycalesis > Mycalesis mineus. Next base: position 18,195,070 of record CM067888.1, on the reverse strand, counting down.
TTTCATCATACTCCTAACAAGTTATTCCGCTTCTATCTTGAACTGCATCATCACTTAACATCAGATGTGATAGCAGTGCCAACTTGCAATAGATAAAAAAACTGCACTGCGATTTAAATTGTTGTAAAAATAAAATTAGTAAATAATTTTGGATAACCTTCGTCAATAAATCTTTTCAAAAGCAAAAATAGTTTTAGATTTTGTATTTGTAGACATTAACACGTCTATGCAAACAATAAAATATTTATAATGAACAGCTCATTAATTTTATGTGCCTATTGTATTTAGCGCTGTGGACGAATCTTTATTACTAGGATATGATGCAATTTTTATTTATTAAAATATTTTTCAAAAACTTATCGTATGATTTCGAATATTTTTTGCATTAAAAGTGACAAACGGACAAAGATACTTTCACGTTCAAAATAATATTGTATAAAAAATTTTAACAAACAAATTATCCGACTCAAAACGCACTAAAAAGTAAAAAGTTACTGTGTCATTTAGTTGTTTAATTTACTTAAGCATATCTATGAAGTCGGTGCCAGCAAGTGTAAGGAATATTAATTTAACGTGGTAAAGCAGTTTGTGGGTTATAGGTAATGTCCTTAAAGTAGAAACCTTGGCTGGCACTGACTACCGTATACCTATACTCTCATAGTATATTATACGGCACTTGTAGTCAAAAAGCTACCGATACTTACACAAAAACCGAAATCGCTGCAAGTGTGTCTATAAAATTTGAAGAGTTCCTTCAATTTTCTCAGGATATCATCATCAGATCCTAATATGATGAGAGTGGGACCATCTTGGAAGTGTGTCCTTTCTAATAAAATTTATCAAAAATTGGACTACTCTGTAAAAAGTTATGCGTGGTTATACATAAAAAAAATATACGTGTCGAATTAAAAAGCTCCTTTTTTTTCGTCGGTTTAAAATAGATATCATCATCATTATTAGCGTTCACTGCTGGACATAGGCCTTTTTAGGTACTTCCAAACACATAGATCTTGAGCCGCCTGTGGCCAGTGGCTCCCGGCGACACGTTTAATGTCGTCAGTTCACCTTGTGGGCGGTAACATACACTGCGGTTTCCAGTGCGGGGTCAGTTCAAACGTCCATCAGCTGTTCGAACTACGTGCCCATTGCCACTTCAGTTCTACGACTCGCTGAGCTATGTCTGTTACGTTGGTTCTTCTGCGGATCTCCTCATTTTTGATTGTATCACGCAGAGATACTCCGAGCATTTCTCTTTCCATCGCCCGCTGAGTGACTTTTAGCCTTCTCAACATAGATAATATAACAGTAATTAAATCGTCGGTTGGTCCCTTGTGAAATCTTAGTCAAGCGTGAACTCTGTATCAAATATATTAAAATAGAAAACAGCGTTTTGCGCAACGATTATAATTGTTCTACTCTGTTAGTGAAGCATTTAAATTTTAAAGTATCTGAAAATGCATGTAAGTAGGTATATTTCTTTACAATAAATAATTTCTAATCGTAATCCGATATCTTATCACAGACTATTCGAACAGAGACTACTAGAGAAAAGCAGCGTATTCGAACGCCTTTTTCATAGAAACTTTCTTTCTGATTGATTTTCTTAATTGATCCTGGTCTGGCTGGTGGGAGGCTTTGCCTGAAGCTAGTTACCACCTGCCGGCAAAGACGTACCGCCAAGCGATTTAGCGTTCCGGTACGATGTTGCGCAGAAACCGAAAGGGCTGTGGATTTTCATCCTACTTCTAACATAGTCCGCTTCCATTTTACATTGCATCATCACTTACCGTCAGATGTGATTGCAGTCAAGGACGAACTTGTAATCAATAAAAAAAATGTAAATAAAAGACCGGGATGCGAAAGCGTTCATCCTGATCTTTCGTAGGCCTAAAAATATCGTCATTTTTTCAAGATTTTTTTTTCTTTTTTTGTTTGTTATACTTTTCAACAATGATTTATTTGTTTTAAATCGTATTGATGGTTCGTCTATACATCCTAAAAAAACCGTTATCATAAAATAGATCTTCTTTAAAATTTTCGCATGGTACTATAATTGTCTCCTCATCAAACTTCATCCGTATCCGTATTAATATAGAATAATAAAGTGTTTATTTGAATAAACAAATTGCTTGACTTTGACTTTGAACTCGTTCAACAATTCATGAATTCAACTGGGAATCGGGTTCGTTCACAAATGGAGGTCGAGTTGCGTCACTGGCTCTAGCCTCTAGCTGAGTAGTTCGTACTTCGTTCAAGGTTCCTTCAAGTTTGAGTGCTATGCCAGTTACAGTTACAATAAGCTTTGGTAGCCCAGTATATGATTCGAAGATTGTAAATATTTTTTTAAAGTGGGTTAATGAGTGCCTTATTTAAAATACGTATTTAAGTCATTCAATTGTATTATAATTATTATTTTCGAAAATTCACCTTTTAACACTATTTCTGTTGTCGGGTATATCTTATTTAAATTAATTAATAACTTATTTAAACTTCCTTATAGAGAAGTTTAAATAAGATATTAATTAATTTATTTTTATTTATTAGATATTATTATATTATAGGTAAGTTTTATTAGAAATATCCCCACTCCTAAAAGGAGGGAGGCCTGGCCCTGTAATAAATAGGCTGATAATGACGATGATGTTAATTTAAACTTGCTCTATTATTATTTATTAGGTAATTACTTGACGTTCTGTTAGTAAAATTTAGTACTGTTTGCATTTTGCAATGCACGTAAAAGTATAGTAAGAGTCCCGAAATGTTGGAGTAATCTCACTCACGATTTATATTAATCTGATTCCAGAGAGTATGCAGTTCTTCCGGAGAAGTCTTGCGCGGGCTATGACCTGATCTACCACCGCCTGCACAGCACCGAGCCGTCCAAGTACCATCTGGAGCCCGGCTGCAAGCTGCTCTTCATGACTGTTGGTAAGTACGTTATCTATGAGTATGAAGACATAAGGTTTACTTCTGAATATATTAGCGTTTATTAGGTAGATGTAGTAGTAGACCGCCTCGTTGGTCTAGTGGTTAGCCTATGTGGCTTTGATTACGAGGACCTGGGTTCGATTCCTGGGTCGGGTTACGGAATAATTTTGAGCTTTTCATGAAATGTTCAGTACATTCCAAGCCTGGAGTCTGAAAATTGGTGGTGTTACACCCCGTGCCTCGGAGAGCTCGTTAAGCCGTCTTCGCCTACGCCCGCCAACCCGCATTGGAGCAGCGTGATGGGCGTACGTTCCATATCCCCTCTCCTATAAGGAGGGAGGCCTGGCCCTGTAGTGGGCCCTTAATAGGCTGATAATGATGATGAATGATGACGTAGGCGTAGTAGTAGCTAGGCAATGTGATAACGCCGGCTCTATTCGGCAGACTTTGCGTTCTGAACCAGTGGTAGAGTGATATACGCACTGACAGGTTTGACTTTTCAAAAGTGCTTGTATTTGAAATAAATGATTTTCATTTTGAAAAAGCAAGTCCGAAAAAGAAATTAAATGAAGCTGGTGAGATGCTTCGGCCATGGATAGTTGCCACCTTGCCGTACAACGACGTATCGCCAACTGATTTAGCTTTCGGGACGATGTCATGTAGAAACCGAAAGGGGATGTGGATTTCGTAAGGTCAATCTTAGATCGAAGCGGGCTAACAGGTGTGAATGCAGTCAAGGACTAACGTAGTAAATATAAAAAAAGTTCTATATCTAAGTTTGTTTTTAACATCATAAAAAGCTCTTAGAATGTTTTAAAGCCGCGTAACTTTCAGCCGCCATTACAAAGTTTCGGTAACTTAGCCCTTATTGTAGCTATACATAATTACTCGCACAATGTAAGTTAAGTTGCGACCTTGCGTCGTATACACATGATTAAGTTATTATGCGAGCGGTCAAATATTCCGTGTGGTTCACATGCTCTTGTGAAATGAATAATGATTGCAACACAAACTATCCGGTATAACTATTCTATATGTTTGTTTATGTTATTTAATGATTAATTGTTTTTGTTAAAGTTTTTACTTTTGCTACCGCAAAAATATATTTAGATTAAATTTTAAATATACAGAACAAATTTTTTTTTTTTAAGTGGGCCAATTTTTCCCTGGGAAAGCGAGACAGTTTGTAAGTGCAATCTTCCCACCCACAACTTTTGGTCACGTTTTCACACATGGTTGGTCACAAGGATTGTTTTTGAGGAAAACGGCATAATATGTATTGTATTTGTTATTGTAAATCTGCGTCATGCTTACCTTGTGTTATCATTGATTTTGTAAGCAACTATAGCAACAGGAATTACTAATTTGCACGATATCTCCAGTACCGCTATTCGCGAACCATGATTTTAACCCCCCACGAAAAAACCCCCTCTTAAAAAGAGAGATGTTATAAGTTTGACGTCAATGTCTCTGTGTGTGTGTCTGTCTGTGTCATCGGAGCGCTCAAACGGGTTGACCGATTTCAATGCGGTTTTTTTATGGTTTATTGGTTGAAAATCGGTATAATATAATCATGTTATTAGTTGCCCTAGTAAGTTTCGACTTTCGAGATTTGCCTCTATCTCTCTTTATCTATGGTATCGCGTTAGACAGAGAGACATAGAGAGGAATTGGTTAAACAGACAGTCGAGTTATAACAACACCCTTACAAACAATTTTTAACAAAAAAATTTTAACCGACTCCAATCGCACTAAAACGTAAAAAGTAATTGTGTCATTTAGTTGCTTTAATTTACTTAAGCATACAAAGTTATGGTTATACATAAAAAAAAATATACGTGTCGAATTGAGAACCTCCTCCGTTTTTTTTCGTCGATTAAAAATAGCGCCACAGTTCTAGGTAACGGGATCAAACGAAACTTGGGTTTTAAGTTGATAATATGATGTCTAGGCTACTGGCTAAAAAATACCACATCATTGTCTCAGCCTATCAAACGGCCAACTCCAGGGGCAGGCCTTCCCTTGTAGCAGAAGGAATATAGAGTATAGATCCACCACGCTGTTGTTGTAGTAAATAGATTGATAATGATGGTGATGACCTTAAACACTACGACACGGGGTAAACGGATCATCGGACAAAGGATCTTTGAATATGTTTCTTAACAAATAATTACTATCTTAATTAAAATTATAATAAATGTTTCCTGAAAAATATTCACGTTAATATAGAAAAGCCCATCCAAATCGGATCGGTGATTTTCGATCAGTGAAACAGACATACAGCACAAATAATGTTCTTTTTGTTGGTCAGTCCTTTAAAAACATTCACTCAGTTATTGAACATTTTTTAACTGATAGTTTATTCGTACAGCATCTAAGCGCGAGTTGTAACAGGCTCATCTCAAGGCCGACTCAGATCAAGAATTAAATACAAGGCGAACGGGTTTGCGATTATTGTTTAGCTATGAACCCTTGTTATTCTATAGTGTCTAGTTATTTAACTCAATCAAGACTTCAAAAAAGAGGAGGTACTCAATTTGACTAAGTATGCTTTTTAGGGTTTCGTAGCCAAATGGCAAAAAGCGGAACCCCTATAAATTTATCAAGTCAGTCAACAAGAACTTTTATATTACGTTACTTGCTGCTGCGGAGCCCTTCTTGTGCAAGTACGACTCGCACTTGGCCGCTTTTTTTTATCGCGTACAACTTAGCCCTTGACTGCTATCACACCTGATGTTAAGTGATAATGCAATCTAAGATGAAGGCGGGGTAACTTGTTAGGAGTCGGTTGAAAACCCCTATCGGTTTCTACACGACATCGTACCGGAACACTAAATCGCTTGGCGGTACGTCTTTGTCGGTAGGGTGGTAACTAGTCACGACGAAAGCCTCCCACCAGCCAGACCAAGACAAATTAAGAAAAATCTCAATCTGCCCCGCCGGGAATCGAACCCAGGACCTATATCTTATAAATTCACCGCGCATACCACTGCGCCACGGAAGTCGTCAAACACAAGGATCCTGAGCTACCTGTGGCCAACGGCAATATGAAATTGTCAGGTGCAACCTCGAGATGGGAAGTTTTGGTTAAATAACCGTTCACAGTACCGAATTCTTGGTTAAATATGGTTTGTTTGCTCCCAGTTATTATCAACAATATGATAGTTATCGATATACACTCAGAAATCAATATCCTAAGTCTTGTTAAAAAAGCGAGGGACTAAGGCTCCTAGCTGTAATCAGTGGCGTGCAAACAATACATGCTTATAAGCAGTGCTTACCCCAAAGCGTTTCATGATACTTTAAAAAAGCAAGTCACGTCTAACAATTTGTAAAGTGCCTACTCAGTTACTAAACCCTGTGCACGCCACTGGCTGTAATAGATACATAGTTGCGAAACCTTTGCTCGAAAGTCAGGCGAGCGAAGTCCATGACCAAAGCATATTAAAGGTATAACACTTAATCCTACACCACATCACTAAACCACAATCCCACAAAGGATTTATTTATTAACGCATTGCAGTTAAATAGAATCAAAATGGGTGACCTTAGTGATGTCGCTCGGTATCTATCGACACTCGCAATATTGCCGTGGTGGTAACTAACGAATGTATCGATATTTTAGATTGTATGATAAATCTTAAATTATGATAAAATTAAACATTTTTTGATCGCCTTCGTAACCCTATGGTATGCGTGATGTATTTATAACACGAAGGTCCTGAGTTCGATTTCTGGCAGGGCTGATTGAGTGATGTTAAGTGATGATGCAATCTAAGAGTGAAGCGGGCGAACTCGTTAGGAGTAGGATGAAAATCCCTACCCCTTTCGGTGTCTACACGACATCGTACCGGAACGCTAAATCACTTGACGGTACGTCTTCTTCACACACACTCCGAAAAATATTTCATATGGACTAAAACCTCACATCTCCGTGGTTGGTAACATCTCTCTTAATTGGAAGGTTCTGGTCTCTCCTGGTAAATTCTTACAAATCAGATCCTAATCACTGCCCTTACTTTTGGTAAAATTATTAACAGCCGAAGGACGCCCAATGCTGGCCTTATTCTGATATATTTTTTTTTATCGACTACAAGTTGGCCCTTGACTGCTATCACACCTGATGTTAAGTGATGATGCAGTCTAAGATGGAAGCGGGCTAACTTGTTAGGAGTGGGACGAAATCCACGCCCCTATTGGTTTCTACACGACATCGTACCGGTAACGACGCTAAATCGCTTGGCGATACGTCTTTGTCGGTAGGGTGGTAACTAGCCACGGCGAAAGCCTCCCACCAGCCAGACTAAGACAAATTAAGAAAAATCTCAATCTGCCCCGCCGGGAATCGAACCCAGGACCTCTGTCTTATAAATTCACCGCACATACCACTGCGCCACAGAGGTTGTCAAACACAACGATCCGGAGCTACCTGTGGCCAGCGGCTCCCAGCGACCCGTATGATTTCGTCACTCCATCTAGTGGGGGGTTGACCACCATTGCACGTTCCGGTGCGGGCTCGCCATTCTAGCACCTTGGGCTCCCAACGTCCAGCTGTTCGAACTACGTTCGCCCATTGCCACTTCAGTTCTGCAACTCGCCGAGCTCAGCATGTGGGTTATTTTGGTTCTTCTGCGAATCTTCTCACTTCTGATTCGATAACGCAGAAATACTCCGAGCAAGGCTCATTTCATCTCCACTGCTAAGTGAATCTGAGCCTTCTTATAAGGCCCGCTCTCAGTTGGCAAAATACTATATTCGTATTATAAATCTTCGTGATTAAGTTTTTATAGTGTTAATCTTAACGTCGATAGTTTGGCGTCACTAGTTGACCTTGTATTCGGAAACCAGAACTGGGGCTGTAGTATGTATAATGTATATGTACTATGTAGGTATGATAAAGCAATTTAATGTAGGTCGCGAATAATGCCTTTTCGGCGAAAGTCTTTTATTTTTAAATGTACAGAAGCAATTAAGCAGTGTTTACATTTTTTATGGTATTTTTTTAAATTAAAATTTGTTTTACCCGACTACGAAAGGTTAATAATTATGTCCGGTATACATACATACATACTCTTCATTCCAATAGGGGTTGCCACGATCCTTGCATACTTCCTTAGCGTTTAACCCTCTCCTTAATCCTCTAACACAAGTTCGTCGGTTTAGGGTACTCTTGACCTGACCATACTTTAAAATGTCTTGAATTCGGTCCAGGAATTCGCCTAAGCCTGGGTATATAAATATGTTCCGTCATAACTTCTAAACTATTTGTTATATATAGTATAACATTGTATTATAATATATTATTTTTAGAGCGCCATTTTTAAGTAGTCGTGTGTTAGTTGTTGACTGTTGTTGTGCTCGGTTTCATCCGTAAATTACTTAAATATATAGTTATTATATTGTTGGTTCATTAAGATCGGAAATAGGGAGAACGATTTAAAAGATATTATGCAAATTAACATGCGGCCCGCCCCGGCATGTGTTAGTTATTGAAAGGACAATAATTATATTATTAACTTATTATCTTGTTATTTAATCACGCGACATCGCCATCATCTCACTTACTCAATAATATTGTCTATATTTTTTTTAATTCATTACAAGTTCACTCTTGACTACAATCACGCCTGGTGGTAAGTGATGATGGACGATGACCTTATAACAAGGCAACGAACCGTGATAATTGCATTAGTGTAAAATGGCTACAGCTATCAGCACCTATATGAGTCAGTACTATCTGTGAAAGGATGCCTACGAAATCAATATTTTTGTTAGAGATATACAACCATCTGATGTTACACTCCCGTGCGTCGAAGAGAACATTAAGCCGTCGGTCCTGGTCACTATCATCCACATCTGATAGTGATCGTTATTGAAAAATTTTTAACAAAAAATAGAACCGACTCAAAACGCACTAAAAAATAAAAAATAACTGTGTCATTTAGTTGCTTTAATTTACTTAAGCATATCTATGAAGTCGGTGCCAGCAAGTTCAAGGAACATTTATTTAACGTAGTGAATCAGTTTGTGGGTTCTAGGTAACGTCCTTAAAGTAGAAACCTTGGCTGTCATAGTATATTATATAACTAATATACTCTCATAGTATATTATACAGCACTTGTAGCCAAAAAGTTACCGATACTTACACAAAAACCGAAATCGCTGCAAATGTGCTTATACAATTTGAAGAGTTCTTTCAATTTTCCCAGGATATCATCATCAGATCCTAACATAATGACAATGGGACCATCTTAGAAGTGTGCCCTTTCTAATAAAAAAAGAATTATCAAAATCGGACAACTCTGTAAAAAGTTATGTGGTGTCATACGTTTAAAAAAATATATATACGTGTCGAATTAAGAACCTCCTCCGTTTTAACCTGTATTATTATAAGTTTCACAAAAATCCATTCAGCAGTTTTTGCGTGAAATAGGTACAAACATACATGCTCACAAATTTTCGCTTTTATAATATACTAGCACTACGTGGGCGTAGTCCACGACTTCGTCCGCGTGTAAACCTCTTTGGTACCCTTTTAATTTTAAAAACAGACTTTCATATAAAGTGTGCTCTTTCGCCGCTATTTTTATTCTCCATTGAATACTTACTCAATCCAGTCGAAAAGTATCGACATCTGTTACAATCTTTTGGAGTTAACAGATAATTCTGATTGTCCATTAATTATAGACAAATAATTTGTAATAAAATAAAATTGCGACTATAATTAAAGATCTAAGCTATCTTATCTCTCAAGTTGGACCACACTGCTTATTGCGTGCAACTTTGAACGAAATCTGTTAAGCGGGAGTCCATCGCGGACAAACATCGTGACAGAAGATTTATATATATTAAAGATGTATATATGTAGGATGTACCTACACGATTGTAAATCACATTACGAACATAAATCAGTAGATACAATACAAGTATACGATGCTAGCTAGATATTATACGCAGGTCTCGGTATTTAGTTGCGTGTGGCTTGTTGTGGAGCGAGCAGAAATAATGCGGTCTGTTATGTTTACTTTGTATGCGAATATAAATAAACAAACGGTCTGGCTTTGAACAGCGCATGTGTACCGAGAGGGTCGTAAACCTTCGCGGAGTAAAGTGCAGCTTTACTCACTATCTAAAGTGCCAACTTTATACTAATAGGCAAGTCGAGGGCTAATTTGTAGTGAATAAAAAAATATTTTAATTAACTACTTAAGTTACTCTTTGACTGCAATTACACCTGACGGTAAGTGATATGCAATCTAAGTGGGTTAACTTGTTAGGAGTAGGATGAAATCGTACTGGAACGCTAAATCACTAGGTGGTACGTCATTGCCCATAGGGTGAGAGGTAACTTGTCAGATTCGAATCATCCCACTGAAAAATTAAATCTAACTCGATCAAGTCGGGAATCGAATCCAGGACCTCCGTCTTATAAATCCATCGTACATACCGCTGCGTTAAGGGGGCTGGTAACCATTAGGAATTTTGGTAATTTATTGAGGCTTATACTTAAATACCTACAGTAAATGATATGGTTGTTGTGAGGTCTACGAATCCTATAGCCATCAGTACAGAACTTTAGGTGTACTAAAGATGTGTACTGATATTAATATATGATCGTTGTTACATGCCATAAAGCATGACATTATGAAACAACCCACCCAGTAGGTACTCGCCTTTACCGCCATGGCTGTTCGCAACGATTTTGTATTATAATTGGCAGGAAAGCCATTTGAACTACGTGACCTATGGCTTTGGTATCGAAGTAGGTATTTATGAGCCATCGTGTTGTGACGCACGTTGCTCTAACGTAGATTAACAATGGGCCGATAACAATTTTTGCATAGGGGTTCTATTAGCTATTTGTGTGCTAATCGGTCCTTGAACTATAATGGTGAACTATTTGGGTTGGGACTCTTAAAGTGGCTGTAGAACACCTTGTTAAAGAATGCCATAAGAAGTACTGAGATGCTTTTTGTTGCCAAGCGACACAGAAGTCTTAGATGTCTTGTTTTAACAGAAAAGCAAAGGAAGGAAAGGAAAGGAAGGGTTTTTGGAATATTTCACTTGAGCGGCGCAGATAAACCAAAAGGAAGATTCTGTGCGGTGCCGGCGGGATTCGAACTCTACGTCTTTTTGGCTATCGCGGCCAGTGTCCGGCGGATGTATAGAATCGCACGTTTAAGACAAGCCGTGAAATTATTAAGTAATGGTTTTCAAATAAACCCTTAAAAGTTTAACTGTATGTTGTACAAACATACAGGCCAAACTAAGAACCTTATTTTTTAAGGTCGGTTAAAAAACTCCAAACTGTTCTCAAATAAAAAAAATATTTTTCTGAAAAAACGCATTAAAGTCGATTCAGATAAACGCGAGATAATCGCGGAAAAATATACATACAAACATTACATACTAACCTAAACTAAGAGCTTCTTTTTGTAGGCGGTTAAATCATCAGTCATATATCATCAGATATCATGTACTCAACAAGCGTGTTAGAAAAGTAGTGTAGGTAGCTAGTGACCGTGCATTTTGGCAATTTGGTGATTTGAGCTTAGCTTATGATAAGGGAGGGAGGGAGATATTCACCCTCCCACAAATTCTCATGAATATTCAAATAGCATCTAAATCCAAGTAAAGATGAAGTAAAATATTAAAAATGTAATTTGTACAAATTTCAGATGCCTGCCTCAGCAAACGAGGTCCTCAGCCAGGGCACATCTTCCTCTTCGACATGCAGGGAGTCAAGTTGGGGCATCTCACCAGAGTCAGTTTGTCGTAAGTCACTTTATTATAAATAGAGATCTTATCGTTTTTTGTTTAGTTTTTGTGTTGTTTTGTGATGTTCTCGAATCTACTACCTATATCAAGCCCCATTAAAATCTCGTTTACTTTTGATAATCAGCTTTTTTTATTTTAAATAGCCACCTTCCGTTTGAAATTGCTTTAGGAAGCAAAGAACAAATGATTCAAATTAAAGTTTTTTATCAATACATTATCATTTACGTTGATTTAGATTTTTTTAGTGGCATAGTTCATACGGGGAAGTACTTACAACCACTATGTCCATTTCTGCCTCGATGCAGTATTGGTATGTTCCAGTGTGAAGGGCATGGTTGGTAGTGCAATTGATGCCGGCGCATGAGGCTTAACACCTACGTCTTAGATTGACGAACACAGGGCGCCACTTTGTAGAACGTGTTCATAGCCTGACGTTCTAAGTGTAGCTGTTTAAAAGCGATGGTTTTCCACTTAGCATGAGGTGATCATCTGCTGGTCCGTTAATTACCAACTTGAAAAAACTGTAGTGGTTTTGTCATGTTGACTAGCTGCCAACCTAACGACGAAGATTTACCACGTAACGTACCAGTACGAGGTTTTGTAGGGCTTATTCACGGTCGTAGTTAAAGCTTTCTCATTTCCCTCCAAAAGGGCTAAATAATGATGTATAATTTTCTCATAAGGGGGAGGTACCTTTTGTCACAGTAAGAATTCTTAATGTAGAATTCTTAATGCAAACCTTATAACAGTGCGTTCAGACCCCCCCCTCCCCTTATATATTAAATCGTACTCCTTATGCAATTCCGCTCGATATAACATTAGGCTGCCTAGGTACTTATACATGTATCTTCACTTAACAGGTGAAATCACAGTTAAGCAGTAATTTATCGCGGCATAAAGAAACATGTAACTAATAAGTCGTATATGTGTACCTACCTACATTTTGAAGTTCGGAGGAAAGGTAAAGGCCATACATATTAAACGGCCGTCAAATTTGGACTTCAAACTTCATTAAAATATGTTACAAAAATTGCTTCCTTAGTGTACGGAAAATTTTATTTTGTAACTTTACATAATACACTTACGCCACCACTACTTTAAAACACAAAAAAAAAATAACAAATTCACAAATAGATACAAAAATAATATGAAATATTTTTTTTACATTTTAGTGAATAAATAATCACGGAATGTGTGCAGTTATATATAACGTATTTATTATTCTGTTTACGTAAGCGGGACGTTTTCATTTATTTTAAATTTAAACTGTTTGTAATGTAATAATTAATGTTAATTGTCATAATGTTGGCATAATTAAATATATCATTTTCATTTTGTATGGAACTTTATTATTATTTTTTTTGTATGAATTTTCATTATGTACTCCGAACGGGTGTAGAATTAGATCGACAAAAATATTGTATTTAGATGCGAATTTTATATCTAACAGGCTGCTGTAATCAGTGGTGTGCACTTCATAAATGCAAAAACACTCTGGCTACCCTAAGTCACATTGCAAACCTGTATTGGAGTAGGAAAGTACTTATAATGCCTTTCCTAGTAAAAATCTTGTGCACTCCACTGTCTACTACTGTGGCGGACTTAATTTTGTCTAATTCTAAAAGCAACTATACTTAAACGTAGCATACAATGCAATATCTAGTTGAAAATATTGTGGTGTCTCACAACACGACCACCAGCCCCCCTATTCTGTAACTTGAAGTTTTGAATTTGTCTCTATCTCTCCTTATCTATATAATCGCGTTAAAAAGAGACATAGAGGCGAATTCGTTAATAACACAGTCGAGTTACAAAAAACCTCTGCAGAATAGCCCCTCTGGGCATTCCAAGAGCAATTTATCTAGCAGAAGCACATGGTCCAAAAGCACATGGTCAAAGTCAAACTTCAAAGTCGTCAATTTTGCCTTAAATAAATAATACTGTAACAACTGTGTTATTGACAACTTTATTGGGTGGAACCTTAGACACTTCAGGCAACCCTACCCTACTTTATTGACAACTTTATTGCGTGGAACCTTAGACACTTCAGGCAACCCTACCCTAATTTATTGACAACTTTATTGCGTGGAACCTTAGACACTTCAGGCAACCCTACCCTACTTTATTGACAACTTTATTGCGTGGAACCTTAGACACTTCAGGCAACCCTACCCTACTTTATTGACAACTTTATTGCGTGGAACCTTAGACACTTCAGGCAACCCTACCCTACTTTATTGACAACTTTATTGCGTGGAACCTTAGACACTTCAGGCAACCCTACCCTACTTTATTGACAACTTTATTGCGTGGAACCTTAGACACTTCAGGCAACCCTACCCTACTTTATTGACAACTTTATTGCGTGGAACCTTAGACACTTCAGGCAACCCTACCCTACTTTATTGACAACTTTATTGCGTGGAACCTTAGACACCATTAATGTCCTGACACAACCTGGAAAATAGTATCAGCTCAACATTTTTCTGTATGTACTACACCTAAGAGAATGCAGCATGTCAATTCTGTAACGAAATTCGACATTCCGAGTCTCAACGTCGTTTCTATCTATCTCTGTCTAACATGATAATATAGATAGACACATATAGAGAAGAAGTCGAGATTCATACTGTCGAGTTTCGATACAGGACATGCTCATGATTTTTTCCATACCCTACTGCCCGGTTATAAATAACATGCTAATAAATTTAATATATGTACTTTGTTTATTTATATTGGTATGTATTATATGTTTAATATAGCTTCCAGAAGGACAGACAAAGGTAATGTTCGCGCAGAATTAATGTTATCATGCTTCCGTTATTATTTTTGTAACTACTTACAACTTCTTACTTCTTGTCCATCTTTTTGTAACCCCTCATTAAAATATTACACATGGATATTATGGATATAATCAGTTTCAAATTAGTAATGGAAAATTCAATAAAAACTTACCTGCTTCTAATAATGATACCTAGCATTAATAACGACGTAATCTCTACCTAATATATACTGGTACCTACATTATACCTAATAATGTATATATATGAATGTTTTTCACTATAGAGACTGTGCATAGAAACTGCACAAGCTTCTTGCAACGAGATATAATCAAAACGTATTTATTTGAATACAAAAATTATGCACTTTTAAAATACAGAACTATCTGTCTCTTTTTCGACAATAACGTATAGCTATATATAGCTATTGTGATTATTGAGTACATATTATATTATATTTTAAAATATATTTATATGATATACTGACGTATTTAATTATCGTTTTCATTATCATATTATTATATATAGCGTTGTTATAGTATTGTAAATATTATTGTATTTTAGTTGCTTCTACTTGTCGGGCGCGATACCTTGTGGGTCGTAATCTTATAATCTTGCATGCCCTGCGAAATGGTCTTTCAGATTTATATAGGTGATGTTGTCCAGCTAACATCAAGTGGATCATCTGCTTGTTTTGACGATTATTAGTAATTTCATAAGAATTTATTTGCCTCTTATTTATATGCCTCATTATTTGATACAATCTCTACAGTCTGAATAGTTTGATTATTGTCATAAGATTCGTCTCATTTAGGTAAGGATACAAGTACGTAGTCGACTGCAGACGACAGATGCAAGCTACATGTCGCGGCATTACTGGGTTGCATGTATTTTTATGTATACCTTTCGTGGCTACCGACGTCTATTCCATAATAATACATAGAAGGCTGTAATATTGCTTTTTTTTGATGAGGAGGAAAACATCCCTTGGGACTTAGGCCTGTCGACAGAGCATGTCCGATTTGCGAGGTTTAGACCTTGAACAACGTGTGCACGGAACCGCTATGCATTTCTTCATGCTCCTCTCTTAAGTATTCTCTCTTTCACTTTACACATCTCCGTTGTCCTCATTATGTCCCTTAAAATTAGGGTGTATGTGTGCCAATCATCTTCGCTGGTTTAAGGTATCAGGTTTTGGGCCGCTTTTTGATTCCTGTGCCTTAGATCCGCACAAGCCGGACTCTCGAAAACAGCATGTCTCGCGGTGTCCTCTTCTCCACAAAAGTGGCATTTATTTATCGGAGCTTTCCCTATTGCAAACGGTAGGTGTTCAACACTCTGTGACCACTCAGCGCCTGCATTAGCCACCGATCCACCTCTTCGTGGTTTCACCATTGTTCAAGGTTCTTTATATTTTCCTAGTCTGTGCTCCATTTTCTGTCTCTATTCATTCAGAAGGGATATTGTGACACGTTACCTGCTGTTGTCGCCTGCAGTTGGTGACGCACCGTAACAACCCCATTTCCACTTTTCGGCCTGGATTTCAATCGGATTTTTGTCGACGCCGACACCCAATAAGTGGGAACGGGATGTCATGCTGCCGATTTTCTTTTTATTTATTTTATGTATTCTTTTATACTTAAAACAGTATATAATAAGTTAAAAAAAACTTATCTCCGATTGCAGGTCCCTGCGCAAGTTCTTCCAGTACGTGCAGGAGGCGATGCCGGTGCGCATGCGCGAGATCCACGTGTTCAACACCGAGCCCATCCTCGACAAGCTGCTGCTGCTCATCCGCCCCTTCATGGACAAGAAGTTCTTTGACATGGTAACACTGGTTGCAGCTCTTTTCACGGGCTTTCGATTAGTTGTCCTATTAAACATTGGGCTTTTCTTCATTCCAAGTCCCCACATCTTTAAGGAGAGAAGGAGATTCTTTTGCACACAAATAAATTGTATAATGTTGGTTTTTATAGTGTACTAGTAATCATATATAAATAAATATAAAGATTCTTCACAGCCCTTTTCCTAAGAATCAGTTTAAGAACCGTGGCAGAACTTTAACAAAAATACATGACATCTCTGTGTAAATAAATTTAAACAACATAGAAGGCGACATGCATAAACTTAAGAAATCCAAAGGGCCCATTCCTCTCGCATTCGTGTCCGGCCCTATAACCGAGAAGCTGATGAAGCTTCAATTGATTATAAAAATTTAGTTTTCCAAAAAATTTGTCTCAATGTCCATAGATAAAGTTCCACCACAAAAACGAAGACCTGGAGAAGTTCTACGAGACGATCGTCCCCCGGTCGGCGTTACCTCCAGACCACGGCGGCACGCTGCCCGATACCCAGACCTTACACAAGAAGTGCATGCAGACCCTCAAAGCGATGGAACCCTACTTCAAAGCTGAAGAGGAACAGAGGATCAACGCGCTGCCCGACAAGAAAAGAGATAAAGCCATGGAGAAAGCGTTCAAGAATTTGGAAATTGATTAGTTTTAGGATCACCTATCCATTGCACGTATGTGCAGCACATTTACATTCTAGTGAAATTATGATTGAAATGTCATATAACTACATTTAAATTAAAACTATTGCGAGAATTTTCCATATTATTAAAATATAAACGGCTGACACTCACGTCACTATTGTGTAAGCCCGACTAGTTTTGAACTCATACGGAGTCCTTAGTCATAGTATGAAGAACATGGACACAAACCGGTCAACGAGTGAGTTTAGCTGTTTACATTTTAATAACTATATTTAAATTTTGAATTTAGAACTAGTTTCATAAATAAAAAAAATAATATTCGAAATTCGAACTGTTGAATGTTGTCAGCTCTATCTATTATATCTTATCTATGGTCTCTTACACATTGGTCCGTAATCGACACATTACTTTATATATTTTTGAAACGACTAGAGGTCGCTCGCGGCTTCGCCCGCGTAGTTCTCGTTCCCCAAGTAATTTCAGGATAAAATGTGTGATGTTGCTTTAAAAATTACCGATAAAAAATCAAAACAATATAAACCAGCTTTCTTACTGTGAACTGACTTTAAAAGGACAATGCATTATTTGTAACAATGTTCTAAATTTTAAATTTAAATATTTAAAATTAAATACAAACTTCATAGAGATAGTGATGTGCCGCGAACTGAATGTAAACATTCTGTTTTACGATTGCAATTTTTGGGACACTGGAACCCGTGTTTATGGGGTGTTGTTGCTTCTGTTCACGCTAGTCATACTGATAGCCTGACAGAGAGGATTAGTTTTTTTTATTGACAATGGACGAATTCCCTAATTTCCAAATCACGTTATCTTAATAATTTTGAAAAAAAATAATACATTAGAACAGGAAAACGAGATATTCTGCTGTAAAATTCCCATAATATGGGGATCAGTGTCCGAGAAATGGGAATGGGCTGTTATTTTAGTTAGGAGTGTTTGAATCGTAAAGTTTATTATTAAGTAATGTTACCAGTAATATCACAATCATAACATAAATATGGATGTCGAAGTGATGTTCTAAATTATTATTTATTATAGTTTAATTATTTTTTAAACTTTGATAACGGATAAAGAATTAAATGTCTTATTTAAATCGAAAATTAATACATATTTCAAGTTTTTTGTTTTTTGACATAAACATATAACGATAACATTTAGTGATGCCTGTATTGCGTCTTACCGATTCGATTACTGAGATCAAGTGTACTTTTTAAATCTTCGATTAGTCTGAATGTTTGACCAACATAGGAAAAATTCAATGTTTTCGTGATAACTAGTAATGATGGCTTTAGAAATTTAGAGTACTTAATAGAAGCCGAAGCACGCTGTACAATAGAGATTCACTGCCTTGAGTATAACAAAGTCAATGATTGCATTAGTGAACTTAAATATTTTCATAAATTATAAGGCGATATATTAGTCAGATCTATTTAAAATCGACTGAATTGACGTAACTTAAATACTTAAAAGTAATTTATTGCTTCAATTACAATTCAAAGGTTTTACTTACTATTCCTTTGTTTTCTGTATATCTTGACAATTAGAATTATAAGTTTTGCAATCAATAAGTACAAATATTATATTTAATTAAATTTTAACAAATTATGTCAGCATGTGTAAAAAATAAATTGGCTCGCAAGCGAATCTATATTACAAATTACAAATATTATATTCTAGATATTTTTGGAAAAGACAAAATTTTTAAAATCTAACTTTTAAATTTTCTTATAGAATCTCTTTAGATGTTAAGCTCTGTAATCATTCATAGTGAAAATAAAATAATCATGCTTAGTTATTAGGCAGAGCTAACATTTTGAAATAAAAAGTTGCACAATTATATTTATGCACTTGTGATAACTGTTAATTAATGTGATTAAACATTGTAGTATTTTAGTCTATATTATATTACCAAGTTACATATGGAGCATGCAGTGTTAAATTATTAACACTTCATGCATTATTCTTGTAATGAGCAGTGTAATGAAATAACAGACCAGCAAAAACAGGACACTTCATTGGCCTATTTTGTATCTATCTGGAACACAGAGCTTTACAGGATAAGTGTTACTTTGACGATTACGGTCTCCGCGTGTATGGGACTTATTTTTACTGAGTAGGTAGGCTTTATTTTTTTTTGTGGGAATGGGAAAATGTGACTAATTGTAAAAATTCTACTGTTTTATGTATAGGTTTTAAAATAACGTAAGTATTTAATCCAAAGCTAATAGAAAAACATCTAGTTTTCTTTAGTGATGTGCGAGCATTTTAGTGGCTATTAAATGTTGTTGACAATTCCTCATTACCATTCAAGTCTTACCGTGATGTATTTTATGTGATACATATTATATTGCGTAGATTACATAATAGGCCCGATATTTTAATTAGTATAAAAATCATATATTAAGCAAATATTTAAACATTGATATTAACAATTAGTAACGATAACATTTTTCTTCCAGCTACGCGGAAAGCTTAAATACTAAGACAATTTTTGGCAGATTTCGGTTGAATTACAAGCCAATTCAGTTTCAACATTGAGCTCGCGATGCTTGAATTGTTAAATTGAAAACAAAAAATAAGTTTAATAATATTGTTATATTGTTAATTGTATTAATCTAGGCACCAATTTTAAATAGATAGATCGATCGTATTTGGTGATGGAATAGTACCTACCTATCACTATTTTTTTAAATGTAAGTATCTAATGCAATATTGTTAAAGAATTTTTTAGCTGTGCAATAGCTAGAACGTAATAATTAGAACGTTTGTTTGTTAGAAATTTAGTAAGAAGTGTGTTTAATGTGATAAATATTTTTTATTTTTTTTATTTGGTTCTGAGAACCAATGTGGCATTTGGGGTTACCTGGCGAAAATAAAGATTTATTTGCTGTTAGACTTTGTTTCATTGAAATTAAACCTTTTGCTTGATAAGTTGTATTTTTACTTGGCACACACGACATTAGATAAATTGAAAATGAGAATGATTACAAGAATGCGTATTCTAATATAATAGTAAGTGATATTTATTGGTATAGTCCAATCAAATACCATTAGCCTTTCTCCTGATGGGAGAAGAGCCGAAACCATTGTTAGTGGAACGTTGTTGTTCTCTGAAAATGGTGTTGTGTAGTTTTATAAGTATTTGTGCTGCAGCTACATACAATATGTCTAATTTACAAGCTTTGTCCCGCGATTCTACCTGCGTAGTTACCAAGAAAACGTTGAAATAAATAGTATGCCTTTTCTATTTACAAGTTAGTTCTTGACTGGTGTGGCACGTTTTACCTATCTAAAGGCAGGATATTGTCTATCTCATTTCAAAATCCAAATATTTCCCAAATTGATTGAATACTTGCGACGTAAAGAAATAAAACATACACAAAAGTATATGTGTTTCACGCATACATTTAGTAATAGATAGTACTTTTGCAGTAGCCGCGTTGTACCCGTTAGAAAACGAGACTAAAAGTAGCCTATATTATATTTCAGGTATAAATAATGCGTGCGTGGAAGCGTGTTATAAAGTTTTTAATATCGTCAACAATAACCGGTACGTACCTACTAAAATCGAAAACTTTTGGTTCTGTTAAGGCCATCCCTAGCTGGCAGCAACTGTCAAAAATAACCGTCGTTTAACACCTGCCGTGGTGCCGTGTTTATGCGAAGTTTTTGTGAAATAAAATTATGAATGAAAAGTGTTAAATTAATAAAAAGTTCTTTTTGCCAACAGTAGAAATAAATCTTTCCTATTATTTTATGTAAAATTTTTAGTGATATACAGTTACAAACATCGTTAATGAGTAAGTTGATGAACAAGCAAGCGCTTATAAAAAAATATTTTGTGTCACAAAGATATATATCTTAATTGTTCTGAAATACACTAAAAGATCTAGGAAGAGTATAATTTTATTTCTGAAGATCAATTAATGGGCATAATACTGTTATTAAAATTCTTTAACGAAATAATTAAGGACTAAGCCAAGATTAGAAGAATAAGTAGAGTCATTACAAGAAATCAAACTTTAAGTAATTCAAAGTTTCATGGCAAGGCTTTAGAAATGTGCTCCTCAGAAATTCAATCAATTTCCTTTGTGATTTCATTTCTCACAATTCATGAAGTTATGATTTATTTATTATGTGCTGTGTGTGTCCCACGATTTTACCTATGTTGATACCGTTTCAATGAGCGTATAATATCCCACAGTAAAAACCTATGCGCCTTACCAGAATATGACATATCTTCTTGCCAATTTTTATTTAGATTAGTTGAGCTGCTCAGAAGTTTTGCTGTTACTTACCTAACCTTCAAAAATTTAAAAGTGAGTGTGTACTGAGTCAAATCAATATATTTGGACCTCAATGTGTTACTTTTTGTTAAAATTATATTATTTTTTTTTAATTGCAGTATGAAATGGAATCTGTGGACAACAACAAATTTGAAGTGAAGTCAGCTAAAAGAAAAATCAAGACAGGTCCCAACGTGTACCTGAACCCCGCACTGGACCTCCTGGCCAACGAGGACCCCATGTGCAACACAGCTATGGAGATAACACCCAACAAGAGACGCAAGCGGACTAAAAGTGATATTGCTGCATTTGAAAACACTGCTTTAGATCTAGGTATATTCTTCTCCTTCTTTCTCCCTTGCCTTTTGGCCCCTTAGTTTATTTTTTTTTTGGTCTTATTATAATATGAGTTCTT
The DNA here is from genome assembly GCA_034621355.1 of Mycalesis mineus. NCBI lineage: Eukaryota > Metazoa > Arthropoda > Insecta > Lepidoptera > Nymphalidae > Mycalesis > Mycalesis mineus. The sequence continues at coordinate 18,173,368 of CM067888.1, read as the reverse complement.
GTTTGACCTAAGATAGTGGTAGAGTAGATGTAAGGCCGAGAAAAGACATCTCATCTTATAAAAATACAGCTCCCTCCCCTTCGTTATGTTGGAGCGCAAAAAAGATCGATATACTTATTTTCAACACTTGACTATGTAACCAATTGATAGGACGCGTTTGTTGTTACCTCTTAGATGAGATTTGTCTTAGATTGCATTATAGATCTACTGGCTACTAGCTAACTCTAAGATCTTAGGAGCACCTCCAAGGAATAGTGCTATATATATTTATTTCTGCTATCAAGCTGATATGATTATAGGTTATATGGTAGAGATATAGACCGTCCAAATGTGGCGATTGGCAGCCTACCTTATTTTAAAAAAAAAGCCTACCTGAAATAACCATCACTGGTTAATATGTTCTTTTATTCCCCAGAGTGTTGCCGTGTAATTGATGGTTTTTTAACATCAGATGGACTATCAACTTGTTTGATCAACTGTTGCTATGAAAAGCTACAACAAATGTGATTCTTTAAAGATATACAAAGAATTAATTTAGGTTACATTTTTGTAATCATTGGTACCCTAACGAAATAAATATTTGAATTTTCTTGCATTGAAACTTTTAACTAACATATTTTTTTTATTCTAGGTATCAGCAAAGCAGCAGTCAATGAGTTTCTCCAACGTGAACTTGAAAATGTACGTAGAAATATTAAACATTATGAAACGCCTATTAAAACTGAAAAACGTGGTCACATTCTAGCACATGCAGAACCAATTTATGCAAATTTGACTGATTTGAATATACAAAATACTAATTTACCGAGCAATGCTAGTCTAAATGAACAAAGCGTTATTTCACCTGAAACCAATAACATAATATCTACATGTAACGGTACTATTGAAAATATCCAGGAAAATATAGTTGGCTGTACTAATAATGAGGTAGAAATGCTAGACAGTGTAATAGAAATGGACTCCGGAATATCAGGAGTTGATCAGAAATCATTAAATGCACACAACAGCGGATTAGATGTTAACGACATATCAGCTATAACAAACAACACGACAATACAAACAAACGTTACAAACCAAATTTTCATGAATAACAGTAATTTGAATTTAAGTTTCATTGATAGATTAGCTATAGAATCGCCATCAACATCAAACCAATCGTATTACTTCGATGATGATCTAAATGAGAGCAATATAATGGAAATAAAAACTATAACAATAATAACCAAAAAGAAAATAGTTTCTAATAAGAAAAACACTAATCCATTTCTAAACCCTAGTCTAAAAGTTGAAAATGTACCAGTTACAGAAAATCCTTTTCTCGACAATCAAGATTTAACAAACCCTGAATTGGAATACAACATGGAAGCTACAAATAGACCTTTAGATAATCTTGGAACAGTTAATAATTTAGTACCAAGGAAGTTGTTTACGAGCGACACCAACAGCACAATATCGACTGTGAATGAATCTATCTCAAATACCTGTCCCGAGTATGAAAACATAGATAGCTATAGATCCGAAAGTCCTATATACGAAAACATTGGCGAAGATCTACCCGATGAAGTATTCAACAAACAAAGCAAACTGTTAGGATGTGACGTATCGCGATTCAGTGCAGTAGATATCATGAATTTGAACAAAAACTGCCAAATTAACAATTCAAACGAATCTAATGACAGTAAAAAAGATTTGAAACACTCCCTATTGAAAGCTAGCAATAAACTATCGAAGAAAGTTTTTAAAACATTAAAAAAGAAATTCAAAGGAGAAAAAGTCGAACCTAACACAACTTTGAACCCTTATGAAGTGCCACGAAAGCAGCCTAAAGAGAAAAATGCAAAGAAAAATGATTCTGGAATTGAAAATCCCGCATTGAAGTTGGATAATTCAGATGAAATAGAAATAGAAGAAATCGACGACGAGCACGAATACGAAACGATTAAAACTATTCGTAATACGCGTCTTAATACAAATGTGACGCCGCTAAAAGAGAGAGTTGTTGATAACTTTGACATTTCAAATAAAAGCTATACTCCAGGCAAAAAGGTTAGGTTCGATTCGACTTTGAATAGGGAAAAGATTATAACTGGGAACAGTTTCGACTACGACCTCCAAAGTCCTGGATTTGATAAAAAGATCGATAACTATCACGATGAATTAGAAAACTGTATGAATGAGAAAAAGTTTCTACAACAAAATATGCCATAACAATATATTTTTATTTACTTTTACACTCCCTAGTTTCGGAATTTATTTTTATATTCAAGTTTTGTACATAACAGATTAAGTAACTACATATTTTATTTTAAGATTGTTTAAGTATTAAATGTAATAAATTCCTAATGTTAAGTTGCACAGTATTGTAATTTTCGACGAAATCCAAAGCATAATACAGCCCAAAGACTGCACTATTGTTATCGGCTTAATACAAAAGCCAATTTTCATCCATGATGTACTGTGACACTAAGATGTGATGCTGAAAAATCATGTACCTTATTTATTTATTCATTTGTGATACTTCATCTTGCCAAATAAATGCACTAGTATTATGTTTTTGGTATTATTTTAAGTGTATAGTGATGATGCTTACTAAGATCCTGTAAGGTCAAGGTCACCCGTTTACCCAAAAAGTGTACAAATTCAAGTACCTCTGACGTTGTTGATTTATGGCATTACCGGTTACCAGTACGTCTTTCTACCTCAGGCTGTTAGCCGCGATTGTAATATAACTGCCTCGTTGGTGCAGTGGTGAGCTTTTATTCCTGGTTCGATTCCTGGGGCGGGCTATAGAAGATCTGTTTTTTTAAAGAAATTCTGAATATCTGTTGCCAAACAGATATTTTTATTCAAACAACTAATTTTAAATATTCGCGTAAAAATGTACCACGATAAGATTCATTGATTATTTCGACATAGAGAGTCGAATTTTAGACTAGGTACTTAAATTTTTTTTAGTTGAAGGAAAGGGCACAAACATTGTTTATGAGTTTAAAAGATTTTGAGTTCTCGAAGTTAGGCGTAAAGACGTAGAAAAGTTCGACTGTACAAGTACAAGAAGGTACCTACCTACACAAGTTCATCAATAGGTAATACCTAGTCTTCTACATCGTTTAACTCATCGAGGGGTCTCGGGTCAACACGTGCATGCGATTATCCAATACACAAGCCGGCCAGCAATTGCTCTCAACTATCAATTATTCAGTTCTTCGTGCTATAGATCCATTATGTCCTATTTATAGTGCCTACTTGTGCAACTACCTAGGTCAGAAGGGAAGCTCAGAGGAAGATTAATTTATAAATACATAAGAACTGACCGCCTCCAATTATCCTGTTGTTTCTAGAATATCAGCGATGCGCCAAGAAAAAAATGTTTTGTTTTACATGGAAACAAAGAAATACCCAAAGAGGCGAATATCTTAGCATTCCATGGATTCACCGTGCGGGTGCTTCCCATAAATAAGTGCGGGTAAATAAGTACCTTATTCTACCTGCCCAACCAAATGTAGTAGGATCCTACTAAAGCAGCTTTAGACACTCGTTCTATAATAGAGCTACTACTAACTCCTTCTTTTTAAATATTGGTCAAAAACTGTTTAGACTTTGAGAACCTAAAACAACAAAACCATTAAACAAATTGAGTGATGTAACAAATTGCCACAATATAAATGTTTTATGATCCTTTTATAAGAAGCCAAGCATTTTCATTGCTTCAATTGATTTTTTATTAGAGCAGCGTTTACATATGCCTACATATAGGTAGCTGCCTAAATATTTTAATAGTATCTATTATTTGTAGGTGCATGATATTTGTGTTCAAATAGTTTGTTGTTATCATCATCATTGTCAGCCTATGCATGCTCGCATGGAGCTAGACCCTCCTTCTTATAAGAGAGGGGATATGGAGCGTACCAAGCTGCTTCAATGATAATTACCCAGCTTGTAATTGTTCATATCTAGCAGCTTGGACTTTGGAAGTCTGCAGTGTTGGCACATTTCCTTGCCCCTGAGAGTACGTGAAGTTACTGCTCTCGTGATTGATCTCTTTCCGATCGTGTCGATCTGTTGTGGTTTATGGATTCTACATTATTTTAAAATGTAAGTTATTAGTGATAAGTAAAGTAAACCTGCCTTTTAAGTCTGTGATAGAGTCTAAAAAAGGTATATGACGTTACAAAGGTGTTTATAAACTAAGGCTACTTTTAATAGTAACGAATTTAACGTAACGACAAACGTAGTTAAAAAATAAAAATAAGAATGTGAATGAAGATATTGTTTTAATAATACAAAATATTACAAGTAATTAAGTGAGGAAGTGCAAGACGTGGTTGTCGATCTAATTACAGGTACATTAGACCTTAAATTGATGGACACAGGTCGGCACTTTGTACGTGTTCCTTGCCTTGCATGCCCTGGGATGTGTTGCTCTGTTTATAGACGATGACACGTGCTGGACTATCTATCTGCTTGCAAATTTTTTCTAGCATTTTAATGAACACCATGTAAGTCATACAACCACGATATCGCGTTAACGCTTGATTTGTTAAATTTGATCTTATTCCGTTGCATCAGGTATGAATATGGCTTGTAACAAAATAATATAGCAATGATGTTTTATTGAAGGCGATTGATTTCGAAACGCTTTTCTCGTGAAATATAAAAGAAGATCTTTAAAATAATTCAGTAATTACTTAAGTGATACCAATTGTTAACAACAAAAATGTAAAGACGACATTACTAGCAATATTTTTTAGGTTGAACTCAGGACATCGTGATCAGAAGCTACACAAGCTAACCACTGTACCAACGAGACCTACACTACCTACCTACTTAATTTAAATTCAATTAAAAATTAAGGGCGTGCATACATCAACGTGGCCTTTGTGCATTTGCCCTCGACCGATCGATCCATTGTAAACTGTGAAACTGGAATAATTTTAACTGCTTCATTAGTTACTAGAAGGAGAATCTGTGATGGTAGATGTGGATAAATTCGTGATTTTATAGAAGTTGAAACTTGCTCCTACCATTGGTAAGTCTCTTACCTAACTGAGTTACCTATGTGACAGCCCAGTGGCGCAGTGGGTAATGACCCTGTTTCGATTCCCACATCTGGAAAATGTTTGTGTGTTGAGCATGGATGTTTTCCAGTGTCTGGGTGTTTATTTATATATTATAAGTATTTATTTATAGTATATATAAAAATATTCATCAGTTATCATAGCACCCATAACACAAGCTACTTACGAGTACGCTTACTTTGGGGCTATATAGCGATGTGTGTAATTGTGTAATTGTCCTATGTTCAAAGACAACAAGTAAAAATTTCAAATTCTTGTTTATTTCAAGTAGACTTTGTTTAAAAACACTTTTCTACCATCGGTTGAGATGGCAGATGCTGTTGAGGAAAGCCGGCAAAAAACTTAGCAGTTGCTCTTTCATTACGAGAAGTCAATTCTGGAGTTTGGATCATGATAGCTTATGAACTAGGGAGGTATGACTCGTACTAATCATTAAGTCTCGTCTGAAGTTGCAGCACGCCGAACTGCGTAGGTATTATGGCGCCGCTGGTAACTGGGTACTACAAAATTAGTTTGTATAATACGTAGGAATATAACATAGTAATGCCTCCTGCTCAGAGCGTGACGATTGGTATGTGATATACCATGTGTCAAGGTTCAGGCCCTCAGTTGACATTTAGTATCCATCTAAGCCACCGTTCGCCAGGTTCAAAGTTTAATCTCTAACGGTGTTTTCGCATGTGGAAAATGCTTGATTTTCAAAAATCAACGATTGAATGACACATCTCACATTTTTCCGTGGCTGCTAAATATGTTTTCAAAATAACATTTATTTTATACAGTCATCATAATCATAATTATCAGCCTATTAATAGCCCACTACAGGGCCAGACCTCCATCCTTATAGGAGAGAGGATATGGAGCGCAATCCCACCACGCTGCTTTAATGCGAGTTGGCAGGCGTAGGATTATAATGTTTCATTTATTAACGATCACTATCAGATTTGATAGTGACCGGGACCGACGGTTTAACATACTCTCCGAGACACGTGGATGTATCATCACCAACTTCCCGACTCCAGGCTTAAAATTAACTGAAAATTTCATAGAATGAAAAAAAGTTGAGAGGTGTCAAGGTTCACCCGGATGGAACGAAGTTCCTTTCGATTAATTAGTGAAGGAATTGTAATAAAAAATTTTTTAAGTAATAATAATATTTGTTGTTGTACACCGAAACACCGAGGGCGCCACGAGAGCGCGAGACAGCATACAGCGCGGGCGCCTCCGCCGCTCACGCGCACACACATCAAAGGCGGCGGCAAGATCCTTTGATCAAAAAGTGTCGTGACAACTTTTCGTACGAATTTTTTCCGTCTAGCCCCCTTTCACAACGCGCGATAAGGAACTTCGTTCCAAAAACTCAGAAATTTTTCCGTGACCCGACATAGGATTCGAACCCAAGACCGAAGCCTAGCTAGCTACCGAAGGGCTAGACCGCCGAGGCAGTTTTATACAATAATACCTAATTATGTCATATTGACACGATTATGTTTGTACAGTACGGAATCATTCAGGATAAGCCGAGTAATGGTCTTGCTAATGTGTACCAAAAATACGTTTACTTTACTTTACGTCACGAAAGCAATCAGCAGTGTCACCTTTGCAGTGTTTGTTTGTCTTCCACTCAGATATTTTACAGTTTCAGTCTGCAAATAGATAAAGCGGGCGAATATAAACGTTTGCATTATGATTACCAACACAATCAATATTTAGGAACGCATGTTACCGAGTGTCTGTAAATAAAGGAATACCTAGTCTGTAAGATCAAGAAATATGAAGCTAAAAGATTCGACATACAGCGGTGAGGCGGACTGGCGACGCGAGGCTGGCGCGGGTTATTAAATTGTAATATAAAAGACGCGAGTTAATTAAGAGAAAATGTGACGTGTCTATTCTAAGACTCACGCGTCATCGAGCCACCTACGAGTTCAATATACCACAAAGTTCCAAATAAACAATACCTTTACTCCATCCCTATCGGACTATCGGCGGAACATCGAACGGTGTTTGCCCGCCAATCGACACGGAGTTTGTCCTGTCAACTACGCAAGTAATGATTGTGTGCCCACTTAGGTACACAGGTACACATGGCACATCCTGCGTTATATTGACAGTAGGTATAGCACACTGAATGGTATATACTTAATAAAATCACCATCATTATATCATCATTAAGACCACATACCGTCTGTATTTAATTTATAAATAACGTAACTTTGATCACCACTCCAATGCGGATTAGCGTGTTGGGTGCAAATATTTAGGTGACAATGTGGCTTTGTGTGGTCTCCGAAATACGGGGTGGAGTACCTACTCCCTTCCCGCGTTCCTAATCCCGAATTGCTAATAAAAATTACTTGCAAGAAATCATAACTCAACATTTGACTTGAACCCTATAATTTAAATAAAGAACCCTTAACTACATACACAAACATAATCCGAAGTCAAACTTATTTAATAATGAAGTTGGTTCAATCGGGTACTTATCTTATCATATATTTTAAATGGTCTGAGAAACCAAGTTTACATCATTACATATATTTCGAGCTTCATTATGGCTTCATTTCAAATTAAGCCTCATGAACGTTAGATGCACTTTAACTATATAAGCAGCAGGGAGCGACAACTTAGATAACAAAATATATATGATTTCCTGCCAATTTTTATTTTAACTGACATACCTATACCCGTATCCATACATAAAAAAAAAACACTATCAAACCTAAGACGTTGTAAACATAGTTCTAACCGTTTAGCCACCACCACCCTTACGTAACTCTGTATTTTATTCCACTCACGCCTTTCTACGTGACAAAGGATTCCAAGATAGGTCAGGTCGACTCCTACAACCCCGACAATTAGAAAAGTCACGTTTGCACCGCACGTCGTATGAAAGTGGTGGCCTATTTCTTCTGGTGGGGTGTACCGAGGGTGTTGACCTGGTTGGCGCGGCAATGTTTTGCACTTATGGGGTAGAAAGTAAGGATGCTACAACCATAGTATATTTTTGCATAGTATTAAACAAAAAAGCTTGTCATTCCTCTATAGGTATCGTTTTATATATTTTAAATACAGTGGATTTTGAACAAGAGCCCTAATTTCTAAGTCATCCGGACGTTGATCACGGTCACGGAGGCTTTAGTCATGAAACCCTGAGGCCAAAACACCCATACCGAACGTCCCTCTAAGCTAAGGTCAGAGTCTCACAGAAGACGACCTCAGAGAGTCATCATCACATACATCCAGGTATGATTGCAGACCAATTTTAGTAAAAATATTATAAACTGACTTCAAAATGCACTAAAAAATAAAAAATAATTGTATCATTTAGTTGCTTTAATTTACTTAAGCACTACATCTACGAAGTTCGTGCCAGCCAAGTTTAAGGAACGTTTATACGATCGAATCAGCAAAGCACTTTGTGGGTTCTAAGTAACGTCCTTAAGGTGGACCTTGGATGGCAAAACCTACAGTGTACCCTAAGTTGAAGAATACCTAGTACATTAAAAAAAGAATTACCTAAATCGGACTTGTAGTTTCGGAGATATGCCTCTACAAACATAAATACATACATACACTTTTGAAATTTGGCACATGTGTTCAGATGCTGATATAGACTAACATATGCGAAAACTGGGCAGTTCGGGAAATATTACATACATACGGGTCGAATTGATAACATCCTTTTTTTGAAGTCGGTTAATAAAAAAAATAAGAAAAGTTTATTCATTAAACAAATTCCAACACTGATCTCATCAGATATGACATTACATCAGATCACATAGTTTAACAGCGGGAATTTTCCGGATTTCCACGCCGCCGGCAGCCCTACTGCAATCCAATATAACAAACATTTGGGAAGATAGCTGCGGCATTTCTATGACGGATATGGATGATATTTTTATTTTTATATTTCACTGTTATTTTTAGTTTTTAGGTCAGCGTTCTTTTATGTCTGTAACATTTGGCACACCTACCGTCACCCATTTTGATTTATTCGCACCAACAATGTATCGAATTAAAAACAAATCGTCTCTAAGTGATAGAATAAAAAAAAAAGTTTAGAGGTGTCATGGGACATCCGGATGGAACGAAGTTCCTTTCGATTAATTAGTGAAGGAATTGTAATGAAATTTTATTTTTTTTAAGTAATAATAATATTTTTTTTATTATTAACAAATATAATGTTATATAAACTTAAACGCATTTTTTCCGTCTAGCCCCCTTTCACAACGCGCGATAAGGAACTTCGTTCCAATAAGTCTGGATGTGATAAATAAACTCAAAAATTATTGGACGGAAGGTTTGATTAAGATCTATGGAAGGATTTAGGATAAAAGAATTTGTAAATATCGGACTCTATTAGGTTTTAATATAAAGGTACATTGGCTAAAATATAACTATGCTTGCTGAAGAAGTCTGATTCGTTTAGTAATAGAGACTTAGCAGATCCCTCACCTGACGGTAAGTGAAATCCATAGCCTAAGGAACAGAACAACACTTCGCAGACGATCCAAGGGACACGTCCTGACGTCCTATGAAGTCCCGCCCTGAGTTCATCAACCTAAAGTGTAGGTGTTGAGGCTCTTGTACCTATAATGTTGCCTTCATCCTTACCACAGCAATGCTACTTGGTGACAGACATCTTGACTCTATCATTAAGAACCTTACTGCTTCTGTTACAAAAACATTTACTACGTAACACAACTACAATAAGTTATGCCTACTACTACTTCCTAAAATAATTTGAAGTACATAAGGGTGAGATACCAACGCTTAGTCAAGTGTGGATTTATTACGAGTCACCAACTAGTACTCTCCTCGGGCTCAAACGTATTTGTGTTCATGGGCGCTTGGGTGATGGGCGTATAGCGCGGTGCGTGCATGTTTGAAAGAGCGGTTAGTCTGGTAATTATTGTAATTCTCACAAGCGCCATAGCTCGGAGCGGGAGAGAGCATACTCGAACGGGATGAGAGGCAACTGTTGCGCCGTGCGTGCATCCTTCGCATTAGTTTAAAAAAATCCACGAATAAAATTTTTAACAAAAAATTGAACCGACTCTAAACGCACTGAAAAGTAAAAAATAACTGTGTCATTTAGTTGCTTTAATTTACTTAAGCATATCTATGAAGTCGGTGCCAGCCAAGTTTAAGGAACATTTATTTGACGTAGTAAAGCAGTTTGTGGGTTCTAGGTAACGTTCTTAAAGTAGAAACCTTGGCTGGCACCGACTCTTAGATATGTTTAAGTAAATTAAAGCAACTAAATGACACAGTTATTTTTTACTATGCCCTTTCTAATAAAAAAAGAATTATCAAAATCGGACAACTCTGTAAAAAAAAAAATATTATATATACGTGTCGAATTGAGAACTTCCTCCGTTTTTTTTCGTCGGTTAATAAAACAAGAATTTAAGGTCTAGAATTTTCTTTTTTACCCCAACCCACCCCATAGAATCCTTCCTATGTCCTTGTTTGTGTTCTAAAAAAAGCAATAAGTGGCGGAGCACAGTCAAGCACGACCCGAACGCTCGTCGGCTTGTGCTTGGCTTGTGCTCGGCTCGTAAAAGTAGAGTCAGCTTTACTATTCGTATAATATCTATAATTGTAAAATTTCGCTACACTTTAATTAGACACAATCTTTCATTATACACGTAATTGCTTCGCTTTGTTTAGATCCGCTGTTGGGTAGTGTTTAATTAGATTATTATATAATATTTTGTTGATTTAATTATTATTTACACTCTGTATCTAAGTACCTATTATTATTGTAATAGTTACTATGAGGTAATTATCTGTACAACTGCCTCATTGAACCAGTGGTAAGTTTGTTCAGCTGCGGATCTTGAGGTCTAGAGTTTGATTCCAGGGTCGACATTATAACGTAATTAGGCTTCATTATTTGTAAAAATAATAGAGTTTGGAAGTCCCTAAAAAGGCCAGTGTCCAGCAGTAGACATTCACCGGTTTTTAATGATGATGGTGATAATAATTCGTGAAGGGCTTGTAAATAAAAATCAGTGGCAGCCCGAAGTTTTAAAGTTCGTATTACTCCCTAACATCTAGAGCATTAAGCCCGGATATTATAAAGCCCGCCCGCAAACCCTTATTGGAGGAACGTCTAACGGTTTAATGCCCGTATACTTAAACGAAAATCAAAATTAAGTACTTCTCGAGTCAACTTATTTTGACAGATTAACTCCAATAGAAAATTGCCGCACTGTATTGGGCCGTAATGGGCTGACGATGATAATGACGACAAAACTAAAGGTTAAACTAAACTTGCTACGATATTATCTAAATGACGTAAGCAATTAAAGCATTAAGCGTAAACGAATTTTAATGGCCCGCGCAGACTTTGGATTTTTAAATAATGTGGATTAATTAATACTTATCTAATCGAAACCATATAAGATAGTAATATTGTGAAAACAGTTAATTATAAAGTTATGGAAATTTGTAAACTACAAAAACTACTTGAAATTACAATTACTTCCTTGTACACCTATTTTTTGCCGATACTTTATTGCCTGAGAAAGAGAAAACAAATAGCGTACACTTTTTGATGTAACCTACCCTTAACCTTGCTATACCTAGACCGTTAGACAGTGGATAAACTTTCAAGCTATCGAAGTCTTTTGGACATGTAAAAATTAAGACGTTTTCGACAAGTTCTACGTCTTATTTTGACGAACGGGTAGGGCTTGGAACAGTTCTTTCGTTCCCAGATCTGTTTTTCCTAATTCTTCTAGGTAAACGTGTCTTTAAACCATATTTACACTTATCTACTATCAGATTAGGTCTTGATCAAATGTGAACCTATCTTTTATATTTGTACCTACTACTATTAAAAGAATAGTTTGTTTGTTTGAACGGGCTAATTTCAGAAAAAAAATAGTAGATAGAGTAATACTCCATACACCGTGTTGTCGGCAAGTGTGCGCCAACCTTAACTACTTTTGAAGTTTCTTTTAAATCGCAGCTTACGAAGTTATACGTATGTTTAATAAATAAATATTTACACTTCACCTTATCAGGCAGAGGCTTATCACAGATAATATATCCCAATGTAAACAATTTGTTATATAGGCTTTCGCCCGCGTCTTTGGTCATAAGGACAGAAGTAACAATTCTAAATTTAATTGTTTACAAGAAAAATTAGTATATAGGTAAGCTAAGGTAAAGTAGGAAAACCTTCTTTAAAAAAAGCATTTCAATACTAAAGTAAACCTAAAAAATACATTTATGCAGTATAAAAAAAACAGAAACCGAAAGATAATTGGAAAATATTCCGCAAGTCTTTTTTTTGTGTAGGTGCGAAATCTCTTCGGATATACCTGCCTTCTAGGGGGAGAAGTCGAGTTACGTGGAACTTTACCACTAAAACCCCCTCGCTGGCCGCCCTCAGGTCAAATTGAGAGACACCGAGACCTCAGTGAACCAGAAGGTGCCTCCACTTAATTGTTAACTAGTCTTAAAAAATAAGTATGACTTTCGATATTACAGTTCTGCTATCTAGTTTTCTTGAATAAATTAATAAATTAAAATAAAACAACTTATCTTTTGTAAAAATTTTAAAGCGTACAATGCTTGGCTAGCTATTCGCTGGTAGTAATTGATAAGCAAGCACATGGCTGTACGGTTTAATACCTTTGCCTTATCCACGCGAGAAAGAATGAAGAAAAAAAATTGATAAACAAGCATACATACAAACGCTATATTTTAGTAGGTCCTTATGTATGATACCGAGTACAGTTGGCTAAGCAATAATGGAAAACGTCAATTTTCCCGCGCGGCCGAGTCTGTTCGCTCCACGGCTGCACGGCTCCAACACTCGAGTCCCCACATCGCGCGGAGTACGCATGTCTCCAGTATTGAATGGACATCACCGCCAGTTAGCACTACGTAGCGATTTTCTATTCCCACCAGTCCTGTTCCACGGGCTTATTGATTTTCAGTGCTAAATATGTTAAAGATAATGCGTGCCGTGTGATTTATAAAAACATTAGTGCCTTGTACAGTGTTTATGCAAACGTATTATATATTGACAGTTATATACCATCGATCTCACGTAAGTAGGTCAGATATAAGTTACAAATTAAATTATGTATTGTTTGTTCGTAATGTCGTGATATTGCTAGATAATTTCTATTTATAACTATTGGTTGTTTCCAGGCGGTTAATTATAATAAGGAGGTTGTAAATTATTCTGCTCGGAGGTTGGATGTTTACAATGTTTTTGTTTACGGAAAGGGTTTGTGGAAAAATAAGGACGTTGAGTGTCACTAAAATGTTTGGCGTCTAAAAATGCAATCGTTGTTAGCAAATACGCTTATTAGAATTTAAATGAGATCTTTTTGTTATATTTTTTTGGCATACAGATTACGTCATTGGTAAGTACAAAAAATAAAGCACAATTTAGCTAGCTACTCGGTTATTCTTACATATATTTTGGTAATTCATTTATGAATTTAGTACCAAAAAAAAGGGATATTAAATTGATGGATATATTTATGTAATATAACATATATTTAAGCTATTGTTAAGGAGTTCCGTAGACACAAAAATAAGTTAAAATACGTTTAGAAAAAAAATAATAATGTACATTCCCTACAATAGCGAAATCAAAAGCAAGCGATCGCGGCTCTATCTAGATGATTCTTATACCGATTTATGAATTTCTACACTTCTACGTGTATTATTTTGTTTCATTCTGATAAGACCTCTTTTTTACGTAGTCGGGTTATAGTTTCTAAACTTTATATTTTATAGATATTTTTGATGTAGGTAGGTACATAGATGTATCAGCTAATGTAAGTAAAATAAAGCTTTTCCTTCCTAAAAAAATAAAATAAAATGAATAAACGTTGGCCTCCAGAGCGGAATTCTCATAAATAGGTATGTGAATTTAAAATTCGGGCAAGCGAGCAAGATTTACCTTTGGCCGATCGCGTGTTTTGTATATTTTAAGTTCCTTTATAAGAAAATCTTTTTTTACAAGCTTTTGTTTAAGATGCTCTGTTACCACTGCAAATTTTTACTGAAAATTTAAGGGACGCAAAGGTCATAAAATTAACTAATTGTATCATTCGGCCCTCAGACCTTATGATCCCAAAACTACATAAAGCTAACGAGGTAGAAGTGTCCTATCATACCTACCACTATTACAGAGGCGAAAGTTTGTGAGTGTGTTTGTTTGTTACTTCTTCACGACTAAACAGTGCCCTGTATTAACACAAACTATGTGTTAATACAGGGTATCCCCTGTATTAACACATAAGCCATTTTATAGCGAGTGAAACGGCGAACGTTCTCTAGTACGCAAATATGTAGAGTAAACCTTTTCCAATTCCAATTTAAGCCGCTATAATCCCAAACTACATCGTCACTGAACATCTGGTAATATTGAATGCCTGCCTGAATCATTATTGTTCCTTACCTTTAAAAAATCCTCTTTATCTTCCACTAAACAAAATATTTCCGTGATACAAATTAATCACTAGAAACAATTTAATTAATAAAAGCGAAATTAATCAAATAAATATAGAAGAATGTTTGCGTGAATTCATTATTTACGAAAGCGCGGCGGTAGGCGAGTGGGTGTGGGTGACTGTATTGAGGGTTAATGAATTGGGCACATTAACTTGAACACTAGGCTAGGCTAGGCTAGGCTCTATAATTACAAAAGACATCTCTGCTATGTTAATTAGGTACCTATCAGATACGGAGAGTTGGACGGCCTCCGTCGTGCAGTGGATTTACATTATAATAAGTACAGAGGTCCTGAGTTCGATTTCCCTATGGGTTCATTAATTTGGCGGCCAATTTAGTTGATTTTCATTGATTGGCTTGACTTTTTCGGACACTTCCAACATATATCGTTATATTTCAACCAATGCATTCAAAGCTTTTTGCTACTACGGGTAGGCCTTAGGTTCAAGGTTACATTGTAGAGGGTGTTGCTTGCATGCATTGCGAAGTTTTGCTATGTTACAGGAGGTTATTGCTATGTTTTGCCGTAGCCTCCCATTAGCCAGATCTAGACCAATTAGGAAAATTTCAATCAGCCTAGCCGAGAATCGACCTCGCGAATTCCTTTAATAGATACACCTTGCATACCACTGCGCCACGGATGCCATAAAAATCAGGTGCTAATTTCTGGAACTACCAGTCGGATTTTAAAAATTATTTAGGCATTCGACAGGCAGACGCATAGGCATAACTTTTATTATATATATAGCAACTATATGCAAGTGGAACCGGGGTGTACATCTATCAGTTAGTAGACAATGAACATAAAGCACGTAATAAGCCATCCGACTCCGCGCTGGAATGTGGAATATTTTTATTGATATCAATGTGGGACGCAGGCGCCGACGAAAATAAGAACTGTACGACGATGTGCGCCATAGAAATATTAATAACAAGGCGGTAGAAGTGGCTACTACAAACTATAGAGGCCATGGATACCTGGATGTAGAGTGTGTAGAACACAAAGGCACCGAATATAAGATGCAGTGTCGTTGGAAGTTACAAGTAGGTACCTTACATTCGATTACAGACAGAGTTGGCCTA
Organism: Mycalesis mineus; assembly: GCA_034621355.1. NCBI lineage: Eukaryota > Metazoa > Arthropoda > Insecta > Lepidoptera > Nymphalidae > Mycalesis > Mycalesis mineus. The sequence goes on along the minus strand of CM067888.1, from coordinate 18,157,715 downwards.
TGTCCTAAGTGACAGCCCTCAAAACAAACCCTAAGCATAAAGTTTTAATTTGTCCCGATTCCGAGTGGGCGCATAGTCGTTTTTGTGCAGGATAAATAGATAAGTTTTGTAAGCCGCAGTCACGCGATGGGCCGCCACATACTTGTAGACTTAGGCAAACTAGGCAGGTGCTTCAGAGTAAATGATTAAAAAAAATTAATACCTAAAATATACTGTGTATAGAAGAAATGCTCATGTTAACTCCAATTTTAAGTCTTTACGACGTAATATATAATAAACGTTAAATACCCATGTTTTTGTAGTTTACTCCGCGCCTCTGGTCCGCTCTGAAGTTGCAACAGGCCTAATTGCGCAGGTTACAAAATTGGCCCGTTGAGACTTAATGATTATTTTTTTATTTTAGTAGTTAAGAGTTTGGGAATTATATTTTTATTGAATTTGGGGATGAATATGTCACCGGTGCAGTGATAAGTTCACAAACCTACACGCCATCTCTATTGCCTTGTTTTTATAAGTTTTCTATGGAGCATGTCATAACAGCTTCGTGTAGTTTGAATGAATTTCCAATTTTTAATATCCGCCGTCGCCTTTGGTTCAGTGGTTAGTTAGTGTGCGCCTTCAAATCAAGAGATCCTGGCTTCAAATCTAGGTTTGGATCTAAAAATAATGTTCTTTCTTTCCAAAAAATTCTCAGTAATCATTTTCAGCCTGGAGATAGGAAAATGGTGGGTTTACACCTCCGTGCCTCAGAGAGCGTGTTATGACGTCATAATCACTAACATCGAATAGTTATCATTATAAGAGTAGACATTCACTCTGAAGCCCGAATACACAAACGCAAATCAAATTTAAATACGTCTCAAGTCAACTTTTTTGACAGATTTCTGTTGCAAACTGTCTAAAGTAAGTCGACTCGAGACGTAGTTAAATATGATTTGCGTTTGACCGTTTGAGTATTTGGACGTAAGTGGGGTTTTGAGCTTCTTATCTCCCTCCAAATGAAGGGTAGCCTGTCTCTGAAGGTCGTTAAATGAAGCACATAATGGTGAAAGGTATGAAGTACAAGAAATTCGGTCAAGAGTACATCAAATAACATGCAAATGAAGCGCAAAATGTCCACTCGTCGGCCCTCGGGCTCACAAAAGAATCCCCAGACGTGGCCGACGTCTCTGTAATTGGCTGCTAATGCCGCTTAAAGCAGTTAAGCCTCGCTTACAAGGGGATAGTTTCTTTAGTGGCTCGTCACGATAATGTAATCGATATGTGACGTATGCAAAAATAGTCTCTACAAACAGATTGTACTTCATTCACCGTCATTGTCAGCGTGTTAACTAGGGTTCCCTATAAAAGAGGGAATATGGAACATAGAGCCACCATGCTACTCCAATGCGGGATTGTGGGCATGGGCTAATACTGTTGGATTCTTTAACGACTACTATTAGTAGTATGTTTATAATAATGACCGGGGCCAACAACTTTATAATACCACGAACTTTCCAACAGTTTCTTATAATTTACTGAAAATTTCATAGAAATAAAATTATTATTATAAAAACAAAAAACCCGACTGCTTAGAAGTTATGACCTGAAAAGAGAAAAACAAGGATCACTATATCTGTATAAAATTCTAAATACTTTATAGTGCTGCAAACAGGGACAAAATATTTTAACCTGCAGGGAAAGAAAGATCTACCAAAACTACGATTGTCCCCGCCTGACGCAGTCGGGTAAAAAATAGAAACTCATCATTTTATAGCTCGACCCGGAACTCGAACCCGGGACCTCATGAACTGAAGCTACATAGGCTAACCAATTAACCATATAAGTCCTGTCTCATGTGCCTGATAATTAACCACGACTTTGTAATCCGACCAGAGAGAGCGATCCTTCAAAAATAAATACTGGCGATAGTAGGTACTTCCCTGAAAGATTTCTATTACATATAACTAATTAGTTATTATTTACTGCTTAAATATAACTTATATATATTAGTAATATCCTTACTAATAGTAAAAGCGAAAGTAAAGGCGAAAGTTTGAGTATACGTATACTTTTATAAAACTTTACAAAAAATATAGCTTACATTTTAGAAACGAAAACTGCGCAGGTGAAACCGCGGGCGTCCTCTAGTATTATGTAGGCGAAAGTTTGTATGTATGGATAGATGTTTGTTGCTCTTTCATGCAAAAACTACTGAATGGATTTTGATGGAACTACACAATAATATAACTTATCTATCAGAATAATACATAGGCGAAACTTTATACCGAACATCTCACGAAAACTACGCGTAACACTGCGGGCTTCCTCCAGTTTTAAATAAATGAAATCAGAATTTAAACAGAATCTCTGTTGATTTACTAAAACCAATGTCACCCGAAGGCAATTTCCTGTAATTTCCTCTGAATTTCCCCGACTGTCCAAAACAAATGACCCGATATTAGGTATGAGGAACGATTCACTGGCGCCGTGCCAACCAGTAGCTGCCGTGGAAATAAAAATTGCAGCCAACTGACATAGATTGATTTAAATTGCCATTTTTGAGTGAATGCAAAATCTAGACTCAATTTTAAATTGCGAACTTAAGTAAGTAGTTACTTACTTACTAAATAATTAAGTGCTAAGTTATTTATTTATTCTTTATTTGTTTACTACAACGAAGAAAAACATAGATCAAAGACAAAAAATACCATAAGTACAACTAGTACAAAAGGCGATCTTATTATCGCTTAACAGCGATTTCTTCCAGGCGACCTTAGTCCTAGTATAACATGAGAACACTAGAATGCAGGTGGTGAATTATACGTACAAAATATACAAATTCAAATATATATGTATTTGTCTATGATATAAAAAAAAATACACAAAATACCTATTAATAATATATATATGTTGAGTGCGGGGCAGACATACTTATACCGGCCATGAACAAGTTAATGTTTAGTTAATATATTTTTAACTGACTTTAAAAGGGAGGAGATTTTCATTTTTTTTTCATTACTTATTGCACAAGCTGACAATAAACTTTAAGTTTGTTTACCTAAAAATTGTTAGCAGGCCGCCTAGTTTGGTAAATAATAGGAGACATGTAAACATCTAGTGGAAACCTCACAAATAAATGTTCGAAGTAAACAAACTATAAAATACTTTTTTATTATCAGAGATTGAATCAGTGCCGTGACTCCAACGAGCCCGGGACAGGCTTCAGATAAAAAGAAACCATAAAGTTCACTTCTCACGAAAACTTGACATCGTAAAATAAATCCCCTAGTACGAGTATGACTTCGTCATCTCGACAATTTTTATCGTATTCCTTGTACACTTGTCTCATTGGTCTAGTGTCTCTTGCTTGCTAGCTTCGGGTCGTGAGGTCCGAAGTGAACGCCTCGGATCAAGAAAGGCAATAAAACGTTAATAAATATTTTTCTAAAAATTGTCAATATTTGTCTGGCGGAAAAATAATAATATAGCACCGAGTGCTGCTTTGTCACCCATTACTGTGTGTTATTTTTAAATAAAACCAATTATTGGGATTACTTTCTTTCAAGGAAATATGGGTCTATCGCCATGATTGTTTCTGCCGCCGCACAGCATTGCAGTATTCTGGTCTAAAGAGTGAGGTGCCTTTGCCTAAGGTTTAGCAACGCTTTGTAGCACACATAGAATGTTCCTAGCGATTGCGAAATGGCTCTGTTTTTCACCAGCAGCTTGTTCCGCCATCATTTAATATAAAATTCGCTGCCATTTAATAAAAAAAATTAAGTATTAAAAAGTAAAATCTACTTCAAAATTGAAACTTAATAAATTAATAATTAAAAATAACTTTCCTTTGAAAAATGTAAAAATAAAAAAACTATATTTTTCAATATAGTCAACGCAAGCTTTATTATGAGGTAGTTATAATTAATTAAGGTCGAATTAATCAACTACCTTATTCTTTTGAATTAATTTAAAAGTAAACCACGTAGTTTCCTGAAACAATGCAAACATCGTACTAAAGGCAGTGACGTTATGATGTAACTCGGGCGCGCATCGTACGTTTGGCGAATGTTCTGCCAATCTCCGCGAGACAGCTACAGCGGTACAGCCGGCCGCGGATCCCATCGATCGCCCGCAGCACGCTACACCATAAATTACTTTTTACGCTCACTCCATACAATACTATTTTCGAAGAAAGTAGTGCATGATTTGCAGACAGTCAAATCTCGGTCGCTGCTCGCTCGGGACGGTTCGATCGATTCGCATTTTAGAACTTTTTACAGCCATGAAGAAAGACAAACCCGACGCCCCTTTGAGAGCTAAGAGTGTCTGCTTAGCTGAACGCCCTAAATCCCAATACGGCCGAAATATTCGTAGCGCCGATACCCTTCGCTCGCGCTTCTCGGACAAGCAGTATGTCCACAGACAACCCTCCACTGACCGGACGAAACGAAACTCCAAAACGAGCGTAATCGTTAAAAAACAAAAGCGCAACGTCGTCGAGAAGGTTCCCTGCGCGGTCTCCGTGCAGACCCTGTCGATTCCAATGACGTACGACGCCCACAAACATCCAACCTCCAAGCCTCTAGCAAGTAGTTCGCGGAAAAACGATAACATAACCAAGTGTAATCTTAAACAGGTCGAGAGGAAGCTGTGCCACGCCGTGTGCGGGAGGGAGACGGAGAACAAGCTGCTGTTGCAGATCAGCGAAGCCGATCAAGTGTCGGACTTTGAAAGGATTCTTAATTCCAATGCAATACTCTTAGAGCGCGCCCGGCGGCAGGTGTGGCGCGGCAGTGTATCGCCGCACTCCCCGTCCGCCTTCCTCCCGCGCCCGCGCTCCACCTACTCGCTGCGCGCCGTCAGCCAGGCCTACCACACGCTGTTTCGCCAGCACGAGGAGTCCCTGCAGCAGCTCGCCGACCGGCACCGCGAGGAGGCGGCCGATCACAGCAAGAAAACTACGTCGAGCTTACTAGATAGCAACTGGTTCGAGAACCTCCAAGGTCTCACCGAGTTCTACGAGGACGATCCCACACTGCAAGCGGAAATCGAAACTATCACCGATCGCATAATAGCCGACGCGGCTCAAGCGCAGGGCGGGGCCGCCACCGCGCGCAGCAATTTCAACGTTAATTTGGCCGGACTGATCAGTTTGCACGTGAGCGGCGAGGGCGTGTCCCCGACCTTCCGCGACGACCTCGCCCAGTCGCCCGAAGTGGACACGTTCTACAGTTCCGACGACAAGGAATGGCTCTCACCGATTATGAGTGCAAACTCTGTTGATCGACACCTGCAGGATAATACGAACTTGGACCGCCTGGCGGAGGACTTGAACACGGTGCAGATCGAGTGCGATGGGAAGGTGCCGACGATAACCTTCAGCAATTGTTGCGAAGGCCGCGGCCAGGCGGACAATCCGAACAATAACGACGTGGTCATTCATCTCGCCGTGCCCTCCACAGAGAGCGCGGACGAGGCGCGGCCGCCGATGATGTGACTGCCTTCCGTCCGGCTCAGTCGCGGTATCGTTCGCTCCTAGGCGCCACCATGATTGCTATAGAGGCGGAGCAGATGCCGAAGGAGGAGAGAGTACCTAAAGTGGAGCCGACGAGCTCGCAGCGGACGCTGACGCGGTCGAGTGCCGTGAGTCAGCGTTCGGTCGACCTGGTGGTTCACCCGGAGAACTCGAACAATCCTCTTCACAGGTCCAAGTTAGCTCCCGTCCGCTCGTCGTCGGAATCGTCGTCGAGCAAGAAAATGTTGAACTTAAGGAAGACGAAGAACTCGTCCATAGAGTCCACGATGAGTTTGCCGAACCAGAAGTCGCTGGAGAAGAAGCACGGGAGCCTGCGGCACCAGAAGTCGATAGGCGCCCACTCGGACGTGACGCTGAGCACGCAGCCCGTCATGGCGGACGACCGGAAGGCTCTGCGGGAGGCCTTGTATCAGGGTATATTTCATAGACACAGACGGACAATTTTCGCAGTGGGCTCTTTCCTTAGGATGCTTAGAAGCAAAACGTCCAACTACGACTCGATTAGGTCAGAGTCAGACGAGATTTAGCAGTCGTATCTAGAGGGCGTAAGTGATCGTTTTTAATAATAATTCGGTAGTGACACCACAGACTGCGAATGTGCTTTTTATATAACAAAACAAATGTTATTAGATTTAGTAATTTGTAATATGGTACTTGTTTTAGATTAAAATGTTCCTAAATTTAGTTCGGACGAAGTTTTAATTGTTGTGATTTCCGTTTGACCTACGTCTACACATAAGAATCACATCGATATGGTTGTTACGTCACGTGCCGTTACAGAATAATGTTATATTAAATACTAGTGTGCCAAATAACATGCCTGTTTAATAAAGGCAAATTATATTACAACTTTGTTTTATACCAACAGCAATTTGGATTTACCTACCAAAATAATAATGTAATATTTTTTTTAATTGAGGGCTTAAAGCTCGCGCACACATGCAAAATACCTTAAATTCCTTCACGATCGTAACAGTGTGTGTAGCTACGTATATGAAAACCAGTCGAAGGAATTTGTTTACAACAGCGAACACGCAAAATAGCGCTTAATACATCCGCTTTCATTATAACATAATAAGAGAAATAAATAATATTGAATCGCTTTGTAACCACTCCGGTTACACGATTCGGATTTGTTCTCTATTACGACATCGCGTGTCAAGGCCCAAGGACAGTCCTTGATTGCTGATTACCTTGACTTTATAATGATAAAAAAGTATTTCGGTACTTAAGTCCATAATAAATGAGCTTTTATGACATCAGGACGTGTCTACGAGCAAGAGCTTTGATAAATTTAAATGTTGATAACTTTTTTTGTGACGGGAGGAAATCTAGAAAGATACCCAATCTTTGAAGAAAAAATCAGGTTATGTGATTTGGTTATCGTAACCAACGGTTAACATAAGCTAAACGTAAAATTTACTGTTCACGACAACCCGTACACCGGCTAAGGACGTAAGCTCGATTAAGATAACCGCCCGGTTGAGGTCCTTACCGGCGTACGGGTTTTATTATAAATAGTAAATTTATAGTAAAGTTATGTTAACCGTTGGTTATAATAACCGAAATCTTGGTGCACACAAGCCTAAAACCCCCTCGGTGACCATCTCCGTACAATGAGGGAGACTCTGGGATCTCATAAGAACAGCGAATACCTGTGTCTCTCTTAATGTTAATAACTTAAAACTACGACGGAAGGAGTTTTGTCTATGTCACTCTAAGTCTACAATCTAAGTTATCCTCTGTTCTAAGTTATTCTCTACGAGAGTACGTTCAAGTCGGTCAACGAAGCAGACGCAAGTACGTCTACGATCCATGCACTCTCGAACCACATTTATGATTATAAAGGACCTTTCACATTATCTCATCAGCGTAACCAGTTACCACATTAACCACAGTGAGTTTTTATCATCTCATGGTTACTTACCTAAAGATTACCTTAAGTATATAGACCACATTAAGTATATTACGTAAATAACTACGGTAATATTTTTCATACATTTTGCGTTACTTAAGTCCAGGCACTACGACACAGTGGTAACAATTGCCGCATATTCGATCGTTACGCCCAGCGCTAGAAGCGCAACATTAATTTCATCTTTTTATTACTATAAAAAAACATAATAGAGTAAATATATAGTATTTATTAGAATAATTAACATCTGATCATGTTTAAATAAATTTTGTTGAATTCTTAAATAAAAAAATGAGTAGCCGTTGAATGAGTTTCTACGTAATTTACAAGTCACGGCTAATCTTTTGAGGTGACAAAAAGTTAAGTGTTGCAGATTGAACTTATGTGGATTACGCTGGTTCACTAGTGACCGTTCTTTAGTTCTGATTTAACAAGTCCTTGAAATTGTAAAGAGTAAAGAGCTTTGCTATATGTACTGCTGTGGCTTCCAGCTCTTTTTTTTCGGAGTTTTAACTCTAGTATAATCTATAAGTTAAACACAGATTTTATCAGAAATGTTTATTTATCCATTAAGCCATCTAGTGTTTTATTTAATTTCAATTATTTAGTCTTGTATATTGTTTTTCAAATAGTGACAATAAATATTCCATTAAATGTCATTGTATATTTAAATAATGTTTTTCTGTAAAGGTGCTTATAGGGAGTATATTTAAGGGTATTATCGTAATATTTTTAAATCAATGTGTTACAATAGTTTGTGAAATCAAAATAGTTTGTTGTCTTATTCTTTAATTGCATAGTTAGATATAGTGAATGTTCTTTTTAATGGATTTTAAGTTTATTGATTATATTTACTGCTGTAAAATTGCGAAAACTCCCATCGCATCCCATCGGGTCCTTGTTTGATCGCGGATCGTGATGCTAAATATAAATATATATAGATAACGAATATAGAGCTTAGATAACATAGTTTTAATATACATGTATTCGTTATTTAGTTTTTACATACAGCAACGTATTTTCTTTTTTGTACAAGTTTGTCATGACTGCTTTTTGGTCGTAAAAATTCCAAGAATATTTTATTTTGTACGAGAGAACTGTTCTGTTACATACCTACTTGTAAAATAGTTTTTTTTACTGCTTGGTTATTGGAACGAAGTTCCTTATCGCGCGTTGTGAAAGGGGGCTAGACGGAAAAAATTGGTACGAAAAGTTGTCACGACACTTTTTGATCAAAGGATCCTGCCGCCGCCTTTGATGTGTGTGCGCGTGAGCGGCGGAGGGCGCCCGCGCTGTATGCTGTCTCGCGCTCTCGTGGCGCCCTCTGGTGTTTCGGTGTACAACAACAAATATTATTATTACTTAAAAAAAATAAAATTTTATTACAATTCCTTCACTAATTAATCGAAAGGAACTTCGTTCCATCCGGGTGTCTTTCGAAGTATAAAATCAATAGATTTTAATACTGTATGTGTATTGAGTGATACTAAAATATTTCATAGCATATTTTCTATGGAAAATCATTAAAAACCGAAGCCGAAAGCGACCGAGTTAGGGAATACATTTATTAACCTGTTTGCCTAGTAGGTACCATTCAAACCTCACCATCGATAGAATACTAGACACAAGAAGTTGCTATTCATCAAATAACTATCATTTAATGTTATGATGAAATACATTTTTGAAATTTGTTGCTAAATGTAAAAAGCGAATGAATGATTTTTATGTAGTTTTAATACTTGTTTTGCAAAGATTTATATAAAATGAAATATAACGTGAACATGGTAGATGGATTGTTGAGAAACACATTTTTGGAACGTTTTATGCACTTTTATATATTTGTACATCTGACGTTTTTGTATATTATGCTGTTGTAAAAATAGGATTAAATAATTAATTAATAATAAAGATATATGTTGCTTTTATGTCAACAATTATTTTTTAATCATATAAACTGTATTTTTTACATTTAAGCTTAATACATATTTCATATTTTATAGAAATAAAAAAAAATATTATAGAACGATATATATTCGAGTATTATTGTCTAAATTACAATTTATTCTGAAATTTCGAAAATGATAGTTGGAATATTTGAAATACATATAAAACCCGTTCAAGTTGATAAAAGCTTATAGTGTAAAAATAATCCTGCATTTTAGTTCACCCAAATGGTTACCTTGTATTAAAATAAATAAAACATTTTTATCTACAGACAAAAAGTTTTTCTATCCAAATAAATTAGTTTTTTTTATAAATCTTATCATACGAGCTTCGTGTTTTAATTAATTGTTAGAAATAGGTTTTAACCAAATGTAACTTTAGTCAGTAGATTTTTTTTTTAATTTGTTACAATGTTTCCAATAATATACGTAACTTAGCCTATAAAATATAATTAAAGTTATATTATTTGTACATCTGTCTGTCATTCGATACGTGTTAAAGCTAAACCAAAAGGAAAAATTTAATTTACTTATTCATTTATTATATTGAGTTCATTTAAAAGTGACCTAAGTTTTTATTCAAAAGTTATGTTTAATTCTAGTTACAGAATATTTAGCTTTTTTTAATTTATTTTGATCCGCCGAGAAAAGGCTGCCAAACACTATTGGCTTTTCATTTTGAAATAACAGCACGATTTTTAAAGGTGTTTTAAAAAATAATAAAGTTTCATTCCCAATATTTGGTACCATTCCTGGTTTAAAATATTGAAAACATATTTTCTGACATATCGTTTGATTATTTTTTGGTCAAAATTAGTCGTTATTTAAAAAATTATACTTAGATTTGGTTTAGTTTTTGTGTACACGAATTGACTATATTGTTATGTTACATTTAGAAACTATAATTAAGTTGTTAATATTGTGTAAGATTTCTTGTCTTTTTTAACTTTTTGATTTATTAATTTGAATAAAATTATAATACTTAGGTACATTCCTAAACATATTTGATATTAAAACACTGTCCGAAAAGAATTTATTCGTAGTAAAGAAATAAGACTGCGTAATAATAATAAAATAGCAGAAAAGAATCCTATTCATCTGTAAAAACATCAGTTCTTAAACACATCATACTGGCGAAATTAAATTTGTTTTTATTACAAAAAAAGGTTTTTTATTTCCTACGATATTTTCGGATATTTTGACAGTTTATCCTTTTTCCTTTATTCTTTCCCGCAGGGAAAAGGCAAAGGTATTACACCGTCCAGTCATGTCCTCAGTGTTTTCAAATTGTCATGTCCAATTTCAACGGGCGTATAACTTTAGTGTATGTATTTATATCTTTTTATAACCGGCTGCTAAAGTTGTACACCTAGCGCCATCTGTGAATAATAAATACAAAACAGGTTTTCTATAAATATATGTAAAAAATATGCTACTGTTGTCATATCTGCAAAAATGTTTCTGAAATGACGTCATCCAGCTCTAGATTTTAAGTAAAGGACCTACTTTCCATAGGTAAGTATTTCATCAGGTGTATAAGGTGGTTACTCGTATATTTATACATTTATTTTCGCATTGAATTCCTAACTGTTAGGAAAGTTATAACAAGTAGGTGCGATAGGATATAGGAAGGTCGTTTGAACAGTTTAATGAGGTAATAATTTGCTAGATATAGAAGTGTTTACCTCCCACCGGCCAATAAACTTGCCTCATCATTTAGAGTGGTCTGGCATTGACGTAATTGCCAACGTCTTTGGATACCATTAGCTGAATTAACCAATGACAATTAATTATTAATGTACTTACGAATGTGGCTACTTGTCTATAGTTTCTTCCAGAAATTACCTAATAAAAATTGTCTCTTTTATTTCCATTTGGTTTTTTTAAATTATAGATCAAAATAATGTCAAACCTTAAAAAAAAATTAAACGTTAAGGCTTTTAAATAAATGTATTAGAATTGAGAATGTGATGTCGCACTAGTCGATATAGTAGGGCCAGAAGCGCTCTATTGTCTGTTCTGTGACTAAAATAATTTATTCTCAAATACTAGTACCAGGTATGTATGCTAGATAAATAAAACAAAAGAAAATAGAATAAGTAATTTTTAATTTTTATTTCGTGTCATTTTTCTCTATTTCCAAGCATTATTGGCGTTAAAATATTATTTATTTTATTATTTTAATAATAATAATTATACACAATATCTATACAGTGACATAGTTAACCATCAGCCGAAATACAAAACTTTGGTTTCTAGCTTATAATGTTATATTAGTGCACCTAACAGGGTACTGATTTTAAAATATTTTATAAATTCGATTAACTGTTGAAAGCAATTGACAGATGTCAAATTGGACAGTTCAAATGAACTGTCAAATTTGTCAGTTCATTTCCAGTGTAGATGCGATTTTTGTCAAACAAAATCAGGACCCCGTTTTATTAGTGTGCGGAGCATGAATGTATTATTCATTTTGGGTAAATTAAAAAATAAATCATTTTTTGTATCATTTTTAATTCTATTCGATAAGTCATGCTTAAGATTGCGGGCTACCGGATTTAATTTATAATTAATTAGATGTATCTAATGGATGCAAATGCACTTTTGCCCAAAATTACTTCCTTGATTATATCTAAGTAAGTAAATCATGTTCATTTATTATTGAAGTCTATTAAATCATTCTTAGGGTAAAGTATCTAAAACTTATTTTTTAAAAATATTACAGTTTGATTCTTGTAATAGTAGTTACTTTACAAGAAATACCCAAATAAACAATACACATCATAAACTCCAACATACTGATATTGGCACCTGTAATGGTAGATTATTATAAAACCATATTTTAAGTTTAACGAGTATACGCCTTTAAAAAGATATATTTCGACTCACAGCAGTCCAGTAACCGAGAAACAGGACTAGATGTTTACTTGCAAGCAATTTCATATTTATTTCACAAATACATTATTTTCCCCAATATCTGATGAACTAGGTATATTTTTTATACTTATCAGCGACATTTTAATCAAATAGTATTGATATTTTGTTCAATAAAACCTGGATAAAAATTTGACAAAGCAAAGGGACAGAAGAGCATTAAAATTGTTTTACGAAAATTGAATTTGCACCTGAACCCAAATTGGGGAAAAGAATGTACGAAACGGTTACTGTGTACACAACTTACAAACAAAACGAGAAACTAAGAACACAACAACAAATATTTATTATCACAAACTGATAAAATCATCTATGATGACTATTTACAAGGCCTTTTCGCTTAAGGCACGAAAATAAGTTGGCTTTAAGCCTAGGCCCTTGTTCACTGTGACATTTAAACGCAAAGTGCCCCCTTAAGACCACAAACATGACAATTCTTATACCATAGATATTAGGTATATCGAGACGTCAGAAATCACTTCAAAATGTAAAGCATTCTGAAATAAATGTATATTCTTGTAGTATGCAAAATAAATATACCGATTTTGGTATAAATATCAATATCTAGTTCATTTCATATATTATTTTGTACATTACATTTTGAATATCTGAGACAAAAATATATGTATGACGGCAATTTCTAATTTTTTTATGAACGCTTAACTAATATAACCAAAGTCATTTCCAGGCATTTACGAATTGAATGTCACAGAGAACAGGGCGCTACTCTCTACGCAGTAGGACTCGATTATATTATACAGGTTTGGCCCCAAAATAATGGTGTTCCTTTAATCTGAATTAATTTTCATATATATGTTTATATTTTTTACACGAAAATACATCGACACTGGAACTTTTATTGAACGCAAGGGACAATGCATTGTATGCAATTTTGCAAGAATAATAATAAATACAGGCAAATCATGTAACTCAGGATAGGTTGTAAATTATAATCATCGACATGCCAGCGCAGTAAAAAATTGAGTTAAAGTACAAAATAATCATCAGTGCCGTAACACCAGCGCAGTTCGGCATATTGCGATTTCAGAGAAGTGCCACATGCCTTTTTTTAAGAGTATATAATATTACACTAAGTTTGGTTAGTTCACTAGCACATATCGTAGGGTTGTATGGACGCTTAATGTAACAAATTGTGATGTGCGTCATAATGCATTAATAAAGATTTTTCTTTTTTATACGTATCTATTTGCAGAAATAATTTGTTTTGTTTAAAAAAAATAACTCAAAATATTTTGTCCCTTACGTCAATATAAAGATTCTCTATCGACCTTTCATTAAAACTACGCGTAAATATACTATTCTGTCTATTTATAATAAAATTATTTATTTAAATATATTATATATACCCCTAGAGCCTCGCACAGTCTTTCCATAACAATATTGCTTACAACCACAACGCACTACTTCGATTCAGTTTTGGACGAGTGACAAACTATAGTTTGTTAACATAGTCTGAGAGTTGACAGTCATTTTTGGGTAGATGTTTGGAGGCAAGCTGAAAAATATTCTTTATCTCTGCTATAATACCCTAACATAGAACTGCAGACCTTGCTGCGGGGTAATGGTATTATAAAACCTTACACGCGTGTGAATAAGAGAGCGGTATATATATGTAACATTTTCGATTGCTCGGCAGATAGACCTAAAAAAATAATTTGGAAATATAGGGCTGAGTTAATCTAGCCCCACTTGAGTAAAGTACTATGTTCTGTTGCTATAGCAGTGTTTTTAGGACAAATTTTCTTACCTCGAATATCTACCCAAACACGTCTACCTGCACTTCAGTTGGCTACTACGGTGCACAAACATCATATTAGGCGCGAACATAGATTAATGTAAGTCTTTAAACTTACGTGCTTATTGTGTGCCTCACGTTCCGCATTTATTTTAACAAGTACAATATTTGAATGTAATAATTTTTGTTTAAGTAGTTTTAAAAACAGTAAATTCATATTTTCATCGAAAAGTAATACAAGCCATATTAGACTAAGCTCAAAAAGTGTGCTAGCGGTAAAAAAAATAGTCGAAATAGCTGGGAAAACCGAAATTTTCGCAACTTTTAAACGGATTAACAACACGACGTTTCTGCACCTAACGCACTATATAACTTTATTATGCCGTCAAGTTAAAAGTAGACACTTTATTTTAATTATAATAGGTATTATATGTCTTTTTAAATTAAGTATAAGAGAGATCATACATCTAGGCATTTCGCGATATCCTTCGGGCACCTCTGCATGTAGAACTTATAAAACCAACCTTCTATGAAGCATTAAAACCAAGATACTAGATACATTACAAAAAAATATCTAAGGTTTTACACTTAACAGATAAGAATAAAGGTTAACGGAGCAGAATTTCGAAACAAACCATTCAGATTACAGAGTGATCATGTGATAGTTTAATCGCGTTATCTGATTGGTAGCATCTTCGTTCATCCCCGGTTTACTTAGCCAAAACGCAACAATGTCTTTTTGGATATTTGTTTAGTGTGCTACAAAGATCGCTGATTTCACTAAATGCCAGCAAAAAATAAAAACAGGTGATCTATTCGATATTCAACAATCTGCCGGTTACATAATTGCACCTAATATAGATATTATCTTAGGTCATTTGATTATAGAGCAACTTGTCGGCTACATAAATCCTAGATATTGCCGAAAAACTTGCCCGTTTCTGAGGTTTAGGTTTATTTAACAGTCTAAATTCCAAGATGTAAGATTGTCGCACTCACGCTTTCTTCTTTCCCTTAGTCTCTTCTGCGAATATGTCTTTGTAGTCGTTGAGTAGTATGTCCACCACGTTGTTCTGTTGTATGTAGTCGATGGCTATGTTGTGGGCCTGCTCGGCGGGGGCCCACAGGAGTGTGGGACCGAACACTATCGCCAGATTCGCAGTGTGCATTCTGTTGCGTTCACTGTATTGTGTAACTCTGGAAAATAGAAAATAATGGTTAAATTTGAGGTTTCCAAACGTGTTTTTCAAAATATAGCTGGTTCTGGTGGACTTCAAATAATTTTTTACCATTTCTCAAACCTCATCAAAGTTTATAAAGATGGATGGAATATTCTGAATATGCCATTTATGCCAGAAACAGTTGTTGAGCTTGAACATATTATGTCTTTCATTAACAGGTAACCTCAAGCCAATATTTTATTTCTACACTATGAAACCATATGATCGTGGAATTGTAAAACCCCATTTTTATTTCATGCCAAAGTAGACTTCTGTCGAGTGGATCCCTGGAGCTTCAACTAGACAGCTTTGGGAATCAATGATCAACAATCAAACAACGATTCAAGTCACTGAAATATTGAGATCCATTATCGTCTAACCTTGATTCAATCATTAACACGTTAAAATAAAACTGCAGAAGGTCAAATGCATTGTGTAAATCTGTTTTTTATAACTACTGATTATCATTATTACTTCTGAATTACTAAGTATGGCGAGAGCTCTCCTTGTATTTAAAGCGATTTGATATATTTATAAATATAAGAAATAATGTAGGTGTGACTCAAGGAAGTTTTGGAGGCCCAAACCTATTTAATCTAGTTAACTTGTAGCTATAGTCAATAAACGTTCAATATTTATCTTGATTTTTGCCCCCAAAATTATTATAAAATTAATTAATGTCATAAAATAAGTAATGTAATAAAATGTGTAATGTCAATTATATTAGTTGATAGTAGGTACTTACTTCAAAAGATGCTCCAGTAGAAACTTGAGCGTGTCTCTATTGCACTGCGGTAACGCCTGAATTATGCTCTGAAACTCTTTTACCCTCGCTTCTCTTGGTTTTATAGCTGTTAACAAAAGTATATAAATAAGTATAATATATATGAAAAAACTGATAAGACTAATCTAGTCTTACAGATGGTACGAGTAGCTATAACTAGAGAATAAATTAAATTATATTTAAATAAATCTAATATAGTGCATAAACTCACAACAAGCTGCAAGCACCCTGTCGAACAAGGAGCAGGGGATGAGAGGCTCCTTGAGCTCTCTGAAGAACAGCTTCAAAGAGCCCGTCAGCACGTGGATGTCTGTGTTGTTCTCGATCACTGACAAATTGTTCTGATCAATCTGAAAAATCAATAGTTACATTTAAGACTACACGAATTCGCATGCTGTTTTCACAGGTTGATTGAGTTAGTTACCCTGAAGCAATAGGATCTGTTTTGTGAAGATCGGGTGTAAAGTAAAATTTGCGGCTGGGAAAAACCTTTGAAATAATACCCCTGCCTACTATAACATAAATATACTGTAGAAATGAGTTTTTCAGCCCTCCTATATGTTAATGCCATTTGCGGCGCTCGTGCGCAAAACTACTGATTTTATGAAAAAAAAAATTATATGATATTTTGTATACGCTTCAAGCGCTATATTTTTTGTTCTGTGATAAATAAAATTTACAATTGTAACATGATAGATATCGTCAAAAAACAGCTGATAGACGCCATTTTCAATATACTGCACAGATGATCACTGGAATATATATACATAGAGTAAAAATCAAGATCTTAATCCTCACCTCGAGTCTTATCTTCTGCACCTGGCTGAGGTTCCCACTGGCCCGGTACAGGCCGTCCGTGCACATGTTCTCCTCGC
This sequence comes from Mycalesis mineus, assembly GCA_034621355.1. NCBI lineage: Eukaryota > Metazoa > Arthropoda > Insecta > Lepidoptera > Nymphalidae > Mycalesis > Mycalesis mineus. The sequence goes on along the minus strand of CM067888.1, from coordinate 18,140,770 downwards.
TGCTCTCGATCTCCCGCACACACGCCCTTACGAAGTCCGGCACGCGGGGACTGGACGCCGGACACACCTCCTCCAGCTTGCGACCGAAAACCGGCTCATCTGTAACCGTCAGGGCACTATGAAATGTGTTGTGAGCCGAAGAGCATATTATATATTATCATATTATATTATATTATATTATATTAAAATATAATAAACCGCGAACAGAGCGTGTCATCAGTTGGTTTAAAAACATCGTATGCATAGGCTCTAAAGACAAGATTCAGTAAGTTAAATATGTACGAGTTCAGTTAGTTATAACAAAACCGTAAAACAAGATGTCTTATCCCATTCAAACTACTTCACTTTATAAGTGTACTTTTATACAAGATATATATATATATATATACAAGATAGATATATTTACTTGTGATTCTACCAACGATTCGGAAATATAGAGTAAACTTCTGCTTCTTGTGGACTCTTTGTGTGGCAATGTCTTATAGTTAACAATTTTACTATTCTTGGCATTTTATCTTGTGTACAGAAGAAAGCAGAATTGTATTTCCATCATCCAAAAGTATCATTACCAAAGCTGAATAACCGCAAAGATCATTTACCGCCTGCAGATCTTGAGAGCCAAGCGAAGAATATAAATTCGCGAGTACAATAGCTGATTGCTATAAGTCCCTCTCTCGTTCCCTCGTCGTTGCCTTTTTTATTAAATACTAGTTATTGATGATTAATTGATATGGAAATTACGCATAGTGACGTAGGACCCACTTGAAATGGAAACTGACGTAACAATTTCATTTAATCACTAGCAGGCTATCACTTTTGCATTTCTATTTATATTCATTGCTTTCTAATCAGGGGATTTCTTATCATGAACTTGGGAATTTATAATTTCTAAATTATATATTTAGTACAGGTTTCTGTTGTGAGTGAACATATTGCCAATACGCGCATTGAGGTACCTACTTAACTCATCAAGGATTGAAGCAGCAGCGGGATGCCACCAATAAAGTATTTTATTAACTTGATTTCATAACAATTCGGAAAAAAAATAATTAAATTCATTAAATTATAAAAAAAGTTATAATAGTTTAAATATTTCTAATTAAACAGAGACGATCTTGCGCCATTGTATAATTGCCATTCGTTTTGCAAGAAAGGAACAGAAAAAGCTACTCTAAGAATTTAAGTGCCTGTAACTTTGCCCATTTTTGTCAGATTTTAAGGTTGTTTTTCACCTTTCTTCATTATTTTTATCCTACTTTATAACAACGTGATAAAAGTTTTGTGGAAAAATATTCTACTGTCGTTACTGTGTTATTAATTACAATAAAATATAATAATTTACATACTTACCAAGACTGTTATTTAAATTTGTAGATATATAAATCGTGTTACGTAAATATTAGGTATTTCTTTATTATAAGCAATTAACACGATTAAACATAAAATTAAAAGTTAAATCTAAAAAAAATATGTAAACAACCATCCACCGCTACGGAAAAAATCAGGATTGTAAAAAATAGGTTACAAAAAATAAAACACCAACTAAATTCCACTACTTCTATTCTATACAAAATTAATAAAATAAACACACTAAATCACACTATAATACATGTTTAGATTTACTCACCAAACTAAGTAGAAAAATCATAATTTCCAAAAAAATGTGTTAATCAGTCCAAAATCCATAACTTGCAGGTATTGAATAATTTTGAAAAATCATCATGCAACCGTTGATTTTTGAAAAAGCTATAATATAATAGCAACCAAAATAATAAAAGTTAAATTCGAACCCAAATAAATAGCAAAAATTTGAAATGGCCAAATCGTATTAAAAGCTCAAAATATTTATATAATACAATCACATACCATATTAAAAAACACTGAATAATCACTAGCAAACACCATAAAACTTAGCAATACCGATGGAAATTATTTTTAATAACATTCTGTGTGTATAAAACACAAAGAATCGGTCTGTAAGTTCAGGTCCCAAGCACAGAATAAACAATAGTTATTAAATCTTTACTTAAAATCTGAGTGGCAGAGTTAACAATAGTAAGATAAGAGAACATTGTGGTATGAAAGATGTAGTGACTAAAATTGAGAAAGGGATACTTAGATGGTTTGGGCTTGGAGAGAGAATGGATGAAAGAAGATGGACAAAAAAGATTTATGAGGCGGGGATGAATCGAAATGTAAGTGGAAGTAGGTCTACCAATTGCGAACGTTCCTCGGCCAAAGGATGAAAGGATTAATGAAAATAGAAGAAGCTAAGGAAATATGCAAGGACCGTGAAGGAAGAATGTACTCTTTTCCTTATGGGAATTAGGCGTGATGTTATGTATGTGTGTTTAATCTATTTTGTGTAATATTTTTTAATTTTTGTCGTGTGAGAAAAGGTGTTGTATGTATTTTTATCGCGAATGAATTTAATTTAATTTGATCTGAATCCAATTCTAACTTGAAATGGTTTCTCAGGTGACGTTAAAGAAAATTGCAAACCATTATGCAAGTGTACGATTATCAATAGTAGAGTTACGATAGGTGTGCGCAACAATTCTTTAGATGTAATGTACACGCAAAAGAATATTTAGTTTTTGATGAAAATTCAGTTACAAAAATTCTTAATCCATAATACCCGCTGTACACTATAAATCTAAGTGAAGCATTAAAACTAAAGTGCAACTAACTAAGTGAGCAATATCTATCGACGCAAGCTCCCAATTTACTTGATAATATTAATAACCGAACCTTTGTAGATCCCTTTCTTGACTAGGACCTCCATGGCCGGCCGCTTCGCGAAGAACTTTCTAAGCCTACTTCTAACGTGAGACCTCTGTATGGAAACTTCGGTGGAATCGCTCAAATCCTCGTTGCTACTACCGCCCGCTGAAATGGACAATACAGAAATAGTAATACGGAAGAAGTTAGTACAACACTTAATAATAGAGAGAGGAAGCGAGAGTTAGGTACAGTCAAGGCCGGTAAGACGTTAGTTAATCAATTTAAAAACAAATTAAGAGCATTCGCAATTTCACGATGAAATTGCGAATGAATAGAATAGAATTGGGAGTAAATAATTATAATAAATATTAAAAAGCATGTGTGAATAGTTGTAAGCTTAGGAAATTGTTACTCAACCGAACTTGACTGTACCATAAAATATACATAAATAAATACCCCCATAAAATATTCATATACCAAAATTCAACATTAAAAATACATATAAATAAAGAATGATTTGATAAAGTAGAGAAAAGAAGAGATATTGGAGTTAATTTTGTAAGGAGATAAGAGTGTTATTCACGTCGGCAATGACCAATAAAAAACGATATTACATAAATAGATCCTTACACCGTGTTTTGAAAATATGGCAAGACAAATCGATGGTAAACCACAAACTCTATTTGGGTAAGAACAGAGTAAAACATCTTTTTTACAATAGAAACATAGATATATTTAGTTAGCCATAACTCAGACGTACACAATTTTCAATCTGTAGCAATCAAAACTTCGTTACCTTTACTGGTGATTCATTTACATCAAAACACTTTTACGAAAAATTTAGAATAATTCTCTCTTCAAAGTTAGGTATAAATTAAAAAATAAACGAAGTTTGTTTAGTCACTTTAGTTCACAAGACGCGTAACAGACGTTAATGTTAGAAAGAAAACTTAAAATGTGCTACAGAAAATTAAAAATCTGCAAAAATTTTCATGTCAATATTACGTATATGGCTGTAATAGTTTTATTGTATCGACCATCGAAGTTATATTCGTTATAGATAAAATTAAATGATAACTGTACAGTATCATCGATAAAGATAGATACGCTACGATTGACGAATATGTTATTTCTTTTTCTGTATTCTTTCCCACAGGGAAAAGGTAAAGTATGATACTTATATAAATAACTTAGCACCTCAGCTTCTACAGTACCGTATACGGTTCGGCACGCAATAAGTCGTACCGTCCCGTATACGGTTCCGCGCTAGCGAAGCACTTCAAACTCTTTTTTGTAAGTGAACTTACTTTAAAGTTTACTCTACTTTAACTTTGGACCATTGACAAGTAAAATACTTTTTTTTAATAAATACGAATGACGTAAAAGCTGAGGTGTTAGATACATATCTATTGCTTTAACAGATTATAAATACACACGTGGAAACATAACCAAATGTTTTTAGTTCCATAGTAATTATAGAACGCGGTACTTTACCACTAAAGACAAAATGGAAAATTTGAAATTAAAAATACTTCTTGCCGCATATGCAGTGGACAGTTGTTATCTAATCGTTGAGATAGTCATCAGTTATAATGATAACGTTATGAGTTTATTATAAAATACCTAACGCATAAATGTTTTCTTATCATAAATTATTAAGTATCTTTTTTGACATTGCATCTTAGAAAATACGCAAATTCTACTCTATAACAAGAAAGACTGGCGATACGAATCGATATCGACTATAAGCGATTATTGTTTGTTGATCATCCTCACTTCCTCATCATTATCCGACTCAAGTGTCATTCTCTTCCATTCAACTCAGTTATGCGTCAATTGATCACATACTCCTTTTACAAACAATATTTCCTCTTCCCTGCCAGCCTGTAATGGCCTGGCATTTAAATGTACTTAATTTCATAAGCCCTTGCTCCAACCATAGATTAATACTGCAACTATGGAATTAAGTCTTCAAAAGTTTAGATTCTTTACATAACCAAACAAGAACTTCATTTCTTTCAGAACAAACATTTTAATTTTAAAATAAAGAATGTTCAACCAACGACCAGCCCGAACATAGCATCTGGTTCGAACCTCATAATCCTGAGTGTCATAGACCACACGATCAACAGCTATAAACAATATAAAGCGGTAAATTCCCATACGTTTTATAAAAGTAAAATGTTGAGATCCAAAAAAGCTCCGAAGCTTTGACGGCGAAGACGAATGATTTTTCTCTGTGGGGCTTCTTTTGCTTTTCATGTTCAATTCGAATTGTATCCCTTGCAAGAACATCCAGTCACTTTGCATCCCGGTTGACATTTTAACGGAACTACGGAATCACTTTCACGGAAAGTTAAATTCACATTTTTTACCCAAATCACAATTTTCGATCAACTGTCTTGAATATGCTGTACATCTTTAAGAAATTCAAATGATATTCAATAAATAACTCCACGTATTTATGTTTATATTTTCACATTATTGATTAAAAAAACAACTTATAACTTAACAACAACAATAACTTTTAAGTTTTTTTAACTAAATCGCATATAATTGATAACGAATGTTTAAATAGATAAATAGAAAAGTTGTAACTAAATATTATTTATTAAATTAGTTATCAAATTCTAGCACTGTCAAATTGCTAACTTCAAACATATGGTTTGAAGTTTGAATGCTGCGAACATTAATAACAAAACAGTATTTCTGAAAAACAATTCAGCTTTTCAGCTTCAAAAATTTCACACTCGCATTGCATCCACTGTTTTTTCTATTTTTAAGATATTATAATTGAATTTGCATTGCATTATTTTTTCTTTTTTTAAGCAGCTATAAATTCACGCTTCAAGTGTTTTTTTCAAGCACATATGTATTTATTTTTTACACCACTCTTTTTTATAAGTTCTCCAAGAAAAAAACTTCTAATTTTCACTTATAAACACTTTTTTACTTTCAAAGAGTTGAGTTTTAAAAAAGCAGCTGTTTATGAACATATTGAACCCGGTTTGATGACCGATGGTTCGCGTATCACTGAGGTATAATCTAAATTATATCAATAAAGAGTTTTATCTGATAAATGACAAACGACGCCAATACCGAACACTTATCAGATAGCAATTAATAGCGTCAACTTAACAGGTTCAAATGTACTTTATATTATGACTCGTAGTTAAGAGAGGCAAAGTTTACGTGGGTTATTCAGAAAGTGAAGTCTTTAGGAGTGTCGGAAAAACTCAAGCCACCTGGAGGTTTTATTGAACACGCTACCTAATCCATATTAAAAATAATTCATTTTGTAGCGTTATTTGAAGGCACAATACACTGATCGCAGACGAAGGTGCAGGTACCATAACGAATTCGAGACTCGCACTGTCGAGTTTTGATCGCCATCGAAATACTAACGACGATAATACGACGACTAAGTTACATGATTTTTCGATTTCGATTAACGATTCGATAAAATCAGCTACTCTACAAATAGAATTGAATAGAATATCTTACGTGAATCCAGACGACTGATTCCATTTACACATCCACAGGTTAACATCACTTTATTTAACGTAAACTAACCGCGAAATTAATAGACATATTCTATAACACCTAACATCAAATCTTAATTCAAATTAAAATTATTCATCAATTAAATAAAATTAACTAATTCAATTGTTTTTTCAGTTAGACTTTTTTTATAGAGAAACACCATCCAGTTGAGTCAAGAATTAAGTTTTAATTATGAATTTCTACTTTTTTTTTAAGTTAAAAAAAGTAAAAAGTACCAGTCAACAACGCATGGTTCCTAAACTTTAAAACCCTTTATATAGCTAACTTTAACTCGCAGTTAAACTTATAACACTATAAGTAGTTAGTTTTAACTGAGATCATAGCTATGACTGCACGCGACGCCTGACATTTAACCGAATAAGGAAAAATGAATATTAATTGAACATTTTACCGGGAAGTGTTCGTCATTGGTAATATCTTAACGAAAACTGGGAATACAACACTTATAGTTTTTTGAATAGTCATAAAGGTTGAATTGAATAAATATTTGAATCATTTGTACTAAAGCAGCATCCACAAGTGATGTAAATTAATATTTTATTTATTTTCTATACATTCTTAACTTTCGAAATAGATTTATATAAATATCTTCACCTCATTTTTGAAGGCAATTGAGCATTTAAAAGAAGCGAGAGGACGTTTTTTGTATACGGATGCATGTGGGAGGGTTCAAAATATTATTTTAAGGCGATTCGGTTTGTCCTAAAAATAATTATGATAAACACCAATTTCTCACAAACTAGGTCATAGGTTCGACCCTCGTCTGTTGGACTATTCACGCTCTTACTCATAACTGATAATAGTGTCTGTCTATTCGTCAGGTGTAAACTCTCCTTAAGATAATAAGACAAATATTGCAATACTCTATGTTGGACTTTGAAACTTACGTCAATCAATGACAAATCAAGATGATGATTATCACGTTCATTTCAGTGTGAATATCTCAGAGCAGATTTGTGACACGGGTGTAGGATTAAGAGATCTCTTGCAGACCTGCTAAAAAGGTTTGGATTTCCGAGCTATGCTGTTATAGTATAAACCAATTTTCAGTACTTTATAAAGAAATTTTGACGAGACTATTTTTCAGGATTAAGCCCAAGCTTTAAATACTCGGCACGATAAACGGCAAACACATTAATAAAAAGTGTTAATAAATTTTTAATAGTAAAATAAAAAATAATATTAATAAATTATCTTATTTACCAAAAAGACTCAACTACGCCTGTTTCCAAAATTGGTTAAAATTTTCTATGAAACGATTAAGCGTCAACGCTCATTGGAAAAATTGTAGTAAGTGCCATTTTGTTACTGTCAAACCCTGTTAAACAATAATAATTATTATTACTGCCAAATTTTGACAAATCTTTAATTTACTCAAAATATACCAATAAACAGGTGTATTTCTACAAAAAATGTGAACAGATGAAAATAAACACAAAACGTACTTGCATGTTGCTACGCCATCTCGTAGTCATCTCGTAACAATTCATAACTCTACGAGATGGCGTTACAAACGATCTTCCTCATCATCCTAATAATAGGGAATATCATTTTCCAAAAAAAAAAATACCATCGAGCGAGACTACCCATATATCAATATATAAAATAAGTGTTAGTAAGTGAGGGTAGAACAAACCTTTTTGCTTGCTCCTGGTCGCGTGCCGCGACACCGGCGGCGTTCGGCCGAGGCTTTCTAAGTCAGTATTGCTACTTTGGTATGGACTGGGGCGGTCATCCAACGGTGGTGGACCCTGGGAAGAAGGTATCTCTATATTAGAACTGCTACGTTGATTTAACAGGCTAAATGTTGCTGCACCATGACAAAACACTCAAACTTTAAATACGCTTAGAATAAAGATAGTGTTTTTTCATGCCCCGACTAATTAATTAAGAAAGCGATGTAAGTGCGAGATTTTATACCTAATCGAACGAATGAGGGTATAAAATATGAATGTGTTTTCGATATAAACATATTGGCTTTCCTTGGCTTGATTGCCATGACGGCATATGGCGTTTTATTGCGCCATCTGTGTATTGCAATACGAATTACAATGAATATTCATTTAATATTGTGCCATATTATATTTTACATCTAAAAAGTTAGTCAAAGCGGTCGCACGGTAGACGTAAAATATCCGCCGATATAGAATATAATACCGCAGATATTAAAACCGGCAAATATAATAATATTATATTTAGAATATATTAATAATATTAATATTATTATATTTATATGGCTACAATTTAGAATGGAGATAGATACGAGCCACTACAGGCGAAAAAAATTCAGTCATAATCTACGCTACATGGTAAATACTCACAAGTTTGTATATGACATTCTGTATGCACTTCAAGAGTCGTATGGCACCTTCCTCCGTGAACTCTTGCAGCAGGTACTGGTCGTGCTCCACCGTCAGCAGCAGAGATCGCATGTACCTGAGAGAAAATAGCATATTTTAGTAATCTACAAGGAGGTAGGCCTACAAGGAGGTAGGCCTAGCATGTAGTGGGCCGATAACAGGCCAATGATTATGACGATGAGTATTAGTAGAGCTTTTTGTAATAGCTCGATCGAGGAAATGCTACCACCGTGTCGTAAATTAGCACGTCACAGTGCTGCAACGTTATACGTAATCGCAATTGACATATTAATAGTTACTACTATGGACTTCGGGTGTAATGCAAAATTCTTGACAAAAGTGTCCCGAGATATCTTATATATATTAGAATGTATTTGTTTTTTATAAACAAATTAAATTTAATTTTTGAATTTTTCACATTAAACTTTAAATGTATCAGTGGCCTCTATGTGCTGGTTTAAATCTAGTACCAACCAATATATTTTTTTACTACAATGACGTTAGGTCACTGTTTTAAATAACTGTTCCAAATTTCATGTAGATAATTCTTGTAGTTATCAAAATAATCGAGTGTGAAGGACGGACCGACGGACGGGCGGACGGAAGGGTTCCATTTTACCATTATGGTAAAACTTCTTTGATTAATATTCATGACATAAAAAATAAAAGTTTATTAATTAAAATTATTTTTAATTCAAAAATGGAGGAATTAAAAAATTCAAATATTAAACAACAAAACAACTCTATAAAAATTAACCATGTCGGTAATTAATCATCGTCGGTAAATAATCGGTAATTAATCATGTCAGTAGCTCCAGACAAACTCATGTCAATTTAGTTAGAGTTTAGTAGTATTCCATTAAACTCTAACTATAGTCAAGTCGCGGAGTTTGTGCTGGCTCTTCTCAGTAGAATCTGCGTACCTATCGTACAAGAGTACAGATAAAGATCTTTTCAAGAGTGCCAGTGTGAGTGATCCTTGTTAAAATGTAATGCATTTGTTGTGATTTCATGAATACTACTTCTAAATCATGTGTATTGTGGTGGTTAATTACCTCCTGGTGTGCTGCTGTATACACTGCACGACGTGCGCGTTGAGGAGAGGCAGCTCGAGCTCAGCGCGCGGGGCCGTCGGACTCGGTGGTGTGTTCGTCGGCTTCAGTAACCTCTGAAATAATATCATAATCATCAGCTAATTAACTACTGCTGCTGCTGTTGTTGTTGAAAGACGTAATCCCAACTATTATCTTGAACGTCATTATTATGGACGTCCACTGCTGGACTGGTCAAAGAACTTTCAAGTATCATAGGTCTTCAAGCATCCAGCGGCTTCCTACACCCTGATTTCAACGCCTGTGCCCAAATGGCGAGCTGCAGCGAGTATTCCATCACTTTGGCACCTCATTGTCTGTCGGCTCTTCAAAACTATGTGCCTCGCCTATTGCCATCTTTCATTTCATTATTCAGCTTTGCAACTGATTGGTCCACAAGTACGTCGTTTTACTGGCAACACACACTATTCGAAGACTGTTTTTTAGGTATCAATAAGGGACTAGTCAAATAGGTTCGTATAACTTCTTGTGGAAGGGTAAACCACTTCGTTAGGTAACGCGTTACGGCGCCAGTCTGTTTGGCTATCCTTTTACTTACACATATGGCAGCGGTAGGCAGGCTCCTCTTCTCTCACTCCAGTCCACAGCGATAGCCGCATTTAAGCTATCACTTCTGTCGCGTCCCGCACGCACACGATTTTTCATTTATTTAAAAGCGATAGTTTATAAAATCGGCACCTATACGAAGTTTTGATGGAGACAATGTATATTAACGTACCGTAGCCTCATAACTGCGTTGGTCCTTGTAGAAGGTGAGTTTGGTGGGCGTGAGCACCATGTAGCTGTCCGTCCAGTTCTTCTTGCTCTTCTTGCCGCCCTCCATGAACTTGGTGCGCTTCACCGGACCCTCCAGGATCACTGGCGTCTGGAATTACGACGCAGCGTTAGTTGTTATTATGTAGTGTTTGGTGTAACAATTTATAAGATCATAGCACCAGGAATTGAAAATGTATTACATGCTGATTTCTTTGTCTTTGTCTTTGGCTGGTGGGAGGCTTTCGCCGTGGCTAGTTACCACCTTACCGACAAAGACGGATCGCCAAGCGATTTAGCGGTCCGGTACGATGTCGTATAGAAACCGAAAGGGGTGTGGATTTTCGTCCCATTCCTAACAAGCCCGCTTCCGCTTGCATCGTCACTTAAGATCAGGTGTGATAGCAGTCAAGGGCCAACTTGTAGTCGATAAAAAAAATCCTTACTAATACAATAAAGACGATATTTTGTGTGTGTGTATGTGTGTTTGTTATTCTTTCACGCAAAAACTACTAAATCGATTTTGATCAAACTTGACAATATTATAGCTTACATATCAGAATAACACATAGGCCACATGTTATCCCAAAATTCCCACGGGAACGAGAACTGCGCGGGTGAAACCGCCACCTCTAGTTTGAGTATATGCATATGATTATGGGCCCCGACAACTATGCCTCTAGATAGAAAGCGTCTTTAAATACGTATAAAATGCTTTCCATAATAATAGAAAAATATCGATATATTTGGATTGCCTTATCGAGTGCTCATAGTGTAAATCTTCTAACTCTATCTCTTCACAGCGATACCACAGACGGCACAGACACGCAGACAGACACGTAAATCTTACAACAGCCTACATTTTAACGTTGTCCACCAACAACTTCGCAACTCCGAACTGCAACTGAGAATTTCTTAAAAGAAAGATTTGCTCAATACTTGTTCTTGTAACACTGCATATAATACCTAACCCTTATGGTTGGTACCCCGCCATCCCGCGGCGAATCCGCGTAGGGGATTAAAGCTCCAAATTTCTCTCCTATGAGGAGACCTCAGTCAGTAAAAAGTCGACAACAAGTCAAAGTCAAGTCAAGTATTATAACAGACTATTATATATTATTTGGTTGTTAGCTTACCTCTGTAGGTGGGTGCATTATTATCTTAGGATTGGTGACCACTGGCGGCCTGGGCCTCTGTTTGGGTGCCACCATGGACCTGGACTTCCTCTCCTTCTTAGCGCCCGGTTCTCTTTCCCTGACCTCCACATCTAAGCTGTCGCCTGATGATGAGGGCGGCAGCTGGAGGTGGTTTGGACGCCGTGCTACAGCCAGAAGGTTTTCTGTTGAACCACCTGAAAAAATAAAAACCATATTTTGAGTGTTTTTATAAGGGTAATGTAGGAACTTTTATACTTGTTATTCCACGTAATACATATCACAATATTTATGGGTGGTGCCTTACACGACATAATGATGTTGATTTTTTTTCTTGTTAATTTTTATATAGTCTTGACAAACCAAGTTAAGTAGTTGGATCATCATACGAGTATAATGTCCTATGAGTGAGTAGTTTAAAACAGGGTTGTTTTGGAATTTAGCGTGTAACAAATGTTTAGATTAAACCCTCAATACTAGTGAAAGCAATATTTTTGGTCTTTCTCTTTTTTCCCCTTTATGAGAAATATCTGAAGCCTCACCTTGATAGACACAGGGCAGCACTAAAGGAAGTATTCAGTTGCATGTCAAATGTAACTCAGTATAAAGAGATGTTATTCCACTTATTAGGTAAACGATTCAAGGTTTAGACATTTGTTTCTCTCTTCAATAAACCAAACTTCATTCTCGCGTCCTATTAAGATAGTATTATTGTTTATGTTTGTCAACCTTTTTTTCTTTATTTTGCGCTAAAGGCCTATTAAGAATAAACTGAAATTAAAAAAAAAACCAAACTTCATTGTTACCTAATGTACTTACCAGTGGTACATACAATGACATTAAATGACAAATCATCTTTGATAAAATAACGAAAGCCTAAACTCTCAGGCGCTAACTTTATATCCTCTATAGTCTATAATATTTTTATAAAAAGAGGTAACGAAAGTTTAAAAATCACGTGCTCTCGCCAAGTCTACGAGTCTCACTAAGTATACTATAACGTATTCAAGTAGATGCAATGTGTAACATGAGTAGATCATAATTATGCAATCAATTCTACATTTTCACGCATATACTTAGTATGTAGCTGCGTGTCGTATAACCAATCGTTATGAGCTATTGTCTGTGAATAGTGCAGCGGTCACGATACACGGAAGTGCGGGGCTCGTGATGTTATGTTGTTTTTATCTATGTTATTTTTAAAGTCAAAACTTTTTGACGAGCTCTATGACGTGAGGGTATATGCAGTAGAGTTACAAGACTGAGGTTTTGTGTCTAGGTCTGGCTGGTGGGAGGACAAGCTAGGTTACCATCCTACTGCAAAGATGTACCGCCAAACGATTTAGCGTTCCGGTAATATGTAACGTAGTAACCGAATGGAGCGTGGATTTCAACCTTCTAACATAAGCCCGCTTCCATCTTGAAATGCATCATCAATTACCAATGAGTGATTGCGGGCAAGGTCTTGATTTATAGGTAATAAAAACCTATCTACGTTATTTTTGACGCAAACCTTATCTACGTTGCTTTTGACGCCAATCATTGCCTACGTAGTTTTTGCCGTTAAGCCTTGCCGTATATAAGAACTATATAGTACCCAATAAACGTACAGGCACCTACGCCTTAGATTTATGGACGAAGTCCAGTATACTGAAGAACGTATTCATTATCTTTTAAGTGTTGTTATAGGCTATGTTTTTCAGATCATCATCAGACTAACCATATCCCGAACTAAACTATTGATATAAAAACGAAATACTTAAAAGGCAAGAAATTCGTATCGTCTACTACGGGTAAGTACTACGATCATGTTATTTCTACCGCCAAGCATCCTGTGTTTCGGTCTGATTGCTGGTGAAATTACAGGCACATTACTTTTATTAAGCCCTAGTTTGGCCATAGAGGGCAGCAGTAGCTGTGTATAGCAAAGATGTGCGACTCACATGGTCTGTGAAGAGTTGCTCTAGTATAAGCGATGGGTTTCAACTTATTTTATAGGGATAGCTTCGAAAGGCTGATGGACGTTGGGGGCCTAAGATGCTAGAATGGCAACCCCGCACCGGAAATGGCAGTGTTAGACGACCTCCCACTATGTTGGAGACTCATTAGTTGTGTTAAATCATGATGTGGTAAAATCACTAGGTACGTGACAGACTCGAGTTTGTATCGTCAATCACCGCGACCAGTAGTGTAAAATCTAGATACTTACGTATAGAATCATGAAAATATTCAGCCACATGACAATATTACATGAACATGAAGTTGTGAATGGGTAGGGTCTACTCTTCTTTCTTCTTCTCTTTGACAGTTATTTTTGACTTCTCATTCACAAACAGCTCAACTTTTTTTTAACCCTACTTGAAATAACTGAATTTTTATTACGACTACAATAAAATTTATTTTTATTCCAATTTTATTGACATGATGAGTACAGGTGCCAATATTAAATTATTGAATAACTTAAATATATGTACAGATAATTAAAATATTTAAAATTAAATAAAAAAGGAAATACTTAACAGCTTTTAACGACCACCGTGGCGCAGTGGTATGCGCGGTGGATTTATAAGACGGAGGTCCTGGGTTCGATTCCCGGCAGGGCAGATTGAGATTTTTCTTAATTTGTCTTGGTCTGGATGGCGGGAGGCTTTCGCCGTGGCTAGTTACCACCCTACCGACAAAGACGTACCGCCAAGCGATTTAGCGTTCCGGTACGATGTCGTGTAGAAACCGAAAGGGGTGTGGATTTCATCCTACTCCTAACAAATTAGCCCGCTTCCATCTTAGATTGCATCATCACTTAACATCAGGTGTGTGAGGTGTGATAGCAGTCGAGGGCTAACTTGTAGTCGATAAAAAAAGCTTTGCTCAATACCTAAAGTTATACCTAAAACCTAAAGTAAAAATAAATTAAAATAAAATAAAATAGTTACCTAATCTCTTGTGCGCCCAAAACGGCGGGCTCTCGCAGTTAGCCTTGTTGAAGCTCCGGGCGATGTCCGCCCGACTGCGCTCCGACGTCGGCGACCAGTTCCACGAGCGGTCCGGCACATCCTGCAGCCGGTCCTGCCAACAATAGAAGACATAGATATAGCGAACGAGCTCATGAATAAGCACCTCGGATGAATTTCAAATTCTGAATCGTTCATGATCATAAAAATCCTTTTTTTTATTCAAGACATGTGATCCCTTGATGACATGTAATCGCATGGATGGAAGCGGGCTAACTTGTACAAGTAGGACGAAAGCCACACCCCTTTCGGTTGCTGTACGGCATCGAACGGAAACGCTAGATTCCTTAGCGGTACGTCTTTGTCACCAGGGTGGTAACTAGCCACGACACGTCTCCCACCAACCAGACCTGAACCAATTAAGAATATCTCAATTAGCTCAGCCAAGAACATAACCAACGAATTACTTCTTATAAATCAACTAGCGAGTTACAGGGCCAGGTCATATGAAGCTTATAACCACCACACTGTTCCAATGCGGGGTGGCAGACTGAGAGTGAAGTAATATTTGAGTTCGTCCTAATTTTCTAAAAAAAAAAAACAATTTACTGAATTATTTTATTTTCTCCCAATCGTAGTGAAAAGTAGAGTGAAACACGTTGGGCCTAAGATCGATTAGCGCCCACGCCTTCGGCTCGGGACTAAAATGCCGCGTATTGTGTCTCTTTGGCCACTGCCTGGTATAGAAATCTATTATTTTACAATAGTAATCCTATTAATCCTACTTATATATAACATTATTCGCAACTCCTGATTAAAGGAAGCAGCTTTTATACTCCACGCTCTATAATCATCTGATAACGGATATGCCACCCCCAGGGAATCCATCCGCTTTCAGCCAGCCAATCATGTTCAAGCATTCCATGGTCTCTGTTTCATAAAAGGGCCTAGAGATAGAATCAATTCCATTTTTGTATCATATCATCATCCCTTCCAAACACCGTCGGGGGGTCAACCAACACTACCACACCACACGTGCGGGGTCACTATTAGAGCACTTTAGGCTTATTGAAATCATGTTGCTAGTCTTATAATATTCATTTTGAATTACATAGTATATTACTAAATTGACATTTCAATGTGTAGCACATTTGTCAATAAATTATTACATTACTATTTATTTCTGCTATTTATTGCGAAAACTAAAGATCTCTTAGAAGAAATCGTCTACGTTTGTTTCAGTATGAAATTGGAGCGTCCTCAGGTAATGTTGACTCTACAATATCAAAACAAACGCTTTCTTTTTTTATCTTATGAAAAATATTACATAGATTTCACCAAGCAAGTGCCAGGTTCATTGAGTAGTCAAAAGAAAAACTTTGGCCCTTGTTGTGTGCCACGGTTGTAGAGACACCATCTCCACTCTGCTGGTATTGTTCTTCCTGCCGAACCAACGACCCTACTAAAGTACCTTACGATACCTATTCTCTTATCATACATCTACAATACTAGAGAGAGAAGAGAGAACTTAGTGCAGTTCTAGGCAGGGCAATGTCTTGAATCCCTCAGGCAGCAGACGTGGGTGAAATGCACATAAAGACGTCACCCGGACACTTCTCAAATTCTGGTTATGATACATTTAAAGGAGATTCAAAAAGATTTTGCTGTCCACTGACCGTTCACATTTACTGCACAGTAGCTAACCAGACAGCCATTTTAATATTTATTCACATATTACGTACAAGCCCGTAATTATGATGACGTGTAACGCCCACGGAGTTGCACCGTTTCCCGACACTTACAAGATACATACATACATGTTACACCTTACCTCGCGAAACCACGTCTTCGTACGTTTCAAATGAAACATTTTCAACACTACACTGAACGGGTCCTTGTCACCATTTTGTTTTGTTCACTATGATACTAATTTCGATGGGGAAAAATAATAAGTTTATTATATTATTCCGTTTTATTAACACTACATGACGCACCGACGTTTGTGAGCGAACAACACTGCGCGCTGATATTGCGTAGTGTTGTACCTACTTGTAACGTTTGCAACATCGATATTTTATTGCGGTTGCCGGTTAATTATATGTGCAGTACATATGTGCGGTTGCAAAATGAGTTATTGCCTATTTTATTAGGTTGAACGATGTATCTGTAACACAATTTATTAGTAATTCGACCTGGATTTGTTAGGCTGCAATAGTTATAAGCGTTGAAGATGGTTTGCTATTCAAAATGACGATAAGTTCGCGATTTTAAATAAGGCTAGCTTTGTGAAGTTCCATTAGTCAGATAAATGAATTTAATTATTTGAATGTATTGTATGTTGTATCTATAGGTACACTACCTGCAGATGTTTCCCTAAGCCTTATGTTACCTGGCAGAGACCGTTGCCAAGCGATAAGCACCACAATAATAATTATTTGGCATCTTAGTTTGATTTTTAAAATCTTCAATAAGTATTAAACGGGCTATCCAGTAGTATTGAAGCCTTCCTGTTTTATTTTTAAAACTGAATAAATTTGAAAAGTAGAATAAATGGAGCAATCATGAATTAATACTGAGTTTTAATTACCACTGGCCTACTTATACTTTAGTTTAGTTATTAGAGGGAAAGGAAACCATAAACCTGTAACTATTGCAATTGGACAGTTAGGTTTAAAATTATATAACTCATAATTTGACTATAGACATAATTTTAAACTCGTAACTTGTCTACATGTAAATCAGGCCAGCTGTTTAGCATTTACACAATAGATAATTTATACAGTAATTGAAAAGTTAGTGCGAAATGTTGACTCAACGGTAGGGCGGTGCTTAATCAATGCGCGAATCTATCGATACATTGATTCGACTCGATTCTACATATCGATGTTGGATTGCGCATCACTATCTGCCTCTTATCAGTGGTCGGTCGACGAATCGACGTTAGAAAACGTTCGCCCTCCTTATCTTAGTTTATTAAGCGCACTGATTATGTCGGTATTCAATGAAACCCACATGCATACTAAATTGTAAAAAACAGTGCGTAATCACAACGTAGTAGGTGTGGCAGACCTCTTTGTGAAATAAATCGTGCGTGAAGCATGCATTTATTTTTTGTACTAATCACTAAGCAATAATAGAGCTATGACATTGGTCATAGTACAGAAAAGTACTACCACAACGCTTATTATTGTCACCAAGAAGGAATTATGTGTTTTGCTCTGAAGAGTATGCTTTCTTCCCTAGGGGGAAAAATCCTCATGGACATTTGACATCCTTCTTGAGTAGTGTCGGTTCTCCTCCTCCTACCCGTTGAAAACCGTTAAAAACGGCACCTACCTTAAAAACCTTTGGTTAACCTGCCCGTCAACTACCAACGCCGCAGTCTGTTCCAGCTTTGCTGTCTTTCGTCCTTCTCCTTCATCCTGATTATGTTTTCCCAAAAAGTCCCAAAAGGGGTGAGTTTTGGAAAATCCCCTCTTAGCGCACGCTATCATTAACGCTATAATTTGCGCTTTTCCGCGCAAACCGCTCAGTGATTTGAGTTCGTCGAGTTGAGATTCGTTGAGAGAACAGGCAGTCAACATTGCCTTTTAATTGACAGATAATAAAAAAACAATCGTACCACTCATAATATTTATACTAAAACAAACAATGATATTTCCTTTTCAGTATAATAAAGTTCTAGTTTCCTTCAACCAACGTTGTGGATCATGAGTTAGTTATTTGGTAGTGAATCATAATAAACATTAATTTCATGCTATTCCATAATAATACCAAACCCTCTATAGCTCAGTGGTTAAGCTTGTAGGGCAGTAACAAAATATTTAGGTAAACCCAATGCATCCTAGGCTTGGATGGCTTTTAATGATTACCTAATTTAATCGATTATAGGAAACGAGTCGCAAAACTGAATATGTTTAATGAAAATTATGACGTATCTATTTATAGATGTAAAAGAAAAGATAGAATTCACTTTGTATTTAATTTATTCTACGCTGCTACCAAAATTAGCAATAATATAATGACGAAATTACATTGGATTGCATTAAAACATTAATTTCATTTATTTCAAGTTATGAGGATAAAGTTATTATAATAAATAAGGTTTTATAGGAGAGGAAAACATGAGAATAAATAATGTTAATCCCAATATATAAATACCTAACTACTAACGCCATCTACTAAGAATTAGTTTTAGCGTTATTAAATATTGCGCGCAAAATAGATGGCGGTAGAAACGCCAAGCATTTTTAAGTAACTATAAAGTTAGTTCTGGGTTCTGGCTATTTCAAGCCAATGCAACAATTCCATAGATAATTAATTAATATGTATTCTTAAAAACACTTTTTAGGGAAGTAGTGCTAAAATCTATTGTTTTAGCATCAAAGAGTAGCAGCATAGATTCTACATGTATCTTACAGAACTTACGGTACGGCCAGGTAAACCCTTAATGGGCTTAGTACGTTCTCGTAGATAGCAGAACGGGAAATCCTTTAAACGCTCGGAGTTGCTTTTTATATTCTACATTCACTATCCATCGAAATGACGTTTAATAAAAGCTTGTAAAAACTTAGATATAATGATACAAATTCATATTTGAAACTTCATTGAACGTCGCCATTAAAATTCACATCAATTCATTCAAGACCGGATGCGTGCGTTGGCGCGAATTCCATTTTCAAATGACATTGTATGTTCACACATTTAGGAATCCCTACAGACTACGCCGGAGTGACGTTCAATTCTATGGAATCTAGTCCTAAATGACATACTTTTTATTAAAACCTTTTTATTAAATTCAGTGTTACTGTATGCTAGTATATTTTTGGTAACAATGCAATAATATTATAGGTACCATGGTGCTGGTTCCAATACTAATGTAAGGTTACAAAGGTTAATATATTTTATAAATCGGATAGAAACCAAAGCCGTGGCGCCATTTATTAAAAAAAAGTTGGTATGATCCTACTTAAAGAAAACTCTGTAGTCTGTGAAGGCCCTTAATTAAGCTATCGCCATATTTGTTTACCAAAGAATATTTGACTCACACTGGACTGTTTGCTAATTATATGATGTCCCTTTCCCACTAGTTCAATATCCGTTTTACATTTATGTTCCATCCTTTTTCATGCGCTAGCTGATTTCTTTCACGTTTATGGTTTGATTTGATACACACAGACCACAGGCTTGCACGCTTGACGATATTGTCTATGGTAATTACAGAAGGTCTCTACCTTTGCGTATTGTAACGTATTCAATTCAGGCCATAAACTACTTGATTCTAAGCCGTTAAATAAATTTTAAAAAAAAATTAATTCACTTCATCATCTGAAATAATTGTGAAGTGAAAGAATACTCATGTAGGGGATTAAGTTGGGTCTATAATCTATATTCCAGCATCTTGGGATCCAACTGTCTATGGTTACTTCAGATACATTAGTCAAAATCTATGTACCATATGTATCTAACCCATCATTCCTACGTGCAATTAACGACAACCCAAATTCACTCTGGCACCACCGAACTCGCGGTCACACGGACCGATTTCTGCTAGGGCAAACCCAGTACTTGCTTTTTGCGTATTTCAAGGGCCAATTTTCCATCCTCCTCCATCTTGAAGAATCCCTAAAGACTACAAGCTGTTGCAATTAACGACAGAACAACTAATGAGGATATAAATAATACTATATGTTGTAATATTTGCGATAGTGTTATCCTGTCTGTGCCTGTTTCCCTGCCAGCACAAATCTCTAAGTGGAATGCCATTTTTCCTCATTTAACTTAATTAAACTCTAAACAAAACCTAAATTAATAACAAAATATAGAATAAAAC
Source organism: Mycalesis mineus (assembly GCA_034621355.1). Taxonomy (NCBI): domain Eukaryota; kingdom Metazoa; phylum Arthropoda; class Insecta; order Lepidoptera; family Nymphalidae; genus Mycalesis; species Mycalesis mineus. Next base: position 18,120,319 of record CM067888.1, on the reverse strand, counting down.
TAAATAAATTATCAATTACGCATGGCTTTCAAGGATGTATCCATCCGTTTTTTAATATCTTACTCTTTTAAAATGTTTCAAATCGCTGTAATCTGCATTATCTACGTAGTGGTATCCTTGGAGCCGCACAGAACTGTTTGGTTTCTAGTTTCTGATTCGCATCCAAGTATCTAAAATGTCCTTCCAGCGTCCCTTTTCCTTATCACGTTCAATTTGTAGATCTTCAAATCAAGAATGAGTAAAGGCAATCCTTCTGGGCACGTGCAAACTACTGCGCGCTGCATCTTCGCTTACTATCATAGGTAATTGTACGCTGGTCAAAGATTAAGTCTCCGGGATTTTTTATTAACACTTTGACCAGCGGCGGGCTGCGGTTTCTGCTGTAAAACTCGCACTCCTCGGGCGTGATCCACTGTAACAACGGACGAGTGTCCCTTACCTCGGTGTACATGGGTATCTGCGGCCGAGGGTCCCGGCGCGGGGGCGGGCGGTACTGCGTGATGCGCGGGATGACCAGCGGCGGGCGGCGCTCTCTGCTGTACAACTCGCACTCCTCGGGCGTGATCCACTGTAACAACGGACGAGTGTCCCTTACCTCGGTGTACATGGGTATCTGCGGCCGAGGGTCCCGGCGCGGGGGCGGGCGGTACTGCGTGATGCGCGGGATGACCAGCGGCGGGCGGCGCTCTCTGCTGTACAACTCGCACTCCTCGGGCGTGATCCACTGTAACAAAAGACAGAATATTTCACTATACGGCTTCCTAGTTACAAAAGTGACAATGGCAAACATTTTAAAACTCCACCTCCCACGGCTCTTGCTGCTACGAACCAGAGCGGGGCAGAGGAAAAGTAAAGTTATAGCTTATAACGTGTTTCTAGGGCCACCTTCTTGACGCTCTACAAGTTGTTCAGTCTCATCTGATTAGTGTGCAATGTCCTCCAGAAGAGGACGTCACTCGAGTTACGAAAATAGTCCAATTCGGATTCCAGTTTCTCGTACAAATTTCTAAGGCAAACTCGACTAGGCTGGAGTAAGCCGGCGGAAGTCTTCACCAGGAGACCCCTGGACAACAGTTAATCTACTGGCCAAGTGCGAAACCCCAGAGAAAGAAGAATTTGAAAGATAAATAATTTCCGCAAAATATTTAACAGTAGAACTTCACTAAATTTCGCATCACACACAGACAGACTGATCTGATTGTATCACTTCGTTTTATCAGTATATTATAATACTTAACAGTCAGGATGCAGTACAAAGATCTTTGATCTCGTAACCTAAGCTTTATGAAAGCACTATCTGTTCAGTGCGAGTTAATGAGATTAAAATGAAGCTCCGACTTGAAGTAGCGATTCAAAGTAATTGATAAAATCGATGAGTACCAGATAAAGCAATTCACCAGTTCAAATTTCTCCAACTTGATTAAAATTTATTATCTTGATGCCGTTTTGAAAATAAATATTATAAGTTCTATATGTCTATGCTTAAAGTGATACGCTTCAATTTAAAAGGTCCTGGGTTCTGTATTTAATTGAAAATCACTTGCAGATAATAATATTAAAGACCAAGTTTGACCAACAGTTTGACGAGCTAATTCCATTAGCTTGCCATCTCCAGCCCGCTACTCAGATTACCTATTACGCAATATGTAAAAAATTCGTTGTCTGTAAAGTCGTTTTACAGACGATAGTTGAACGTGACAATGTCTTAAGAAAATACTGATGGAATGATAGCATTTAATTGGTTATTAAAAGTTTTAATTTAAGTATATTTTTATAAATATTAATTTAAATAAATAAAATAATTGATTTTGATTTTATGAATTTATATTTTAAATTTATAAATTTTATAAATTTATATTTTAAATTTATAATAAATATATTAAGTTATAAATATATTAATTTTTAATTTAAAATTAATATATTTAATAATTATATTTAATAGACGGATGTCGAACGCTGCCGAACGCAAAGGCCGATTGTACTTCTTTGTCGCTCGTTCCGCGCTCTCGCTTGCACTTCAAGCCTTACATGGAACGCCTCAAAGCGAGGTAACGACGCATTACGTCATGTTTTTTCGTGCGTGCAGCCGGCTCTATCGAATTATAAGACGTTGTCACGCCAAAAAGTAAAATAATATGACCTTACAAATGAATTAACAAAAAACGGCTATTTGGTTAGTTATATGCAATAGAACTGGGTGCGAGAAGTATACCAGAAAAATCTCTGTACCACCTGCTCAAAAACCTTGGCCTAACTAGAACTTCAGTAAGCTTTATTGTAGAACGAGTATCTAAACTTAAAGGATCCTACCAGAGTTAGTTGGGCAGGGATAATAATTCGAGTAGAGAAGGCGAGCGTTGACTGGTCACGGTACTAAAGCCTACATCCGTCCGTTTAATCTCTCTCCGCCACACGATGGACCCGGCACCCGCACGGTGAACCCATAGAATACTAAGATATTTGTCTCATCAATATTTTATAGAACTCGTGTCCTGGACCTTGAGATCTTTTTTTTTTTTATCGACTACAAGTTGGCCCTTGACTGCTATCACATCTGATGTTAAGTGACGATGCAGTCTAAGATGGAAGCGAGCGAACTTGTTAGGAGTGGGACGAAAATCCACACCCCTATCGGTTTCTACACGACATCGTACCGGAACGCTAAATCGCTTGGCGATACGTCTTTGTTGGTAGGGTGGTAACTAGCCACGGCGAAAGCCTCCCACCAGCCAGACCAAGACAAATTAAGAAAAATCTCAATTTGCCCCGCCGGGAATCGAACCCAGGACCTCCGTCTTATAATTCCAACGCGCATACCACTGCGCCACGGAGGTCGTCAAATCTGAAACCATTGGACCAACGAGGCATTAAGGCTATATTGTCACAGTATACACAATATATCTATCGAAAGACTTTTTAAACACGAGCATATTAAGACCCAGGTGTAGATTATTTACTCTTTTGTTTCGTCTACATACCAAACCAATCGGCCATGAAATGCAATAGATGGAAACCGAACGTAAACAAAGCACAGTCTAGCGAGCCACGGTATCACGGCTGTATACACACAGCTGTCGCAACTACTTGCAGGCGACACCGGGTCTCCCGCGTTTGTACTTGCCGACTGGGACACTTGCGAGATCTGCACATTCCTCACACATTTGTATTGTGCTAATCTTAATACGTGGAATGAACACTTCGAACTTCTTATACCTTTCATTCCACTAATATTATAAAATTGAAAGTTTGTGAATGTGTACCTTTTCAATGTGGAACTATTAAACCGAGCTGGCTGAAATTTGGAAGGGAAATACCCTGAATTAAGACATAGGCTTTTATCCCAATATTCCCACAGGAACGGAAACTACGCGGGTTAAACTCGGGTATTAGCTAGTAATAAATATTGTATAAAACATGACATTTAACAACATATTCCATTTATTTAATTGTTTTGCCTAGAAATTGTTTTGCCTTAGCTCTCCAGGAGTGGTATCGTTGAAATACAGAAAGAGGACATCAAAATCTAGCAAAACAATTTTTTTACCGCAAAATGGCCCTTATGCTTACGATTAGTTAAACTCTCACCAACTACGAGTATGGGCCTAGTAAGATGCCTCAGAGTCACTCACTATACACGGCAATAGAGCAAGCTATGCTTGAATTATTTCTACATGATTGAATTAAAAATTAGGAGATTGAGAAAAATCGCAGAACTCCAAGAGTTCGATAGGCATATTTTTCCGTGACTGCTAAAAAGTTGGCGAAAAAAATCACTTGTTTAATAATGCAATTGCCAGAGCACAAATCCTAGAGTTTTAAAAATTTCCTGACAGTGGCGTGCACAAAATTTATAACTAGGGTAGGCGCTATAGGTATTAAGTAACGATATGCTTCCTTCTCCAATCCGTGTGTCCTCAGGGTAGGCAGTGCGTTTATACGTTTATGAAGTGCACGCCACTGGTATCTGCTTGGAACATCTAACAGTAGTATGAATATCATATGTAATATCAAATACAGTGTTGTACTGAGGTACTTGCAATATTACAAATATATTTAGAAGTCAGCGCTCGCTCAGACGAGTTCCGGTGACGTTGTCTGCTTATTAAAATTTCAGTTCCGGGTTCGATTCCCCAGCGTGATATCATTGCGAGTAATAACAGTTTTGCCCACGGTATGTACCTACCTAACGCTTAACGTTTATTCCAATTGGTTTTATTGTTGAATAGTACCACGGACGGAATACACAATTGTAAGTAAATACCTAAACTTGATAACATTAGGTTTAGGTTGTCTGATTCTTGTCGTTTAAAATAATGTATGCCTCGTTGGTCTAGTAGTTAGCCTATGTGTCTCCGATCAGGACGCCCTGGGTTCAAATCCCGGGTCTGTTTTCGGAATAATTCTGAGTTTTTCATTCTTTTACGAAATTTTCAGTACTCTCCAAGCCCGAAGTCGGGAAGTAGGTGGTGATACACCCCCTTGCCTCGAATACCGTGTTAAGCCGTTGTATTGAACGATGCCGCGTCCCGGTCACTATCATCAGCATCTGATAATGATTGTTAATAAATAAAACATTATCATCCTAAGCCCGCCAACTCGTATTGGAGCAGCTTGGTGTGTTTACGCTCTAGATCCTCTCTCATTAGGAAGGAAGCGAAGCCCTGTAGTGGGCCGTTGATAGGCTGATAATGATGATGATGGTCCAGTCGAAACACACGAAACTAAGATAACCTGGAAAGCACATCCAGTCAGTCAGTGTTTCTTATATAATAATTATGTTATAATTATATTTTGTATAATTTGTGCACCTTTAAGGCAAAAGTGAGGCAACGCCAACATTTACCACACAATAGCTTTTAGCTGCAATCACACCAGATAGTAAGTGATGATGCAACCTAAGATAAAAGCTGGCTAACTTTTTAGGAGTAGGATTTACACCCCTTCGGTTACCTACTAGACGACATCGTACTGGAACGCTTAATCGCTTGGCGGTGCGTCTTTGTCGTTAAGGTGGTAACTATCCACAGCTGCAGCCAGCCAAATTGCTTTCGCTTGATTGCATGATTGCAATCAAGCGAAAGCTTGTCTAACATAAAAAAAAACAAACACGACAGGCGTGACTAAAATAAAAATCAATAAAAAACTAAGATTAGTCATCTGGTGTGATGACATCTCAATTCCGTTGGGTTTAACGTTACATCCGGAGGCGGTGCCAGCCTCAGCGGGTCAAGGTCGCCATGGCAACGGATCTGTGGGCGCTATAGAACCGGTTGAGACTTCGTTTACGTTATCTTGGATCGCGTGACTCATTGATTGTCTCAATATTTGGCCTCTCGCGAACTTGAGGACGTTTTTTACTAGATTCTTATTTATTTCTCTACCCAATAACAACATGATATTCTTTAGATACTCTAAGTTAACGCAATGCTATTTTGACAAGCATGGCAGCAACTCATTTAATGCGATCGCTGTCAAGTGTTAACATATTTTGACGCCCTTGTGGCGCAGCGGTATGCGTATAGTAAATTTATAAGATGGAGGTTCTGGGTTTGATTCCTGGAAGGCCTAATTAAAGTTTCCAAAATTGGGCGTGGCTAGTTACCATCCTACTAAAACAGACGTACTGTTAAGCAATATAGCGTTCTGGAACGATGTCGAGTAGAAACCAACGGGAGTGGATTTCATCCTACTCCGAACAAACCCGCTTCCATCTTAGATTGCATCATCACTTACCATCAAATGTGATTGCAGATAAGGGCTAACTTGTCATAAAAAACAGCCCTTCTAGCTGAGTAACCATGACAGCAAAGTCACTTAATATCAAACGCGATCGCAGTAAAAAATATTAAGTATATAGCTACTTATTCATCACTGCTCGCTATTTCCCAGCACTTGGCCTTAATTTATCTCAGTCCATACTTGATTCCTGATTGACCTCAGAGTCAATGTGAATGAACGAACCATTCATTCATCGCGCCCGTCCCCCTCTAACGCGCGGGTTATATTCAGCGAGCGAGCGAGAGCGCGGTACGGCGGAAATGAATGCAATGAGATAAATTAAAGAATGGATACGAACAAGATGTTAATTGTTTTAAACGGTAGAAAGTCGAGTTTGTTTGGTGAGTCAGAGTTGTGTTACAGATTAACGATTTGTTAAACCAAGTTACGAACGAACAAATTCATTTATTTCACGTATGCCCTGTTTTTGAAACGTTAAGTTAAACTATTTGTGGTGACTTTACCATTGGTTCGAAAGGCCTACCTACTGAGAAGAGCTGGCAATTGCCCCTTTAAAAATGATCATTATAAATTTATTAAACAACATAATGTTGATTTTCATTTTATTAAGAAAGAATACAATAAGGAACTAACTAACTTATCTTACAACTATAAAAATCATGCCCACGTGGAATGGTGGCAAGAATACTGGCTGCATTTCCGCGTTGGATAGCCAGGCTAATCCTTTGCGCAAAAAATGAGCCAGCCCTTCGGTCACCAGTTAAGGCAATTAGGCGTGGTGTAATATTACGGAAGAATTTTTTGGCACTGCGAGTCCAAGGTCCAAGGGTCTCCATTCATCCTTACTATGGATGGATGGATGGATGGATGGAAGTTAGTTATTCTTTCACTCAAAAACTACTGAATGGATTTTGGTGAAAATTGTGTGAATAACATATAACTACGCGGGTGAAACCGCGGGCGTTGTCTAGTTAATCGTAATAATTCATAGAAAAAATCATCGGTCATCATCAGATACATTAACATGTGGGAGGAGTGGAGGAGTGGGAGGCAAGTGCATGATGCAACACATCCTATGCATACGGCCTCGTCTTCAATTTACAACTAATATCTACTTAAGAACTATTACAACTGTTCTGTTTATTTATAGTCAAGGTTATTTTTGATTAATTCCACAATATTTATGATGAGCCTAACTCTAAATCTAACAGCTTAAGTTATTGAACATGACAAAGGAGAATGCCAGACAATGTATAGGACTTTAACCCACTAATAAAAACTTATTGTACAACAATGTATTATGCATCATTTTATTGCATTTTTTTTACAATTTAATATAAATTACATTTAAAAGTTCTAGAAGTCGGAGTATTCGATACGAGCCTAACGTTGGTTATCATCCATTTCCGTAAAAAAACACAGCACAGCAGTCACACCAACATGACAATCGCAAAGCTTCATTAAATACATTTAAAACAGGCTCAACGACTCTGGATACTATCCTTTTAGAGCACACTTTTGATGAAAATAAAATAAAAACGATTTAAAAGGCTAGAACCCAGTGCAACAATAAATATTTTAAAATGCGTATAGTGTAAATTAAAAGGAAATAGTTGAATTCCTTTTTTTAACAGAATTTTATTCCGACGTCCAACAATAAAAATGGCTTATTGTAAAACATTTATATAATAAAAGGAAATTTTTAGTATATTTACAATTTGTGTTATTTCTGGGTTAGGATCTGGCATCCTCCTTTTGACGGCCTCCGTGGCGCAGTAGTATGTGCGGTCGATTTATAAGACGAAGATTTTCTGAATAGGTCCAGGTCTGGTTGGTAGGAAACAACGGCCGCCTCTAGTTACCGCCCTACTGACAAAGACGTACCGCCAAGTAATTTAGCGTTCCGGTACTATGTCATGTAAAAACCAAAAGGGTTATGATTTCATCTTGATCTTAAGTTAGCCAGCGGGCTAATCCATCTAAGATTGCATCATCATTGATCACTTATCATCAATTGTGAGTGCAGTCTATTGCTGAACAAACATGTAATGAATAAAAAAATTGGTTGTCGGTAAAGTCGGTTTACTGACGATAGTTGAACGTGACAACGTCTGTAGAAAATACTGATGGAATGGTAGCATTTAATTGGTTATTAAAATTTTTAATTTAAGTATATTTTTATAAATATTAATTTAAATTAATAAAATAATTGATTTTGATTTTATAAATTTATAGTAAATATATTAATTTTTAATTTAAAACATAAGGCGAGGTAACGCCTCATGAGTCATGTTTTTTCGTGCATGCAGCCGGCTCTATCGAATTATATGACGTTGTCACGTCAAAAAAGGGACAGAAGGGTACAGAAGCTTTTCTGGGCTACATCAGTCACAACGAACCTTACATAAGAGCAAATCTCAGTATCTTGGCCCCTTTGTCAATATTATTGTTGTCGCTTCCGTGTGAGCATCGAATTATCCTAATGAAGTGTTTGGAAAACTAATTACCATGTAACGGCGCGCAATCAGCCGTGTCCAATGCATATTCACGGCCGCCATTTTAATTTCAAATCGTTGGATTATCACGAAGACGTTGACGTTTCAATTTTAATTGAGTTTAACTATTTACGCAGTTTTGTTAAGCAAATTGAGCAATTAAGAAATTAAATGCAAATATAACGGGGATTAAAATGAGTATGTTTACGCAGTTTTATAAAAGTTTTTAGGATCATTATACCAGCCTACCGACACAGACGTACTGTACGACGTCGTGTAGAAGCCGAAAGGGGCGTGGATTTTATCCCACTATTAACAAATTAGTCCGCTTGCATCCATTGCATCATCACTTGCCACCAAGTGTGATTGCAGCCAAGGAAAAAATTGTAGTAAATAAAAAAAATAGTGGCGTGCACTTCATAAATGCATAAAGTTACTGCCCTGGGGAAACATTAGGAACCAATATTGGAGAAGGAATATTCCATTCCATACCTATCATGCCTACCCCACTTATAAACCTTGTGCATACCATTTACTATAATCACATACATAAACTAATATTATAATTATACAGGATCGAATAAAGAACCACCTTTTTTTTCTCGACTACAAGTTGGCCCTTGACTGCTATCGCACCTGATGTTATGTGATGATGCAATCTAAGATGGAAACGGTCCAACTTGTTAGGAGTGGACGGAAGTCCGCACCCCTTTCGGTTTCTACACGACATCGTACCGGAACGCTAAATCGCTTGGCGATACGTCTTTATCGGTAGGGTGGTAAGTAGACACGGCGAAAGCCTCCCACCAGCCAGACCAAGACAAATTAAGAAAAATCTCAATCTGCCCCGCCGGGAATCGAACCCAGGACCTCCGTCTTATAAATCCATCGCGCATATCACTGCGCAACACCAAAATAAACGCAAACCCATCATCAAAGTAAAGTATTCCCATTTGAGTATCAATCAAAACAGAGTTGAAGCAATTTGTCTGAACGGCCGTCGACAATCAGCGTTCAGAAGCATCTACTATTTAAGTGCTGCTTGAACAAACAAACACCACGTCATAACACTGCGCTGATGCGAGACTGGGATGTATTGATCACTTCTACTTTGAAAGTAATGTTTAAAGTCATCGCCCGTCATCAATACATTTAACAATTTATTGACTACAGATTATAAATGTGCATGTTATAATGTCTATGTTTTTATTGACCCTAGACTCCGATTTATGATCCTTAAGTCATAATGCAGTCTAAGATGATGGTGTCAGGCTTCTACTAGATCAGACTGAAGACAATTTACTTCATCATCATTGTCATTAACATCTGATGGACGTCCACTGCTGGCCTTATTTAGGGACTTCCAAACACAACGATCCTGAACCGCCTGTGACCACCGGCTCCGTGTGACGCGATTAACGTTTAACAGTCCACCAAGTGGGTCGGCTAACGCTGCGCTTTCCGGTGTGAGGTCGCCATTCTAGCACCTTGGACTCCCAACGTCCATTAGCTGTTCGAACAACGTGCCCCGCCCATTGCCACTTCAATTCTACGACTCGCTGAGCTTTGGTTTTTCTTCGGATCTCCTCATTTCTGATTGGATCACACAAGATACTCCGAGCATTGTATAACATCCTAAATTTACTCTTTTTTTACTCTTTCCATAATATAACATCCTAAATTGATGTGAGCTAGGAATGTAACCCCGATTGACCTTAATGTTCTATGCCAAATCATTACGAACTGCGCCAGTGAGGTCGTCGAACAATTCAAAGTCAAGCCGGTCTGTGAGGACTCTTCCACCAGACAGGACACTCTGTTGTCTCTACATACAATATTATTACATTTCCATACTGTTATATTGTTATTAACTTTAATAAACAAATGTTTGCACATACTGGATCAGCCATCTGGTGTAATGTAAATCGATTGCGCACGTGTTATTAACAGCATATCTACGGAAAGATAACGCAAGTGTTCAAAACTAAATAAAGCATATTTTTACGAAACAAAGATAAATAAACTTCGGTTAATTTACCTATTTTATGTGAAATCTGCAATGCAATATCCAGATCCTATTTTTAAAAAAATGTAAAGAGAAGAAGAGTGCAAGAAAAAAAAGGCACCAAGAATAAATCTGAACATTATTATGATTTTTAACCGACGAAAAAAAACGGAGGAGGTTCTCAATTCGACACGTATATTTTTTTTTATGTATGACCAAGCATAACTTTTTACAGAGTTGTCCGATTTTGTTAATTCTTTTTTTTTTATTAAAAAGGGCACACTTCCAAGATGGTCCCATTGTCATCATGTTAGGATCCTGATGATGATATCCTGGGAAAATTGAAAGAACTCTTCAAATTTTATAGGCACACTTGCAGCGATTTCGGTTTTAGTGTAAGTATCGGTAGCTTTTTGGCTACAAGTGCCATATAATACTACTAATACTAATATATAATACTATGACAGTATTGTACAAGTACGTTACGTGGCGATAAATCACTAAAAAATAAGAAATAAAAATTTAAAAAAAAAAATAAAACACACATATACTTACATACTTGCTTAATTTACTTCATAGATATGCTTAAGTAAATTAAGCAAGTAAGTGATGCAGTTATTTTTTACTTTTTAGTGCGTTTTTTTCTATTTTTTGTTAAATTTTTTATGATATTTAGTTTTATATCTTTGTTTATGCGTTATAGAATATACGAAGCGATGTAGTACCTGTTTAAGTTACGTAAAAACACTACTATTATTATAAAGTTTGTGAGTGCGTATGTTTGTTTGTTTTGACTTAACGGCTGGAGCGATTTTAGTAAAATTTGGTATGGAGTCAGCTGACAACACATAGGCTACTTTTTATTTTGAAATTCCCACAAGTACGGGGACTACGCGGGTGTAACCGCGGGCGTCATCTAGTAACCAATAAGGATAAAAAATAGTAGAAGTAAAGCAAAGTAGAAGTTCTTGAGATGCTTTCAACTTTTTCAAACACGAACATACGCAGATAGAATTTTTTAAATAAAACATTTATTATATTAAAAGAATTCGATAAGTGCGCTTAGATTAGTAGGAATTTGTTTCAATTTCACACAAATGATTAATGCAGTGGTGATACGACGGCGTCTGCGCGACGCCGCGTGACACAACCAGTGACATCATAGTGAGTGGACATTGAGTTATTGCGATCAAAAACGCAATCTGTGGTTAGTCAAACATTTAAAAGGTCAAGAATGCGTATGGATACGTAAATACTACTCAATGTTAGGTCAAGTTATTACTGACATTGTTATGATTATGGACCAACAAAGCGGTCCTGGCGGTGATTTTGATTACAGCAACTTAATTACTCGCATTACAGTAGCTTGATTTGCCATGGAAGATGGGAAGGCCTTTGGTGTGGGATGCAATTTGCGTGGACACCCTTGCGCCTACACATCTTTCTAGCACGATGGGCTGTGAGGGGGCTGCTGCTGAATCAGCTGAGACCCTCAAGCGGCGCAAATATAATAACCTCGTCGAAGATTATGTCTTTTAGCCGTTTCGATTTGAAACACTGGGACCATGGGATCCGAGTACTCGCTTTTTTTATAGAGAAATCGCAAAGCGATTGATCGACGCCTCCCGTGACCAGAAGGCTGGCCTCTTTTTAGCAGAGGATCAGTATTACCATTCAACGCGGCAATGCTGCCGGCATTCTGGGCATTTTAACGCTCGACACCGATTCAGAGGACAAGAGTGGGCTAGGCCCATACTGAGAAGGACATAGGTTTACCTGTATTTTGAAATCGGCAGGTTAATATTTTTCAAGTCAAGTTAAGACATATAATATAAGCAAATCTATGAACTAAATACTTGCCCGCGCGGTACAACGGGAGTAGACGCCACTTGATTCTGATAGAAGGGCGCATTCTCCATTAATTTAATGAGTGAGAAAGAACACGCTTCTACACGTAATAACTCTTGGCGCAGGATTAATAACAATAATTAATAAAGTTCCTAAGGACACACCGCCTCACTGTTTGGTACTTAAGTGACTCATGGTAGTCTGTTGTTTATTTTGTTAGCTTTGAATTGGTCGTGGTTTATTATGTTTTATAAGGTTAAACATTCTCTTAATTGCATAGTAATATTCATATTTTGAATTCCAAATCGGTTTAATATGCTCTGAATTGTAACCTTTTTTAGCCTCATATTAGGTAATTCCAGAAAAATTATTTATAATATAATATAATATAAAAAATACATTTGTAGCATTACATATATAACACATAATTAATTATTTATTATTTGTACTATATTTCGTACGCAATTGTTAAATAAAATAAAACAAACTTTTTGTTGAAGAGCGGTAATCCTGAGACAAAGATTTTTAAAACTATTTTTTTTTATCGACTAGAAGTTGGTCCTTGACTGCTGTCACACCTGATGTTAAGTGATGACGCAGTCTAAGATGGAAGCGGACTAACTTGTTAGGAGTGGGACGAAAATCCACACCCCATTCGGTTTCTACACGACATCGTACCGGAACGCTAAATCGCTTGGCGATACGTCTTTGTCGGTAGGGTGGTAACTAGCCACGGCGAAAGCCTCCCACCAGCCAGACTAAGACAAATGAAAAAAAATCTTAATCTGCCACGCCGGGAATCGAACCCAGGACCTCCGTCTTATAAATCCACCGCGCATACCACTGCGCCACGGAGGTCGTCAAAACTAACTAACTTAAATATCTCCTGCACAATAATTACATAATGTAATAATGACTTACTTTATCAACGAATTTCATATATATTATTACTTTCCATTTAATATTGCTTTCAATTTAAAGAACATGCTATTGCTATGGCTCTTTTAACTGGAATTGGGATTGGAAACCTTATTCACCCATGATTATTTCTGAGTATGATCAGGATCTTTTCTAATTCCTTCCTCCCTTTAAAACTTAGAATTACCAAGAATATCAGGAATCCGAAACGTCTAAATAAATTTTATGACGTAGCAAATACAGTACAATAACGTCGACTGACAGCTGTCAAGTGACCGAAATAAGTAATCTCAGTAAATATTAATTAAATTAAATATAATTATAAAATACATAAAAAAAATTGGTTATTACATTCTTAATTGGTATAAATGTAACCACTTGTAGAATTAATTTGTATATTTTATTATCTTTCGTAACTATTTTTATTTCATAATTGTATTGTGAGTTAGATACTTTTTATTTTAATTTTTGTTTAAGTACGGATTCTTGCACGTTGTGTTTACTTTTAAATTTTTATATTCTTTCACTTATTTATAAACTACTTTTTTTACATTATCAACAATGTTCATAAAAATTATAAAAAACACTTTTACATACAACTTTATAAAAAAATCTTGAAAATTATTTTATAAACAGTGTGCATGTATGTGCTTTTTATGTAGATAATTGAAGGAATTGCCTTTTCAAAAATTGCTAATAAACCAATAAATAAATCTTTACTCATATTATAGGCGAAGGTTTGTATGTAGATATGGATAGAAGATTTTTAGTGGTTCACGCAAAACTACTAAATTAATTTTGATGTAACTTCTTCATATAGCTTACATATAATAACATATAGGCTACATCTTATCCCAAAATTTTCACGGCAACGAAAACTACGCGGGCGTCCTCTAGTATATAATAAAATAATGTACGCAACTGTGTTCATTCATGCAAACTACTAAACATGTGCTAGGTGCTTATCGTACACGATATAATTGGTCTAAATCATTGTTTATCAGATAACGGTTATCAGCTGTGAGTGATGACTCATGATTGCTGTTTACTGTGTACTGATGGAGTACACTGCTGTGGACAACAACCCATGCTCTATATTACATCGACCTTTGCGTCACTACTTGAACACGAAACAGTTTGTCAGCTTTAGCTTTCAGTTTGTTTGTATGCGTATTCAGCAGGTCTGAAAATCGGCTACTATCTAATTTTCATCTAAATTTTTAATGCAAAACAACGTTTGCCGGGTCAGGTAGTATTATATAGGAAAGTTAGTACGAGTATATATGGATGGATGGATATTTGTTACTCTTTCACGCAAAAACCACTGAATCAATTTTGATGAAACTTCACAATAATATAGCGTACATAATTATCAGAATAACACTCATTGGTCACATTTTTTCCCCAATTTCTCCTTGCACCTCTAGTAAGTAATAAAAATTAGATTAACTACTATGGAAGTGCGGACGTCTCCGGACTTTGACGGCCTCCGTGGCGGTGGTATGTCGTGCGGAATCCGAATTAGTTGGGGATTTCATCCGCTTCCAACTTAAATAGTATCATCACTTACCATCGGGTGTTACTGCTGTAAAAAATTTAGTTATAATTAATAAAAAAAAGAATAAGTGGTGTGTTTAGACTCCGTTGTCATTGTGATCCTTCTCCTATAAGACAGGAGGCCCTAAAATGCTTATAATAATGATTCAATAATTACAGATAAATTGAAACATAATAATTTAATTATAACGGTAATATCCTTTAGTAGATAGTACAATACAAACTAAACAATGTGATCATTCAAATGATTTCCTTTGTTATTTTCATGAGACGTACCAAAAAAAAGTTCATCAAAAATCGTGACGTGCTTTCAAACGAGTTCCTAACATCGAGAAACAATAGTAACGTCCGTATTTGTTTAGTTTTACAACGTGCAGGAAGTACTATTTTTACTACACGCGGTGTACGGGCCACAGATAATATTTACTATTATAGTCACAGATTAAATATGGGGGATAGAGAACATTGTATACGTGTAAATTATGAAGGGTTGAGTAGAGGAGATTCGTCATACAACGGGTTTGGTAAATATCTTATTACGCCATCAACCAACAGTTTGGCGGAGAAAACACACACCAAGAAAAAAAATGAGGTGCCTAGGCAGAATCCTGAGGACTTCAAGAATTTCCTTGAAACTATAGGGCGGCAACCCTAGCTACTAGAATATTGATATTGAACTCTATACCTATCTATTACTAACTTTCGTGTATAGTCCATACACGAAAGTTACCTACCGGGCTAACGGCCTCGTAGTGATATTTCTGCGTTCGTAATTAGTAGGCGCAGTATTTCTGCGTTTGTAATGAGAGGAGAGGGGAATAGACCGAGGGGCCGCTCTCCAACACGATGGGCTGACCAACTGATGGAAGGCAACAAGAGGAATTTCTATAAAAAATGGACCCGTTCAAAGTTGGGATCTTACCAGGACCACGATATTAGAAATGAATAATATAATGAATGAACGACTGCAGAGAGAGAATTAGTAGGCAGTTGGACCATGCAATTAATTTCTAAATCTATTTGATAAAATAATTATTTTACACACATAACCTCTAAAAGGTAATGTCGTGAGCAAGGTACACGTATTTTAATACTTTTTCCTTTTCGGCTTTTAGATTATTTAATTGTGACACATTGTTTTTAATCCTATCTATTACATTGAGAGACAATCACAGCTGTGAAGCTGTATTATTAATTTGTAAACACGTAACGAGGCCCGCCATTCACAACACGAAACAATAAAACGAAAGGTGTTGCGCAAGAGAAAGAGCTTTAATCTAATAACGATCTCCATTGTATTGTCGATCACACGCTCGACCTTTATACCATACAATCACACCATGCTGTTCTAACGTTGAGCCATCATCTAACACTAGTTCTCGACATTGCTTTTTACATACATTTTGTAACTAATGTAAAACGAATCTTCGGCTAGTGGGAAGCCGTGGCTAGTTACCACCCTACCGACAAAGACGGACCGCGATTTAGCGTTCCGGTATGATGTAGTGTAGAAACCGAAGGAGTGTGAATATTATCTTACTCCTAACAAGTTAGCCCGCTTCCATCTTAGATTGCGTCATCACTTAAAACCATGTGTGATAGTCAAGGGCCAACTTGTAGTAGATAAGAAAAATGTAATTTTGAGAAGCTCTGCTAGAGCTAGGAGGATGTACGGGGCGAAACGTCTCTCTCGTCGATCATAAAATAAAAAAAAAATAAAAATGTATTTGGAACAAATGCAATACAGACATGAAAACGATGATCCCAAATAAGTTAATAACTGTGCAGTGGTGATCGTACTCCGTGAAAAAAAATACACATTCCAAGTGAACATGGGAGTATTCTCATCTATTAGACTCCAACGTCGCCTTGTTGTGAACATTGGAGTGACAATAAATAACTATTAGTTGGTGTTACCCTGCGGATGTTCATTACGGACAAAGAAAAAAAATATTTGCTATCTCACGCGATAAACCAAGCAACGGCCAACGGGGAACGAACAAGGATTCCTTGACTTCACCTCCGACAAAAAATCCTCTATACGGAAGCCGAAGATGTTAACTTTACGATATTCAGCATTAGATTTGAGTGACTAATTGACGCTTCCAATAGTCCGGACACCTACCATCAACTATAATAGCGACTCAACTGTAGACCAAAACCGACCAGATAGTTGACGTTATTGCGTAATAATAACCTAAACTGCAATTCAGTTTAGATCTACAGTTGAGTCACTATTATAGTTGATGGTAGGTATGCAGGTTTTCGCGGAAACTAAGAAAATAAACTAATTATTCACCATTTAATTAGATAGAAACTAGATAAATAATATAACTAAAGAACAAGAGTCCACGATATACAAACCGTTGTCATTTTACAAAAGTTGGATAGCTTGTCAGCTCACGCTTCCACCATAAGTTAAGTATGATACCTGTGGAGTTTGGAGTTTGAAGCATGGTTCCTTTGGAAGCTAGTAACGTTTAAGACCCTCAATTGTCCAGGTATAAAATGTGGTCACGAGTAACCATGTCCCCACTCGTCGGACCCTTAGCTACAAACCGTTAAAGTTTATCTTGTTGAAGGGTTGCCACGAAACACGTGAAAGGCGATTGGAAATATGATTTTTCATATTTATTAAGTTGGGGAAAATAGAAAAGAATTAGGTATAGTTTCTACTTGAATGTTTTAGGCTCTGGATCCTTAAAACATGATACCTTCTTAACCCACTATGGTCCAATATAGTTACCTATACCACTTGACCATGGTAAAAGCATAAACTGGCAAACTTTCTGCTTTTATAAAATGACAAATGTCTGGCGATCACTAGCTCACGATCACTAACTAACATAATATTTTATTACTAAACCTTAAATGTACAGAATCTCTAGATCACTTTTAACTACAGTATATCAAGTAGAACTAATAATAAACTGTTACATTTAACTCCCAACAAACTGACCCGAATATGCTTTGTACTGAATGATCTTTTTATGTCTCGCTTTTATGGATCATCCGACAGATCGTTGCATTAAAACGTTTATAGTTTTCCATGGGATGCATGGTGAATACGTTGTAGAGCTATAGGAAGTGAGTTTGTTTATTGGGGCCCATGAAATAAGATAAGTAGCACACTTTATAGAAAAGCAGTCGAAATATTTAGGTATTCTATTTTACCCTTTTTCCTACAAGGAGGGAGGCCTGGTATTTTAGTGGGTCATAAAATGGCTGATAATGATGATGTTTTCAAGGGTACATAAATCTCCCAGCCACGTACTAGGCATCTTGGTACAGCTAGCCCATACACATACCCTGCGACATATAAATACAAGAACTGCTCATTTAAAGGTATTAGATTACCTCCTTAGGTTTTGCTGGGATTATAACACCATCAACTTTTCAACTCCGGATTGCCACTGAGAATTTCTTAGATGAAACAAAAGCTCTATTTCACAGCTGAAGCCAGAAATCGAACCTAAAGCTTTATATATTGAAGCTATTGGATCCATTAGAACCGATGGTAGAATAATTACAAACTGACATATTTCACGTTTCAAAACTATTAATTGATAAATGAATTTTGAATAATATGAGTCTGTACTAAACATGTCAAGCAAGTCAAATAAAGAGAGCTGATTGTGAGCCACGCAATAAAGGTGGCAAATAAACAAACGGCAAATGAATTTATTTGCATAACACAATATACTTAGTATTCAATGATTGATCACGTAACGTCACCTACGCAGATACAAATGCCGATATACAAATGCCGATATACTATTACCAGTATTAAAGAAAGAGATTAGTGTGCTTATAGAAACTATTATACGCATATTTCATCCGACAGAAGAGAGTGCGTAGAGAGGATGAATGAAAGGAGATTGACGAAAGAGATTTATACAGGGCGACAGTGAATGGGAATATTGAAAGGGGAGACCAAGACGAAGGCTTCTGGATCAAATTCCAGAAAATTTTAAATAAAGGCCAGGTCACTAGTACGTACCCTAAGCCGAAGAATTTGTATGAGAGGTTTAATGAGAAATGAAAGGACGTGGTCTCTGCCTACCTTACATGGCGTGATGCTATGAACAATATGTACTTAGGAAGAAAAATGTCTTTCAAGTGTGTATGCACGCGTGATTTGATTGGTTATGGGGCGAGGTTAGGCCAACGGACAATGATGACTCACTGTATTCTTATCGCGAAAGAACTATAATCAAGTCCGTTGTTAAAGCTGCTGGAAGCTGTGCTGCTCACTATACAAATTTATTTTTAGTACAAAATAGTTACCAGCGCCGCCATGATCTTCCGCAGTTTTCCGCATTTTGTTTTCTAAATTCTGCTGGCTTTTATCGTTTCTGATACATCGTGTCGTTATCTTCACGTTGAAAGGCGCCGTATTGAAACAATGGTTGCCTTATGTGTAAATGGAGGTAAGAAGGTAACAGCTAAGCAGGGCGACTGACTGTCTGCGTCTATACGTGACTGGGCGCATGCTTGCAATACATTGTTGCTAATAAAATTATAATTAGTTGACTCGCAGGTGAATATCTGTACATAGATAATAAATATTTCAAACCATCGCTTAAGTGACTGCGGACACCTGCTTAGCTTCTTGTCTATTCTTTTTTAGTAGATTCTACATTTCGAACTGGTTTTAGAAACGTAACCGCTTACCTAGGTACCTTTCAAAAGTAGGTACTTGCATAGAAATTTGATTAATTTTTTTCAGTTTATTTAAATAGTCAAAATTTCTTATAATACTTACTTATTTTTAAATTATACATGATCTATGTTACAAAGTACCTAAGATACTGTACATAAAGAAACATTTTAGATTTGATTTGGAGTAAAGACTTTGAGGAAAAGGACAAATGAAGCTTAATCAAACCGTGAATTTTGTCTTTTATTCCAGAGACGACGAGAAAATCTTTATAATTAATATTCAACATAAAAAACTAAGAACATTTTGTTTTGACTTTTTATATTTGCCCTTCCATTTATATTTTTGCTTCAAAACAAATTATAATACATACAGTTATCACATATTATTGCGAATGTAAACATTTTAGATTTCTACTGTTTTTGGTTTGCTGTTTTATCCCGGAAAAATGCAAAGTTCTTGTGTCGGAATAATAAAAATTCCGCGGTTTGTAAAACAAAACGATTTCCGCAATAACGGCACAAGTGTCCGGTGTGTTGCAATGTACTTGAAACCGACTAATTTGCGGACTCATTTAGGAAACGATCTTAAGGTTAATTAAGTTTTTGTTATCTGTATTACGGCATCTAGTGGT
Organism: Mycalesis mineus; assembly: GCA_034621355.1. NCBI lineage: Eukaryota > Metazoa > Arthropoda > Insecta > Lepidoptera > Nymphalidae > Mycalesis > Mycalesis mineus. The sequence goes on along the minus strand of CM067888.1, from coordinate 18,100,463 downwards.
TAACAACTGTATGAGCGATTAAAGAACTGTCTACTGTGCAGTTTATTACCATCGACGCAAAAGAGTAGTTTTTAGCGTGTCTATGTAGATATCTATGCCCAGTTCTCTCGTCAAAATTTGCGAGCGTAAAAAGCGATTATGAGGTGGTTTTCTAAATAAATAAATAATCTTTTTTTTGTGTGCAAAGAATGTATTAAATTTGAACTATTCATGTATGCATTTATTTTTATAATAATTACAACTATGCAATGTAATAGAAAGAGTAGCGAGTCTAAGTTCCACATCCACTCTTCTATGAAGAGGAAAGTCTGGAAGTGAGCTAGAATGGTGTGTTTAAGAAAAAACCTATAAGCCTTTCGTCCTTACAAAAAAATAATAAAAACTAGCAAGCGGTTAACGCTCCATGGCAGGCGTTAGCAACGATAACATAACGAGTTATTCCGTATAGCAAATAGATAAGAGGCGGAACCATGCGCCAGTGACACCATGTGCACTAGGTAGATGGTAACGTGTGTTATTTAGTACCAAAGTAGATAAGTTACGAAACAGAGTCAACGAAACTGTGGACAAGATCTTACATTTATAACCACTCACCTTGACCCTCTTGGAACTTAAAATGATGATGTCCAGTTTTATAGTTGAATTGTAGAGTGTCTTGAATCTCTAGTTTCAAAATGTATCCAAAGGTTTTTGTCGAAATCTAGGTAATGTTGTCGCTTGGATTTATCGTTTTATTGCGAAGAATAAACGATTTTTAAAAAGCAATCAAGTCATATCTCCTCATGGTTTAAAGACCAGACTTAAGTCTATTTGGATAATATAAAATCTTAACGCGAGCTGGGAATTGAATTGAGGACCTCACTCTTGTAACACAAGGAATTACCAACTGTTGCCTATGCTCTAGTTTCGGAATGAAACTGTCTTCTATAAAACATGAATAAGAGGTGACAAAAGAAGAAATCAGCAAGTTTATTTTTAACCGACGAAAAAAAACGGAGGAGGTTCTCAATTCAACACGTATTTTTTTATGTATGACCACGCATAACTTTTTACAGAGTTGTCCGATTTTGATAATTCTTTTTTTATTAGAAACGGCGTAGTTCCAAGGTGGTTCCATTTACATCATTTTAGGATCTGATGATTATATCCTGGGTAAATTGAAGGAACTCTTCAAATTTTGGAGGCATGCTTACAGCGATTTCGGTCTTTGTCTCGGTATCGGTAGCTTTTTGGCTACTAGTGCCGTACAATATACTATGACATTATAGCACAAGTACGTTACGTGGGAATAAATCACTAAGAAGTAAGAAATGAAAATTTTTTTAAACAAAAAATAGAACCGACTCAAAACGCATTAAAAAGTACCTGGCTGGCACCGACTTCATAGATATACTTAAGTTAATTAAAGCAACTAAATGACACAGTTATTTTTTACTTTTTAGTGCGTTTTGAGTCGGTTCTATTTTTTGTTAAAAAATGTTTTAAGGCGCGTTTGGCCGACCTTAATTATCACCATTACTTTTACATTATTTAAATATGAAATATTTACGATTCACAATGATCATTATTTCACAATTTTAAATTTTTGACTGTCTGTTGACGTTAATTTTTCACACATTTGTGAAGCACATGCTGGCTTAATCTCACACTTCACAAATTATCTTAAACCATTCTTATTGGCTTATTTACGAGTATGAACTGGCTTCGGCGAACCGAATTTACGACTGACTTTACAAACATTGCAGTAAATTATGATTCGAAGACTGTTTATGTAATGTGAATAATTGGTAAATTGATACCTACTGTCAAATTTTCAAGTCGCAAATAATCTTTTTGTTTATTTATCAATGAGGTTTGATTGTGGTATCCATTGGTATGGTGGTGGTTAAACAATGTATACGGTCGAATTGAGAAACTCCTTTTTTTGAAGTTGTTTAAAAAGTGGCCAAGTGTGAGTCAGAGACGCCAGTGGAGAGTTCCGTGCCAGCAAGTAACATAATATAAACGTTCGTTGTACCTTTATGTTTATGTTTATGAAATTAAATGTTTTGTTTTTACTTTTATATTTGAGTTGATTGAATGAAAGGTAAATTGCTGTTTACGTTTTAAGACTTATTACAAAAAAAAACTATTTACTAGAACTCGTTCAAAACAATTTATTTTGTTTGATAAGTTATGTTTTTTATATTGCCTCAACAATATCTTTTGCAAAAAAAACCTTTATAAATATAGAGAGCTCCAGCTTCCTTCAAATACCTACCCAAATATGTTTACCTGCTCTTGGACTAAGAGTTTTACTGTGGTTAATAAAGATTTAAGTAAATAAAGATTTACTTTGTAGACAACAAGTATATATCTTTATTCATAAGACAATTCGATGTAAATACATCTTATTAAACAATTAAGTGGCACAAGAAAGACATGCATATTTTTTATCTGTGCAAGTTCGTTCAACTGCGAGGTTTCTATACGTGACATCAACATTGCAAATAAGTTGGTTCTGTCATTACTTAACTTGCAGCATAATTACAATTTCTGAGAAAATACGAGTTGCTTGCTAAGCTTTGTTGTTAATTCCGTCAGTAGCTCTACGTCAACTTTATATTTCCGGCACTTCAAAAGTATAAGCATGCTTTAAAAATATGAGTACTTACCAAACTACTCATATTTTTAAGCATTTTCGTTCTTTATTTCATTCTGTGACTACGTAACTTTGTTTTGCCGTAACTGTAATTTGTAAGAGAAGTACAACTAGTTTGAAATTTAAACTTTAAGGACAGGGCTTTGTATGAAAGTCTGTTTGAAGTTTGAAAATTTAAGTTAGAGTTTAGACTTTTCATTCAAGAAGAAATCGCTGTTATATGATATAACATAAGTGCAGCTCAACTTTAAGTATTAGAACGATTACTGTATGTAAAATTACATCCTACGAACATCTCGCTTACATCTCGTCTATTGTGTCACCTTCAGTTCGACTGTCAGTCCAATATGGCAAAATGTCATTGGAGAATATCGATTTCTGTTACATCCGCTTTGCAACCGTTGTACATCGGCTTCCATATTGACGTTTTGTTTCAAGAATCGACACACTGATTTAATAATTTCAAAATTCTTATAAACATAAGAAATATTTTCTTTATAAGCATTGTTAAAACTAAATAAATAAACGAATGAAAAGAAAAAAAAATTATTACACGGCGTTATAGCCCGTATGTTTTTCTACAGACATCATAAACTCAATGATAGGGAGAGTGGGGTACTAATGATTTTTTATCAATTTCAAGAATAAATCATCCGACAATGGCATTAATTATTGTGTTTTATTGTTATCGCTTTTTATTGCTGTGAGATAACACACTGTAGATTTATTGGTGTTAGGTCAAAATGATCACGTTACTTCATTTATTTTTAAGCATTCTTATTATAATCTTGCCTATCAGATGTCCGTGACTTCGTCTGAAAAAAAAATTGTATTGCATCTTCCAATAATACCTCCTCCGTGAATTTTCCTCCTATTTGAGGGTCGTGACCACCTTTATGACCATCCTTATGTTACGCCATCCACTGCTGTTACCGGCTGTTTGATGATCGTCGTACATCGAGGAGTCGAGTGTGGTGCGGCTGGTTAAACCAACGCATCAGGCTGCGCCCCCGCGGTCTTTTTCTTTCCACTTTCCAGTGACTATTAGTTTCTCTAGATTATCTCCGTCTTTTCTAGCAATGTTTCCAAATACGCTTGAGGCAGATGATGGAAAGCCTTGATTTAATCTTCAAACATTATCACCCTTCAACCCGCTTTGGAACAGGGTGGTGGGTCTATGCTCCATATCCCCTTTCTTATAAACGAGGCCTGGCCTTGTAGTGGGCCGTTAATAGGCTGATAATGACTATAAATATATTTTTGGTTATTTCTCACAGGTGTTTAGACAGCTTTTTCGATGAAAGCTCTTAGGCAACCTGAGTTTTTCTGACACTACCAACAATTTTCGGCACAGTTGAGCCAATTTACACAAAACGTTGACAAATTGAACCCTACCTCAGGAATCATTGATATCTATTGATAAAAACGCATTAAATCTGTTTAGTATATTTTGAGTTGTGGGCCGTTAAATTAGGCTGATAGTGCTATTTTGAGTTAATCGTGAACAGACAGTAAGACGCGGTCGTGGTATTTGTGTTATTATAGTGATAAGTTTTATTGCCCAAAAATATATGTTTCCTAATATTTATAAAAATATTTACAGTCCTGCGCTTGTCACATAAATAGTCTGGTCTACAAACCTAATTGACTATTTGCTATAGGTACATACATATCCATTAAGAAAACGGTGTGGTGTAAAAGAAGATAAGTACGTAGTGACGAAAATTGAGAAAGGGATGCTTAGATGGTTTGGACATGTAGAGATAATGGATGAAAGAAGATTAACAAAAGAGATTATGAGGCGGGGGTAAATAGGAATGTTGAGAAGGCCTGGGCGAATATTTCTGGATCTAATTCAGGAAATTATAAATAAAGGCTAGGTCAAGAGCAACCCAAACTAACGAAGATGTATGAAAGGATTAACAAGAATGGAAGAAGCTAAGGAAGTTTGCAAGGACCGTGGCAAATATGTATGTAGTCTCTTCTTAATCAAAGTCTCTTCGGGATGAGGCGTGATGTTATGTTATCGCAAAAAGCTTTAATTTTGATAGATAATTTCTTTTTTTTATTGATTGTAAGTTGGCCCTTGACTGCTATCACACCTGATGTTAAGTGATGATGCAATCTAAGATGGAAGCGGGCTAACTTGTTAGGAGTAGGATGAAATCCACACCACTTTCGGTTTCTACACCACTTCGTACCGGAACGCTAAATCGCTTGGCGGTACGTCTTTGTCGGTAAGGTGGTAACTAGCCACGGCGAAAGCCTCTCATCAGCCAGTCCAAAACAAATTTAGAAAAATCACAATCTGCCCCACCGGGAATCGAACCCCGGACCACCGTCTTATAAATCCACCGCGCAAACCACTGCACCACGGAGGCCCTCAATATTTCACTGTTATTGTTTGTAAATAACATTTCACAACGCAAGTGAAACTATAGGTAGGTGCATAACTTGTAATTGCAGTACAACGATAAATGCAAATAGCTCGCCCTGTCCAATAACTACCTACTAGTGTTAACCTGATCAGAAGTAGTGCGACTACTCGACTACTCATGTTGTAACAAGTAGTAGGCAGTTAGCTAAGTATCTAACAAATCGAATATTTATCGCTTCGCGCTAATGATGCGTAACGGTCTTTATGTTACGTTATACACCCAAAACAGGTTACTGCCTTTGTTTCAATACTAACCTACTTTAACAGTTATTTAAATTAACGAGTATAACTTAGTTGATTCCCGCGGTTTCGTCTGCCTGAAAAAATTTCCCTGCTTAAATCTGTAACGTTTTTCGAGATCACAAATAGCTCATGTGTTAATTCAGGTTATAATCTACATACATACACAACATCACGCCTTGTTCCGGGGTAGGCAGAGACCACATCCCTCCACTTGCCACAATCCTTAATGGAGTATGTAATATTGTGATATTAATAGTCGATGTTAGCGTCATTATTCGCATTGAATTTAACTTAACATCAGGTGTGATAGTAGTCAAGGGCCAACTTATAGTCAATAAAAAAAAAATTAAAAAATAATATTAATAGTCGATGTCGTTTTTTCGGGGAAGTCCCGTCCTATCTTACTGGTCTATTTCAGAGTTCAAAGCTGTCCAAACCACAGGATGCGGCCTGCTAAATGTTTTACATCTCCCTTTATCATGTACTAGAGAATGCCCGCTGTTTTACCTGCGTAGTTCCGTTCCCGTAAAAATTTCAGGATTAAAAGTAGCCTATTTGTTTATTCTGATATATAAAAGCTTTATTATTGTAAAGTTTCATCAAATTTTAATTTAGTAGTTTTTGTATGAAAGAGCAACAAACATACTTACATTTAGATTCATTCTCACAAACAATTACGTTTAATTTTTTTTAATATTTTTTTAATAATGTGTTTTCAAATTGGAATCAAGTATAAAACGTTTAAAAAACCCATTACACAATTCAATTAATAGATTTAATAGGCATCTTAAATCTACCAAGCTTCTTTACAAAAGACCCTATAGATATTTAAAGATAATCTCAGATAAAAGCAGGTAAACTTCTTTGTAATGCATTTCATAGAAATTGTGATTCCTGGAATAACAAGAAATAAACAGGAAACTTTGTATGTATTATGTATAAAGAAAAATGACAGCAAATGCATTATACATTGAACATCTTTGACATATTTTTACATGATCTGTTATCATCGTGAATTATATTAGGGCATGTATAAGGTTAATAATTAATTTATTATATTTATACTTATTATTTTTTACTTAACTTGGCTTTACATACTTAATTGCAGAAGGCTTCTTTATTCAGATTAGAGCGCATAATAAATTATTATAGATCTACTAGCTGTACCCAGCAAACGTTGTTTTGCCATGTATATTATTTCTAGGAATCATTTTTTTATACAGGGGTTGATCGTGTAGGGGTAAAAATTTAGGGTTGTATGTATTTTTTAATGCCACACAATACAATGTTAGGGGTGGACAACCCTTATCACTTAGGGGTAAAATAGATAGTAGCCGATTCTCAGTCCTGTTGAATACGCATACAAAATTTGGTAAAAATCGGTAAAGCCGTTTCGGAGTACGGTAACTAACATTGTGACAGGGAAATTTATAAAATTTCCCTGTCACAATGTTACATCTATATACACATACATATGGATGCATCATAATATATCACTGGATTTATTATGATGCATCCATAATCACCATCATTCATACAAACGATGTAAAGTTGAGACATCTAAACGGTAGAATAAACGTAAACAAAGAACCTGAAAAGCAGTGTGGCATAATAGAAGATGTAATGACAAAGATGGTTTGGTCATGTAGAGAGAATTAATGAAAGGAGACTTAACGAAAGAGATGTATAAGGTGAGAGTCAATGGGAATCTTGGAAGAGAAAAGCCAAGAGAAACGTACTTACACTAAATACAGGATATTCTAAACTAGAGCAATGTACATACTTGTATGAAAGGACTTTCGTGATTAAAGCGGAAGGTTTGTCAGCTTACGCTCCTATCATAGTTACGAGTTAGTACGGTACCTTGGAGATTGCACCGGGGTGAAGATAGCCAGGTTTTAATGTTAAGGAATGGTTCTATAGGTACGTCTCGAACCTTTCGTTCCCGTCGCGCAATCATCAGGTGGCGAGTAGGAACACCGTGGGGTTTCAATCGGTAAGAGTCCGTCATAACGGTTTGACGACCTCCGTGGCGCAGTGGTATGCGCAGTGGATTTATAAGACTGAGGTCCTGGGTTCGATTCCCGGCTGGGCAGATTGAAATTTTTCTTAATCTATCTTGGTCTGGCTGGTGGGAGGCTTTCGCCGTGACTAGTTACCACCCTACCGACAAAGACGTATCGCCAAGCGATTTAGCGTTCCGGTACGATGTCGTGTAGAAACCGAAAGGGGTGTGGATTTTCGTCCTACTCCTAACAGGTTAGCCCGCTTCCATCATAGACTGCATCATCACTTAACATCCGGTGTGATAGCAGACAAGGGCCAACTTGTAGTCGATAAAAAAAAAATAACCTGCTCGTCTCCTCGTGGCCAGAGGGTATTTATGATGATTTCCCCAAGAAAGTGTTCCTTGGGTACAGAGTGACCAGTGTCATTGAATCGTCTTTAACTATTGTAGAATTGAAATAAAATAGGTATGCAACATGTGACAATAAACTGGTACAGTTTACAAACAAAATTACTCACAATAGGCAGAGGCAAGGCGTCATCAACGTATAATCTTAATGACAATGATTCATTTTAATTATTATTATTACTTATTAAACCACATGCTACACAAAACAATTTAAGTTATAATTCTATTACTTACATCCTATTACTTTTATTTACATTTTTGTAGTAAAACAAAACCTTTTGTCTGATCTTAATTTGCTTAAATAAATGTGCCCAAATTCTGGGTATATTTTCTTTAGTTTAGGAATCCCCATGCCCTCATTGCCTCCATCAAGAAAATCTCTAAGATGTTATTATATTATCACCCAGTAACATTTGTTATGGTGATGAAAATTAGTATTAATACTTTCCTTTCGGCTAATGTACTCATATGTATTTTGCAGCCCTTTGACCTCCATAAATAAGGGTTCTTTTTGGTAAATATTGACTGTTTGGTGTTTAATATAGGTATAGTAAACATCTTACTATGTTCATCTTAATCTTAACATCTTAATATGTTCATCAATTTGAGGCGGAGGTGTTAATCTGGTCTCTCTGGAGGGAGGCCTCGGCCGTGGTGGATGAAGTTATTTTTTACTTTCATCTTAGATTACATCATCACTTACCATTAGATGTGATTGCAGTGAAGGGCTAACTTGTAAGGAAAATAAATAAGTAATAAATCCTGTGATTGCACCGATAACCAGGCCAAAACACAGTATTATTGCTTGGTAACAAAATAAGTTTAATTTGTGTAGTGTGTATTTTAAGTTTACTTTTACGAGGTCTGTTGCAAAAAACTCTACTAAATATGTGACCATGTGGAAGAAAAAATTCCAGTCAAGGATCTCGTACCCAACAGTCGTACCAATTCATCCACTTGCCACTATCTTTACATAAGTGCCTCGCTAATTCCATTCTCTAATTAATCCTTTCATACAAGTTCGTCGGTAAAGCACTCTTGACCGTCGTTGTACCTTCATACCTACTAAGTACACTAAAGTATTTAGCAACAATACGTACGACGAACGTCTGGGCGCGTCTCTACAATGGATTTGGCGCGACTGTGCCCGTGAATATTAATCGGCCGCCATTACGCGCGACGCAAATCATTTCCTATAATGGCACATCGGCTAATGACGGACGTGCTTTATTAATATCAAGGCTTTCTGATACTTAACTAAAGAAGGTACCTTAGTCATCAGTTATTTATTCATTGATATGTTGACATGAAAGCGCATTCTTTCCTTATTAATTTTTTATATACTTGTATTTATCCACCTGGAAATGCAGTGTTGGTGGACCTCCCAGTAAGTTGCAGGGAACCGCTGAATATGCAGGTGGCTTGAGTTGTTTGGAAGACCTTATAAAAGTTTTATGTCCAGTCCAATGCAGCAGAGAACATCCATCGGCAAGTATAGATAAATGAATAATTGAATATATAATATTTAAGTATCTCTCTTGATAAGTAACAATGCTGTTTTGGGATGTAGGTGCGACACTAGACGAACCGCGGAATCTTTGCGAGGCCCTTGTCTTTTCGAAAGGTTAAATAAATACGTCAATAACACTCAAAAAAGCGACCGGGAATCCTTGAGATTCTCCGAGTCATTAATCCCTAAAATAGAAAAAATAGGGGTAACTTTTACAAAGGAAATTTTACTATTGGACAGATGGATGAAAAATGTTAACACACGGGCGAAGCTGCGGACTGTAGCCAGTGTTTGAGGTATTTGTTATTAATGTTGGATCCATCAACTCAATGTAAACAATATGGCGCGCTGTTTATGTGTACTAAAGGGATTTTTCATCGTTTCAAAGTTGTCTTGTTATTATGTTCTTGGGTCTAAAGTTAGAGACTGACCTACAATGATTATAGTTTTGATTATAGAGTTATGAACACTAAAAGTAATAATTTTATTTAATTGTGTCCTTTAATAACAACCCATTATATTCAGCAACGAGCACTTATTATGTAACAAATTAATAATAAAAAACAATTTTTAAATCCTACTCTTGGGTGCAATTTTCCTCAATGCATCCACGTCCTATGTGTTGGTCACATTCATTATCGCTACACGATAACTCGAAAATACAAGAGTTTTATCCTCAAAAATATTTCTGTATCAAGCTAAACGTGCATCTATTTGTGTTCTCATAACTTATATATTATTCATTTAGTCTCCATCCACATTCAAGAGTATAATTAATGGTACTTAAAACTCACCTCATCTTCCTCGTCGTCGTTATAAAAAGGGTCCAGCAAGGAGTTCTTCCAGAAAATCACATCAGGCGGGATCGCGTAAGCGTCGTGATCCCGCAGATTGGCATACAGAGGGCTCTCCCTGCCAACACCCTCGGAACTAGCACTGATAGAACAACTCTCCACTTCGACACTGCCGCCACAAGAACACCCCTCGTCCGTATAACTGTACCCGTACTCGATTTCCTCGTAAATGTTTTCGTCCGTGTTAGCGATCGCGTCGCGGACGGGCTCGTAGCCGTCGTCGCACGGCTTGTCCGGCGCCATGGCGGCAACTGGCGGCTCGCACCTGTGTATGTCTCCCACCTCGTGCAGCGCGTACACTGAGAACGGTTGCGGCGAAAAGTCGCTCGCCGTATCGAAAGACAATCGAGATATAGTGGCCCGTTGTTGCGCCTGCGACAAAACTCGACGCAATATCTCGTCCGAGTTGTGAAACCCCGTCGAGTGCGACCACACCGCAGCATAAGTCTCCTTCGCCTCCGACTCTGCCTCTATATTGCAGTCCTGGTAACTCCAACACGTGCTCGCGGAATCCGTATCAGATTCTATTTTATCGGACTCCAATTTGTTTGGAAACTCTACGTTGTCGTAAACGGGAGCCGTTGCAATTCTCCTCGGAGGAACCGGCGGCGGAGTATTGTTCCTCATTTTCACACATTCTATCGGCGTGCTAGTTACGAAAGAGACGTCCGATTTACGATCACTGCAATCCACGTTGTTTTCATTTTCGTTTGACGTTTTCGTTTGGCTGATCACTTTGGTTTCGGTTTCCGTTTGGCGGTTCATCCCTTCGAGACACTCGTCGAATATGTTCAGGATGCTGAGCGAGACGTCTTGCTTCTCTGAAGGGATGAGGTTTCTTTGGTATTCATCTAGCTTGTAGATCTCCTTGCCCAGCTGGGAGAGGATCTGGTCGAAGGCACCGTCGGGGTCGGGCGCGTCTGCGGGCGGCGGCTGCACCACGACGAGCGGGTCGTACTCCTCGATGGAAGCGCGCAGAGAGGTGAGCCAGGCGACGACGGGTTGCGCGGAGCGGTCGCGCAGTGTTTCCACGACGGCGTACGGAATCCAACTTGTGACCTCACACATTTTGCCGCTCGCTGCAAAACACGATAACCGGTGTATGAATCAACCGTGGGATTCCGCGAACGGTTGTCCCTTAACCACTTTGTTCTCCGTACTCGCGACACCGTTAGTACATGTCGAGTGTTTAATTGAACGCTCCGCAGATACGGGCGACATTTGCACTCGCCCGATTACTTATCATGATATTTCTTCCTAATATAAACGTTACGAAAACATCCCGCGAGACCCATGTTGACCTTACTGATACGCGATTCGCTGTTTAATTACGCATTTTATTTAATTACGCGCGATAAATGTAAACGTTCGCCGCGGCGATTTAAAAAAATAACAATGTGAACGTCGCACGCGTTCCGAGTTCGCGCGCTTTTCACGAGATTCAAATGTCGAGCGGAAGCGTCCGCGCGCGGCCGGTCCAGCGCGATAGTGCGGTGGTGTACCGTCCAGCAATTAACGAGATCCATTCGTTCAGCGCCGGGTATGTGACCGATATTCCACGTTATTTCTGCCGCGAGGCGGAGCGTGGCGTAACCGCACTAAAAACTAAAAGCAAATGCACATTGCATTAGATAAATGAAGCAGATCGGGCGCCGGGACGTACGCGCGCACTGTTACATACACGCGCGGCGCACAGCACAGCCATGTGCGCTAAATCATGGCTCGCTTTACGCATTTTATGAATTGTAAATATAAATTACTCATATCCATAATATGTATATTATGAATAAAAAAATGTCGTCTAATTTTTAATATGGGTAAAATTAATTACTTTACTAAAAGTAGGTACAGAAAAGCACGAGTCAAGGAAATGAAAAACGAATTTCATTAAAAAGTTCTATAATAAAGATATTATATCCTCCTTGACATTCTACGGAACCAATAGGTACATATTTATTTGTACCTCGTTATCTGTGTTGACATAAAATATATAAGTTTGCAAATATTCAGCAAACGATGCCATTGTGAGTTTAAACCTACATAAGCTGTAAAATTATACGTAATACGATGGCATCTAGTGAGATGTAACTAAATCTAGAGACACTATTGTGTAACTCCTTTATATGTTAACGATCGATGAAAAGAACCACCAACTCAACTCAAATAGAAACCTTAAATAGGTCCACTGTTAAGGACTTAAACTTAAATGTGAGAGATTTTGAATTAAAGTCATTTTTTAGCCATTGGAACCCTTTGAACATAATATAGAGTCTGAGCATGCATGATATTTGCATCACTTTCACTTGAACCAATAAACATATGGTCACTTATCCTTACTTAGACGTACTTAGACGCGGGCGTCCTTCAGTATTTTAATGAAAACACATAAACACCAAAAAAGTGATGGAAAAGGTACATTTAATTAACTTAAATTAAATTAAGTTTTTATTTTATTTTTACCTTTTTTTGTTTGTTTCCTTTTCTGGCTGAATATGCGATATTAATTTAATATAATTAGTCATATAAAAAATATATTTAACAAACACAAAACAATGTCGAACTAATTGCTCCTAATTACTTATATTATTAGTACTGGTCTATTTAATGACTTCTAATTAATGTTTATCCAATGACGTGCAGAACAGAGACAGGTGTATCCGAATGTTCACGAGGGTCATATTAGTCAGAGAGAGTGAAAAAACAGTCAGGCGTAATTGAATGCAAGAGATATCCTGTACTGTTTTTAACCGACGAAAAAAAACGGAGGAGGTTCTCAAATCGACACGTATATTTGTATGTATGACCACGCATAACTTTTTTACAGTGTTGTCCGAATTTGATAATTCTTTTTTTATTAGAAAGGGCATACATCCAAGGTGGTCCCATTGTCCTCATGTTAGGATCTGCTGATGATATCCTGGGAAAATTGAAGGAACTCTTCAAATTTTGGAGGCACGCTTCCAGCGATTTCGGTTTTTGACTCGGTATCAGTAGCTTTTTGGCTACTAGTGCCGTATAATATACTATGACAGTATAGTACGAGTACGGTACGTGGCGATAAATCACTAAAAAGTAAGAAATAAAATTTTTTTAACAAAAAATAGAACCGACTCAAAACGCACTAAAAAGTAAAAAATAACTGTATCATTTAGTTGCTTTAATTTACTTAAGCATATCTAGGAGTCGGTGCCAGCCAAGGTTTCTACTTTCAAGGACGTTACCTAGAACCCACAAACTGCTTTACTACGTAAAATAAATATTCCTTGAACTTGCTGGCACCGACTTCATAGATATGCTTAAGTAAATTAAAGCAACTAAATGACACAGTTATTTTTTACTTTTTGGTGCGTTTTGAGTCGGTTCTATTTTTTGTTAAAAAATTTTATATTAAATGTAATGAATTATATTTAGGTTTGTTTATGTCCTTCCCGTCATGACTTACGGTGCCGACGGCAAGGCTGACGGCAAGGCTGGTCCACAAACTCAAGTCGCTCAACGTGCTATGGAGAGAGCTATGCTCGGAGTTTCTTTGAGGGATAAAGTCCGGAATGAAGTAATTCGCCAAAGAACTAAAGTAACCGACATAGCTGTCAGGGTTAATACTTTGAAGTGGCAGTGGGCTGGTCATGTCTGTCGAGCGATCGATGGCCGTTGGAGTCGCAAGGTCCTTGAGCGGAGACTGGGTCTCGGCAAGCGGAGTGTAGGGCGTCCCCCAACTAGGTGGAGCGACGATCTCCGGAGAGTGGCTGGCTTTGATTGGAGACAAAAAGCCAATAATAGAGAAGGCTGGCGCTACTTAAAAGAGGCCTATGTCCAACAGTGGAAGCATGATGGCTGATGATGAATATTTAGGTTTAAAAATAATAATAATATAGCTGTTAATAATAATAATATAATTTTAATTAGAGAAGGCTGGCACTACTTAAAAGAGGCCTATGTCCAACAGTGGAAGCATGATGGCTGATGATGAATATTTAGGTTTAAAAATAATAATAATATAGCTGTTAATAATAATAATATAATTTTAATTAGAGGCTAGTGATATGGCGCGGCACTAAGACAATGTATCAATGACAATGACATTTGACATTAGACTAAGTTATAAGTATATTAGAGTTAATAGCCACTAGCTATCACAGACTATTAATATATACTAGAGAATGAGAGTTTGTTTGTATGACGGTTACATTGTAGAGGTTAAGAATAGTGTAATAAGAGACCTGTGTGGTATAAAAGAAGATGTAGTGACTAAAATCGCGAAAGGTATGCTGAGATGGTTCGGTCATGAAGAGATAATTGATTTGAGGCTTACGAAAGGGTTTTGTAGGGCGAAAGTAAATAGGAATGTTGGAAGGGGAAGACCAAGGCGAAAGTTCCTGTGCCAAATCCAAAACATTTTGATAGAAGGACAAAAATACCCTACAGCGACGTAAGGTAAACGTCCCAATAGTCGTCAGTTTCTGAACTTCGCTACCTTTGCAGGCTTGCCAGATTACTACTAGTCATAGTAGAGAAAAACTAATTACGTGACAAGAGAGCAAATTTAATTAATTTTTTAGAAATATAATTTTGGTATTAATTAGTTAATATAATGTAACAAAATATTTAAAAAATATTCAAAATGAGCGATTTGTACCAGTATCCGCCAGGTTTGTCCTAATTATCGTCAAAATGTCCCAGAACTCGTCAATTTTGAAAAAGAATTTGAACTTTATTGACTTAGACATAAAGTTGATTTTATTAATTATTATTTTTTTAGTTCAATACATATGATATGATTGTTTTGATACTCCAGCTTTGAAAATCTGTAGTCATAATGGGGGAATAGTATGCAGTCGATCTGGTGGTACTTGTTAATGGTAAATTTCCGAGCACCGTGTCTTGCCAATCGATCGAACTATAACAAAAAACTACAGAGATTTTGCAATGTGACGTACTAGTTATGGGAAGAGACAAAATCAAACATAATAAGATTGACTGTGAGTTGTTATGTTTCATCGAGTTCGATGCGAATTTGTTTGTGAAGCATTTGTTATAGGCAACATTATTTGGTCTCGTTCCCATCCGTTCAGAACGCACAATAAGAAATTGCCCTCCGAAACAAAGTTATTAAACTAAAATCAGCGACCGACTCGAACCTAAACGTGAACATGTGTGACCAAGCGTGGAACACGACATGTAACAAAAAGATCCAAATGCAGGACACTTGAACAAAACTTTTAACTCTGCCTCCAAATCCTACAAAAGTACTATTGCCAGGTGCAAGTTCATCAACGAATTGGTCAGAGGTTGCTTAAAATGCCACCTGGATCTCGTGCTTTTTGGTCTCTTTCCAAAGCCATTCAAGGCAACTTCTGCCGTTCTTCTTTTCCATCACTCTGCAAATTAGACGATACACTGGTCTATTCTGCTAAAGAGAAAGCAGAAATTCTTGGTACTCTCTTTGACAATAATTCTACGCTTGATGATCGGGGAAATACACCGCCTACCATCCCGCGGTGTAATAGCTCTTTGCGTGATATAGTTTTCACCCAGCGTGAAGTGCACAAAGCGCTTTTGTCCCTAGACATCAACAAGGCAAGTGGGCCGGATGGTATTCCAGCGGTTGTGTTGAGAACTTGTGCACCCGAGCAGACTCCAGTCCTGACGTCTGTTTCAACTATCCTACTCCACCAGTACTGTTTCGACTACTTAGAAGACTGCCTTGGTACACCCAGTACCCAAAAAAGGCGATAAGTCAATTTCACCCAATTATAGGCCTATTTCTATAAACTCCCTGCACTCCAAAGTGATGGAACAAATTATCAACTTCTTGGGTACCTAGAAGAACGTCAACTCCTCAGCGATTCTCAATATGGCTTTCGCCATGGCCGATCATCTGGCGACCTCCTAGTTTACCTCACTCACCGTTGGGCATAAGCTTTAGAGAGTAAAGGAGAAGCTCGCGCGGCGAGCTTAGATATTGCGAAGAAGTTTGATCGAGAATGGCATAAGGCATTTCTGCCCAAACTAACTTCTTATGGACCCCCGGAGAAGCTATGCGATTGGATCGCCAACTTTCTAAATGAACGGAGCATTAAATTCGTAGTCGACGGTTTGTGCTCCCTTCCCAAATCAATTAACACTGGTGTTCCACAAGGTTTAGTGCTGTCGCCCACGTTATTCATACTGCACATAAATGACATGATTTCCAGCAACAACATGCGTTGCTATACGAATGATAGCACGGGCGACGCCCTTTACAATGATCGCGTACAGCTTTCTCTTAAACAGCTGGAGGAGTGTAGATCCAGACTTGTGTCTGAAATTGAGACTTCCCTGAATCATCGTTACTTTCAGCCTCAACATAGGCTCTTGCCGTATAAAGCCCAAGTACGTCCGCACATGGAGTACTGCTCACATCTATGGGCTGGAGCACATTAATACCAACTTCTTCCACTTGATCGCATTCAAAGGCGGGCAGTTCGCTTTGTTGACAATTCCAAACTCACCAGCAAGTTGATGGAGACCTTAGAACACCTTAGGGACGTTAGCTCTCTATGTGTGTTCTATCGTCTTGATTATGGCGAGTGCTCTGAGGAGCTGTTCGAAATTATACTACCCTCTGTCTTCTCTCAGCGGAACTTGCGGCGTAGAAACCAGTTTCACATACACCATCTGGATGGCTGGCTATCTACATTTACCTCTAGATTTTCTAGATCATTTCTGCCGCGCATATGCAGACTCTGGAACCAACTTCCTGCTGCGGAATTTTCTGACAATTATATCATAGGGGTATTTAAGGGGCAATCCAATCAATCAATTCCTCAAAGGCTGGCAACGCATTACCAGTACCTCTAGTGTTGCAAATGTACATAGGCGGTGGTAATCACTCATCAGGTGACCCGCAGGTCAGCTGGTTTGCCCGCTTTAATAGCGATGAAAAAATACATATCTAACGATATGTTTAAACAAAGCTGCATAACGAGCTAGTAAAGCTGATATTTATATATAACACGTTAACGTAAAATCATATTTAACTTCAATTTTGACTTATGTTAAAAATGAAGGCATTGTAACTATCAAGCGGATATATTATCATCTTAAAATTTAAAGCTAAGTTAAAGACTTAACACTACCAGGCCGTGCCTAATGCAACTTTCACCCTTATCCCCACGCAATAAAGCTGAAACTAGAAACGGTGTCAGATTTACGTTCATTTGCTGTGTATGTCCCAGTGGTCGTCAAAATTTTGACGAGTTCTGGTTCAAGTTGGGAATTCAAAGTACGAATAGATGTCACACGCCCAAAATAAAAATAAAAAGAAATATAACATGGTTTTTTTAATTATTTCGGTAGAAAATTAAATTGACTCTTCTATAAAAGAATTGGATATATCAAAAGTTCACAACAAATGTTACAAAAGTTACATCGTATACAAGCATGGCGAGCTGCGATTCAGTGCCTAAACTTGTAAAAAAATACAAATATTCAAAAACGCAAACTTTCGTTTATTGTTTCTCAAACACCAATAAAGTGCTGATTAAAATTTTGCATACAAATTATCGTGTATAATACCACAAATATGTTAGCATAAATAAATTTTACTTAGTTATTATAAGAAATAAATAACAGGCCTTTTTCCAAATTATGACGGCTATTGGGACACTGTCGACTTTACCAGCGTTTACCTTACTGGTATGAGATCTTTAATGAAATTGAAAGAAGCGGGAGAGATATGCAAAGATTGTGGCAAGTAGAAGGGTATGGTCTGTGCCTACCTCTATAGGAATGAGGCTACATTTTAATTGAAATACTTATTTTCCTTATTACCCGACTGCGTCAGAAGGAGGGTTATGTTTTTCGAGCGTATGTATGTATGTATGTCCATATCTTCGGCACGCGCTACAGCCTAAATGGCTGAACGGATTTTGACATGTGAGGTTTGACGTTGAATTTGTCAAAATTGTGGTAGTGACATAGGCTATATAAATTTTTAAAACGGCGGCTATAAATGGGGGAAAAAAGGGGGGATGTGTGCTTTCTTCTATCTTAGCAATATGGGTATCAAATGAAAGGTTGTAAAAAGACCATTTCAAAAATATAAATATCATATCATGTTTATACTGCCGTTTTAACAGAAAATGGCATAAAGTGTACCGAGTCATTTCTATACCATAAACTAAAACAAAAAAGTCTCAAATAAAATTATTATTATAAAAACAATTTATGATTTAGATTTTATACAGAACACAACTTCACAGAACATGCTAGGAACACGTTATACAAAGTGCCATCCTATCTATGCTCATCAACCTCAGGTGTTACCTACACCTCAGGTTGTACCTTTAATTACACCGGCAACAAAACTCTTTAAACCAGAACACAGCAATTCTGCTTGGCTGAACAACCCTCTGTTTTCTCTCAGCGGAACTTGAGGCGTAAACCAGTTGCACCCACACCATATGGATAGCTGGATATCTACTACCTCAAGATTTTCTAGATGTTTTCTGCCGCGCACATGCAGACTCTGGAATCAACTTCCTGTAGCGGTATTTCCTACCAATTATAACATGGTATAACAATATATTTCAGGGACGAATAAATCAATTCCTCAAAGGCCGGCAACGCATTAGCAGTACCTCTGCTGTTGTAAATGTACATGAGCGGCGGTAATCACTCAACATCAGGTGACCCGCATGCTCGTTTGCCCGCTTTAATAGCGATAAAAAATATATAACCATAACGGCAGAATTTTCCCAGACGATATCTATCCCTATATCGCCCTGCGGCATGACTAATGTCGTCACTCTACCTAGCGGGAGGTCGATTAAAATTGCGTTTTCTGGTGCGGGGTCGCCATTCTAACACCA
The DNA here is from genome assembly GCA_034621355.1 of Mycalesis mineus. Taxonomy (NCBI): domain Eukaryota; kingdom Metazoa; phylum Arthropoda; class Insecta; order Lepidoptera; family Nymphalidae; genus Mycalesis; species Mycalesis mineus. Next base: position 18,081,510 of record CM067888.1, on the reverse strand, counting down.
CAACAACACGTCTATCAACTGTTCTCTTTCCATCGCCCGCTGAATGTCTCTGAGCCTTCTTATGAAGCCCACAGTTAGCGATCAGATCCATAGGTACTGGCAGCACACACTGTTCAAAGACAGACTGTCGATGTTCGTCTTCAGGCACTGAGGAATTTTGGACAATAAGCGATGTCACGAAGTTTAAAGGTTATTCATGAAGTAATAACACTTCACTCATAAGATTTCCTAAGCGCTTGAACAAACTGCGTCGTTGCAACTAATAAGTATACCGCGAGTAAGGAAAATTGTGGAATGCTCACCTCACGTATCTGCATACAAATATTGTCACTGATATAGAACGGTGTACCAAGTATTATATTTCATTTACTCAATAGTAGCTTAAGGCTGCGCTATACGTAACTTTCTATAGAATTAATATACAACGTTTTAATTACTTATTAGAATTTATATCCAATTTATATATAAGTTAAATCAAAATTAAGCTAAATTTCTAAATACAAATAATTCCCTGACTGCCTCCTTGGTCTAGTGGTTAGCCTATGTGGCTTCGATCACGAGGTCCTGGGTTCGATCCCTGGGTCGGGTCAGTACATTCCAATTAAAATAATTATCCTTCCAAGCCCGGAGTCTGGAAGTTGGTGTTGTTAAACCCCCGTGCCTCGGAGAGCACATTAAACCGTCGTTCCCGGTCACTATCATCAACATTTGATAGTAATTGTTAATAAATGAAACATTATCACCCTAAGCCAGCCAACCCGCATTGGAGCAGCGTGGTGGGTCTACGCTCCATATCCCCTCTCCTATAAGGAGGGAGACTTGGCCCGGTAGTGGGCCGCTAATAGGCTGATAATGATGATTATGAACAATTCCCTATTAGTAACTTAAAAGACTGCGCTTTATGTCACTTTTGTACTTAACGCCGATGTTCATCTATAAAATGATTTTTATTGAAGGATAATACTTGCGTTAATATACCTACAGTACTTCGATCCCGGCCAGCTTAGGCTTAAGTGAAAAACTTACCTGAAACAAACAAATAACTTAAGTTATATGCTTATAAAAGATATTAGTATACTTAAACTTAAAAAAAATAGCCAAATTAATCTATACTAATATTATAAAGAGGTAAAGTTTGTAAGTTTGTAAATAAAGTTCCGTCGGGGCTAATCTTCGGAACTTCTGATCCGATTTCAAAAATTCTTTTACCAGTAGAATGCTACGTTATCGGTGAGTGTTATAGGCTGTATTTTATATTTATAAAATTAAAGAATTTTTATTTTTCAGTACAAATCGGCAATTTCATACTTTAACCCCTGATATTCTATTAGCTTTCAAAGATAAATAATTTTTCCCGTTTTTCTACATTTTCCACTGATTCTTAGCTCCTATTGGTCGCGGCTTGATGTTATATAGCTTAAAGCCTTCGTCGATAAATGAACTATCTAACTTTTTAAGAACTAATTTTTTAATTAGAACCAGTAGGTATTTCCTGAGATTAGCGCGTTCAAACAAACTAACTCTTCAGCCTCATAATATTAAGATTAACGATCGATTACTTAATGTATATAATTAATTAGTGATTTGTTTTCATATTTAAGTAGGCCCATTTAGTTTCAATGTAGGTGTATCTAGTCTATTGTATTCTTCAATAAGAAATTAATCAAAGTTTAATGACCCACAGCAATGTCACGTTATCTTAAAGTAAGCAAATATTATTCATGACATTCATTCATAAGTAGGTGGGCACATTCAATAATTAATAATAAACCAAAAGGGCCTTTTACTGTTCTAAGTATGTCAATGTGAGTAACGCGAGAATACTCAGACGCACATCAAATTTAAGTACGTCTCGAGTACGCACCTTGACGGTTTGCAATAGAGATCTGTCAAAATATGTCGACTGGATACGTAGTTTTGATTTGCGATTGAGTATTTACGTACAGTTTGAGGGTTCTAGTATTATTATTTCAATTTATATTGATGTGTGTGTTTTGTACAAATCTTCTTGAAAATTGAGGAATTCCCGATGATTTCCTCGTTTTTCACTTCTATATTCAGCAAAGTCACTATACAACCTACTCAAAGACCTTGACCTGACTGACTAAAACTGCAGTAAACTCCATGCTAGAACGAGTGTCCTATGCAGCTCTAGCACAATCCTACCAGATTTGGTTGGGCAGGGAGATTAATTCGAGTAGAGAAGGCGAGCATAGACCGGTCACAAAGGGTACCCTAAGCCTACATTCGTGCTGCAAGTCTCGGTCTTTATATCTCGATCGGCGTTTTTGTCTCTGCTACAGGATGGACCCGGCACCCGCACGGTGAATCCATAGAATGCGAAAATATTCGTCTTCCCTTTCAAAGTTAACGCGATTGATCATCAATTAAATCATGTGAGATCGCTGCCAACTTTGTCAAAAAATCCTTCTAAAAACAAAGCAACCAAAATACTCGAAACAAAGTATAATTAGCACTACATCGGCCATATAAATTAGAGCGCAACTACAAAACAACCAAAGAGTTCATACAGCCATAACCTACTTTCTTTGATACCACCAAAAACGCGGCCCGAAAGTTGGGAGTATCTGCTAATGAAGGAACAAGGAACCTCAGAACACCAACCAATTCATTCACAAGATCACAAGGAATACCTTGTTATTCAAATTTATACTTTAATACCTACAATTTAATCTCAAAATGAATTAACTTTATTTACAAGTATGTAAGAAATAAGGCAGCTATTTAAATGTAAACTTTAATATAATAGTTTTAGGTGTGAAAATGCATTCCCGCGTCTAGGTTTATGTCTTGTTGGTTTTCGTTCAATTCAATGGTTGCTGTTCGGTTTTACACATGTGAAAATATCGCGTTTCTAATTTCCTTTGCAAATTGCTATCTGTATTGCTAATATTGTCTTTCATGCATGTAAAACCATAACTTACATTACGTTGTGTAAGTAACGACAAAGATTCATTGAAGCAATCAGCTTTTCTTTCTACACACAAGACGGATAACCAATATTGTAATTTAGAAAATACAAATTGTAATATTGATTTTCGAAAGAGCTTCTCTCCGCAGGATCTGCTTTGAAATCCAGCAATGCCATGGTAATATTTATCAGTCGAGTTGTAAAAATTCACTTGGGATTTGGGAATTAATTGGAAGTTGGTGGTGTTACACCCTTGTGCCCCAAAAAAACCCCGTCCTTTCCGATTATTATTAACGTCTGATAAATCTTAACTCTGCCAAATAACAAGGGGTTAAAGTATGAAATTGCCGATTTGTACTGAAAAATAAAAATTCGTTTTTTTTTTAAATTTAACATATTTATTTAATCAAAATAATTACCATTATTATCTATACATTTGCCATCTAGTGAAAGCTTGTTTATTCTTTGAGATAATGACACTACAGGTGATCAAGATTCGACAAACGACAGAAAGCATTTTGCACTGTCGTAAAAAGAAAACTTTTTTTCATGTTGAAAATTGTGCCAAATCAGCGTACAAATAGAAACTACATTGGAGCAAGGTCTGGCGAATATGGAGGGTGACGAATGGTTGATGGTTAAACCATGAAGGTTCCATGTCAATTCGAAATACCTATTACAATAAAACGGCAATTTCATTCTTTAACCCGTCACCCACCCGTCAATCCGAGTTGATGCAGCGTGGTGGATCTAACCTCCAGATGGCTTCTCTGATAAGAGAAGAGACAGTTAAAATTAAAGAAACTTTAATTTTAATGGTTTACCATAAAACCAAAAAATTTAAGTTTCCGTTAGAATTAAAGCAAACAAAACTAATTATTATTAGTTTAAAAACTATAGCATTGCCCGAATGAACGAGTGGTTACAAAAATAAAAAAGTGTCGTAAATTGGGCTCCATTGGCTGCAATTAATGACTACGACGGTTGATTGTCTGAATTGACTCGCACCGCGCCGTCACAGCTGCGAGACATGTAGGTGACGTACGAACATACATTCAGTAATATTAAAAAATATATTATAAAACAAAGCCCCTACCATGTCTGTCTGTCTGTATTTTTGTGATAAACTCATAGATTACTGAATCGGCTGTCTTGTGGCTTTACCAATAGATAGAGGGGTTCTCGAGGAAGGTTTATGTATTTTCATTCATTCCATTTTAATAACGATGACAAGTGCTGTACCGATTTTATACAATGACAACAGACAGTCTACCAGCTGTCGAGAATGTTGTCAACATTAGCAAATTTAAGGAAGTGACTCGGGTAGATTCAAAATTGCGAACAACATTTTATTCTAATAAATTTAAAATATGTTTTGCACAAAATTATTTTTATAAAATCGTTATTTAGAAGATATTGAATACATTATTAGTTCAAGCGTACTAATGTAATTTTTTGTCATGAATTCGTTATTAACAAGTTATTTAAAAAAAATAGGTGTGAAATGACTAGTGATTTCTACCTCCATTTTTAATTTGTTTGTTGACAAGCATTCTCAATCGAGTTTGGCTTTAGTATAGTGTATGTGTTATTCTGACTATAAGCTGTATTTTTGTAAAGTTTCATCAAAATCTATTCAGTAGTTGTTACTTGAAAGAGTAAGAAACATCCATCCATCCATATATACAAACTTAAGCGTTTATAATATCAATAGGATAGGATTTAAATGATATCTATGTTAAGGTCCAATTTTTTTATGTACACATAGGTTTTATTATTTCAACATACAAGCGTAACATCACGCTTCATTCCCAAAGGAGTAGGCAGAGACGACATCCTTCCATATGCCACGGTATTTACATAAATAAATATTATAAATAAATATAAATAAATATTATAGTACAATTGCACGCAGCGCTATATAGCCCCAAAGTAAGCGTACTCGTAAGTGGCTTGTGTTATGGGCGCTATGATAACTGATGAATATTTTTATATATATTATACATAAATACTTATAATATATAGATAAACACCCGGACACTGGATAACATCCATGCTCATCACACAAACATTTTCCAGATGTGGGAATCGAACCCACAGCCTAGGACGCAGAAGCAGGGTCACTACCCACTGCGCCACTCGGCCGTCGTACATACTTCCTTGGCTTGTTCCTCTTTCATTAATCCTTTCATACAAGTTCCCCTGGCCTTACTTTAAAATGTCCTAAATTTCGCCTAGGCCTCTCCCTTCCAACATTTCCATTAACGTTCGCGTCATGATTTTAATGATATCAAATAGAAATACAGACGAAGTTCACTAACTACTTATAATGTTTTATTATGTACAGTAAGTTACTTAGAAGTATAGATCGTTCAATCCACGAAGGCTCGTCGTTTTTTGTTTTTCAAACGCTTACAGTGCAAGTGTGCAATAAAAACTGCAAGAATACGAGTTCTATTGCACATTGCTACTCGTCACGTAGTAATAGAACTCGCATTCTTGCAGTTTTTAATGCTCACTTGCACTGTAAGCATTTGAAAAACAACAAACGGCGAGCCTTCGTGGATTGAACAATCTATAGGTAACGTGTAGCACTTAACCGCTTGTTATCTGTTGGAGCGATGCGGGCGCAGCTGTGCCCTGCTAATAAATGCAGCGCGTATCATTCACTACATACTGCACTATAGCGGCTGCGATATGATTAGCTACGAATTATTTATTTATATTCTTCATTCGGAAGAACAGGAAAGAAGAAGAATACAAAAGGCGGCCTTATAGCTTTGTAGCGATTTCATCCGGGAAACAATTGTTTTAACGTTGGATATCAACACATTAGATGTACTCGTATCACGAATAGTTGCGATAACTAAAACGATTTGACAGCTTTCTTAAATATATATAGATATTTAGGTTGTCGAATGTCTACTGGAGTACATTCTACAATACCTACAGTAGCATGCACAAGTAAACGATTATGTACGAATTATGTAAAAATCAGACAACAGACAAATATCTTAGCATTCCATGGATTCACCGTGCGGGTGCCGGGTCCATCGCGTGGCTGAGAAAAAAAAAACGAACAGAGACCGAGACTTGTGACATGGATGTAGGTTTAAAAGAGTACTCTTAGTGACACGCGACACTCACCTCCTCTGTTCAAGTTATTCTCCCTGCCCAGCAAATTCTGAAGGACCCTACTAGAGTAGCTTTGGAAACTCGCTCCAATATGGAGCTTACTGCACTTCTAGTAAGGCCAAGGTCTTTTAGCAGGTTATAGAGAGACTTCGCTGGTATACCTCTCGCACCCACTTCTACCGCGTATAAACTAACCACATAGCCATTTTTAGTTAGTACATTAGTAAGGTCATAATATTTATTCACTTTGAATACATGGTCTTTAGGGATCTAAATAAGAACAATTATTAAGTATTATAAATAAGAACAATAATTAGCTATTTACATTAATATCAACGAAATTTAATATCTTTAATTTACAAACTAAAAAAGTAAAGAGAGAGAAATTAAAGAAAAGGTCAAAATTACATACTTGTATGAAAGGTTTAATTAAATTGGAAGAAGCAAGAGAGATGTGAAAGTATCGTGGCAAGTGCAAGGACGTGGTCTCTGCCTACCTCTATGGGAATAAGGAATGATAGTACCTACGTATATATTAATCATAATTATCGAAAAATTATTATTATAAAACAAAAAACCCAACTGCTTAGAAGTTATGAACTGAAAAGAGAAAAACAAGGATCCCTATATCTATATAAAATTCTAAATACTTTATGGAGATGCAAGCGGGGACAAAATACTTTATTTCTGCGGGGAAAGAAAGACCTACCAAAGCTACGTTTGTCCCCGCCTGCAGCGGCTTCGCGTACTCTTAAGGATCTTGGGTATAACACCATCAACCTTTCAATTCCCAGCTAACAGACCGGTTAAGTTTTTTAAAGAAAGATAAACGCAATAATAACATAACAAGATACCTAATAGGAATTATTACTTACGAGTAAATCCCCTAATTAAAAATAACGTACAACGTTAAAATCATCGAATCGATAAAAACAAAGCGAAGAAAATAAAATATTCATTCATTCACCAATTCATTCAATATGTGAGTCGGGGTAAAAATAAACACGAAAACATTTGGTCTGTATAAGGCATGGGCCTATCGTATAAAATATTAACGATCACCTATTGATATGTTGATGGCAATATGGTCGCCAGTGCGGCGCGTCCGGTCAATCAAAGAGTTTATTAAAATATGCTGCGCCAATGTATTTTTGGGTATCTGCCTTTCAACAGCTCGAGGTATACAGAAATATTGACATATTAATAAAATATTGTAACTGGTGCACGTCCGCTGTTTCCTTTGCGTGAAAACCCTGAATGACGACATTTTCTTAAAGTAAGAATAAAGAGAGATGTTTAACTTCTCTCTAAAGTGTAATAAAATTGAGCATTGCGGTAGAAGTGCCCTTCGAAGTCGAAGGCATAAGAGCGCGCGGCAGGTCGCTAGACCGACCAAATGAGAATCCTTCAAAAAAGAAGTGTCCACGAATCCACTAGAAGCGCTGCAATACAGTTGCGGTTTGCGGAAGTAGATGATAAAATACCTAGCATCATTATAAGCCTACTAACAGCCCAATATTGGGCCTGCCCTCCCACCTTCTAGGTGGTATGGAGCTTAGATCCACCATGTTGCTCCAATACAATTTGGCGGGCTTATAGTGTTGTTGTTAGTTAACTCTTAACGATTTGTCGTTATGAAATAGTAATTGGGACTGACAGCTTAATGTGTTCCGAGGCACAAGAGTGTACCACGACCAACTTCTAAATTAAAAAATCAGAATTAGTTTATTTCAAGTAGTTTACAAGCACTTTTGGAACTTTAAACTTATCAGTCCGTAGTGACTCTACTCTAGAGGCAGTCTTTCAGTCCCAACACAGTGCTTAAACTCTATATTTCACAACCCACCTATGACTTGAATCTACGACCTTCTGATTCGAAACCACATATGTTTACTGGACAACAGAGGCTGTTTGTTATTATTTCAAGTCAAAACGCAGAATATCAAACAGAACTCCATACATAACAATGCATCCATGAATCCGTTATTCAAATCCTCGTCCAGATACATCGCGAATTCGGTCGAGAGCGATTAATCATTCATTCCAAACCGTTCAATCATTCGTCTTGTTACGAAATGGAACATGACAGCAATCGATGCGTTTGTAAACCATGCTCCCATTATCTATGCTCTTGTCTGTTCTTGTCTATGGATTTTTTTGTGCCATTATTGGGGATGAAATTTGCATATTCTTGTATTGAATAGGCCTAAGAAATGCAAGATATAGGCGTTTGCAATGCGGACGTAACGCATAGTGGCTTTCTCTGATCTGTGACTATCTACATGCACATTACTAGGTTTTACTTGTTTCCTTTGCGTGAAAGAAATAGAGGAAGAAAAGACTAGTTTTTACAGCCGAATGTATAATACTACTATAGTTATTTTTGAAGATTGCTTTCTTATTATGAATATTGCCCAAGCTACTAAACTGTAAAAATCAGAATTCCAAATCAGTTATTGTTTTTGTGAACAAGTTATTTAAGTTATGTAAATATGTTATAACATCACGCCTCAAATCTATAGAGGTAGGCAGAGACTACATCCTTCCATTTGCCACGGTCCTTACTTAGCTTCTTCCACTGTCATTAATCCTTTCATACTAGTTCTTCGGCTTAGGGCACTCTTGATCTGGCCATTTTTTTTAAATGTCATGCATTGGGTCCAGGAACATTCGCGAAGGCCTTCATCTTCTGACAAATCTCTTTTGTTAATCTTCTTTCATCCATTCTCTCTACATGCCTAAACAATTTAAGCATCCCTTTCGCAATTTTAGTCACTACACCTCCTTTCACACTACATACTATTGTTAACTTTGTAACTCAATTTTAATGCGCACATACTCCTCAACGCTCTCATCTCTACCGCAAATTAATTAGGTTAATAACATATTAATTAATTAAAACGAGTTCAGAAAGATTAAGTTTAAAGTTGACTGTATAAATAAATTGGAAATATTATCACCATCACCTCCTATCCACAACAGTTCAGTCAATTTACGAAATTATATTCTCCTACTACTGATTTGTCTGTTTAAAGTAAAATAAACAACAAACTCATGGTTCACTTGATGTTACTCGTAAGTGTAATCCATCGTATATATTACATAACAGAGCTAAACGTGAAAAGAGAAAAGTATATAATGTAAGTATGTACCTACAGTAAATCCAAGTAGGTATTTATATATTTTAATCCTATTATTGTAATGCTATTAGTACAATATACTCATTTAGTTACAAAGATTAGCTATAATAATTGTTTAAGCTTTCAAACAAAGAAGTTGGATATATTTATCGAATAAAACAAAGTCCTGGAAAAAACCGCGCGCAAGGAAACCGACTGTAAAGAAATTCTAAGAAAGATATTCTCAGAATTTACAACAACTATCTCACAGGGAATTCCAAGTAATCTTCGCGACAAGGGAATCCTAAGTTTATAATTTTCTCTTCAACGTTTTGTATTAATAATAATTACTCATTTTGGTTAAAACCCCAACTATACTAAAGCCAAACTCGATTGAGAATGCTTGTCAACAAACAAAGAACAATGGTCATTTTCCTAACAAATTTTTGTTGACGACTTTTTTTTGCGTCTATGAATGAAAAAAATATAAAATTATAGAGAATTTATTTCTGAACAATTTTTTCTTAAGGTTTTATACTGTGTGAAGTCTGGAATTAAAGATATTTATGTTTGAAGTTGTAGATTACTTAAAACTTAATTCAATTATATCGAACATACTAATTATACATTAAATCACGTTTAAAGTTGCTTGTTCTTATCATGATTATTCTTTTCAAAATATAACCTACTGCGTACTTTTAATACTTGATATTATATTTGACTATTATTCGTTTATTTTCTTAGTATACTTAGTATAAAATGCCGCCTAGTAAGATTGAACTTTGGCAGTGAACATTTGTCATGATTAGGAATTTAAATGCAACACGCGTTTATAAATCAAAATATTTATTAACATTTCAAAATAACTATTTATTATTATATATATAATTAATTATTAGTTCGCCATTATTATTACTTTATAGGTTTGTTCTACTGAAATTAAGCTAAAATCATTGAACACGAGCACACAAAAGAGTTAGTTTAACCAGTAAAAAGTATCGATTTGGTTCGATACTACTTATGTGTACAGTATCGATACTTTCTTTTCGATATTCTGTCCCTAGTTGGCCGACAGATGTCATATTGAATCTTTCTTTGTGTTATTACTGCGTGGTTGCCATACTCAACTATGATAATGTAATGACTGATTTTTTATTTTATTTAAAGGACTTATTCGGACCTTGTGTACGGATTGAAAAAATCAAATAAATTATTTTACGTAAACTGTAATAGTTTACATTTGTAAACGCTTACGAATTCCATCAACAAATATCAGACCATTGTTCTTTAAAATAAAGGTAGAAATTACTAGTGATTTTACACCCAATTTTTTGAATTAACTTGTTAATGACAAATTCATTACAATAAATTAGATTAGTAAGCTTAAAACAAATTAATATATTCAATATCTTTTAAATATAATTTTATAAAAAGCAAAACATAATTTTAAATTTATTAGGCATAAAATGTGTTGCATTTTCTACCTTCATTTTAAATTTTTTTGTTGACAAACATTCTCAATCGAGTTTGGCTTTAGTATAGTTTAGTTTTTTGTGTACTTCCTGTGAATTAAAAATAATAAGTAGGTATTAACTATTTTAGTTTTCCTTATTTACCATTTCACACTTTCAGTATCATTAGTATGTTACATGTATAAATACAACTTATTTATATTTTCTTTTTAATTCAATAACAAATATGGTTGACTGGTGGGAGCCATCAGCCGTCGCTATCTACCATCCTACCGACAAAGACGTACCGCCAAGCGATTTAGTACGACGTCGTGTAGAAACCGAAGGATTAGAAATTATACTACTGCATCTTAGATTGCATCATCACTTACCATCAAGTGTGATTGCAGTCATGCTGTAACTTGTAACGAATAAAAATATAAAACTACCCCAATAACATTTTTAGTGCTACTTTCATATTATCCATTACAAGGAAGATCTTTTAAACCCATCAGTTGCCACCTGATTAACGTTTAAAACTAAAATAGAACTACTTAAACTTACCCACCTATCAATAGCGACCGAAAAATCATAAACAGCGTCATAAACAAGTCTGAATTATAATACAACTATAAATAACTAGCGTAAGGGTGCTCAAGTGATTTATTATCGATTTTGTAAGAGGAAATGACGGTCTAATATAGGATTAGACAAGATTTAATCGGTAGAAGCAATAGGAATTAGGATTATTAGAGATTTCACGGAATAATCGGTCTGCCATCTGACACCTTATATTAACTGGAACACCATCGTATCATGCGGGAGTAATACCACCATACATTTATATTTATCGAAGCACAGCTACATTTACAGCGCCATCTTTTATTAATTTGGTTAACTAAATTAATTAAAACTACCGTTACTTAAGTGGTAAACTTGCGTGTAATTTGTCACATTGGCTAGATTGCATGATATTAGGTGCGCTTGACTCGTTTTTAACCGAAGGCAGGCACCGACTTCATAGATATGCTCAAGTAAATTAAAGCAACTAAATGACGCAGTTATTTCATACTTTTTAGTGCGTTTTGAGTCGGTTCTATTTTTTGTTACGTTATTATTACTTAGTTCAAAGTCAAATCTTTAAACTGTCGACTGTGGTATTTGTCTATAACTCTATAGTCTATGCACAGGTAATGCGTCTTATCTTTTTGGGTGGTCTTCGACTGTTCCGATGTAATATAATTGTTGTAGGAAGTAATTAATTTTTATGGCCTACCGTCGTGTGAATTTTAAGTTGTTTTATTTCATTCAATGTTTTGTTATTACATAAACAAGTTTACAAGAAACTTATAATGAATCTTAAAAAATTTAGTTAAGTAGGGGCTTATTATGCAATTTCGAGAACTAGTTTTGCTGTTACGAATTTAGTTTATTAATAGATAATATATTCATTTTAGATTTCAGACACTCAGTACATTCCATCCCCGGAGTCGGGAATATGGTGGTATTATATCCCAGTGCCTCGAAGAGCACATTCAGTCATCGGTCTCCGGTCACTATCATCAACATCTTATAGTGTTCGTTACTAAGTGTAATATTAACATCCTAAACCCACCAACCCGCATTAGAGCGGCTTGGTGGGTCTACGAGAGAGAGGCCTGGCCCTGCAGTGGTCAGTTAATAGTCTGATAATAATGATGAGTGTGACTAAATTAATTATTTTTTAATTACACTATGATTTAGATAATATTTTGCTCTACGACCCGTCGCCACTGGACGAGACGGGGACAGGTCGTCAGTTAAAAACAAATCTTAAATCGAAATCCCGCTAGCGCCATCTGTTTAGCTACACCAGAACTAGGATGAATGAACTTTAACGTGTGTTCTGTATCTTACGCTAGATGTCACACATAGTTTTGATAGCCAATCATAATTTTTGTTTTATAACATTATCGTAACGCAAGAAAATATAATAAATAAATTTTTGAAATTGAATTCATTTTATGATAATTCATTTATTTTTTATTGATCACAATCGACTTTTTAGTTTTTAAATTTCTCAGTAGATGGCGCTGTACGTCGCAGAGTTATAGTAAATGAAGCTATCAGCTGTGGGTAAAAACGGAAAACCTAATTAAGCTGTGGAGATTAGGACCATGATGCATGAACAGACCTAGTTTAACTTGGACTATGTATTCTGCTTCTAAGGCCGTCTCAAATACGCAGAAGTACAGTAACGTCAATTAATAGGACTACAAGGCCTTAGTAATTACTAATTATTTATTAGGCATGCCTCAAAATAGTAAAACATAAAATTGAGCTCACAGCTATGACTGACATATTTACGTGCTTTTAAAGCCCACAGCAATTTACCCTGTTTACCGCGTAAGTACATTAATTTATTCCAAGCAATAACTAATATAAAATCTCTGATTCGCAAAGCTTGATAAAAGCCTCCATTTTTTTACTAGAGCTAACCTAAAAGGCTCGTAAACTCAAGTTTACGGACGGAATTAGTAATTCAGATTGTACGAAATTTAAGGCGATGTTATCGGAGCCTTTCATGGACTAAACTTCTAAAGACGCTAACGACTGAATCGCATAAATTAGCATCGATTCGCAGTTAAACGAACTCTAATCCTTTATTATACGAGGGCTATTGAAAAGTAAAGTCTGACTGTATGACGGACACGGACAGTGGAGACTACCATCGACTCGAAAGGCTCTATTTGAAGCATAATGAGTCTTTACATGACTTTGATGAATCCTTTTTCGGACCAAGATCTATAAAATAGTACTTATACTAAAGCCAAACTCGATTGAGAATGCTTGTCAACAAACAAATTAAAAATGAAGGTAGAAATCACTAGTCATTTTTTACCTCATTTTTTTAGTTAACTTGTTAATGACGAGTTCATGACAATAATTATATTAGTAAGCTTAAAACTAATTAATATATTCAATTTCTTTTAAATAAGATTTTTTAAAATGACAAAAGATAATTTTAAATTTACTAGACATAAAACGTGTTGCATTTTCTACCTTCATTTTAAATTTGTTTGTTGACAAGCATTCTCAATCGAGTTTGGCTTTAGTATAAATACATTTGCCAGTATTTAGTATCTAAAACGCTAGCTAGTATCCAATTATCTATAATTTATAAGTTGATATAATATGTGTCCGAGAGATCAATCCTTACTAATATTATAACGGCGAAAGCTTGTATGGATAGATGTCTGTTACTCTTTCACGCAAAAATTACTGAATAGATTTTGATGAAACTTCACAATAGCTTAAAATCATATCAAATGGTTTATTTGCTGAAACAATTCTGTACTTATTGGTGTATTATAATGTGTGTATTATAATATTGGAAGGTAACAATTGTATCACGCCCAATTGGCATGCAAAATTAGATTACTATTAAAATTAGATTAATTTTACAATCAAATTTAGTTAGCAGGGATTAAGCTAAATTCCTAAATATTCCTATAAATTGAATACAAATAAAATACGATAATAAAGTCTAATACAAAAATCAAATGTCAAAATTAATTTACAATGTCAGATTAAAATACTCATTCAGGTCATAATACGTATTCTCCAGAAGAAAAGTACGGAGATTATTTTTAAAAGTAACAAAATTATTTTGTTGGTTGTTGTCTGATATGCTTTGGCATCTGATTGTATACACGGATTATCATGAATTCATGACGCAGATACTTTTATTAAAGTAAGCTGTGTGATGAAGAGGAAATCTATACTGGACTTTTCAACGCTCGTGATTATACTTATTAAAGCTTGTGTGCACCAAGATTTCGGTTATTATAACATAACTTTACTATAAATTTACTATTTATAATAAACCCGTACGCGGGTAAGGACGTAAACCGGGTGGTTATCATAACCGAGCTTACGTCCTTAACCGGTGTACGGGTTGTCGTGAACAGTAAAATTTACGTTTAGCTTATGTTAACCGTTGGTTATGATAACCAAAATCTTGGTGCACACAAGCCTAAATAATTGATTGTTATTTCGCAAAAACACCGCTAGTTCATAGATATATAGAGAAGTTACAGTAAGAATTTTCAAACTTCTAAAGTGATGCCTACAGGTTTCTCTTTTATTTATATATCAGAATAACACATTGGCCACATATTCCCTCGCAAACAAGAACTAAGCAGGAGTTAACAGGGAGGCAGAATTTTTGAAATATTTTCATTATAATAAAAAATGACGTGTGGCACTTGGAGACTGCTGCGGTAAAGCTATTGCACAGAAGTTAAGCAACATCGGGCGCAGTCAGTACTTGGATGGGCGACCGCCTGGGAACACTGCGTGATGTTGGCTTTTTTAAATTTTTTATTTTTCTTTATTTTATAGTAAGTAGTAGTAAGTTGATAAAAAACTTATGCAATTATAATTATATATTTATATATTTAAATAACAAAAAAATATTAAAAAATAAATAAAAAAATAAAATAAAAAATAAAACAAACTAAAAAAAATAAAAAATAAAAATTTAAAAACCAACATCACGCGGTGTTCCCAGGCGGTCACCCAACCAAATACTGACCGCGCCCGATGTTGCTTAACTTCGGTGATCGGACGAGAACCGGTGTATTCAACATGCTGTGGACGTTGGCGAACAAAGATGCGAATAAGACAATTTAAAAAAACTAAAAAGGGTGGGTGTTAGGTTTTTCCGTTACGGAATTTTTAGATTCGGTCTCCACGCTCAAGGCCCGCGATAGAAGCTATGCAATAGCTTAAAAATCTATTAGTGAGAGCAGTGGTACAAAAAGCTATTAACCTCTCAGTTTATGAACTTCAATAGTTCTTCAGGTCCTGGAGATCTAGTTCTGGGTCAAGCTTTCAAATATTGAGCTTTACTTTCGTAACAAGGCGTAGTTAGGAACTTGGTCGTGGCACCCCCGAGTTTCGGAGAGCGCGTTAGCCCATCGATTCCTGTTATTATCATTAGATTAACATCTGATTGTGATGGATTCGTTTGTTCACGTTAATTTACGAATTCATTTTACGGATTTTCATGTGATTTTTACTGACTTTTAGCTTATGGAATCGGCGCTAACTGTGACATACATACAAACAAGACTACACCTCATTGCCTTAGAGGTAGGCAGAGACTACATCCTTGCCGCAGTCTTTGCATACTTCCTTAGCTTCTTCCACTCTCATTAATCCGGTCATACTTGACCTGGCCGTTATTCAAAATGTCCTGAATGTGGTCTAGGATAATTCGCCTAGGCCTTACCAATGCAAAGCAAATCAAATTTAGTACGTTTAGAGTCTAATTATTTTGACAGATTTCTGTTGCAAACTGTCAAAGTAAGTCAAGTCGTAGGTACTCAAACTTGATTTGCGTTTAAGTATTCGGGCGTTAGTATTTCTAATATAGGAAGACAAAGATAGTTACGCAGATATAAATAGCCAGAAAAGTGGGACAGACAGTTTGGCGCCGGACCAACACCGACGGAATGTGGTACCGACAGAAAAAGAGGTTTAAACTTCTTAAGATTTTAAAACATTACATGTCGGAATAAACGACCAGTTTCAAGTACAAGTCTGGCAGATTTATCTGTCGAAAATACGGAGATTCCACTAAATGATAAATAAATGTTAGCAATCATTTTTGTTAATTAAGTAATTAGTTTACAACATTGGTAGCAAATATCTATCCCTAAATCTAAAATTAAAGCCATGCTCAGGAAGAACAGATTAATTTATTTAGAATCATTTCTTTATATAACATCCTAACTAATATTATAAATGCGAAAGTAACTCTGTCTGTCTGTCTGTCTTTTGTTTTCACTCTACAACTACTGAACCGATTTAAATGAAATTTGGTACACAGTAAGTCTAGAGCCTGAAAAAGGACATAGGCTACTTTTAATTGCGAAAAAAGGGTTGTAAGGGGTTAAAGGGGGATGAAATGTTGTTTAAAGCTTAAGACCTATTTCTTAGGCAGTTGATTATATATTAATAAATATGACATTCAAAGCTTAGAAAAATTAGGCTGCCGTAATAACTAATTCTACGCGGACGAAGTCGCGGGCAAAAGCTAATATCATATAAATCATTGACAATTTGTAGCTTTAAGCATGTTGCATGCAATTTTTTCAACTTATCAAGCCATCAATTTATATTTGCGGTGCCATTGATCTAATGCTGTTTTTCGAATTAATAGCAACCCACCCCAAAGACAAGGCAATGCGGAAATTGCCTATTATTTCTATTTTTGCCGAGCTGTCTTGTACTATTATTTATTATACGAATACATTTTCTGCCTCGTTGGTCTAATGGTTAGTCTATGTGGCTTCGATCACGAAATCCTGGGTTCGAATCCTGGGTTTTTCATTCTTCTATGAAATTTTCAGTCCATTCCAAGCCCGGAAACTCTGTGCCTCGGAAAGCAAGTTAATCCGTCGGTTTCGGTCACTATCATCAACATTTGATAGTGGTTGTTTATGCATGAATACGTTTTCTACCTAAGCCCGCCAACCCACATTGGAGAAACGTGGTGGGCGAAATCACCTCTTCTATATATGTGTATGTATTTAACTAAAATTACAGTGTTTAGTATTTATTTGCTGACAGTACAACAGTTGTTTCGGTCAACGGTCCTAGGCAACAATTTGATTCTAGACGGAATATTAAATCCCAAGACGCCGTCATAAATGGGTTAATTTAAATTCCACTCGGATTGAGGTTTATTGTACGCGTATCTCTTCGACTGAAATTGAAGTACGTACTTTGAATAAAAGGATTTACAACTTCATTTTGCGGTCGACATTATATAAATCTCTTCCGAAAAAATTCTCTGCAATTCCTCTGGAAGCCTTTCGAGCCGATGGTAGATTCATTACAAATAGTCAAACTTGACATTTTATAAGTGCTTGTAAAAAGCCTACTTGAAGTAAACGAATTTAGAATTTGAATTAGGTCTGCTGAAAAACTTAAGATTTAGACAAAAAGGTGTATTTTTTAACCGACGATTCTCAATTCGACACGTATATCTTTTTTTTATGTATGACCACACAAAACACACTTCAAAAATAGTCCCATAGTCATCAGGATCTGATGATGAGATCCTGGTTAAATTGAAGGAACTCTTCAAATTCGTAACACACTTGCAGCGATTTCGGTATTTATGTAAGTATCGGTAGCTTTTTGGCCGTATAATATACTATGACAGTAGAGTACGAGTACGTTACGTGGCGATAAATCACTAAAAAGTAAGAAATAAAATTTTTTAACAAAAAATAGAACCGACTCAAAACGCACCAAAAACTAAAAAATAACTGTGTCATTTAGTTGCTTTAATTTACTTAAGGATATCTAGGAGTCGGTGCCAGCCAAGGTTTCTACTTTAAGGACGTTACCTAGAACCCACAAACTGCTTTACTACGTAATATAAATGTTCCTTAAACTTGACTGGCACTGTCTTCATAGATATGCTTAAGTAAATTAATGAAACTAAATAACACAGTTATTTTTTACTTTTTAGTGCGTTTTGAGTCGGTTCTATTTTTTGTTAAAAAATTTTTATCATTGCTAGTTAACCCTTGACCTAACCTTGTCAATCACACCCGATGACAAGTGATGATGCAATCGGAAATGGAAGCGGAATAACTTGTCAGGAGCAGGATGAAATCCACATCCCCTTTGGTTTTTACACATCGTATCGGAACGCTAAATCGCTTGACGGTAAATTAGAATTTAAAATAAAGTGGAGCTTTTAAAAAGAAAATGCTTGTAATACACAACCCTCCTTTAAAAGTCGAGAAAAGTTTTAGGAAGCTATGGCCGTGACTCCCTGCCAGCAAAGACGTACCGCCAAGCGATGTAGCGTTCCGGTACGATGTCGTGCAGAAATCGAAAGGGGTGTGAATTTTCATCCTACTCCTAACAAATTAGCCCGCTTCCATCTTAGATTGCATCATCACTTACCATCTAGTGTGATTGCAATCAAAGACTAAAAGGAAAACTTGTAATGAACAAAAAAAGAAATGCTCATAAGCCGATGGCAATAACCTGCAGATGTATTCAAAGAGACACAAAGTATGCACAAATACGTGCTAATACAATACATAATGAATTGTTAACAATCGCGCGGCCAGCTCAACTGGTTTTGATACCGTTACGGTCGCGGCGGATTATTTGTTGTTAAATCGTATACGTGGATTTTAGCGTTTCTTCCGGTTGACCACAACACAATAGTTCCTAGATTCGATTGCTGGCTAGGGTAATTAAGAGAGACGAATATCTTATCATGCCAAAGATTTACTGTACGGTTGCCGGGTCTATCGAGGGGCGAGATCGCGTGGTAGAGAGAAAAACTCCGAACAGAGCCCAAGACTTGTGACACGAGTGTAGGTTATAATATAATATAAGGCATATAATATATATAAGGTATATAATGGACCTCTTTGTGACGCGCATCAACACTCACCTCCTCTGGTCAATGTTATGCCTGCTCAGCCAAATTTGGAAAGGTCCCACTAGAGCTGCTTTGGATGCTCGTTCTAATATGGAACTAGCGGCATTATTTTTTAAGGCCAAGGTCTTTTAGCAGGTTATAGAGTGATAATAATCTTCTGAACCAATTTAAATGAAATTTGGTATAGATGTAGTCTAGAACCTGAGAAAGGACATAGGCTACTTTTTGTCGAACTATCTCAAAACGGAATTTCTCGCAGGCGTCCGCTAGTCCAGAATATCTATAAAGAAAGGCATTTTACGAACTGAACTAAGTCATAGGTTTTAAATATTTTATTTAACCAGTACACATATGTAAAGAACCAGATGTTCTTCTATTGTTTAATTCCTATTGTAAGGTGTACAAAAATACGGAGGAAAATATTCAACGCGTGTGCTAAAAATAAGCAGATGTTTTTTTGTTGTTTTGTTCCTATTATAGTAAATAATTGTAATGTAAATTCCACCGCACAACGGTACACGTAGTAGGCACAGTATGCGCGTGCGCAGGTGATGGGCGCGTGAGGAACTCGTTTGTGATACGTGAATGTGCAGCTGCGCCGATTACAAGGTGTTTGTTTTTGAGAAAGGGCACGACTATACAGACTAGAGTAGTCCGTCTATAGTAGTTTAAAAAGTCCTTGAAGGACTACGTGAGGCAGTGGTATGCGCGGTGGATTTATAAGAGGTCTCAGCTTAGATTCTCAACAGGGCCGATTGAGATTTTCTGACTCGTGTTCGGGTCTGGCTGGTGGGAAGCTTCGGAGGTGGTTAGTTACCGACAAAGACGTACCGCCAAGTGGTTTGGCGTTCCGTTACGATGTCGTGTAGAAACCGAAAGTGTTTGGATATTATCCTACTCCTAGCAAGTTAGCCCGCTTCTATCTTAGATTACATCATCACTTAACATCAGGTAGGATTGCAGTCAAGAGCTAATTTGTAATGAATAAAAAAACACAGGAAACTAGAAAACCTAAAAATTTCGTTGTCCTAAGTAGGACTTAAACGCAGGATCACATTAAGAGCCTAATTCGCTAAACTAATCTAAATCTATAATAGCCCGCCAACCCGAATTGCAGCAGCGTGATGGGTGTACACTCCCTATCCCCTCTCCTACAAGAAGGGGGGTTGGCCCTGCAGTGGGGCGTCATAGGCTGATAATGATGATGACGAATCTAAATCTGTTTGAAATGATTCAATTAAAATTTGTTTTATTATTTTTCAAACGAAGCTCCGACTGTAGACAAGTAAATTGTCCGTCGCAAACAAGAGGCAGTTAGCCTACATTTCAAACAAGCTCGTAGAAATGGTGCCAAAAATGTTTTTTCCTTCTGTTAATATGAAGTATTTCTGTTGCCTCTACTGTATGTACTAGTTAGTTTGCCGCAGAAAACCTTTTCGTGTCTAGTAATGAAAAATGCCGATTTCCGTGTGAAGTTTTTACCCGACTGCATCAGAAGGAGGGTTATGTTTTTCGAGCGTATGTATGTATGTATTCTTCAGCATCCGCTACAGCCTAAACGGCTGAACGGATTTTGACATGTGAGGTGTCGTTGAATTTGTCAAAATTGTGGTAGTGACATAGGCTATATAAATTTTCAAAATGGTAGTGTATTTTTTTCTCTTATAATTTCAAAAATATAAATATCATATCCTGTTCATATTACTTTTTTAACAAAAAATGGCATGGTACAAAGTGTACCGTCTCATTTCTATACCATAAACTAAAACTAAAAAGTCTCAAATAAAATTATTATTATAAAAACGAAAAACCCGACTGCTTAGAAGTTATGAACTGAAAATAGAAAAACAAGGATCACTATATCTGTATAAAATTCTACATACTTTATGGTGCTGCAGGCAGGGACAAGCGTAGTTTTGGTAGATCTTTCTTTCCCCGCAGGTTAAAGTATTTTGTCCCTGTTTGCAGCACCATAAAGTATTTAGAATTTTATACAAATATAGTGATACTTCTTTTTCTCTTTTCAGTTCATAACTTCTAAGCAGTCGGGTTTTTTGTTTTTATAATAATAATTTTATTCCTCTTTGGTGAGATGCTATAACTATATAAATCTATCAAGCGTAGTCTAGTCTATGCCGTATCAAACACGTATCACCAACACGTCTGTATATGGCGCTGGTCTAATAAGCCGCTCGGGTTGATCGACCCGCTGACCGTTATTCGGATCTGCGTATCGCATAAAGGTCACTTTGTTTATATACAAAGCTATGGGAGAAAGTGTGGCATCTGCTCTCAACTACCATCTGTCATTGCCTAGCTCCTTTTATGATAGCGGTTTCGGCTTACCCACCGAAATTATGTCTCCATTCCTGTGTAACAATGGTAGAAATATGCAACGAATGTTGACAAAATTGTTAACAAAATATGCAATAATAACCAACAAATATTTCAGCAACAGTGTATGAGTGAACACGGGTTTATTACATTGTTAAGAAATACTACATGACACAATAAAGACGTCCTTGAATTCCTATTTTTTTATCCTTCATTAAATATATTAGTCTATCTTAATTAAGACTTACAACTCCAGCAACATATTAGAATTTTGAAGACTCCGTGGCACGTGGTGTGGGCAGTGGATTTATAAGACGGAGGTCCTAAGTTCGATTCTTGGCAGTGCCGATACAAATTTCTTAATTGGTCCAGGTCTGGCCGATGGGAGGCTACGAGCAAAGACGGACCGCTCAGTGATTTAGCGTTCCGGTACGATGCCGTGTAAAAATTGAATGAGATGTGGATATCATCGTACTCCCAACAAGTTAACCCGCTTTCATCTTATATTGTGTCATCACTTACCATCAGGTGTGACTGCCGTTAAGGGCTATCTTATAATTAATAAAAAAAATTGGTTGTCTGTAAAAAAAAATTGGTTTACTGACGATAGTTGAACGTGACAACGTCTGAAGAAAATACTGATGGAATGGTAGCATTTAATTGGTTATTAAAATTTTTAATTTAAGTAAATTTTTATAAATATTAATTTAAATTAATAAAATAATTGATTTTGATTTTATAAATTTATAATAAATACATTAATTTTTAATTTAAAAATAATATATTTCATAATTATATTTAATAGACGGATGTCGAACGCTGCCGAACGCAAATGCCGATTGTGCTTCTTTGTCGCTCGTTCCGCGCTCTCGCTTGCACTTCAAGCCTTACATGGAACGCCTCAAAGCGAGGTAACGCCGCATGAGTCAGGCTCTATCGAATTATAAGACGTTGTCACGTCAAAAAAGCTCTTACACAAAGATTAAAACACTAGAGTTTACTGACAGATTAGAAATAGCTTTACCAATACATTCGCTTAGCAACATAAGTAAAAAAATATAGCAAAAAGAGAAAAGCCCTCGCATTCACTGATCTAAAAGCTTTAGGGAGACGTGAAGCGCTTTCCCTCGACAGTTCAATTAAAAATAGATACATTAAAAAATATCTTTAACAATAAAAGATAGAAAAAAGCCCTCACATTTGCAGACCAATTTCCACAGTCAAAGCTACATGGAAGTTGGAGCTACATCTGAAAGCTCTTCACGGCCGCTAACGGCTAAGGTCAGGGTCGAGTTACGCAACCTTGGCGCGCACTGCAGCATCCGAGGGTAGGGGGACCAGGCTGTACGGATTTAAGAGACTGACCGTAAAACACACTAAGATTTAAAAGGCTCGGTTCAATGACGATTCGTGAAAAAGAAACGTCAGTTTTGAAGTCGAATGTACAACAGTTGCAAAGCGGATGTAATAGAAATTGGCATTCTCGTCTGACATTTTGCCATCATGGACTGACGGTCGAACTGAAGGTGGGATGATCGACGTGATGTAAGGTAGATCAAGTATCGACATGCTGTAATGAATGTAATGACACTCGATAGTGTTCGTTTCAAATAATTCGTCTATGTCTGTCTCTGTCTATAGTATTGTATTAGAAAGAGAATTATAGTGCCTGCGCTCTAACATGGTGCCTGTGACATATGTCATTAACTTTCCGTTTCACTCTTGAAAGTTGAAGCGATTTACAAATTATGACTTAGTATTTCAGCTGTTCCAAATTCGTAATATATTAAATCGTTAATAGCTGTAGTAACTTAAATTTAAAACCGTTAAACCCAGCCAGAATGTTCTAGTCTACAAATAAAAACAAATTGAAAGAAAAATTAAGCAAAGTGTTGTAACGTATAACGTAACGCTATAGACGTGTCTAGTGATGGGACGTACTTCTACGATGAATAGTCGATATTTTTTTTAATAATAGATGTATATTGTAGTACAATTTTTATTTTTAAAAAGTCTATAATTTTATACAACAACAGAACATCAGGGAAAGTTTACTCAAAAGGTTGCAAAGAAGAAATATATTTTATTCGTCTAAACTTATATCAGAATTAGGAACATTTGAGTTGTCACTAAATTCATCATCTGAATCTATGACTAATATTATTAACAACTAGCGGTCTCCCGGTATTTCACCCGCGTAGTTCCTGGTCCCGTGGTAATATCTGGATACAAATTACCTTATGTCACCCCTCATGAGTCGAGCTATCATATACAAAAGGTTTTTTTATAATCCGACTGATGACTGATGTAGTTTCAGAGATTAGCCAG
This sequence comes from Mycalesis mineus, assembly GCA_034621355.1. NCBI lineage: Eukaryota > Metazoa > Arthropoda > Insecta > Lepidoptera > Nymphalidae > Mycalesis > Mycalesis mineus. Next base: position 18,057,750 of record CM067888.1, on the reverse strand, counting down.
AACAAATAAACAGACAGACAGACAATAATTGAAAAAAAATGTTATTTTGGTGTATGTACGGTATGCATATATGCACAAACAGACACTGCAATTTTATTTATATGTATAGATGAATTAATTATGTTGTTAATATGGACGTCACGATCCCAATCAGACATAATGTCCCTTTTTGTTTTATTCACGACTTTCGACCAGCCTTCAGGTTAATCTTTGTTGATGGCCTCTTGTAACAGTGCCAACATGTTATTTGCCGTTAATGGCGGTGAAGTAGGTATTAATTTTTGCGGCGTGACTGAAAATTAAATGGGAATATGGAAAAAAGTATTTAAATTCAATCAATGAAATCATTCAATCAAATGATCAATTATTTCATAGGTAATGCTGCGTTCGCAACGCTGATGTTATAAATGCTGATTTTATAAAGCTTCAAAATAGGAATTGAAATTAAAAGCATACATGTTATTTGGGCCCAATAACATTATATCTAAGAACCAAGGTCAGACCTATTGTCATCTCTTCTAGAGCATAGGTAGGAGTTGGTGCCTTTTGACGCCGGACTAAGGCAATAAGCTCCAACTTTAACATTTTTATATCTACTCCGTTTTCCCGTTCATCAACTGGCTATTGCGGTTGGATTGGTTTGGGGTTTATTAATCTGTACCAAATGGTAAAGCGGGGCAGATTGAGATTTTCTTAATTTGTCTTGGTCTGGCTGGAGGAAGGCTATCGCTGTGGCTAGTTACCACCCTACTTTTTTTAGTTTTTAGGATTTAGTGTTCCGGTACGATGTTGTTTCATTCTACACCTAACAAGTTAGCCCGCATCCATCTTAGACTGCATCACACATCAGGTGTGATAGCAGTCAATTGCCAACTTGTAGTTGTTAAAAAAATTATCGCAGAGACTATAGTCAATAAAAGTTTAATCCATGGAAACTATGCATTAGTATAACCGCGATAACAAAGTCTCCTCATAAATAACGATCAAATAATAATTTGTCTTTTAAGCTAATTTTTTTACAACATTAAAAAGAGCTAGATTTATGCTGCGAGTATCGTCAGCGATAAACATGAATTTCTAAGCGTCACATCCCTAGTCACTGACGTCAACGTCATACTGACAACTGTCAACCGCACCTTCTTACAGCAATTCGAGTATAGAGATGTATTTGCAAGTGACACTGTTGAGTTTCATTACAGTTTGACAGTGTTACTGGGCTGCAATTATGTTTGTAACTTCGATACAATATTTAATGCCTAACGCAACCTACAGGCGGCGACGTGCAAGCGAGTTTGGTGTATTTGGAATTATTTTTGGCAATATATTTATTTAATGTGTGTCGCCCGCGCAGTTCCCGTTCCCGTAAAAATTTAGATATTAAAAGTAGCCTATGTTATTGTTTAAGCAGTATTATTGTAAAGTTTCATCAAAATCCATTCAGTCATTTTGGTTTGAAAGATAAACATCCTTCCAACTATACTTAAACACTTTCGCGTTTACAATATTATAAGAATTTAAAGCATTTATTTACAAATCGAAAATATCTCTTTTTCGTCGCGATTCGACGAATAGAGAAGGATATATTCGATTATACACAGACAACAAAAGCAGCCATATTGTTTCTATCTCGATTAAAAAATATGGCGATCCTACATCGATATCAAACAGTAATAAGGGCGGCGTGAAGTTTCTGCTCGTGCTGGGAAGAGTTAGATCCAGGAAAGTCAAACACCATGGCGATCCTACAGCCCGCCAGCATCCCCTCCCGCGGGACCCTACACAGCTAGCTGCTGATAGCGCGCTGTTGCTGATATTACGTAGCCTATCGATTTTACGTCCACATTCCGATGAGTACACTCCCAAACCGAGGGCCCAATCTGATTGAGTACATACACGTTATCGAACTTGGGACGGATTCATAGATACGAGTGTTATAATGATTTAATTGTTAAGTAATACGTAACTTACCTTTGATTTTTTTTGTAAAAGGTCGATTTCTTTCTATTTTTTAACCCACGAAAAAATAAACGAGGTCCTGAATTCGACGCCTACTAGCCGAGCGCAATACTGATTATACATATTTTTTATGTATGACCACGCATAACTTTGTACAGAGTAGTCCGATTTTGATAATTATTTTTTATAGCTGTAATAATCTAAAATCCAAAAAAAAATTCGTATTTTCTAACTGTTTGTAAATTTTGTGTGAAAGTTCCAATGTCAACGCCCACCAGTATCTGCTATTGGACGGTTTGACCCAGTGTCAAGGTCATATCACCTCGCGAACGAACGAAAAGGATTGTTTTTTATTCTCTACAGCCTTTGATTGCTATCACATCTGGTAGTAAGTGATGATGCAATTTTAGAAGAATTCAGGCAAACTTGTTAGGACTAGAATTTTCCCCATTCGATTCGGTTCGGATTTTAGGAAAACTTCCCGGTTTCTACCCGACGTCGTATTGGGACACTAAATCGCTTCGCCGTACGTCTTTGCAGACTGATAACTAGCTACGCCCGAAGCCTCCCACCCACCAGACCTTACCAATTAGGAAATAATCAATCAACCCCGCCGGGAATCGAACCCAGGACTTCCGCCTTATAAATCCACCGCGCATACTCGTGCCTAAGACATCCTAACAATACCAATTATTATATTTATATTCCAAAATAGTGACTAAGATTGAGAAAGGAATGCCTATATGTTGTCGTCTGTGAAATCATCTATGGAAAATGTGTGTTATCTGTGGGCGCACAGTTGGCTACATTGAACTGATGACGCCTCACTATGCGATTGGTTGGCAGAACTGCAGAAAATGCTGCATTGCACCATTATCTCCCACTTAACCGACTTCATAAAAGTGATTGTAAAAATACATTTAACACAGTCAACAGTGAGAGAGCAAGCGATCATAATCTACGAAAACAAAGTTAAGAAGTGAAGGGATTATAATTGGTATCGTATAATTGTATAATGTCTAAATATGTTGTCATGTTTGTGTAATCAATAAAGCAGATTTAATTAACAGGATGGGTGTAAATAAATGATATAGATGTACTATGTGATTTCATTAATAAACGTTATATGTTTTAGTTGGCTTTTAATATATACTAAAGCCAAACTCGATTGAGAATGCTTGTCAACAAACAAATTAAAAATGAAGGTAGAAATCACTAGTCATGATACATCTATTTTTTTAAATTAAATAGTTAATGTCGAATTCATGACAATAAATTAGTTTAGTAAGCTTAAAAGTAATTAATATATTCAATATCTTTTAAATAAGATTTTATAAAAACACAAAACATAATTTTAAATTTATTAGGCATAAAATGTGTTGCATTTTCTGCCTTCATTTTAAATTTGTTTGTTGACTAGCATTCTCAATCGAGTTTGGCTTTAGTATAGATGGTATGGGCACGTAGAGAGGACAAAAGAAAATTATCAAAAGAGATTTATTTATGAGACGAGGGTGAATGGAAATGTTGGGAGGGGAAGACCTGGGCGAATGTGAATGTCCGAAATTCAAAGGATATTTTTAACAAGGCCGGGTCAAGAGCACGCTAAACCGACGAGCTTGTATGAAAGGATTAATGACAGTAGAAGAAGCTCAGAAAGGACTGTGACAAATGAAATAATATAGTCTCTGCCTATCCCTATAGGAATCAGGCGTTATGTATGTATATCACAAATATACCTACCTAATCTTATTAATTATTTACCAAATATACATACCTAATTACCTACGCAATTGTAACTAATATTAGAACAGCGATATACGACCCGAAACGTGCCAATACGTCGATATTGAACTTGAAACGATGTGGGTTAACTTATCGACGTTTGACCTTTAAACTTTAGGTATGTGCGCCGATAATACGTTTTAAAGTACTCCCTACGATAATGGAAAACCTCATATAATTGTTATCTCGTATTTAGCTTACCCAATAACTAAAAATAAATATGATCAAGTAATCATTTAAAACATAGTGTGCTCAGCGGTGTCGTTGGGGTTATACAGTACATACATTTGGAGCAGTCCCTTTTCTTGATGCGGGTGATGTACTGCATCAAAACCCCATGCACCGTGAAGCACTGAGTCATCCGAAACGTTATTTGGCCGTGCTTCCTTTTAATGTTTTACTGTCCCCGTTTTAACGACGAAAGAGAGGAATTAAGGAAAGAGTTAGGACAGGAGTTGAGAGTAGAAAGTTTAATTGAGTGTATGTTGGAATCTATTTAGAAATGGCAGCTGATCGGGAGCTATTTAGAATATATCATGATGAAAGAGAAAGATGAAAGACAACAGATGTGAATTGACTGCGACGTTAGTGGTAGGCTGAAAAGTAGGAACACTAACATTTTGAAGGTAGGTAGGGTTTTTAGCCGGTAGAAGTCCGGCACTACCCAAAAAAAAAAGTAATCATTTATTTTTCATCATTATAAGTTAGCCTTTGGCTGCAATCACACCTGATTAAGGAGTTCAATGTTTAAGAGACGGCTCAGGATTGTTGTGTTTGGAAGTTCCTAAAAAGGCCTAAGAACAGAAGTGGACGTCCATCGGCTGTTACTGATGATGATGATGATGATGTAGTAGTATGACTGCCTCGTTGGTCTAGTGGTTAGCCTATGTGACTTTAATCACGAGGTCCTGGGTTCGAATCCTCGGTCGGGTCATGGAATCATTCTGAGTTTTTCATGAATTTTCAGTAACTATATTCCCAGCCCGGAGTCGGGAAGTTGATGGTGTTACACCGCCATGCCTCGAAGAGCACATCGGTTCCGGTCACTATCATTAACAGTTGATAATGATCGTTAGTAAATGAAACATTGTCGCCCAACTCGCATTGGAGCAGCGTGGTGGTTCTACGCTCCATATTCCCTGATCAATAAGGAGGGAGGCCTGGCCCTGTAGTGGGCGTCAATAATCATGACGTAGTGTGTATCCCTCCGTGGTAGTATGTAACCCGTCCGGTTTTGACGACCTCCGTGGCGCAGAGGTATGCGCGGTGGATTTATAAGACGGAGGTCCTGGGTTCGATTCCCGGCGGGGCAGATTGAGATTTTTCTTAATTTGTCTTGGTCTGGCTGGTGGGAGGCTTTCGCCGTGGCTACTTACCACCCTACGATGTCGTGTAGAAACCGAAAGGGGTGTGGATTTTCGTCCCACTCCTAACAAGTTAGCCCGTTTCCATCTTAGACTGCATCATCACTTAACATCAGGTGTGATAGCAGTCAAGGGCCAACTTGTAGTCGATAAAAAAAAACCATTGTATATATGAATTTAGAGTGATTACCTATTTATATTTACGATTAATTCTTTCTGAATAAAAACCTCAATGTTCCAAGGTTAAGGGGCTAGACTCAAGGCCAAGTGGTACTATGTTCGAGCCCCGCCTACTGGACTATAATCGAGCTCATTAAGTAATTTAGTTTTTTGCTAAGTTGGACTTGAAAGTGGGATTATTGCTCAACTTTGGAAAACATTATTGATGGTTTTTAATGAGAAGTAGATATTTTCTATATTTTCTATACTTACTTGAACAAAGAACCAAAATTTAAAATCTTTATATTTTCAGATATAATTATAATTCAAATGTAGGCTTATTCAGATTGAGAAAGGAGTTTGCAATGGCATTGTATATTTGATATTGACCGAAAATACTTAGTTGCGAAAATATACCGAATGCAATTACGTAATTATATCGTAAAAGGAAATTAATTGTGAATTCTGAATTCACTTTATTAATGAACTTATTTCCATTATCCTCTTATATTTTGTTTATAAGTATCTATGAACAGATGTACGTATGTATGATGTTGTACATACCTATGTACTTGTACATTACATATGAAGTAACAAAAACTGGCTACTTGTATTTGGTTACTGTACCTACATCTGTGCCGCACGTCTCGGACCCGGCACGCGCATGGTGAATCTCTTTTGGCATTTGGCGATTCAATTTTGGTACAAGAGTATATACTTGGAATCTCCGTAGCTCAGTGGATTTATAAGACGGATGTTCTGGGTTCGTTTCCCGACTGGAGTGATTGAGATTTTCTTACGTGTTCCTCGTCTGGCTGGTGGGAGGCTTCAGCTAGTTACCACTCTACCGACAAAGACGTACCGCCAAACGAGGCGTTCCGGTAAAATGTCGTGTAGAAACCGAAAGTACCACTTCTTAGATTATATAGGCGTGATTGCAGTCGTTGTTGTAACGTAAGTATAAAACAAATATCATTTAGGACCATGCTATAGCATAGCATTGTTCTTCTTAATTTCGCCAGCTACTTCTTTAATACTATAGCTGTCCTTACCTTACTTAAAATAGCAACACTTAATATAAATCATATGGGCACACAAATTAACGCAACTGATGATACTAAGTTTTTAGGAATAATTCTTGACAAACATCTAAACTGGAAGGCACAGGTTGACAGCATTTGTATAAAATTATCCAAATTTTCGTATGCACTTTATAAATTGAACAAAACAGCTAATATTGAGACCCTGCGTACAGCTTATTTTGGATATGTCGAAACTATACTCAGATACGGCATAATATTTTGGGGTAACTCTATTGACAAGGAAAAAGTTTTCAAGGCTCAAAAAAAGTGCATTAGAGCAATAAGAAATCTGCATTGGACTGACAGCTGTAAGCCTCATTTTAAAGACCTACAAATCCTGACTTTTCCTTCTCTGTTTATTTTTGAAACAGCAGTGTTTGTTCATGCAAACCTCTCATATTTTAAAAATTTGAATAATAAACGAGATCCTTTACGGTTATGTGTACGACCAGCAAAAACGGCAAGATTCCAGAAAAGCATCTTTTGTTTTTCAATTATCATTTACAATAAATTGACATATAATATAAAAAGTTCTAACATAATAAATTTTAAGAAAAAGTTAAAGAAACTTTTAATAGACAAATCGTACTACACCGTTAAAGAGTACTTGGATGACACAATCTAATATTCTGACATTAAGCACATATTATATATATATATATATATATATTTTTTTTGTACATTGATTGACTAATATTATTTTGTGTATTCTGACATAATTAAAATTAATAATTCGTTCTCATTTTTATTGACATGTGTATATAAGGTGACAGAATATTTATTGACGTAAAGGCATCGTTAGAATCGTAAATTGTTTTGGAATGTAATGTTAATAGCTCTGTATTACCAGTATTTTTTTAGTGATTTAAGGACATTGCAAGCTGTAAGGCGGAATTTGGAAGAACCTGTAATATTTATATAAGATCTCCATGTACTCAATTCGCAATAAATGAATTTGAATTTGAATTTACCTATTAATTTGACGACCTCCGTGGCGCAGTGGTGTGCGTGGTGGATTTATAAGACGGAGGTCCTGGGTTCGATTCCCGGCGGAGCAGATTGAGATTTTTATTAATTTTTCTAGGTCTGGCTGGTGGGAGACTTTCGCCGTGGCTAGTTACCACCCTACAGACAAAGACGTACCGCCAAGCGATTCAGCGTTCCGATACGATGTCGTGTAGAAACCGATAGGGGTGTGGATTTCACCCTACTCCCAACAAATTAGCCCGCTTCCATCTTAGATCGCATCATCACTTAACATCAGGTGTGATAGCAGTGAAGGGCCAACTTGTAGTCGATAAAAAAAAACCTCTATCCTCAATATCACTATTATGAAAGACATAATAATACCTGTCTAGACTTGATCTATCCATATTTACATATGCGCTACATGATCCTAAGTTTTCTTGACGCTTAGCCGGTTTCCCGCAGCTTACATCTACCTGCGGTGTGATGGTTCTTGCGTAACTGTACTGGGAAGCCATAGATGTTACTATCCTATTAACACAACTAACTTCACAACTTTTTAAATAGAAACGATTTTTTTTAATTTATGTGTATTTTTAACCGACGAAAAAAAACGGAGGAGGTTCTCAATTCGACACGTATATATATTTTTTTTTTATGTATGACCACGCATAACTTTTTACAGTGTTGTCCAATTTTGATAATTCTTTTTTTATTAGAAAGGGCATACATCCAAGGTGGTCGCATTGTCCTCATGTTAGGATCTGCTGATGATATCCTGGGGAAATTGAAGGAACTCTTCAAATTTTGGAGGCACGCTTACAGCGATTTCGGTTTTTGACTCGGTATCGTTAGCTTTTTGGCTACTAGTGCCATATAATATCCTATGAAAGTATAGTACGAGTACGCTACGTGGCGATACATCACTAAAAAGTAAGAAATAAAAATTTTTAACAAAAAATAGAACCGACTCAAAACGCACTAAAAAGTAAAAAATAACTGTGTCATTTAGTTGCTTTAATTTACTTACTATATCTCTTAAAATACACATAAATAAAAAAAATCGACAATAAAAGTTCAGAACAAGAAACTTTCTCTTAATTAATTTAATTTTTTAACTATATTATACAGCAATTATCAGCATATTAAGGGCCGACTACAGGGCCAGGCCTCCCTCCTTATAGAAGAGGGGGTATGGAGCGTAAACCCACCACGCTTCTGCAATGCGGGTTATACAAATGATTTAAATTATACAAATCATTAAATGTACTGAAAATTTCACGGAAGAATGAAGAATTATTCCGTGAGCCGACCCAGGATTGGAGCCTACAACCTCGTGACCGAATACAATACAAGAACATAAATAATAAAATTATTATTATAAAAACAAAAAACCCAACTGCTTAGAAGTTATGAACTAAAAATAGAAAAACAAGGATCACTATATCTATATAAAATTCTAAATACTTTATGGTGCTGCAGGTGTGGACAATATAGTTTACTACCTGGGAAAGAAAGACCTACCAAAGCTACGTTTGTCACCGCCTGCAGCACCATAAAGTATTTAGAATTTTATATAGATATAGTGATCTTTGTTTTTCTCTTTTTAGTTCATAACTTCTAAGCAGTTGGGTTTTTCGTTTTTATAATAATAATTTTATTTGAGACTTTTTAGTTTTAATTTGTGGTATAGAAATGAGACAGTACACTTGGTACACTTTTTGTCATTTTTGTTAAAACAGTAATATGAACATGATATTTATATTTTTGAAATGGTCTTTTTACGACCTTTCATTTGATACCCATATTGCTAAGATAAAAGAAAAAAATGCATACGTCCCCCCTTTTTTCCCTTATTTACAGCCGCCATTTTGAAAATTCATATAGCCTATGTCACTTCTACAATTTAGCCGAATTCAACGACACCTCACATGTCAAAATCCGTTCAGCCGTTTAGGCTGTAGCGCGTGCCGATGAAATGGACATACATACATACATACGCTCGAAAAACACTACCCTCCTTCTGACGCAGTCGGGTAAAAACACAATTAAAATGAATTAAAAAAATCTGCTCCTCCGCTTGTGGGGCATTTGACTACTCAAGCAGCCGACGTCAGGGCTCTAGAGTGAGAAACCTCCTCACAATACGCGTCGTTTTAAGTGCCTTCTGTATCTTTAGATTAGATTATTATTTTAAAGCAACAACAATTAGCAATTACTTCTAAATTTCTCTGTGGGTTCTTCTCATTGGCTTGCCCTTCGAAACGGTGGTGGAGTCACTACGAACAGACCGATATGAATTTTGTATTTGAAACTTCTGCTTAGTGAACTCGAGTCCAAGTTAAGTAACTAAAGTAACTTGGACTATGTCTACTTATAATAACAATACATAGAACCGACAGAAAACGCACTCAAAAGTAAAAAAAAATTAAACAAAAAATAGAACCAACTCAAACTTCCTTCATTTTTCCCAGGATATCATCATCAGATCCTAACATGATGACTATGGGACCATATTGGACAACTCTGTAAAAAGTTATGCGTGGTCACTGGTCATACATAAAAAAAAATATACGTGTCGAATTGAGAACCTCCTCCGTTTTTTTTCGTTGGTTAAAAAAGAATTTGATTTTAATCAAATGATACTGATTCGACTTTGAAGAGTTATTTTAAGGTGTACGCTGTATTTCAGTATAAATAAAACATCCTTAGTTTTTGTACGTATAAGTAACATTTACATAACCAACGTGTTAGTCCACAACTAAAATTATAATTATGAACAAACAGTAATTTTAATTATTATTTTTCGCAATAATATAAATTACTGCCGTAATAATATATTCCAGTGGCTACGTTTTGCTCGCAAATTGTACATATTTCATAATATTACGCGTTGTATGTAATTATTGGCTGTCGTAACCGTTTTGTTATGAAAAATTGCTAATTTCATGTTGAAAAAAGCAAGTCAGGGTCTGAATTGCCCAGCCGCCTGTAATTGGATCCATGTTCATGGCTTACGCTCACACCACGTGAACTTATTTTCATCAATCAAATACAAACCATGACTCAGTCTTTCAGTCAAAAAAAATTTTAACAAAAAATAGAACCGACTCAAAACGCACTAAAAAGTAAAAAATAACTGTGTCATTTAGTTGCTTTAATTTACTAAGCGTATCTATGAAGTCGGTAAAGTAGAAACCTTGGCTGGCACCGACTCCTAGATATGCTTAAGTAAATTAAAGCAACTAAATGACACATTTATTTTTTACTTTTTAATGCGTTTTGAGTCGATTCTATTCTTTGTTATAAAATTTTATTTCTGTATCGCCACGTAACGTACTCGTACTATACTGTCATATAGTACAGGATCCGTGGCCTATTTTTTCACTTGATTACTATCAAGCTAATTTTCCGTGAGTAGCTTCATTTTGATAAGACGCCCAACAATTTCCTGTGCGAAAATTTTTGATTGTGGTAGCTAACAGAGGTAGCAATGATAAAATATGTCGATTTGATGATTCTTCAATATTTATTACTAACTGAATTGTTTTTATTAAATCTTAAGATAATTATCTAAATTATTTAAAAAAATATTTGTCCTACAAAATCTATGGTTTCATCAAAGAGTCCTCCCCCTCCAACATGTATTGATAACGAGATCACCAAAAATGATTACTAACCAGCTGATTTTTTTTTTATTACTTAGTTAATATATATATAATTTAACAGCCATATTGTCCTACAAATTTCGTGGTATGTTATCCCAGTTCCTACGCTTAAAAGTAGTAGTACAGATCATTGATGTAAAAATAATTACTATCAAGCTGAATCTTCGTGAATAGCATCGTTTTAATGAGACACCAACAATTTCCTGTGCGAAAATTCTCGATAGTGGTAGCTAACAGAGGTAGCAATAATAAAATATGTCGATTTGATGATTCTCAAATATTAATTACTAACTGAATTGTTTTTATTAAATCTTAAGATAATTATCTAAATTATTTAAAAAAATATTTGTCCTACAAAATCTATGGTTTCATCAAAGAGTCCTACCCCTCCAACATGTATCGATAAGGAGATCACCAAAAATGATTACTATCCAGCTGATTTTTTTTTTTTTACTTAGTTAATATTTATATAATGTAACGGTCATATTGTCCTACAAATTCCGTGGTACGTTGTCCCGGTCCTACGATGAAATATATAAATTTTTATCATCAGTTGAGATCGAAGGCGAAAAACAACAAAAGAATTTCATTGCTGAGACTCGAGTTACACCAGATAGGTTTGATAAAGCCATTACTAAAAATAAAATAATTAATTTTGAGTACAAAAATACGAAAAACGTCAAAATTAATTGAAAAGTGAGAGAAGTTAGGATACAAAGAGATGTTTTTGGTCGTCTACTTTATGCGTCACTACAAAATAAAATTGATATAGAAAAAGCATTAAGTTATCCTCTAGCTCCTATTCCATTTTCACTCTGTCACACTAATGGAACAATTTGCAAGACCCCCAAATCTGTGGTTATTAATGAATTACTAGAATATCAAACTGAAATACTAAATCCTCCAGAAGGAAATGATTATAATCCCGCTTTCTTTCGTAAAGGAAAAAAGAGACCTTTTAGTATTTTAAAGAAAAATAAAAAATTTCAAGAGGCTTTTATTCAACTCCTACGGATTGAAAATACAGCATTAACAACATCGAATGAGGTATTTCAAATTATTGAAGAGTATGTATGCAGAGTGTATTCATTAAAAACAAAAAATGATATCAACAAAGGACGGTACTAGTTATTTGAAAAAGGATATAAATCAAAAAATGAAAATGAAGAAATTTTAAAACAAAAAATCGTAGGATATGATCCTTCCAGTTTGCCACCAACAAAAGAAGAATTGTTACAACAAATTAAAAGAACTGCATTTATCTGCAATGTATGGTGTAACGCACATATGCGGTGCCCCACGGAAAAATTGCCGGAAAATTTTGGATGGACAATAATTGATGGCAAATATGAATATTATTGGTTTGATGGTCCCCAAAGTCCATCTTTTGAAGAATTATCTTCTGAAATACAAGGTACCCTATTTATACTATTGTTATTTATTTATTGATTATTCATTATTATATAATTTACTAAATTTTTTCATGTTATTACAGAGTCAGATAACACGAGTGAGGAAAAAAATGAAGATGACAGCGATGTTAGTAGCGAAGATTATGAAGATTCATCAGATGAATATTATGAAGATTAATTTTTTTTTATCTATAAATACACCAATACACCAATTTTTGTACCTAATTTTCCTAAAAAATAAACTTATTTAAATTTAAAAAAAGATTTTTTCACTGTATCTTATGTTAGAAATAGGAAAACGAAAAAATTACAATTCTTGTCGGACTAGTGATACATACCTGTTTTTTTGTAGGACATTGTTTTATTTGGGCACTGAACACACTAACCTATTATGTAATATTTTTGTCCTACAGTTAGTAATGAGAAAAATGGTCTTATGGTATTAACAATTTCTGAGCGTAGGACCGGGATAACATACCACGAAATTTGTAGGACAATATGGCTGTTAAATTATATATATATATTAACTAAGTAATAAAAAAAAATCAGCTGGTTAGTAATCATTTTTGGTGATCTCGTTATCAATACATGTTGGAGGGGGAGGACTCTTTGATGAAACCATAGATTTTGTAGGACAAATATTTTTTTAAATAATTTAGATAATTATCTTAAGATTTAATAAAAACAATTCAGTTAGTAATAAATATTGAAGAATCATCAAATCGACATATTTTATCATTGCTACCTCTGTTAGCTACCACAATCAAAAATTTTCGCACAGGAAATTGTTGGGCGTCTTATCAAAATGAAGCTACTCACGGAAAATTAGCTTGATAGTAATCAAGTGAAAAAAAAAATTTTAACAAAAAATAAAAACGCCTTCAAAACGCACTAAAAAGTAAAAAATAACTACGTCATTTACTTACTTTAATTTACTTAACCACATCTATGAAGTCGGTGCCATCCAAGTTAAGGTAAAGACTTTAAAGTAGAAAGCCCGGGTGGCACCGACTTCATAGATGTGATTAAGTAAATTAAAGTAAGTAAATGACGTAGTTATTTTTTACTTTTTAGTGCGTTTTGAAGGCGTTTTTATTTTTTGTTAAAATTTTTTTTTTCATACTTTTTAGTGCTTTATCAACAACGAACATACTAATAAACCTACTCGAACTAAACCATAAGTACCAATATTCACTAGCTACTTATATCATTCCGACGTCCCTGCAAAAGTGCATATAAAGTTTGAAGAGTTTCCTCGAGTTTTCGTAGATCTCATCATTGGATCATGACATAGTAAACATTAAACTAACTGGAAACTATAACCTTTCAAACTTCTCATTGAGACACAAATTAATCGAGCCCAATCACAAAGTAGCTACTGCAAAACCGTTAAAGAACTCCCTCAGCTGTCCCTCGTCTTCATCGCCAGACCCTTAATGACAGTCACAGCCCATCTAAATGTAAAGTTCTCATTGAGACAAATTAATCGAGCCCAAACACAAGGTAGCTACTGTAAAACGTTACGGAGCTCCCTTAACTGTACGTCGTCTTTATCACCAGACCCTCAATGACAGTCACAGCCCATCAAAATGTATAGTTCTCATTGAGACAAATTAATCGAGCCCAAACACAAGGTAGCTACTGTAAAACGTTACGGAGCTCCCTTAATTGTACTTCGTCTTCATCACCAGACCCTCAATAACAGTCACAGCCCATCTAAATGTAAAGTTCTCATTGAGACAAATTAATTGAGCCCAAACACAAGGTAGCTACTGTAAAACCTTACGGAGCTCCCTTAACTGTACTTCGTCTTCATCACCAGACCCTCAATGACAGTCACAGCCCATCTAAATGTAAAGTTCTCATAGAGACAAATTAATCGAGCCCGAACACAAGGTAGCTACTGTAAAACGTTACGGAGCTCCCTTAATTGTACTTCGTCTTCATCACCAGACCCTCAATAACAGTCACAGCCCATCTAAATGTAAAGTTCTCATTGAGACAAATTAATTGAGCCCAAACACAAGGTAGCTACTGTAAAACCTTACGGAGCTCCCTTAACTGTACTTCGTCTTCATCACCAGACCCTCAATGACAGTCACAGCCCATCTAAATGTAAAGTTCTCATTGAGACAAATTAATCGAGCCCAAACACAAGGTAGCTACTGTAAAACGGCTCCATCATCAGATCGACTCCAGACCTTCACCAAATTGTAGTGCTTTTAAATACTTACCGGAAAAATTAACAAACGTACTTGTTGTCCCTACAATTTTTGAAAGTTCCCCTCGTTTTCTCCAGGATCCCATCATCAGATCCTGGTATCCTTGTCATGGTACCACCACCGGACTATCTACTTTCTAACAAAAAAAGAATTATCAAAATCGGTTCATAAATGACGAAGTTATGCGCGAACACACAAAAAAAAAAAAAAATATATACGGTCGAATTGAGAAACTCCTTTTTTTTTGAAGTCGTTTAAAAATAGGCCACGGATCCTGTACTTATAGTATATTATACGGCATTTGTAGCCAAAAAGCTTCCAATACTTACACAAAAACCGAAATCGCTTCAAGTGTGCCTATACAATTTGATGAGTTCCTACAATTTCCCCAGGATATCATCAGCAGATCCTAACATGATGACAATGGGACCATCTTGGATGTGTGCGCTTTCTAATAAAAAGAGTTATCAAAATCGGACAACTCTATAAAAAGTTATGCGTGGTCATACATAAAAAAATATATTTACGTGTCGCTTAAAATACAGTAATTGTTTAACACATTGTACAGGCCAGTGCTTGGCTTAAATCTGGTCTGATGGTAAATGAAGATGCAGCCTACGGTGGAACGAGCTTGATTTGAAAGCAACACCAGTGGCTCTCTGTGACACTAACACTGCGCCTTTCGGTGCGGGGTCGCCATTCTAGCACCTCGGGCCCCTAACGTTCATCAACTAATCAAATCACGTGCCCCGCCTATTGCCAGGTCAGTTTTACGACTCGCTGAGCGATGTCGGTTTCTTTGGTTCTTCTGCGGATCTCCTCTTTCCTGCTTCGATCACGCAGAGATACACCGAGTTCTGCTCTCTCCATCGCCCGCTGAGTAACTCTGAGCCTTCTTATTTACCTGAGTCCGGTCCTTATTTCCACCTTTGACGACCAAGTGCTTCACTTGCACAGTATCTTTCCTTCTAAGAATACTAAAAATTAACAATGAGAAATAACATTAAACAATAAAAAACAAAACTAAGCGTGCATAAAATTAAAAAGAAGAGTATTACAGATAAACGAAACACAATGGACAACTAATTACATAATAACAACACAATGGTATAAATGTAGAGTACAGTTAAGTACATACATTATAGCAATGGTGTTAAATAGGGGCATAATTTCCAATAGCGTTGCAGCGGTTGCCATTTGTGCGAGGTCGCCGTTCACCTGCCTCGGATTTCACCACGGCTGTCGACTCCGCAACCCGTGTGTTTGACGTATATTGTTGTAGGGTCGGCATCCCTGCGCTTACTACAGGATTTTTAAACGACTTCAAAAAAGGAGTTTCCTTATTCGACCGTATATATATATTTTTTTTCATGTGTGTTCGTGCATAACTACGTCGTTTATGAACCGATTTGGATAATTATTTTTTTTTGAAAGGAGATAGTCCCGCGGTAGTATTTTCATGACAAGGAAACCAGGATCTGATGATGGGATCCTGGAAAAACTGAAGGGAACTTGAAGGGGTGCCATCCAAGTGTAGGTAACGTCCTTAAAGTAGAAAGCTCGGGTGGCGCCGACTTCATAGATGTGGTTAAGTAAATTAAAGTAACTAAGTGACGCAGTTTGTTAAAATTTTTTACAGTAAAGTATCTGTTATCTCTGAATGCGATGTCACCGATGGTAGCGCAATAACTTTTACCGCCGACCATGACCGTTTATACGCGGCATCACTAAGCGCCTTGCAGGATACATTTAGACGCAGTGGACTGGAGTTTAAGGACGATTAATATACAATTTGTGTAGTCCGGAACTATTTAAGAAATTATACAAGGTGCGTTTGAAGACACCTACGTTGTGGGAGGAAGTATAAATAGGCACTCGATATCTTCAAATATGCGACTGGCAGTAAACTAAAACTTTTCCATCGGATATTAACTTAGTTGAAGTTGTAGCAGCGTTGTAGGCCTAAACCCCAAAATAATCTAAACTTATAGGAATGTACTCAGAATACAGAACGACACGGTATATATTAGGAAAGGGGATTTTTGAGCTTAGTAATAAATACATAGTAGGTACACACTCGTACATGCATACCCACAGAGGTAGGCAGAGCCCTCATCCTTCTAATTGCAACGATCCTTGCATATCTCTAGCTTCTTGCAATTTCATTAACCTTTTCATACAAGTACGTTGGTTTAGGGTAGCATTGACCTGCCTTTACTTAAAGATGTCCTGAACTTAATGAAGGGACGTTCGCCTTGGTCTTCTACTAGCAACATTTCCATTCACTTTCGCCTTATAAATCTCTTTCGCAAGTCTCCTTTCATTAATTTTCTCTACATAACCAAACTATCTGAGAACACCTTTCTCGATTTTAGTATCTTTTTTCATACCACACTGCTCTCTTATCACTATTCTTAATTATGTCACTCACTTTTACTCCACTCTAAGTAACTTTAAGTATGTAAGCTAAGTAGTGATGACATAATTTTCTTCATTTTACAATTTTTTTTTATTTTCTCAAGAATTACTGCCTTCTGTATCCGACCCAACAAGTTAGCGGAAGTTTCATAAGGTGTTGGTCGATGCTTAGACCATTAACTGAAACGACTATAGGAACAATAATCGTTGACTCAACATTCCACATGGCGGTAATCCCGTGAGCAAGGTCGAAATATTTTGATACTTTTTCCTTTCCGCCTTAACCAGATTATCGTCATGTAGAACAATAAGATCATCAATCACTCGCACTGATCGATCGATTATCATTATATCAGGTCAATTGGCTACAATATTAGAGTACCTATCAGTGATTCCCCAGCAGAGCAATGCACTGCTATTTTCAAGAACTGACGCTGGGTTATACAGAAGAGCTTGTTGTGGGTGGATTATCTTGGCTACTTGATTATGTCTGTGCAAGTATTCGCCGTTAGCAAGATGAGAACACCCGGAAACTAATTCACTCGACATAATAATTATTATATCCTACTTAGAGAAGAATTCCAATGTTTGCCTGCAAAAAAAGGCAAAGAGTGGATGAACCAAGCAAAGCGAAGGGATGGGGAGGCCTTTACCCAAGAAGGGGCTCTTATTTCATAACTATTCAAAATCGATTTAAAAGTTAGCTTGTTAAATTTAAGTTAGTTAGTATTAATTTATACTTATTAACAAATTGTAAAATGAAAAGAGATTTCAGAATAAATGGCTTTTTCTATTATTGAGATTTTGTAAATGAAGAATAATTAATTTAACGCAAATTAAGAATAATTAAATTAAATATTCTTGTCGCTTATTATTACGAAACATTCTATGAAGTGAAGTAGGTAGTAAATACTTCGTTTAGTCTAGATTTTAGTCTT
The DNA here is from genome assembly GCA_034621355.1 of Mycalesis mineus. NCBI lineage: Eukaryota > Metazoa > Arthropoda > Insecta > Lepidoptera > Nymphalidae > Mycalesis > Mycalesis mineus. The sequence goes on along the minus strand of CM067888.1, from coordinate 18,039,780 downwards.
ATTTATTCAGTAAAATGTCGTTACCCTACGCCCGTTTATTTGACCCCTAAATGCACATGGTTCATTTTCATTAGCACCAACATCGCCAGGCCTATAAAGCAGATTGGTCATGCGAACGAAAAGGTGCTGCGTATACGAACATGCTGTTGGTACATACGACTGTATACTTGAAAATAATTTCTTTTTTGTTTTAATTTCAAGTAGGCTGATTTACAAATACTTTTAAAAGGTCAAGTCTGTCAGGCAGATCCTGCGGAAAAAACCCGGCAAGATCTACCTTCTGAGGCACTACGTACTGACAGACTTGAACCAGTCGTTAGCCTATGAAACTTGGGATTATAAGTAGTTTTATAATAATGTAAGAAAGAAAAAATATTCCCGTTCCTTCGCTCCTAATGGATGCAGCGTGATGACAAATGGCCTACAGTCTTCCTCGATAAATGTCCGATTAATTCAACACAAAAATAATTTTTCAATTAGAACCAATAGTTCCTGAGATTAACGCGTTCGAACAAACTCTTCAGCTCTGTATGGATATGTAGATGTAAATTGTAACGTACGCTCATCTCCATACCTACATTTGTCTGTTAATTATAATTAATTATGCACAGTTGAAAATACATTCGTACATAAATCCACACATATATGAATAACTGAATACAAATGCACTACCTGTACACGCAGAGCACTTGCTGGCAATTCAAAAGTGGACGACCTTCAAATATCGTTCAAGTTGGATCGTTTTATTAGTTTTTGTTCTTTTTCGCTTTTTATTTTAGTGCTGTAGCCAAGTTTATTAAAACTAGTATTGAGAATAATTGTTTTAATGCTTTTCGCGTTCACAATCCCCATACAAAATTGTCTGACTACCCTACAAAACCAAATACATACATACATAGCATCACGCCATCCCATAGGGGTAGGCAGAGACTACATCCCTCCATTTGCCACGGTCCTTGCATACTTCCTTAGCTTCTTCCACTCTCATCAATCCTTTCATACAAGTTCGTCGGTTTAAGGTACTCATGACCTGGCCATTATTTAAAATGTCCTGAACCAGTACTGAGTCCAGGAACATTCGCCTGGGTCTTCTTCCCCTTCCAACATTTCCATTCACCCTCGCATCAAAAATCTTTTCTTAATCTTCTTTCATCCATTAATTGTCATAGGTAAGAATTACGAACCCACATTCATCATTATCGGCCTATTAACGGCCTACTACAGAGCCAGGCTGGCCGCCCTCCTTCTATGAGAAGGGAGTATGGAGTATACCACATGGTTTGATCGGGGGGTTTGGTCTGATAATGTTTCATTTAATAAAGAACACTATCAGATGTTGATACTAGCGTAGCGAAATACGTAGGGAAATTCTATTTTAAACGACATAACAAGCAAGTAATGCAGCTGTATTCGCGACAGCTGTATTTACTTGAAAAGGTTTTCTTTCGAACTTGCAATCAATACACAATATTGTACTGAATATTATAATGGCCTCCGTGGCGCAGTGGTATGCGGAGACGGAGGTCCTGAGTTCAATTCCCGTCGGGGCAGATTGAGATTTTCTTAATTTGTCTTGGTCTACTGACAAAGAGGTACGACGACGTTCCGGTACAATGTCAAATAGAAACCGAAAGGGGTGTGGATTTCATCCTACTCCTAACAAGTTATCCCACTTCCATATTAGATTGCATCATCACTTAACATCAGGTGTAATAGTAGCCAACTTGTAGTAGATAAAAAAAATATTTTGTGCCATCCAGTAGCGAGCGCTGCAACTTTATATTTATGATATAACCATTATGTCTACGAATGGAAAGCGTGGGTAATGCCGCCACAGTATCCGCTGAACAATGTGATGTTGACATTTCTTTTGTCCATAGTTCGCCGGGTTACGATTAGAACACCATTTATCATAATTGTTAGCTTTATTAGTCTTAATGACTAATGAGGGTCTGAAATTGGGTATTTGACTCGGTGTTTTACATTTATTTAGTAAGAAGTAAAATTTTGAAAAACCTAATTAAATAAAAAAATTGATTGAAATAATAAAAAAAAATATTATTATAAAAACAAAAAACCCGTCTGCTTTGAAGTAATGAACTGAAAAGAGAAAAACAAGTATAACTCCATCGATATAAAATTTTATATATTTTATGTTGCTGCAGGCGGGGACAAACAATACTTTGTGCTACGGGCAAAGAAAGATCTACTAAAACTACGTTTGTTCCCGCCTGCAGCACCATAAACGACGATATGATACCCATATTGTTAAGAAAAGAAAAAAATATATATACACATCCCCCTCTTTTTTCCCCACTTACAGCCGCCAGTTTGAAAATATATATAGCCTATGTCACTACCACAATTCTGACGAATTCAACGACACCTTATGTGTCAAAATCCGTCCAGCCGTTTAGGCTGTAGCGCGTGCCAAAGAAATAAACATACATACATACATACCCACATACATACATACATACGCTCGAAAAACATTACCCTCCTTCTGACGCAGTCGGGTAAATTTGATTCAAATACTTTATTGGGATTTAAGTTTTTTAAAGTCTTAAAGATAATAGTGGCAGATTTCGCTCAAGAATTGTGGCATATGGCGAAAATTGTATGTCAAAATGTTAATTCAACAATACATGTTTTTACAATTTGACGACCTCCGTGGCGCAGTGGTATGCGCGTTGGAATTATAAGACGGAGGTCCTGGGTTAATTCCCGGCGGGGCAGATTGAGATTTTTCTTAATTTGTCTTGGTCTGGCTGGTGGGAGGCTTTCGCCGTGGCTAGCACCACCCTACCGACAAAGACGTATCGCCAAGCGATTTAGCGTTCCGGTACGATGTCGTGTAGAAACCGATAGGGTGTGGATTTTCGTCCCACTCCTAACAAGTTAGCTGGCTTCCATCTTAGACTGCATCATCACTTAACATCAGGTGTGATAGCAGTCAAGGGCCAACTTGTAGTTGATAAAAAAAACATGTGGCATTGCGAGTCAAACAAGAAAAATAAAGAAGGAGAAGAGCTAGAGATAAGAGGAGAGAAGATTATGATACGTTCAAATAAGCCTAAATAAATGTACATTCTTAAGAAGTAAGTAAATCCCACAGCTGGATCGAATCCCAAACCTTGCGATCTGTAGCCGTTATGCCAATTAGCAGACAGGTATTTAGTTGTTAATTTATGAGATGCCCTCGATTTTTTTAATCGTCATTGTGTTACGTAAATACTTGTAAATTCAATTTTACAGTGTGCGTGATTGTAATTAATGTTTTTATTTTATTTTAATATAATTCAGATTTGTTCTAATTAAAAATAAATTAGAATTTATTAGTGTGATTGTTGTGTATATTATTATATTAATATTATTTATTCTTTATTTGTTCACAGAGTCAAAAAACAGAACAGAGTCAAAAAATACAATCAGTAGAGCTGTTACAAAAGGCGGCCTTATCGCTTAGCAGCGATTTCATTCAGGCAACCGTAGGCTTAGGAAAACATTAGGACTCTAGAATGCAAGTGGTGAATGACACGACATTCAAATACATACACATAAACCATTACACAAACTAGGTACCTAATACATTACACTACGTAGCACGTAGTGTAAAAAAGGAGGGAGGCTGGGTGGAGGAGGAGGGTGAAAATGTATTATTGTTAACAATCACTATCAGATATTCATGATAGCGTCCGGGAATTTTTGGGTAATTAAACAAATCGATTAATAAAAAAAAAGAAAATGAATTATTCTCAAACTCATTTGAAAATGGAAATATCTTATTCTAAAGGTGAGCTACACATTTGAACCGCCGCGCACTGGGTAAGTAGAATCTTCAATAGTACTCAGCTCTTTGACCCATTTCCCGACAGAAGAGCCGCCCGAGGGCGCTCTCGACGTACGACCAACTTCAGATAAAGAGAATGCAAAGAGAGTTCAAGCAGTATCTGCGACTCGTTAAACATCTACAAGTTATCAACATGGAACTATTGATCGTGGAGTTTCCTTTAATTAATTTTTTAATTAACCGTCTTTCGAAAGACTGACAAGAGATAATTTATCCAACTTCAGTAATACCTATATACAGGATGTCTAGGATTTCATCATGTGAGGTGTGTTCAGTATGTCCATTCTTGACAAAAATGACAATTTTGAAGCCGTTGTACGACGGTTGCAAAGCGGATTTAACAGAATTTTTACGACCTCCGTGGCGCAGTGGTATGCGCGGTGGATTTATAACACGGAGGTTCTGGGTTCGATTCCCGGCGGGGCAGATTGAGATTTTTCTTAATTTGTCTTGGTCTGGCTGGTGGGAGGCTTTCGCCGTGGCTAGTTACCACCCTACCGATAAAGACGTATCGCCAAGAGATTTAGCGTTCCAGTACGATGTCGTATAGAAACCGAAAGGGGTGTGGATTTTCGTCCCACTCCTAACAAGTTAGCCCGCTTCCATCTTAGATTGCATCATCACTTAGCATCTGGTGTGATAGCAGTCAAGGACCAACTTGTAAGCGATAAAAAAAAAAGAATTCAATCCAATGACATTTTGTCATATTGGACTGACAGTCGAACTGAAAGTGGGATGATCGACGAGATGAAAGCGAATCTTTTCTACGATTTACCAGAGATCTACCTCGGCTATCATTTTGTACTACGTTTGACTACGATTAGAAGTGTAGTTGAAGCTTTGTGCTGAAGAACTGAATAAAGCCTCATCAGATATTTTTTATTCTAAATCACCCAACCCCAGCACGTAACAATATTTAAATCTCGTTTTAAACCTGCTAAAAGACCTTGGTCTTACTAGAAGTGCAGTGAGCTCCATATTGGAACGGGTGTCCAAAGCTGCTCTAGGATCTATCCAAATTAATCTGGGCAGGGAGAGTAACATAAACAGAGAAGATGAGTGTTGAAGCGCGTCACTAAGAGATCAATTTTAAACCTACACCCGTGTCCCAAGTTTCGGGCTCTGTTCGGAGTTTTTCTCTCAGCCACGCGATGGACCCGGCACCCGCACGGTGAATCCATGGAATGTTGAGATATTCGCCTGTTTACATTTACTATCGCCTCTCTCTAACTAACATCCCATTCTCTGAGCCAGTGCCAGACTAATTGCGGCTATAAACTAAATACATTTTCAATAGCGCAATCAATTTCTTCTCGGCCATTGTGTCGTGTTCCCACGCCAGTAAATGGCGAAAACTGTATAATTTAACTACCACATAATACTATATTATTACAGCCGATTTCTAGAAATTAGATCGACCAACTAGACTGGATTTCAGGAGATTAGTAGTAATTGAAAATTGAGGAGTAGGTAATTGAAAAATTAAAAAAAAAACAAAAATAACTGAAATTTGACAATGTTCTGGTAGATAGATTGTCAAAGAGGATGTACGAACTTTAAATCAAAAGACAGTAATTACTCGGACCAACATTTAGAAAAAAAAGTCTACATTTTCTACTGGTACTTCGCTCCTATTGGTTGCAGCGTGCTGTTTCATAGCCTAAAAAAGCCTACCTCGATAAATATACTATCCAACACAAAAAAAATTCAATTAGAACCGGTAGTTCATGAGATTAGCGCGTTCAAACAAACAAACAAACTCTTTAGCTTTATAATATTATTAAAGATTTCTTTGCATTTTCAATACTACTAAATGATGTAACTACCTTGTCAGTAAATTTATAGTTAAAACTGATTTACTTAACATGAGCTACATAATCTTTAACATACAAGTTGTAACACAAATAAAAACATACATTAAATTACACAACGCGACATTTTATAATTAACTTTCTAATGACACTTGGCGATCTGAAATTATGCGGCTTATGTGTACAAGTTAGCAGTTTAATGTTTACGGACATTAGGCAATGTTTAATATCTTCCTGATCGAATATCGGCCACGGCGGACATTTCATATAATACAATCATTCATATTTAATTACTTAAATATTATAATGTGACCAACATCTAAATAATAACGTCTAGTTATTTATATTATCAATATTGCCCACAACGTTGTCTTGTGGTATTGTTCTCTATATGCTTTACGATCGATTAATCAAAAGTTAAGACTAATCTATAGAAAGTAGCTCAAAGTAAAAATTAAGTCAAAAACTGAGCAGCATTTACTATTTTAAAATGACTATAGTAGCGACTTCCTGTACATCATAGCTTGTGGCGCCATTGTAACTCAGTACAAATTTTCTTTTGCAGGAAAGGGACAGAAGACCCCTACTTCAAGATTTAAACTTTGGTTTTTATTCATGCTTGTCGTTATTTTTATTTAACATTATTATAAAGTTATGAACATTTTTGAGTCATCTTTCCTATTGTGTATGTTTGATACTTTCTATATTGTGTTGTCTAGGAAAACTGAACAATTCCCGCGGGATACTGAAAATTCTAAATTCACGCAGTTGGGATCAGGCAAGGATAAATAATTCATGGACGATTCAGTTTAATTCGTGCTGAATAACCGTAAATTGACTTTGACATCGACTATAGCAGCGCCAAAGGTCGTCCAAAAGTCGATTATTGGAAAGTGCACCAATTAACAACATTATGCAAGCATGTCTCCCTAACAAAGTGCCGCGTCGAATTTTCTCACGTGTTACAAACGCTAAATATCAACCTTAACACAATGGAGTAGAGTTTACAATACCTTGGCGTATTATCACAGCAGTCGCGTATATCTCGCGTGTTACAAACTCAATCGAATATCAACCTTAACTCCTTAAAATAGAGTTTACATTGGCTGGGTGTAGTGTATCGTAGCAGTGGCGTATATGGTAGGAAATGATGCTCTTCCTTACTCTACGTATCCTCATTACGAGTGGTTATCGGTTCATATTGAAGTCGGATTAATAGTACGCACTAAGTAACTGACTGCCTCGTTGGTCTAGTGATAAGCCTATCGATCACGAGGTCCTGGATTCGAATCCTGGGTCGGGTCACGGATTCTGAGTATTCATTCTTCTATGAAAATTTCAGTACATTTTAATGACTAAGCAAGGTAATATATTAATGAAACAAATGTAAACCGGTAATCTTTAAGTATTGTTACAGACGATCTCTCTAGGATAGATCTAGGTAGTAACAGTATTCTTGTAGCGATCACTAAAAAAATTACTTTTAAATAATCTTGACCGAGTCAGTCTGTGACAGTTGGCTTCAAATAAATGTAGCTTGGATAAAGCAAGCAAAAAATTTTTTAACACAAAATAAAACTGACTCGAAACGCACTAAAAAGTAAGAAATAACTGCGTCATTTAGTTGCTTTAATTTACTTAAGCATAATATCTATCAGTCGGTCTATAAGTCGGTGCTAAATGACGCAGTTATTTCTTACTTATTAGTGCGTTTTGAGTCGGTGGTTCTACATTTTGTTAAAAAAATTATTTCTCGCTTTTTAGTGATTTATCGACACGTAACCTACTCGTCCTATATTCTCATAGGACATTATAGGGCACTAGTAGCCAAAAAGCTACCGATACTTACACAAAAACCGAAATCGCTGCAAGTGTGCCTATAAAATTTGAAGATTTCCTTAATTTTTCCAGGATATCATCATCAGATCCTAACATGATGTATATGGGACAACATTGAAAGTGTGCCCTTTCTAATAAAAAAAGAATTATCAAAATCGGACAACTCTGTAAAAAGTTATGCGTGGTCATATATAAAAAAATATACGTGTCGAATTGAGAACCTCCTCCGTTTTTTTTCGTCGGTTAAAAATCGTCACACACTCTTGAATCTATGGTCACATTATAATGTAAAACGCTGTAATGCAGTCGTCGCAGTCGTGTAAAACGCCAGTAACACTCGCCAGACACGAGATGTGCCGTTATTCTCAGTTATGCAACACAAAAACAATATAAAAAATTCATTGCAAAATGTATATTTCGCGTTAACTGCTCACGTTATGGTCGTGGAGCATAGAGTTAGCAAGTTTTTTTTTAAAGATTGATAGTCTATGGTTGATTAAATGCACTTAATTAATTAATGGTCTGTTAGTTTAAGTTTTTATGTTCTACCATCTTTGGTGTCCCAATATTAATTAACTATAATTATTTACCAATAATTATTATTTATAATGCGTAAATATATGAGTCTTTGTTCCGCTTTCTAGCTTTATCTACTCAATCAATATTGAGATTTTAGAATTTCAAAAATGGAGATAACGATCCGGGTAGATGCATTTTAGAACACTGTATCGTATTTAAATATTGAGTTAAAACAACTAGGCACATGATTTTTGCATGGATGAACCAGGTCATGACTAAGGACCTCGTATAATTTTGAAACCAGTCAGAGATTAAGTTCGTTACTTTTTAATGTATTGCTTTACGTTTTTTGTATAATCTAGTTTAATTAAGTCTATTGTTCATTAAAGTTTCACAGCCCCGAGGGGTCCCCTGGCAACCGTCAGGCAAATAATGACAGCTGTCATTATAGCTCCGTCGCTACCCGGGTAGCCCCGGGCCTCAAAGAAGGTTTGAATGTCAGGCCCACAGGGGTTAATATCATTTTCATTCTGAATGAGTCTATAAGGATTTATCTGCTGATAAGCATGAACTGCTGGATATATACACCACGCCACAGTCTTCAACTGCCTGCATTCAGCTTTTCCCTAGAAACCGCTTGAACTCGTCAAACCACCTAGTAGGGGATCGAACAATACTGCTTTCTGGTGCAGGGTCATTCGCCTAGGCCTTCCCCTTCCAACATTTCCATTCACCCTCGCCTCATAAAATCTCTTTTGTTAATCTTCTTTCATCCATTCTCTCTACATGTCCAAACCATCTAAGCATGCCTTTCTCAATTTTAGTTACTACATCTTCTTTTACACCACACTTTTCTCTTATTACACTATTTTTAACTCTGTCACACAGTTTTAACCCGCACATTCTCCTCAATGCTCTCATCTCTACCACATTTAGTTTACTTTTGTGCTTCTTCTGCCATATCCAACTTTCACTACCAAACATAAGTGTGGGCACCAACACACCTATGCACAGCCAGTCTTGCTTTTTGGGACAATTTCTGGCTGTTCACAAATGCATGCAGAGCACCATTCACCACGTATTTTTATTTACACAGACGGATTAGTATTTTTTAACCGACGAAAAAAAACGGAAGTTCCAATTCGACACGTATATTTTTTTTCATGGTCCAAGGTTTCTACTTTAAGGACGTTACCTAGAACCCACAAACTGCTTTACTACGTATAATAAATGTTCCTTAAACTTGCAGGCACTGACTTCATGATATGCTTAAGTAAATTAAAGCAACTAAATGACACAGTTATTTTATACTTTTTAGTGCGTTTTGAGTCGGTTCTATTTTTGTTAAAAAATTTTATTTATTAGGACATTATTATCAGTAATAACAAATATAAATCGCAATCGTCCGCCATATTACTTTTGCGGTTGGCCGGCCTTTTGTATGTAAACCGCAGTGGTTTGGCACTATCTCTGCGTATCGGGTTCTAGGCTTTTTAATAACGTGTTATTATTATTTTTGATTGAAACATTAATGTTATTATGTTATTAATTTGTATAAATGAAAATTAATTTCACGCTCTATATATTAAACGCTCGTTTTTATCTATTACAAGTACGTGACTTTGTTTGCGTGAGTTCTGAATTTTTCTCTTTTACTTTTTAGTTTTCCGGAATATTAAGGAGCTTTTGTGTTAATCCAGGATATAATCTTTCGCTTTTGTATTATTTCACTGTTTCTTCATGCTGTCACCAAAGCACTAATCCAACTCCCTCCTTATAGGAAAGGTTATATGGAGCGTAGACCCACCACGTTGCTCCAATGCGGGGTGGCGAGCTTAGGATGATAATATTACATTTATTAACAATCACTAACGGATGTTAATGATAGTGAACAGAGAGGTAAGCACTAATCCAACTCCCTCCTTATAGGAAAGGGTATATGGAGCGTAGACCCACCACGTTGCTCCAATGCGGGGTGGCGAGGTAATATTACATTTATTAACAAGCACTAACGGATGTTAATGATAGTGACCGGAGAGGTAAGGGGTGTAACACCACCAATTTGTCGACCCCGGGCATGGAAGTACTGAAAATTTCATATAAGTAAGAAAAGTTCCGTGATCCAGGATTCGAACCCAGGATCGTGATCGAAGCCACATATGGTAACCACTGGACCAACGAGATAGTCACCACCAGTTCCAGACTATTATTTTGTAAGAAGGCAAGTGAGAAGCTTGTAAAAACATTTATAAGAGCAGTAGTGCTATTCTATATGGATGTTTTTATAACTGTGCTGTGTCTATCGCGATACTATATAGACAAAGAGAGATCGATATAAAACAAACTCACAATTTCAACTAACTAAAGCCCGCCAACCCGCATTGGAACACCGTGGTGGATCTACGCTCCATATCCCCATTCCTACAAGGAGGGAGGCCTGGCCCTGTAGTGCGCCGTTAATAGGCTGATAATGAAGAATGTTGTCTAATAGAAACATAGTTACAGGGGGAAGAGTGTTGTCAACCACATAACGTAATTATATAGCAAAAAAAGCGTTTACTCTCACTATAACTAGATGGCGCTACTAATTCTTTCACAACTCGGAATGAAGGTTAGGACACAAACCACTCTCTTATTCCATCAGTTTTCCATCTGTTTTTTCAAGAAATTCTGGCTTATATCGGGCACGTCCTGAGGCAGGAGGACTGCAGTTTGGAAAAGCTGACAATACGGACGCAAAAAGATCATGGGCTGACCAGCTGAGCGTGTCTAAGCATATCACGTTCTATACGCTAGTGAAAATGGCCACCAACAAAAGCAGGTGGAAAGCATGGACCCGTTCGAGATTTGGATCCTACCAAGACCACGACCTTCAGACACGAAGCTATTGAGAGACAGAATAAGACTACTGGTCAACGAATCCTTCTCCATGTCCATGACCTTCTGCGTTGTCGATGACGTCCAACTATAACTAATCCATAAACAAAAATAACATTAAATCCACAGGATGATCTTCACCGCAAGGGCACTGCAGACAATTGTGAATTGGCATCTTCCTGTCACTACCCCAACTTCCTGCGTCACCTAACAAACCAAACGCAACCCTATTTATATACACATAAAGTCCAATTTATATAAAAAATAAACCTTTCATACGCTTTAACATAAAGGACTTTATGTTGTGAGTGTCAAGGTTTATTTTTGATTGACTTAGAACGAATCAATCTGGGTGCGGATGCAGCGTAACCGCATCGATTTGACAGTGGTTTAAAATAACTTTGTTTCGGCGGCTTTTTCTCTTTGTGAAAGAATTTCTTTCCTAACTTGAAATAACTTTTGACCCAGGCTGCCAGGATTTTCGGTTCTGTTTTAGTAATAGTTGAAGTGTTTCATAAACTATTACGAAAAACCATTGACATATTAATAGTTAGTACTAAATATGTCAATGCGAAAAACAGATCCATGCATGCATGGCACACCTGTTAAGTAGAGAACCGTTGTCTACATGTCGTATGCGGCAAAGGTTTAGCATAGCACGGCACAGCAATGGCCGAAATAAGAAATGGGATAATACTTCCCCAGACAGACTCTATCAAATCAGCTCTACTCCTAGCTATCTCAATAACTACAAACTAAACTAAACTAAGAAACCTATCGCTATGATTGTCATGAGAGTGTTAAAAGAATCGCCATAATGGTTTTTAAATTATGTCACTTACACCCAAATACTCAAACCCATTTCAAATTTGAGTAAGTCGAGAAACCCATATCAAATTTAAGTAAGGTTTCGAGTTGACTTACTTTGGCAGTTTGCAATACTTAAATTTGATTTGCGTCTTCGTACCGCCAAGCGATTTAGCGTTCCGTTCCGGCACGATGTCGTGTAGAAACCGAATCATCCTACTCCTAACAAGTTAGCCTGCTTTTATCTCAGATAGTATCATCACCTACCATCAGGTGTGATTGCACTCAAGGGCTAACTCGTCATAAATAAAAAATTGGTTGTGTGTAAAGTCAGCTTATTTTTACTGGTCCCTATTCTGTTGACAACGTCTTAAGAAAATACTGATGGTAGCATTTAATTGGTTATTAAAATTTTTAATTTAAGTATATTTTTATAAATATTAATTTAAATTAATAACATAATTGATTTTGATTTTATAAATTTATATTTTAAATTTATAATAAATATATTAATTTTAAATTTAAAATAATATATTTAATAATTATATTTAATAGACGATCGGTGCCAACCAATAAGGCCATTTCTTCTTTGTCGCTCGTTCCGCGCTCTCGCTTGTACTTCAAGCCTTACATGGAACGCCTCAAAGCGAGGTAACGCCGCATGAGTCATGTTTTTTGTGCGTGCAGCCGGCTCTATCGAATTATAAGACGTAGTCACGTCAAAAAAATCATCATCATCATCAGCTTATTTTTAATGATTTGAGTCGGTTCTATTTTTTGTTAAAAATTTTTATGATTCTTACTTTTTAGTGATTTATCGCCACGTAACGTACTTGTACTATACTGTCATAGTATATTATATCGCTAGTAGCAAAAAGCTAGATACCGAACAAAAACCGGGAAATCGCTGTAAGCGTGCCTCCAAAATTCGAAGAAAGTTCCTTTAATTTCCCCACGATATCATCATCAGACCCTAACATGATGACAATGGGATCACCTTGGAAGTATGCCCTTTGTAATAAAAAAAGAATTATCAAAATCGGACAACTTTTAAAAAGTATGCTGATGATACAAAAAAAAATTACAACATGTCGCTAATTATCTCCTCTTAAGCTTTTTCGGAAAATTAAATAAAATCGCTTCAACATTGCTTTCATCTGTAACCTTGAACGGGATACGGACTGCCAAGTTTATTGTGCCGGCGTAATTTGGGCGGTGAAAACAGCTCCATTTCGACGACGAGTTCGGTATTTTCAGCGAAGGCAGACTCGGAGAATTACCAAATGTGCCAACCTAAGCATTGTGGCGTAACTGCCTCGTTGGGTGAAAGTTGGAGTGTATTCACACTAGCGTCCTGAGAATTTTTATTCAAAAATTAAGGGGTAACTACGTTATTTTAAAAAGCCTGTGTTGCTAATTATCTTCGCTAATATCTCGCTCTTAAGACATTTTCCAAAAAATTAAACCGATACATTCATCACAATGAACACCTTTTAGATTTTTTGAGTATTAAAAGTTAGCCCTTGTCTGCAATCGCACCTGATGCTAAGTGATGATGCAATCTAAGATAGAAACGCTAACTTGTGAGGAGTTAAATAAATTCCACACTCCTACAGTTTCTACACATCGTACCGGAACGCTTAATCACTTGGCGGTACGTCTTTTGCGGTAGTGGTAACTACATACTTGGACCAATTTAGAAAACCTTAATCACCCCAGCCGCTATTCCAACCCAGGATCTCCGTCTTATAAATTCACTGCGCATACCACTGCGCACGGAGACCAACCTCAATCGACTTAGTTAAACTTAAATATTATTAATTTACAGTAATTCTATTTTCCCCGCATGCCTAATTTTGTTTAAGCACAGCCCACGCACCAGCAAAGTTACTAAAATACGTGAAATACGTATGTAATCAAAATAAAACACCCAATTGTAATTTCGCAATCGGCATCGCCCGCAACCTTGACTTACACGAGTAACTCAAGTTGCTCGCATAATTCCACAAATTGCACGAGGGTGGCCAAATGTTGATGTTATTAGTTTATTGTTCCGTTCGCATTGTAGGTACACGTATTGTTGTTTGTTACAGTATTGATAATGAGCCAGGTGGACTACATATTAACTACAATATATAGGACCACCTTTGTGTGTATATATAATTATCATCTTTATCGGCCTATTAACGGTCCACTACAGGTCCAGGCCTCCCTCCTTACAGGAGAGGGAATACGGAGCGTACACCCACCACGCTGCTCCAATGCGGGTTGGCGGGCTTAGAGTGATAATGTTTCATTTATTAACGATCACTATCAGATGTTGATGATAGTGACTGGAATCGACGACTTAACGCGCTCTCCGAGGCACGGGGTGTAACACCGCCAACTTCCAGACTCCGGGCTTGAAATGTACTGAAAATTTCATAGACGAATGAAAAAGCTCAGAATTATTCCATGACCCGACCCAGGGATCGAACCCAGGACCTCGTGATCGAAGCCACATAGACCAACGAGGCAGTCATCTAATATTAACTCTGATTAAACTTAAAAAAACGTACATAGTAAGAAAAGGACAAGACTAAAATAGAGATGGCTGGAGTGTGTGAAGGAAGTAAGTATGTGAAGCTTAACTTGGCTGAGTTTGTCGTGGGCTCTTCCCGGACCAGGGCGCGTTTGAACCCTCGTAGCTTTAATTTTAAGTTCCCGACCTTAATTGTCACCATTACTTTTCATAATCTAAAAATTGACGATTTAAAATAATCATAAATTTCATTGAATAAAGATATTTTGAGTTTGATTTTGAAGGGAGTATGTGATGATTTGACGCATGACAGAAGTGAATGGAAGAGAATAACATGTTGTGCCGACACCACTTGAGTGGGGAAAGGGCAAGATCATGATGAGAAATCGCTATCTAGGCTCTATAACGATACAGCAGCGGTGTTACTGAGAAGTTTAAGCGAGCGTAGAAATCCAGATGAGGCTTAATGGCTTGACAAAAAGAGAGGAAGAAAAAGCCTGTATAAGTGTATCTTGTACGATTGGAAGAAGATTTTAAGGGCCGTTCGGAAGGGTTTAATTTCATGCAGTATACTTTATCTTATCTGGTGCATTAAAAATTAAAAAAAAAACATAAATACTTAATAAAGACATTAACATAAACTATATCTAATGGCGCCTGAAATTTAAAATTTAAAATTTTAGGCCTATTGAAGCTACTACTTTTTGTATACTTTCAAAATTTTACGCAAACATACTGAAAAGAATACTTTGCTATGTGCGTATAATAAAAATATAGGGAAAGTTACTAGTAAAGAAAGTAATCACAAATCACATACCAGGTATCAATTTAATGAATGACAGTAACAATTTACGGGCATGTAGTAAAAATTGATAGTCAAGAAAATTAACAAGCAGCTGTACAAGATGTCGGCAATAAGAATGATAATGATTCCACCATGTTTTAAACAACAATAAATATGATCTTTCATCTATTCGACGTAACGACGCCAACTTTCAAACATAAACCGCGCAAAAAACAGTCAGAAAGGCTAACAACTTTCAGTGTAGAACATAATGGTTACATTTTTACCGATCATTGTTACGTGCGCGCGCGCAGACAATAACTATTGGAGGAAAAACTACTGTTGCTGCTCGGATTATCACTTTTGTTATCTTTCTATGTTAATCGACTTCGTACAAGTAGACTGTCTTGTTGGTTCAGTGGTTAGCCCGTGTGACTTCGGACGAGGTTCTGGGTTCAAGTCTTCGGTCAGTGAAATAATCCGAATTTATTTTTCTTCTAAATCTTTGTAAAAATTTAAGCCCGAAGTTGGGATGTTTATTGTGTTACATCCCAATCCATGGCCCCGCCGGGAATCGAACCCAGGACCTCCGTCTTATAAATCCACCGCGCATACCATTGCGCCACGGAACATCTTGAGCCGTCGTCTATCATCAGCATCTAATTATTGAATCTAACGTTATTACCTGAAGTCCGCCAATCCTTCTATATTTATTTGACGGCACCCGTGGCGCAGCGAAAAATTTACAACACGGAAGTCCTGGGTTCAATTCCCGGGTGGGCCGATTAAGATTTTCTAAGAATTGGTCTAATTAGAGCTGGTGGGAGGCTTCGGCCGTGACATACTACAATCATAGTTTTGCATTCCGGCAGCATATCGTGTAGAAACTGAAAGGGGTTTGGATTTCATCCTACACCCAAGATGGCGCGCTTCCATCTTAGATCATTACTTATGTGGCAAGGCTCAAGGATTGAACCGGTAGCCTGATGACGCTTTCGTGTACATTTCGGTCACACCTTTTTTTTCTGCGTGACATTTCATCGTGCTGGCTGCCTTTAAGTTATTTTATTTTTCTCTTTATTTTCCCTCTCCTCTTTCCTCATCATTATTTTCCGGAGCATCTTGCCGTATGTGTTCTACCGACAAAGACGTATCGCATTTACCGTTCCGGTAGAAACCGAAAGGGGTGTGGATTTTCGTCCCACTTCTAACAAGTTAGCCTGCTTCCATCTTTGACTGCATCATCACTTAACATCAGGTGTGATAGCAGTCAAGGGCCAACTTGGAGTCGATAAAAAAAAAATGGGTTCCATTCGACTTCCCCGGAGAACATACACTCAATTAGGTTGTCAGGGTCCAAATGTTTAGATACAATTGACATATTTCAGTCACACCTGATCCTTCTTGGATAGACTGATAGTGATAATGACAATGATGATGACAAAATTTTTAAAGAATGAATTGATACACAGAATATACGAACATCCTAATGAAACCTCACATTTGTATACGATTTAAGGAGAAATAGTAACTAACCGGTAGGTAATGTAAATCACACAATGGCTGGAGCGCAGCCGCTGGACCGTGCTGTTCCGGTTCACCTCCGTCTCCTATTATATATGTGCATATATATACGTTCTGCTAGCATCTATATGTTTTACATTCATTGAAACTGTTCTTTCTTTTTTGTATGTTGTACAATTTATTTAAAGAACAGTAGGCTGCATTCAAGCCTGATGGCATGTAAAGATGTTAACGGTGGTATTGTACATAAATTATTAATTAAACATACGCTGTTTTTTCTCTTCTTGAATAATTATTTTTGTCATAAACTGACAAAGTCGGGAGCGATGGAAACATGAGTTATGTTTGTCTTAATACCACTGATCGAGTGTGTTGCAGACCCTGTAACGTTTTTGGAAATAAAATAATAATATGTAGATACAAAAACTTCAGTTTAAAAAATAAAATTTAAAAAACTATAAACAGACTTAAAGAAGGGATTTAAAAGGACGAAGCAAGAAAATAGTTCGGATAGAAATCCCGAAATGCATAGGTACAAAAATCGTTAAGGTAGAGTCGTGGTCGCACTTACTGTATCCTACTGGGTATGATTATGTTAGTGCCAGGAACATCTCCATTCCACAGACAAAAAGTAGGTATACGGTACAACCATGAATCGCACGTTGGCTGCGACGAGTTAAGTAAATAATAAATATTGTCCAACATTTTAAAAAAATCGTACTATTCTATTGCTTGTGGTCTTACGTCTTTACATGGTCTTAACATCTCAAATCGGGTTTTATATTTCAAATCAATTAGTACAACCTATTAATTGTATCCACAATACTAATTGGTAGCGTACCATAGAGAGATAAAACCGGTCAAAAAGACTTGCATCCATACATTTTTTCCCACAACTCTAACGACTATTTCTTGAATATGGTGACGAAAAGTGTTTGTTTACTTTTCATTGCGTAATTAATACGTAAAAGTTATTGCTTTTAGATTATAACTAAGCATTGTATGACTTACTAACCGCAATCATCATAATCATAATGGAACTCGCACTTTTATACACCATCTTTCTAAGCATACCGTGTAGGTTATAGGCCTAACCCTCGTTCGACCAAAAAGCGTGTGAAAGTATTGCCTGAAGTTTTGTAAAGTATGTATATAATTTTTTTAATGGTTAAATCTATCCAAAAATGTAGAGTCAAACCATATGTCTAGGTACTTACTGGTTTTGTTCTAATCAGTCAACATTTTATGATTCTCATAGCCTGCCAGCCATGTGAACCGTTCATTTCATTGTTTACGAATTGTTTACCTTTAACCAAAGAGGATACAAACAAACGATACAGACTACAAACACGAAACCTTAGCCGACAAACTGTAAAAGTAAAAACAGCAATTCCTCTATAAACAATCTGACGTTGCATCGACAACAAAACACTTTCATTCCGCGCCTGTCAAAATTAGAAACACATTTTACACGTAAACGTTTTTATCAGAGGTCGTAAAATTATCAATGATTTAGGCTAATTGCAATTTCGGCTTAAAATTATGTATTTCACTCGGCTTTTAATGGATACAATGTCGTTTTGTTTACATTAGTGTTTGGTACATACCGGAGCAAATCTCTCTTCCTCAGCATTCAAAAGATCCCCAACTGAAGATGCCTTCGCCTGGCTCGCCAAATGCCTCCTATTCAACACATAGGAAAGCTCATCCAGGTATCTCAACGTTAAATTCGCCATTTTGCACAATCACTGTTATATTACAAAAGCATTTATTGTCGCACGATTGTTACAAAGGGAACGGTTTCACGGATTCACGTAAACAATTTCACTGCACAAATAAACACGTCCTTTCATTTCCATCGCTGGCGCGCAACTGGCGACTAGACATGGCTCGCGAACGCGGCTTGGTTTCCGAGGTCAAAGATTATTAAATAGATAGGTTAAAAGTTATTTATATCCGAAAATACGCAAGACAGATTGGGTTACTCAGCTATAAGTTCAGATACCTTACTTTACTGTTGAGTAAAACAGGCTAGAGAACTATGAAGGTCACTGTAACTATCTATGAACCTAATCTCCTTAATATTTATTTTTTAACTTTGAGTTTGAATAACAAATGTTCGTTCTTACACCTAAAAACTGAACTCCACCTCTTTCCACTGCAATGAAGCGTACAATACTGCTAATTTTTAGATGGACTCTTATTTCTACTTTCGACAGTTCGACAATTTCAGAGCCTGTTATTGAGCTATTAATTCTATTCTTATTATATTAAACCGTTTATTTTTATTTAGGTTAACATAGCTGGTTTTGCCTGTACTTAATCTACCAACGGTCGTGTGTCATTGACATGAAAGTAACGGACTGATAAAGAGAACGATGTGGTTTAAAAGAAGATATAGAGACTAAAATTGAGAAAGGGATGAATAAAATAGTTTGGGCATGTAGAGAGAGTGGATTAAAGAAGATTATCAAAAGAGTTTTAGAGGCTATGGTGAATGGAAATGTGGGAATGGGAATCCCAATGCGAATGTTACTGTACCAAGTTCAGGACATTTTAAACTATATCCAGGTCAAGAGTACCCTAAACTGACAAACTTGTATGAAAGGATTAATGAGAGTGGAAGAGGCTAAGGAAGTATCTAAGGACCGTGGCAAATGGAACGATGTAGTCTCTGCCTACGCTAATGTGAATGAAGTGTGATGTTATGTGTTATATGCATGTATGTGTTTGAGCAAACACTTACACTATAGTATATATATTCCTGCTTAATTCAACCTAGAGGACATTATTATTTGAACCAAAAGTTTAATTTTGCATATCCTTAGAAATATAATAATATCGGTTCGTGAATAAAAGTTATATTTGTTTAGGTTAGGTTTAATTTTGATTGTCACATCTACGCAATGAAGGCATACATTCTTTGCTCGTTACATCTGTACCTAACTACTTGGTACCTATTCCGTAGTGAACCATTTCTTGCGTCCCATTCCACGTAGACCGTACTACACGCATACCTAGCTAATCAAATACGATATTAGAGCTAATAAGTGTCAAACGATTGAAATACAATTTAAAAGTATCGTTTACCTGACTTAAGTGACTTGCTGGTCTAGATTTAGCATAAGCGGCTTCGAATCATGAGTCATGATTAGAGGTAGAAGCTAGATTAAGTTAGCCCTTGACTGCAATTACACTTGATGTGAGTAGGATGAAATCCAAACCTCTTCGGTTTCTACACGACATCGTACCAGAACGCTAAATTGTTTGACGGTACATATTTGTCGGTAAGGTGCTAACTAACCCCCAAAGCTAGGCCCGGACCAATTTAGAAAATATTAATCAGCCAAGCAGGGAATTGAGCTCATGACGTCCGTTTTATACAAATACACCCACTGCACCTCGGAGGCTGTCAAATCATTATTTTTAACCGACGAAAAAAACGGAGGAGGTTCTCAATTCGACACGTATATTATTTTTTTTATGTTTGATCACGCATAACTTTTTACAGAGTTGTCCGATTTTGATAATTCTTTTTTTATTAGAAAGGGCACACTTTCAAGATGGTCCTATAGTCATCATGTTAGGATCTGATGATGATATCCTGAAAAAATTGAAGGAACTCTTCAAATTTTATAGGCACACCTGCAGCGATTTCGGTTTTTGTGTAAGTATCGGTAGCTTTTTGGCTACAAGTGCCGTATAATATACTATGACAGTATAGTACGAGTACGTTACGTGGCGATAAATCACTAAAAAACAAAAAATAAATTTTTTAACAAAAAATAAAACCGATCCAAAACACACTAAAAAGGTAAAAAATCACTGTGTCATTTAGTTGCTTTAATTTGCCAACAGCCAAGGTTTCTACTTTAAAGACGTTACCTAGAACCCACAAACTGCTTTACTACGTTAAAAAATGTTTCTTAAACTTGGCTGGCACCGACTTCACAGTTATTTTTTACTTTTTAGTGCGTATTGAGTCGTATTCGTTAAAATATTTTTCTAAAAGAACTCAAGAATAGGTATATATAAGCCATAAAGAATAGCCACTGGACCTGAGACTGAGTTTCTTGCTGACTTTTCTCAGCAGAATCTGTTTTCCGAGTGGATGGTAGAGTCGCTACCAATAGTAACATATTTCAAAAGTGCTTCTAAACTAAAGCCTATTTGAAATAAACAAATTTCAATTTGCTTTAATTTAGGCCACCGAGACAGTTACATTAAAAGGCTACCTATAATAATACTCCAGCATAAGGTTTAATAAAATTACAAAATTATTATTGTAAAAACAAAAAACCCGACTGCTTAAAATTAATGAACTGAATGAGAGAAACACAAGGATCACTATATCTTTATTAAATTCTAAATACTTTATTGTGCTGCAAGCAGAGAACAAAAGTAGTTTTGGTGGATCTAACTTTGCTCGCAGAAGATGCTGAGCAGGTTGTTCAACTTTTGTTTAAAGTTCACTTTGCAACTGAAATGTGACATTTTCTCCAGCGTCCGTAGTCTGTTGTCAGGTCAAAACGCTCTCAGCGTTTGCTGACACTTGCTGTTATGCAAACATTAAAATGAGTTCAACTGATATAATAATTCTTACACATCTGAAGATCATATTATTTTTTATTGAAGTGTTACCCACACTTTGGGGTGATGACGGGATCCCGTCCGTTCCGCAATTTTTAATATTATGTTTATTTTCAAATAGAAATCTGAAGATCGTTTAAAATGAGTGCATTCCTTCAGTGGGTTGCTCAACTGTTGTCAGCTGTCCAGTTTTGTGGACTGTTCTCCAGCATTCGTAGCGCACAGTCTATCGTCACATTAGACGCTCTCGGCGCTTGCTAACATTTGCGGTTATGCAAACGTTGGAATGAGTTCAACTGTGCAGCGTCTTTCATATCCATACCTACATTTTTAACCGCGACTTACAAATCTATTTTAACCACCGACTTAAAATGAGTATCCTTGCTTCGAAAACGAAACTACTCGACCGATGCCGCACTTTATTTTAAAAATAATGTGACCTAAATATAGGTTTTCCGTAAGGGAATTCGTTAAAATCCTTCCATAGTCTATTTAACTTAAATTCGAATTGAAACCTTTTTTTAATCGATTAAAAGGTTCAACGCCTAGTTCCATGTGTTGCCTTTTATAATGCACTCGTATCTCCCCTAGTCTACCTTCTTTTGAGCTAAAAAAACCAACGTTAGCGTTGCGTCGCTCAAACGCCACTCATCTGGTTATTGATCCCCTATTACAGTCGGATGAGGGGTACATTGTGATAATGGCTCTCGTAGACTGAACTTTTCAAAGCATAGACAACAATATATCATAAAGAAATGTTTTTTTTATTAGTATCAAAATGGAAGGACTTTTTTATATTTATAAGTTAGCCCTTAAATGCAATCATACCTGGTGATGATGCTGTCTAAGATGGAAGCGGGCTAACTTGTTAGGTGTAGCAGATTTAGTGTGAGACACCCCTTTTCCGTTTCTACACGACATCGTACCGGAAAGCTAAAACGCTTGATGGTACGTCTTTATGAGTAAGGCTAAGGTGGTAAAGGTCGATGACCATGATTAACCTTCTAAGATAAAGAAGGTCATTAGGGATACTTTCCTTATGGGAGATAGACTAACAATCACGCTGATAGACAGCAGACGCTGCATTCTTATAAATTCGTTTTTGTGTTCAATACCTATTAGATCTGCAAATTTTATTGCTTTGTCTCAACTTCTGGAAATTACAATAAATTGAACATACACTCAGTATCTTCTGTTATAATATATGTGTGGATAATAGCTAGATTATTATACAAGGATGCCGAAAAACTAACAAGGAATTATGAGCCGTCCGTTGTTTCCCAACGCTTCCCTCGACGGCGCTGACAGCTCGAGGAAGTACTCGTAACGTAACGCCGAATATTACAATAGGGCGTGTATCTAACGTACCACGGTATCCTCATACCAATAAAAGATACAAATACAGTATTTATTTAATTTAAACGATAGTTCACATTAGATAATTAAGAAAAGAATAATAAATTGGACCTGATTTAAAGCTGGGAGTTTCTGGATTCGGACTTCGTTGGCTGGGCTTTCTAATTTGGATATCCTCGACTGTGTGAGTGACAAATTCGTCTCTATCTCTCTCCGTCTGACGCGATACTGTCGCTAAAGAGAGATAAATACAAATCCGATACTCACAATAAATAAATAAATAAATTGTTCGTTGTCCAAAAACATACGTACAAATAATATTACTGCTTCTTAAGAATTACTTAATTTAAGTTATTTGAAATATATGAGTATGTATACAGAAGTCAACTGTCCCTATGTTAGGTACAAACCTGTGTTTTAGGCGACAGTGCTTTCCTTATATATATGGATCGTTTAAGCAAAACAAAGATGCAATGAAGAATTAAGAAATAAAAGCATAGTTACAGATTTGAGCTACTATCGATACATAAGATTTTTTTTGTAACTGTTTATATTACAACAATTTAATAAAAAATGGTTAAAAATCTGCTAGGCGGTGAACACATTTGCTTTAAGTCTAAACAATATTTTTTACGATATATATTTTCAAATCACGGTTTTGTGGTGTGACCAAAACGGAAGTAGATTAAGCGTGATTGGCATTAAATGTTATAAATTATTGTGCAATAAATAGGTTTTAGGTACGTACTCGTTGATAAAAATAAACAATAAAAAATATAGAGCTACTTTATTAAGGAAGACGATTTTAAATGTTTAAGAATTGGTTTGTTGTAGGTTTTTATTTTCGGTTTTTAAATGAGAATTTTTTCTATGTAGTCATCATCATCAGCCTATTGCGGGCTCTTCGCAAGAGGGCCCTCCTTCCCTCCTCATACGAGAGGGGATATGGAGTGTACACCCACCATGCTGTTCCAATGCGGGTTGGCGGGCTTAGGGTGATAATGCTTCATTTATTAACGATCACATTCAGATGTTGATGATAGTGACCGGGACCGATGACTTAAAGTTCTTTCCAAGGCACGGGGATGTGACACCACCAACTTCCCGCCTCCGGGCAACATAATTATCTATATACTATCAGGCGAACACATATTTTCAGGCAACTTTTACTATTAAAATATGCGCACGAAGCGAGAATACACTCTAAATCTATTTTACAATTACAAAGCTATTTCATCAAGAGAGATGATCAATTGCACATAATCGATCTAGACTACAAGTCTTACGCAATCAAGTGTTACCACAGCATAGAAATAGTGCTTAACAGTTACCTCAGAGAATCTTTCACCAATCCAGGTACCATTACTGGCACAAGAAACGCAAGTATAAGAAATACCTACTGTTTCTTTCGCAAATAGTTTAACAGATGCGCAAGCGCAAGTAGGTTAAGTTTTGTGTGGAAATCGACGTTTCTTTAATTTTATTGATTTCTACATGAGTGACGGTTTGGTAATGACAAAAAAAATTTAACAAAACAGGAAAAAGTAGAGTAGGTAAAATAATCCACAAACATCGAATTTAATGCGGGTGAAGTGGCAGTGTACGTAGTAGATAAAAAATATATACTAGATGTAGTTAAAGCCCACAGTTTCTTGACTCTACCGTTACTTTACGTTGTTTGGCTTCTATTTTAAAATCATGCGGTGCAGTGTGAAATTCCTCCTATTAGCTACACAATATTTTATACCTAGGTATAAACTAAATTATGTATGAGGACGTATATAGGTATTTTGTCATCATAACTAGGTAAATAGTAACGAATAATTTAAATGACGATTTTTGTGTAAGAATATTTTTTCATAATACTGAAGAAACGCTGATATTTACGTAGTGGGTAATGACTTTTCCGATTTTTATCGTAGGTATCAGCGACAAAATTTTGAAAGTTCGTCATTTAAATGTTCAAAACAAACGTTTGACGCTTGTTATGTCTGACACGGCACTAGCAAGATGGCACAAAAGAACTTATAGAGATAGATCGATGGCTCACACAGGCATTTTGTTGTATGTTCAATAATTACCTGTTCGCAATTGGCCTACAAACACTGAATAGGACACTCCGCTAGTTTAGATTGTCCTGTCTGCAACGACCTGAGATCGGCGACAATCAGGCCGATATCAGGTCGTACGTAAGGCAAATGCTCAGGATAATTCTTATCAGAAGAGATGAAAAAGAAAAAGAAGAAGAAAAGAAAAGATAATATACCTAAAGGTAGTCAGCACGATTAAATGCTGGACGGTACCGTGCTGACTCAGTCACAAGAGGAGGGTTTTGAACTCCTAAAAAAAGTCTGACACGGGAATTAGAACACTGTAATGGCCTTCTTTGTCCAGTGGTAAGCAAGGTGGATTAATAAAACAGAGGTCCTGGGTTCGATTTCCGGCAAGGCCGATTGAGATTTTCTGAATTGCTCCGGATCTGGCTGGTGGAAAGCGTCGGCCGTGGCTAGTTACCATCCTACCGGCAAATACGTACCGCCAAGCGATTTAGCGTTCCGGTACGATGTTGTCTAGAAACCGAAGGGGTGTGGACGTGTGGATGTTATTCTACTCCTAATAAGGTAGTCCGCTTCCATCTTAGATTGCATCATCACTTACGACCAGGTGTGATTGCTTCTTCATGTCGGGGTGAAAAGAAGACACCACTGAGTGTGGAAGCGTTAGGCCGCCCAGATATTACGATTTAATACCAAGAACATGCCGAAGATATCTAGATAGATAAGTTTTACCATACAATGTGTTCCGGGCGCCATCTTTGTTTCCGTTCGCTTTCTCTGCAATTAAAAGTGGTACGTTTTTTTTGCTGACTGGTTTTGCCCGCGGCTTTGCTTGTAGTACTGTCTTTATAGGTTTATATCCTTTTAAGTGCTACAGTGTTGTTAAAGTTATGTGTCGGCTTAAGATCGTTATCTTAACTGTGAGACCAATTAATATTGAAACCTGATTACAACGAAGCTATACGAAGATGACTGTTTTTAGCAATCTATGTAAGTTTGGATTATAGTATGTTTGAATATAGCATGATTTTCTTTTAGTATGGTCCGGGTTATATAGGCTGCATACATACAAGCACACTCTAGGTTTTAGGTCTCCAATAAAAAGAAGTTTGTTGCCAGTGATGACCTATAGATCTGAGACTTGCAGGCCTCATAAGAAGGCTCAAAGTCACTTAGCGGGCGTTGGAAAGAGCAATGGTCGGAGTATTTCTGCGTGCGTGAAGACCCAATGTGACCAACATGGCTGAACGAGTCGCAGAGCTGAAGTGTGTGTGTGTATGTGTTAATGATGATAATGATGAACTCTGTGTCTGTTGTTACGTCCAAAATAATAATAGAGAAAATTCTAAATGAAGAAAAACGATTTAAAAATACCTAATAATAAATATTTAAAACCAAGCGAGATGCCGGCACAATGCTTAAAGAAATACTCACGACATTCGAAATAACTTAAGCATCACGCAGTCAATCTTTGTTAACTTGTCAACAAAAAACAGTAATACAGACAGAATGTCTGATTGCACGTGTATAATAGTGATGTTACGTCACCGCGCGTGCGATTCGGATCGCAATGCAGCGAGATGAGATTTTATTGTTATTATATCTAACGTAATAACACAGTTACGATGAACTGTACCTACTTCATTTGTTCGTGGCAGGTTATATGCAGTAGAAGCGAGTGCGAGAGGTATACCAGCAAAATCTCTCTACAACCTACTCAAAGACCTACTGACAGAATCGCAATCAGCTCAGTTCTAGAGCGAGTGTCCAAAGCTGCTCTAGAAGGATTCTACCAAATTTGATTGAGTAGGGAGAACAATTCGAGCAAAGAAGGCAAGTGTTGACCAGTGACAAAGAGAACTCTAAAGTCTGCAAATTTCGGACTAAATATTCGTCTCACTTTTCTCATAGCAGTAGATGACGGTATAAGTAGATGACCCGTCAGATTTGAAGTTAAAAGTACATTGGTACCTACCTCATACATGCAGGCAATAGAAACGTCGTAATTGACTTTATGACGTTACCATACCGATAAGAGTGAAACTTAGCAATGTTGCTCAAGAGAAATAACTGCAACGGTAGTACCTCTCATTTTGAGACTCCCAGTCATGTCTATGAACAAGATGTTTTGTACTATATCATATTTTTTTATTTTATTTTATTTTATTTTTATTTTTTATTTTATTGTAATCAACAGCGTACAGTTAGAAATACCGTTGGTCGCGGTATCAAGTAACTATCGTGAATAAAATTGAATTAAAAAAACAAAATCTAATCAGAAATACACAACTGAAATACTTTTGTGCGAGTGTGTGTGTATGTATGTGGGTAATTATGTGTATATATGTGTGTGTGTGTGTGTGTGAGTCTGTGTGTGTGTGTGTGAGTCTGTGTGTGTGTGTGCATGTGTGCTTAGTGCCTGCTTCTGTTTGTAGGTTTCCAAAATAAAGGCGAAAGTTTGTTTGTTTATATATTTGTTACTTCTTCAAGACTAAATGGCTTAAGCGACTTTAATAAAATTCATTGCAAAGTGTTCACAGGCTTTCGTAGTTAATAAATTGCTAAAGTCCTTAAATGAATGAGTAATGTAATATGGAGACCATACATTACTTGCATATTCTAGAATACTTCTAACATAGGTAAAATACAGAGTTTTAATGCATTCAATGTCGTTAAAACCACGTGTTACGCGCTTAATAAATCCCAATTGCTTAAGAGCTTTATCCGCTACCTTGTCGATATGATTATTCATTGATAGTTTGGTGTCAATTGCTATTTCTAAATCTTTTACTTCGTAGGCTTCAGATATAGAAGTACCATTAATCGTATAATTAAAATTGATTTTATTTTTCTTACGAGTTAAAGTTATATAATGGCACTTTTTGGTGTTGACAATTATCCTGTTCTTAGCATAATACTCTGTTAAAGCATTTAAGTCGTCTTGCAGTTTATGAAAATCGTCAATTGAACGTATTACCATTATGAAGGCGAATGTTTGTTTGTTTCTGTATTTGTTACTTCTTCAAGACTAAACGGCTGATGTGATTTTAATAAAATTTATTGCGAAGTTGCTGACACACTGAATTAACACATAGGCTACATTTTATCCCAAAACTCCAACGGGAACGAGAACTGCGCGGGTAAAACCGCGGGCGCTCTCTAATATGTACCTAAATAATTTCATATGTTAAAGAACGTATAGGAAAAACAGTGTTTCTACTAGGTAACGTGATGCCCTGGGATTATCGGCTGGTGTGTTCGCACCGGCCGGACCCGGGTAACGTGACACTGCGTCACCAGCGGACTGTGAAACCACACCTTTGCCGCCAGACATACACTACTAAATACCTTTAGTAACTGACGTCCCCTTAAAAATTCTCAGTCGATATTAAAGAAACCGGTCACGGGCAAGTCGGGTGCAAATTCATATCAAAAAGTAGGCCAAGGGTGAGTCGGACGCAGATGCAAAAGTTCCGTACTTTCAAGATTATTATTAGGTACACAAGTATTAAATTGAATGTTGATGTAACAAATCGGATTGAGAGTTAAGTTTGTTTTGCACGATTTCAGACTTTTTCAAAGCTCCAAAGGGATTGCAGACGTATAAGTATCGTACAAGTTCCGTAGAAACCAATCTAGACAGGCAGATGAACTACAGAAGGGATATATAAAACTCAAAAGCTACATCGGTAAAGAACCGCACTCAAAACGTCATGGAATCATTAAATCCATTATCCCTAACAATAGGATGGAAATTGAATGGAATTTAGCCAATTTTCCAAAATACCGGAAAAAGTCTGGTTTTGATTTGACCTTTGCATCTGGTTTTGTTTTTAGGGAGGCAAGGGAGCGGCCTTGCCTCCCTAAACACATCTAAAATATCGATATAACCATACTACTATTATGAAGTCGAAAGTTTGTGAGTGTGTTTGTCACTTCTTCACGACTACACAGCTGGAGCGATTTGATGAAACTTCACAATAATATAGCTTACATATCGGAATAACTCTTAGGCTACATTTTATCCCCAAATTCTCACCGAACTATACGGGTGAAACCGCGGTCTTCTTCAAGTAATAAAAATTTTTAACAAAAAATAGAACCGACTCAAAACGCACTAAAAAGTAAAAAATAACTGTGTCATTTAGTTGCTTTAATTTACTTAAGCATATCTATGAAGTCGGTGCCAGCCAAGTTTAAGGAACATTATTTTACATAGTAAAGCAGTTTGTGGGTTCTAGGTAACATCCTTGAAAGTAGAAACCTTGGCTGGCACCGACTCCTAGATATGCTTAAGTAAATTAAAGCAACTAAATGACACAGTTATTTTTTACTTTTTAGTGCGTTTTGAGTCGGTTCTATTTTTTGTTAAAAATTTTTATTTCTTACTTTTTAATGATTTAACGCAACGAAGCGTACTCGTACTATACTGTCATAGTATATTATACGGCACTAGTAGCCAAAAAGCTACCGATACCGAGACAAAAACCGAAATCGCTGTAAGCGTGCCTCCAAAATTTGAAGAGTTCCTTCAATTTCCCCAAGATATCATCATCAGATCCTAACATGAGGACAATGGGACCACCTTGGATGTATGCCCTTTCTAATAAAAAAAGAATTATCAAAATCGGACAACAGTGTAAAAAGTTATGCGTGGTCATACATAAAAAAAAAAAAAACAAATATACGTGTCGAATTGAGAACCTCCTCCGTTTTTTTTCGTCGGTTAAAAACTAAAATAAGATGCAAATCTGAATAAAAAGAGTGCTGCATGCAGTATCTAAAGATAGATCTGAGGTTAGCATACACCTACCGAACAACGAAAGTAAACCTGTTATGTTTGTGTCTTTAATACGTCAATTAAACACAGTTAGAGAACCGTTACTCCAACATGCCAAAATGATTATTTATGGCATGAACTCAATCTGTCCCTATCGGTAATGTATCTAACGCCTTTTCGGTTTCTAATATGGTAACGTGTGATATATTTTAAGTCATCGATTAGGTATCTATATGCGGTGAAACCAATGTGGGTATGTAGGTCACGTTAGACCGAAAATATAGGTAGAAGAGTTGTCAAAAGTGCCTCAAGTAAATAAAAAAACCGCGTGTTTTATTACTTACGTTACGATTAATATTGGGGATTGCAGGGATCAACCGAACGATGATCTGCTTGGACTCTGAAATTATTTTGTATGCAGAACGAAGAAAATATAGGAACATTTTACAGAGCTCACAGTGAGTCGTCGAACAGACAGGACGGCCAGTATTTAGGATTTATTAGGGAGATGTTCCCTTCGAGATAGTACGGGGAGATTCACAGTTCATAAGACGATGAATCTACCCGCACTGATTAACTCGTCGCCCAGTGTTTTTGGGGAGGACTATGAGATGCCTAGGCAGATCATCGTCACGATTGATTGGTTCCTTCAGACCTGGCACTAATTGACGGCCTCGTCACGTGTTGTATTGATCCTTATGTACTTCTATGGGTTAAAAAAAAATAGTCTCCTGTTGTGGTCGTTATCTTCCAATCCCCAAACCCTAGCTCGTAACACTTACATGTATTTTTTAATATGACCAATGGGGATTATTGGTCCCCGCCAAATAACCCTCAAATTATAGCCGTTTATATATTAAAGATAGTTGGGTAAATGGTTACGGGGCAATAGTTTTGATCCAATATCCTTTCTGTGTTAAATCCACCCCCTCTACCGAGCAATTAACGCTTTAAAGTTATTGTATCTGTATGTCTTCCATATTGAATTTATCATGACGTCATATTCCTCATGTCATACCCTGACGTTTTATACATACAAATTCTAAATTGTTACCGCATTCTCCACCTATGGTATCTAATCTATGGTAGGAGTATTAAAGTATTAAGTTCTTAGTGATTATGTCGACCCGAGTAAATTTTTTCTAACATAGTTTAAAACTAATTGATGGAAATACGCCGCATCGCAGAATCCATACAAGTGTCGGCTTTCTAAGGTCAGTGTAGGGTAACCATTTTAACGTAATTCTCTGATATTGTTCTAGTCTAAGAGCCTCATATAATCTGACCTAAGATGCGCACCAAGAAATGTATCGTGTAGAGAAAATGGCTTGTCTTCATCGTCAGCCAATATGGGTGAAATAGGAAATATAGTTCTCTCTTTCCTCCCAACGCAACAAAAAAAGAGCGATATTTTCGATTGCGCAGTATTGAGCTTCTGCTTGTCTTTTTGTCACACGAAATATCTCTTCGTACGTAGATATGTTAGGTCTGAGGATTTCATTTTTATCGCCTGTTCAGAGTGACGTCACATTTTTTGCTTTACACACTCTAGACCCTTCAGCACACATTCACTACACACTTCATAAAGTGAAAACGTACGATTTAATTTTGCAACGAATAATACGTGGCATTCATTTGATTCATCATCATTATCAGCCTATTAACGGCCCACTACAGGGCCAGGCCTCCCTCCTTATAGGAGAGGGGATATGGAGCGTACACCCACCACGCTGCTCCAATGCGGGTTGGCGGGCTTAGGGTGATAATGTATCATTTATTAACGATCACTATCAGATGTTGTTGATAGTGACCGGGACGGCTAACGTGCTCTCCGAGGCACGGGGGTGTAACACCTCCCAACTTCCAGACTCCGGGCTTGGAATGTACTGAACATTTCATAGAAGAATGAAAAAGCTCAGAATTATTCCGTGACCCGACCCAGGAATCGAACCCAGGACCTCGTGATCGAAGCCACATAGGCTAACCACTAGACCAACGAGGCAGTCAGTCAATCATTTGATTGATAAGCGGTAATGCAAAGTATTAATTAGCAAGGTTCGAGTGACGTTAGCAGTAGACTTAATAGAGACAGAACTTGTCTATGGAAGTACTAGCGCAACGCATACCTACTTCTAAGCAAATTCACTCAAATTCTCAATCGTCTGAATTATAATAACTTTGCCGGTGAAATTACATGCACATAATGATTAACACCAAAGATAGAAGAAGAGTAGAGGAAAGAGTTTGAAGTATTCATTTATCCAGTTTCAGAATAAATTGATGGTTACTCTACTTGCGCCCGTGTATCTGTAGATTAGCTTCTCTCTTCTTGTAACGGTACGTGATCCGGTCAAAACAAAAAATATCAAATAATACGGTTAAATGCTGGCCAGCAGTTACTGCACAATGCACTTTGATGTTTATTCCTATTCTATGTATACCGGTAGATTTAATGTTTTTTAATCCATATTTTTAAAGCATACCTGTCTTTTGCATGTCGTGAAAATTTCAGACATTTTACTTTTATTGTTCTCTTTAAATAATAAAGACCGATAGATAGTAATTATTTATGAGACTGCCTCGTTGGTCTAGTGATTAGCCTTCAATTACGAGGTCCTGGGTTCGAATCCCGGGTCAGGTCACGGTATAATTCTGACTTTTTCATTTTTCTATGAAATATCAGTGCATTCCAAGCCCGGAGTCGGGAAGTTAATGATGTTACACCCCTATACCTCCGCGAGCACGTTAAGCCATCGGTCCCGGTCACTATCATCAACATCTATAGGGATCGTTAATAAATTAAGCATTATCATCCTTAGCCCGCCAACACACATTGGAGCAGCGTGGTAGGTCTACGCTCCATAACCTCACTCTTATAAGGAAGGCCTGTTCCTGTCGTGGACCTTTAGTAGGCTGATAATGATGATGAGACTGCTACTGTACTAACTGTAATCCTTTATTTAAGCATCATCACTTTCCCAAGTTGCCCCATATGGTAGATGCAAATTGAAAGACTATTCAGACACGTCAAATGTAAAATGTCACATAATTTTGGTCCGCAAGTACTCGGATGTCGGCTTATCCGTCTAACATGTGTACGGCTTCGACAAGTTATGTCACTAACAACAGAAGGATATTTAAAATAACAATTGTACAAAGTAGAAGGTTAGAAAGTATATAAGCCACTTATTGGTCGGAATAATTTATATTGCTTTATCCACAAACTAATATATAATTTTTAACCGACGAAAACAAAACGGAGGAGGTTCTCAATTCGACACGTATATTTTTTTTATGTATGACCACGCATAACTTTTTACAGAGTTGTCCGATTTTGATAATTCTTTTTTTATTAGAAAGGGCATACTTCCAAGGTGGTCCCATTTTCATAATGTTAGGATCCGATGATAATATCCTGGGGAAATTGAAGGAACTCTTCAAATTTTGGAGGCACACATAAAGTGATTTCGGTCTTTTTCGGTAACCTTAGGTAGTTTTTTGGCTACTAATGCCGTATAATATACTATGACAGTATAGTACGAGTACGTTACGTGGCAATAAACCACTAAAAAGTAAGAAATAATGCGTTTTGAGTCGGTTCTATTTTTGGTAAAAAAATTTTAAATTTATAACTAATAAACCAGTATGCCTGAGATTGCTTAATGTTTTCAAAACGTATCATCATCTTCAGCTTTTTTATGCCACAGCCGTAGTGGAGAGATTTGGAGCTTAGGAACTTTATTGCGAATATCCAAATTTTAGCACTTGGAGGGAAAATAGAAAGCTATAGGTATTTACGGAAATTGGTATGTGTATATATCGCTAACATAGACTTTGCGTCTATGTTTATTATATTATGTGTCAAGAAATTTCGACCCAAAATCGATCTCTGAGGGGCTTAACCTGGACTGTAAGCTTACGGCAGTATCCTCGCTGACAAAGTCGCGGGCGTTCGCTAGTCATGTAGAGAACATGTGCATCGCTCACCGGACGCACGTGCGTCCACTTTATGCTTTTGTTAAGACATTCTATTAAGAAAGCGTTTTCAAGTGATTCTTAGCGTAGAACTTGTTAACAAACTTTAAAGAGATGCCGTCAGAATCTTTTTAACCGACGAAAAAACACGGAGGAAGTTCTCAATTCGACACGTATATTTCTTTTTTTTATGTATGACCACGCATAACTTTTTACAGAATTGTTCTTTTTTTATTAGAAAATTAATTTCAATTATAGGCTTTCTAATCCTACTGCTAGAGTAAATGCGTATTTCGCCTACTTGTAAGTTCATTCATCAGATCTCTTTTTTTATTCATTTCAAATTAACTCTTGACATCTATCACACCTGATGGTAAGTGATGATGCAATCTAAGATAGAAGCAGGCTAACTTGTTAAGAGTAGGATGAATCTCCTAACCCATTTCGGTTTCTACACGACATCGCACCGGAACCTAAATCGCTTGGCGGCACGTGTTTGCCGGTGGATTGGCAATTTGCCACGGCCGAAGCCTCCCACCAGCCAGACCTGGATTAATTTAGAAAACCTTAATCAGCCCAGCCGGGAATCGAAACCAGGACCTCCGTCTTATAAAGACACTGCGCATACCACTGCGTCACAGAGGCCGTCAAAATATGCAATTCGTCGTCAAAATATGCGTTCTATATGCCTGTTTTTGCTACAATACAATATTATTTATTAGTACGTATATGGCAAAGTTGTGCAATGATTGTTTACCGACGCACGCGCATTATAGGTCTTGAATTAAACCGCCCGCCACGCCTCCCGAACGATGCACTATTGCGAAACGGACAAACGCTACTATAAATTATATTGGTGCGGTACAATTCATTGTCAATTAGCGTAATTTAATTTACTTATTTAGAATTAGAGGACGCCCGCGGTATAACCCGTGTAGTTCTAATTCCTTTGGGAATTTTGGGATAAAACATAGCCTATGTGTTAATCCAGGGTGTCTGCTCAGTGTCAGTGTCAGTGTCTCAAAAATAAAATTTGGTATGGAGTTATCCATACCAAATTTTATTAAAATCGCTTCAGCCGTTTAGTCGTGAAGAAGTAACAAACATACACACAAACTTTCGTCTTTCTAATATTAGAATGGTAAAGTACTTGTGCCAGAGCTCCTCGATCAGTCATTTCTCTCCGGCCTAGAACTTCAACGCACCGTAAAAATAGCAGCTGACTGTTTTAGGGTGCATAAAATTACATTGCCAGGCATTGTACGAGTTTTAGACCGGCAAGCTTCTTGAAGTACAAGTCCAAGTCATGAAAATTTATTCTTTGCTCGGGAACCATAAATACAATCAAATGAGGCTTAAAATTAAGGACCAAGCCTTGAGCTACCTATGAGGCTCATCTGGCTGGCAATGGAATGACCTATGCTCGGAGTTTCTCTGTGTGGTCGAATCAGAATCTGCTAAAGCAAAACATAAATGAATTTTTGTTACGAATAACTCTTCTGAGGATTTAGAAAGTAAAACAGTTTATGATTGGAAACTTCATTTGAATTAAAAGAAAATACAATTATAAAAAAAGGTAAAGCTAAAAGAACATAGAACAATTGAAATTATTTTGTGTTATTTTATTTTATTTTATTTTGGCAAAAACAGTCATTACAAGTAAAAAGTTTTACCTAAAAGAAAAAATACATGTGTAACAATAGACAATACATTGCCGAAGATTTGTACATACAAAAAAAGAAAACATATGTTATTTATGTGATAACAGCATTATTAACCCTAGAAAGATAATCTGCGTCAAATTGACGCATGCGTTTTCGGATAATTGCTCTGTCTCTCTAATCATCGTGAATCCATAGCCGTGCGTTTAGGACATCTCATACGTCGCTAGGACCTACCACGTAGCATATGTAGATTTTGAAATATAACAACTGAGTGAGTCAAAATGACGCATGATTATCTTTAGTGTGACTTTTATGACAGCGGCTTATATGAAAGTTTTATTGTGTTTCGTATGTTTCAGTACTTTTTATCATAACTATTAATATAATTTTATTTTTGTATGTAATTTGTCAAATATATAATACAATGGGGAGTAGTAATTTGGACTAGGACCAAATCCTGACCGCTCTTATGCAAAGTAACGACCAGATTCCGTACAAGAACTCCAAAAGTGGAGTAGCGGACCATAAAAGTTAAGTTGGCGTACAGAGCGACACAGGAGGGTTTGTAGACGAGGTGCAAGAAGCCACAGCCGACGCTAAGTGGACATGGAATCTTCGAAGAGCAAAACAGTACTGAATAACCAGTCGTCTGAAAGTGATATATCGTGAGCATAACGTTGATATGTGTCAGAGCAGTTTTTAACTTTTATAAAATTAATATATTATATATATAAATATATTATATTCATAAATTATAAGATGAGTTAACTGTTTATTTTCTACTAGGAAAAAGATTAATTATTATAATAAAAAGCAAGTTTTCCTTTGAAAGAGTAAGTGTTATAAAATTTCATTGATTTATGGAAGTTTAGGTTTAAGTTTGTTTTCTTAAATAAAAATAAATGAGTATAAAAAATTATCTGCATTATTTATTATACTAATATATGTGCTTAAGTAATAACATACAAATCATTACAAATCATACAACACCTAGACCTACAGCTAATTCAAATACATGCGTCAATTTTACGCATGATTATCTTTCCCGTACTATTAAATATGATTATCTTTCTAGGGTTAAGATAATATTAGTAAGAAATAATATAATATTAGCAAGATAGAAAAAAAAAGAAAAGAAAACAATATATATGTATGTGTATATTTATACACGGTTCTCGTACCAATATGTGTTAAGAAACAACTAAAGGTATTTCTTCAAACATTTCTTTTTAAGATTAATTATTGAGGTGGAACAAGCACCATTTGTGCATTTTGTATGCAGAACGACGAAAAATTTGGAACTACAGAGTTCAAAGCGAGTCTTCGAAGAGTGGGGATGGAAGAAGGAACGTAGGGAGATATAGTTATACTGTTGTTAGTGCGGGTATATGAACGAGGAATCTAAGCTCGTCTCCCAGTGTTCCAAGTTGGGGTGTGGAGAGTTATGAGATGCACTCTTAGCTGCGCAGTGTGTTGTAACGTGCGATAAGGAACTTTGTCCCATAGACATCGTTGAAAGCGAGTATGTAAACCGCCCATCGCTCGCGCCGCACTGCATCGGAAAGACAATCGCTCGTGATGTCAATTCATTACCGGCCGTGAGCCGTGAGCCGCTCTCACGACCGACACTTTCACCCGCCTTATGCGATTTTAATGATGATTTAATATTAGCGCCGCGCTG
Source organism: Mycalesis mineus (assembly GCA_034621355.1). NCBI lineage: Eukaryota > Metazoa > Arthropoda > Insecta > Lepidoptera > Nymphalidae > Mycalesis > Mycalesis mineus. The sequence continues at coordinate 18,003,145 of CM067888.1, read as the reverse complement.
AGAATCAAAACAAACACCGCCCATACTCGTAGTGAACACTGCGTAATGTTATTGTCTTTCGTAATACTTGCAATATGTAATGTTGTTATTAATTATCATCATCATCATCGTCACCATCATGATCAGCCTATTAACGGCCCACTACAGAGCCAAGTCTCCCTCCTTATAGGAGAGGGAATATGGAGCGTAGACCCACCACGCTGCTTCAATGCGGGTTGGCGGCTTAGGATGACAATGTTTCATTTATTAACGATCACTATCAGATGCTGATGACCGGGACCGGCGGTTTGTAACACCACCTACTTTCCGACTCCGGACTTGGAATGTATTGAGAATTTTACAGAAGAATAAAAAACTCCGTTTATTCCGTGACCCGACCCAGGAACCCAGGACCTCGTGATCGAAGCCATATAGTCTAACCACTAGACTAACGAGGCAATTATCATCATCATCGTCATTTTCAGCCGATTAACTAACCACTGCAGGGCAAGGTTTGACTTAGATGTAAATAATTTAGCATTCCGGTGCGTTGCCGTGTCGAAACCGAAAGAGTAGTGGCTTTCATCCTACTCCTAATAAGATAGCCCGCTTCTAACTTGGTTTGCATCGTCACTTACCATCAGGTGTGATTGCAGTCAAAGGCTAACTTGTAATGAATAAAAAAATTATTAGTAGACAAAATTCAGTTATTCAAGTCTCAATTGCTCTACAGTCAAAGTCCGATTTCAATAGGGTGAGGTTATTTAGTTCGACCCACGTCCCTTGGACTATTGGTTTAAGTCTTTAACTAAACGACTTAATTTAGAACAAAGAGAATTGGTCATCATCTAGGCTAGATCTAGGCTGGTTCTATTTTCTTTTATCTACATAATAGCTTTCCGGTCTACATCCATTAGTCTCATGTCAATTATTACGCGCACGGGTGGGGTGGGGTGAGGGGGAGAGTGGGAGGGGGGGTTGCACAATACAATGTGTAAGTACCGTTGGTGCTACTTGTAGTACGCAATTGACACTTCCACTAATTGGCAGCTTACCACTAACTGTGTCACATTCGCGACCTAGTGTCACTTTGTAAGCATTTGTGTCAGGTGGGACCCTCTCTATAATTAATGTATTAGAAAAAAAGTTGGTCGTCACGGGATGCGCTGCAAATGTGAAACATCAGTTTCTATATTCACAACAACTTAGTCCTTGGCTGTTATTATACCTGGTGGTAAGTGGTCATGAAATCTAAGATGGAAGCAGGCTATCTCGTTTCGAGTAGAGTAAAATCTACACCTCCTTCCGTTTCTATAAGACATAGTAAATACCTTGGCAATACACCTTAGCTGACAGGGTGGTAACTAATAACGGCCAAAGCCTCCCACTTTTACTGTGATCAATTAAGAAAATCTTAATCGTCCTATCCGAGAATCGATGAACCTGTTATAAATTCTCTTTAAGCTCTGTGTAATATTCTATAGGCTTGTCACCATTACTGTATCTATACGGGTTTGGTAATGCTTATTTCGTCACGTTACTGAATGTACATTGATGATAGTAAATTTTCTTATAAATTGATTTTATAGCTCTTTTTTTATAGAAAATCATCTTCCATTATCCTATTGTATCGTTAGGTTCTCAGTTCAGATGCTTATTTTGATAATTATAAGGAACTTTAAATTTTGATTATTTCATTTCTTCTTTGACTTTCTAGTACGAGTAGATACTGGCGATAAATGAGTTAAAAGTAGGAAAGAAAAATTTTCGAGACAAAAAAAGAAACCGCATTATTTACCGACTAAAAAGAAAAAAAAAGGAGAGGTGTCAATGGGACACTTAAATTTTTTTTATGTATGACATGCATAAAATTTTACATTGTTTTAAGATTTTAATAATTATTTTTTTGTATAGAAAAAACAGACTCCAAGGTGGTCCCATTGTCATCATGTTAGGTTCTGATGATGATATCCTGGGGAAATTGAAGGAACTTTTCAAATTTTGGAGGCACGCTTACAGCGATTTCGGTCTTTGACGGTATAGTACGAGTACGTTACGTGGCGATAAATCACGAAAAAGTAAGAAATAAAATTTTTTAACAAACAATAGAACCGACTTAAAACGCACTAAAAAGTACTGCTTTATTACGTAAAATAAATGTTCCTTAAACTTGGCTGGCACCGACTTCACAGATATGCTTAAGTAAATTAAAGCAACTAAATGACACAGTTATTTTTTACTTTTTAAGTAGTCGGTTCTATTTTTTGTTATTAAATAAAGACTTTTTGTTATTAAAAATGATTTATATCTTAATATTTTCCTCGTCTATTCTCTCCAATAAAACAACACAGGGCAAGTAATCGGACGTGCGATCAGCCGGCGTGTCACATCACGTTCTAATCTCGTTCAACGACTGATAGCGAGATAGATACAGATAGATACATCATCTGCGGGATTACACTCGACTCGATATGCTCGTACCTAGTGCCTACCTATCGCTTTGTTGTGAAATTGTTTCTATTTTACAGACAAAGTCTGATCTAATAACAAATGTCTATGTTAACACTATTATTGGCCAGTAAAATCTAAATTTTGATTTGCTTTAGGATAGGTACCTTAGTTACAACTACAAATTGCTTAACATGAAGCTTCAAAAGTGCTTGTAAACTACGCCTACTTCAAATAAACGATTTTGATTAATTTGAATTTGATATAATGTAGTTTAAAATAAACTAGTACAATGTGTAAAGGTTTTTATTTACATTTCGTGCATATATATTTCTGTTGTGTGTTCAAAAGGAAATAAAATAAATTTACTACAAGTTAGCTTTTGACTGCAATCACACCTGGTGATTGCAGTACTGGTGGCACAGCTATGATGCAATTTAAGATGTTTTCATCTTGTTAAGTTGAGGATAAAATATACAATGTTTGCTACCCCTACCTGCAGGTAATGATTGAAATGTTTTATCCCGAATTTCTAACGGGAACGAGAACTGCACGGGTGAAACCACGGGTGTCCTCTTTTTTTTTATCGACTACAAGTTGGCCCTTGACTGCTATCACACCTGATCTTAAGTGATGATGCAATCTAAGATGGAAGCGGGCTAACTTGTTAGGAGTGGGACAAAAACCCACACCCCTCTCGGTTTCTACACGACATCGTACCGGAACGCTAAATCGCTTGGCGGTACGTCTTTGTCGGTAGGATGATAACTAGCCACGGCGAAAGCCTCCCACCAGCCAGACCAAGACAAATAAAGAAAAATCTCAATATGCCCCGCCGGGAATCGAACCCAGGACCTCCGTCTTATAAATCCACCGCGCATACCACAGTGCCACGGTCCTCTTGTTCATCTATAAATTTAAAACCACTCTTTCAGTAAATGTTACAGGGAGGAAAATATCGTTGTATAAACTAAAATTTTGATTTAAGACATTATTTTACTTGACCCAAAAGACGTTTTCGTGCCGTAGATCATTATTATTGTTTCTCAGCTTAAATCTTAAAAAATAGTAAAAATAGGAACGTGCATGGATGTACCTACACGATAAAAATTATAAAGAAATGTTCAAATAAAAGTAGATGTTTAAGTAATTACTCAATGAAAACTAGAATCGACCCTTATCGTCACAAGAATTTTATCTAGGTATCCTATGTCTTATCAGCATAAATCGGATCTATATCTAAATAATCTGAGCTATGTCGGTACATTCTTGTTTTCTTCACATTTTACATTTTTTCTTTCATCTTTGTTTTTATGTATTAGATGTAAAAAGTTATAAGATAATTAAAAAATATATAACGATCATCAAAATGCAATAAACTGAACTATTTTACAACAATAGGATAGATAGTGTTTACATGTAGAGAGCAATTGTACTGCTAGGTTGCGTTTAACAAAAAATCATTGTGTGACTCTGACTTAACAAATGTATCTACCCAAGTTTATTGCGTACAGCGAGTTGACAGCACAAGCCTGTAACACTTTACAGGACATTTTAGAAGCCGTATAACGTTAGATAAGACAAGGAGCTCGTCCTACTACCTATAATACGATAACCTGAAAAACCAAACAAAATTAACATAGCAGTCAAAATAACGACTGACGAGCTCTGAACATCGGACATATTTTGTTGCTTATTGTGGAATTTTGACGGCCTTAGTGGTATGCGCGGTGGATTTTAAGATGGAGGTCCTGGGTTCGTTTCCCGGCGGGGCAGAATGAGATTTTTCTTAATTTGTCTTGTGGTGGGAGGCTTTTGCCGTGGCTAGTTACCACCCTACCGACAAAGACGTACCGCCAAGCAATTTAGCGTTCCGGCACGATGTCGTGTAGAAACCGAAAGGGGGTGTGGAATTTCATCCCACTCCTTACAAGTTAACGCGCTTCCATCTTAGATTGCATCATCACTTAACATCAGGTGTGATAGCAGTCAAGGGCCAACTTGTAGTTAATATAAAAATAAAAAAGAATTGACGCGTAGGAACTAACAATATAAATATTAAATGATCCAAAGTACGTTAATCCATAAAACTGTAAAATAAGCAACTTGATCGATGGTCGAACAAGCTAAACACACATAGAATTTGACCGAAAGCGAATACAATCCATATTTTTATCTATATCGTTCAAGGTTTGGCGTCGCGGCTGAAACTCTGATTAAATATAATAGATAACGAATAGTTGCCATTAATACTTGCAATTGTTTCTACACTTTGTGCCCAAATTTAAACCAAAATGCTTGGAGGCATTATATTTCCTAATCATTTGCAATCTCTCATACGATAGAGTGCTTAGATCTGAAAAGCATTACGACATTAATCTGGGGTATATTACCAACTCGTAATAATGCCAGTCCACGACGCAAAATTATTGTAATCGTATCATAAATTTAGGTTGATCTTATTCGGTATTTGTTATTTTAACAGTATTTACTTCTACAAATCTTCTTTAAGTCTAAAATGTAGCTCATAACCGAAAGGAATTGGTAAAACAATAGGTTTTGTTTGGCTAAGAGCAATTATTACTTTTTCAGTTTCACATAAAAACATAACCATTAGACTTAAATACTAACGATTTTGTAAGGTTGTTAAAAGATAAAGGATTAAACTACTTCGATACGTCTAAATAGATAACTTTCCAAAAAAAGCACTTACATATTTTGTTGAGCTTATTCTCCGCACGCGGCAGATTTCCTTCTTCTGTGCTCTCTGATATTTATTCGGCTCAGGCACGTCGTGGGGCTGATTTGGTGCAGGAAGCTTTTTATCCTCCAACACGAACCAGTCCGTCACCGAACCCCTGCGAGGGCTCTTTGCGCGATCACTAGCACGTTTCACTTCTAACATTTTTGACAACTCCACTCTGAATTCTTCACTCACTTTATCCACTTTCGCCACTTGCACTATCTTTGGTGAAGGTAATGTAGTAAATGAGGAACTCTTCCTTTTCTCTTTAAGGAGCTCTACCTTCGATGTTCTCGTGTAAGGTTCACTGTCACTGAGGTAATTTTCGCTGAACATATCCACCGTCTTATGGAATTCATTCAACAGATCCTGCACTGATTCAGTTTTGAGAATGTTAATAGATATTCCACTTGATGCAGAAACTGATGCTGTTGTTGACGTTGAACATGAATTGTGGTCTTCGTCTTGAAGCCCTTTGAAGCTTTTCAAGCACACGTTGTTAGGTTTATCAGAGTAAACGTCAGCTATATACTCTAGACTTTCAACTGAGATATTGTCAACAACGGAATCACTACTTCCGAAGGAGTATGATAAACTGTTTTTCGTTAATTTTTGTCGCACTTTCTCCTGTCCCTCATCAATAGCTTTTGGGAGGAATTCAAAGCTTTTACTTCTGGTGTATATGGGGGAGTGAATCTTCTTATCCCCCAGTCCTCGGTTCCGGAAAATCCAGAAACGATTGAGCGATTTGTGCTCATGTTCACCCGGTGGGCTGTGCTTCGGTCCCGGTAGACTGGGATTGAACTCTTTTGTTCTTTCTTCTTCGACGATCGTGTTCCACTTGGGTTTATCGATGCTCTCTCTTCGATCTTTGCCGAAGAAGCTTTTGCGAAACTTTTCTCGGAAGCTGAACGATTTCTTTAGTGGAGACTTCTCTTCCTCGTCCGATGAAACCTTTTCGAGGGTCGGTGATGGATAGTCCGGTATGACGGGCAAACAAGCCGATAAGAAGCCAGATGGTTTCGCCTCCACTAATTCGTTAGATTGGCCTCTGACAGGATAATTTGGAGTAGGTTTGAACCTATCAGGAAGATCGCCGAGTAGACCGCGTTCTATGAAGTGCAGATTTTTCGCATTTAGCTTTCTCAAGACGTCGGGCCTCCTGACAATAGGTTTCCTCTCCTTATCCATGGCTACGTCATCACCGGCCGATGGTTCGCTTTTGACTGGCATATCGCATATCGTGATATCTTTCAACTGATAAGGACGATAACAGTTTCTCGACAAGTTTGTTTCCATTTTTGCTCTATCATACGTAGATATGGAGATACGATTATGTATCGAGTGAACAAACTAATATTCTCGGGATAATTTTTTTTTGTTTCTCCTTACCTTTAGATTATTCTTTAAAAAACATTATATATCTATCTGAGAGATCCCTTAATGTGTTTTGAGTATAAAAGAAATAGGTTGAAATATTAAAGACATTTAGGAAGATTTATGCAGGAGAACGTACCAACGTACGTCTTTGTGGGTGTCCACCAGCCAGCGCTGGACCAATTAAGAAAATCTCCATCGGTCTCTCGAATCGAACCCAAGCCCTCCGTCTTTTAAATCCACTACACATACCACTGTGCCACGAAGTTCGTGCCTCAACATATTTACTGATCATCAAGAATTTTAATTCTCGTTCAAAAGTCATCCTTTTATCATTTAAAAAAGCATTGATCTGGATGGTTGGAATAATGATTTTCAAACACTCTTCTGGCATTAAATTGATTGACAAAACGCGAGCTAATATTGAATACATTTTAGGGCCGAATACGAAGAAATATTTTATCAATAACCACGTAGCAACATCGATACAAACACGTTTTTGTGTTACCTTTTATTATTTTCATTATATTTAAGATATAAAAACATTGTGAATGTTACAAAAGTATTTCTATTATTGCGTAATACATTGCACTTTAGAAGATATCAAAGTGTGTTATTTGTGATCAATATATGAAAATAATAATTATCATTAACAATCATACTACTATTATAAAGAGGAAATTGTGTGTGAGTGCATATGTTTGTTACTTCTTCACGACTAAACGGCTGGAGCGATTTTAATAAAATTTGGTATGGAGTTAGCTGACATCCTGGATTAACACAGAGGCCACATTTTATCCTGAAATTCCCACGAGAACGATAACTAGGCGGGAGAAACTACGGGTGCCCTCTAGTTTGAAATAAAAATTGTACGTTGAAAAACAACGTATTATGAGAGATATCTAGTCAGTACATTTTGATAATAGATATCAGGAAATCATACCTCTATAACAATTAATATTTAAAGAGTTAAAATAGACTCCACGAAATCAGTGTGATAAAAAACCTAAGGTACATCGTCATCATGAAACGTTAACTCAATACTTAACAAGAGAAACCTCTTTCGTTTATGTCATACTAAATTAAAATATCACAGCGAATATTTCGTATTTTCCCACCATTGTGAGAGGTAGGTAGGTGTGGCGTCAGGTGTCAACTATATGAGCCGAGATAATGGTGTTTTGTTATAAAATTATAACAGAGTCGCCGCGCCGCGCGTCGCCGAGGAAGGCATCCCCTGGAAGATTTCCACGTAAGTTTTTACATGAAAATTATCTGCTTCTTTGAATAAATCTTCTCATTATCAGCCTATTACAGAAGCTTTTCACCACGCTGCTTCAATACGGGTTAGCGGGTAATAATTTTTGATGCTTTAACATTCTTTTTTATCCCTATTAGATGTTATGTAGGAGTTTGTCATATACCTAGTCATTTGTTTCCCTTATACTCCAGTGCAATTAGCTTTAAAAATAACAAAAAGTACAAGAAAATCGCAGTAGGATGAAACCCATCAGAAAAATGAGGAGAATATCATAAAAATGAAAAGAAAATAAATTACGGGTGATCTGAGGTCGGGAATGGGGTTGAGGGTTTAAGGGTAAAAAACGGATTTTCTCGATTTCCGGCAAAACTAAATATCTAAAACTTTTGTTCTTACACTTTTTTCACATAACCTCAAAATTTGTGTGAAAAATTCAAAAACCAAGTTTTTCGTTTTTTATTTTTATCTTTTACAAATAAAATTTTATTTTCATAAAATTTGGTGAAAACTTGCCTTCTTATGTCCTGAACTATATAGCTATAATTTATTTGATTTGAAATATTTATTTTTTCACCTTATTTTGAATGAATATCGAAAAAATAACCAAATCTTCAACTGAAAAATTGGCCAAAATATCATTTTTTTTTTCAAAAAATTGGTGTGTCTATTCGTGGAAATCTCTACTTTTTCACATAAACTTTGAGGTTATGTGAAAAAAGTGTAAAAACAAAAGTTTTAGATCTTTTTATTACCTACAACTTTGCCATTCAATTCTTTTCCGTAGGACTTTTAGTTTTGCTGGAAATAGAGAAAATCCGTTTTTTACCCCTAAACCCTCACCCTCTAAATTATTTTTCCTTTTATTTTTATGATATTCTCCTCCTTTTCCAATGGGTTTCATCCTACTGCGATTTTATTTGGTTTCAAAAATTAAATGTACTGGTCTATTAGATGTTGTTTCAAATCCAGGCGCTGGGTTCGACTCTTGAACTGCGCACTGATATATTGAGATTTTTCTCTCTTTCAATAATTTTTGTAGTAAGGAGTGACATCAGAAACAGAGTCTATATCTTGATATTCCCACGGGACTGGGAACTACTAATTTAATGGAATTAGAAGAAGCGAGAGATATATGCAAGGTTCGTGGCAAGTGGAAGGACGTGGTCTCTGCCTACCCCATGTGAAAGGCGTGATCTAATTTCTGCGCCTGTATTTCAGTACAAAACACTGTCTCAAGTCTAGTCCAATCACTGGAGGAAGACGACAAGGGAGATGTTTGGGACTCAATCCCAGAGCGAGACTGGCGACTGCTCGCCGCCCTCGCGAGGAAGAGAGAGGAAGATATCGAGAGAGAGAGGCTAGCGGAGCAGTTCCAGAAGATGTGGCTAAAAGAGAAAGAGGAGAGGGAAATGGTTTGTTTACAAGTACTTCAGCTAGAGTCTAGGCTAGCCGGTGGACTAATTTGTCTTACTGACTTGTTGCTTGCTCTGTGTTATTAGTTGCGATACCTTCGAGAAAGGTAATTAGAGTTTTTCAATAAGAACTCTGTTTATACTTACATCGGTGCATCTGAGGGCAAGTTAGCATCTTACTGATGGGCGTTGACCTCGTCTATCCTTCAATTAAGGGGACTTGCCAGTCAATGCTAAAGAGCGGAACCGACGACTTTACATACTTTCGTGGCACGGACCTAAACACCATCAAATACCTATTTTCGGATACCGAATTTGTCCCTACGTCCCGTTGTTTTAATAGAACTGTGAAGGAGGTACTTAGGTATATGTTATATATATTCTTAAGCACATTTTTATCAAATTATGGGCAATAAAATGCTATAATTTATTGAATTACAGGTAGAAGCGGAAAGTTCAGAACAGTACAAAAAATATCTCCATCAGAAACGGAGCCAGGAACGAAGTTACCACGAGTACAAGCGCATGCTGAGAGTCGCTGAGCAGCAGGCTAAGGCCGGCCAGCTGATGGAATGTATCCGACACAAGGAACAGAGGACGGCTGATGTGTTGGCCTGGAGGGAAGACAAGAAGGTTTTTTTTTTATTATCAACTACAAGTTGGCCCTTGACTGCTATCACACCTGATGTTAAGTGATGATGCAATCTTTCTTGTTTTCCACATTTATTGAAAAATAAAATACCACACCACGGAACTTAAGCTAACTTATCTTAATAACTAAAAATAGAACTTAAGCTAACTTATCCTAATAACTATACAAATCATGCCCACGTGGAATGGTGGCAAGAATACTTCATTTCCGTGTTGGATAGCCAGACCAATCCTTCGCGCAAATCCCATTACTACGTAGTCCGAAATAAGAAATCGGTGCTGTTACAACTGACTCCCTCTGTATGTTGCACTTTTTGTTAACATCTTGCAGTGATGTTCGACTTTGCTCTAAGCAATCCAACAGGCGTTGGAGTAGCGTGGTATTTTACATACTAAATAGCGCATATACGGAGAATTGTATATTCTATATTGATGAAATTTTTCTTCTCCAGATTACAGATACAATAGGTAAAGTAGTGGAAGAGGAGGCACGCGCGGCGCTTGCGGCTCAGAAGCGTATCGCACGTAGTACCGCGCGACAGTGCTGCCGCCAGTTAGAGCTGGTGGACACGCTGCGAAGGGCTGACGAAGCCGACAAGAGACGGAACGCTCTACTAAGGGATGCTTCGCAGGTATTTGCTCGAATCGATAAGGTCTACGGCCAAACTAATTTAATTTATTATTAATTATTCTAACTTTTTTTAACCGCCTTTTTTATTTAAATTTGCCGTAAAATAATAGATACTTTTGACTCGTCAAAGGTTATTTACCCACACAGTTCTAGTTCGCGTGAGACTTTCGGGATAAAATGTGGCCTATATGCTATTCTTGTGTGTAAGCTATATTATTGTGAAATTTCATCACAATCCATTCAGTAGTTTTTGCGTGAAAGAGAAACAAACATCCATCCATCCTTACACACATACTTTCGCCTTTATGTTTGTTAGTGAATAACGCCTAAGCTACTGAACCGATTTAAATTAATTTCTGTACAGAGATAGTTTTTAGCCTGAAAAAGGACATAGACTACTTTCAAACTATCACAGAACAGAATTTCCGCAGACGGAGGCGCGGACTTCCTACCTGAGCAATTTTATATATAAATATAATATATAGCAATATAAGCATTGTATCGTTGCGTTGCGTTATTAATTTTATTTTACTTTTTGACATTAATGCCACTTTACTGCAAGCTTATTTAGCGTGCTACTTTCAGAGGTTAAATCTTACTATTAAATTTTAAAACAGTTAACCTCAACCAATTAAGCTTTGCATTTAACCTCCGCAGTTAAGTTGGATGACAACGCATATTTAGCTGAGTGACGTCACTCTAAATACAATATTGCGAACTGCCAAAGCAGGTAAACTGATCACCCACTTGCTCAGATTATTTGTTAAAAAATAATGCTTTTATGAAACCACGATGTAAGGGAAACTTTGAGCCGCTTATTGGCCTTGGCTGCTATGCCGAACGTCCTTCTACCCTACTGGGTGAACGAAAATAAGTATACAATGAGTTTTCTTCAATACAGCTGAATTTGTTCCCAGCGTCTAGCCATAACGAATGCACTAACATCCTGGGAGACATCCATCATTCGTCAAGAGGTGGCGGCGGCCAATGAAGCGCGACGCGCGGCCATCGCGGCGCACAACGCAATGAAGGACGAGCGCAGTTTGCGCATACACAGGATGAGGGACATGCGCACGCGCCGCGCGAGGAAGATCGCCGCCATCACTGCGCAGATGAGAGACGCGCTCAGGACGGGGAGATAGATGTATAGAAATTAATTTAATGTAGGTATTTATTTCTCTTTGCCTCAGAGACAATGAATAATGATTGACTCGTCGCCTAGTGCGCGCATTGACTGTTGCTGACTACATAAAGCTGAGGTACTTCTTTATTTTATTTAAAAAAAACAAACACTCATTTAAACTTATTTAATTAAATGTATTTTAGTAAAAATTCATGTACACCATCACAAATACCTCATTAAATGTAAGGACAAAAGCTGTATTTTATTATTGAGTAACAGACAAACGCGACTGTGAACATATGAAATTTCTTTCTTTTCTGAATATTAACAATTAGTGTCGGTTTTGGGCGACTCAACGGACAATATTTCAAGGAGCGAATATCGGATATACCTGCAACTTTCGCGTTTGTCCACCAATAGCGCGCAATTAGAAATATCGCTTGCTCTTTCGTTGTGTTGAAGCGAAAGAGAGAGCCATGCTGCTCTAGTATCTTCCCGGACATAAAATAAAATCAAATAATGTAAATAATTCTTAAAATTATAATTATCTATCCATCGCCTGAGCCATTCAACTGTTCTACACTCCTCGTGGCAGCTGTAAGTGTCGCTTTGGCCTTTCTGTACTGGCGCAGCACCGCCTCCGCCCCGGACAGCAGGGCGGAGGCGCGCCCCGGGGCGGATGGAGCGGACTCGGGGCGGACGGCGCCGGACTGCGACTGAGTTATTGTTCGCCACCGGACAGTGATTGTGCCTGTTGATGTGTATGCGAAGTTTGTATTCTGAAATGATAGAAAAATATTTTTTACATATTTATTAAATACTTTATATTAAATTCCCTCTACAGGGTCTAGTCTTTCCTATAACGAATGAGAATACAAGAGGGGATTTGAGACTTAGACCTACCACTATACTTAAATAAAAGTTGGTGCAACTACGAGTAGGATGATAACACTGTTTAAGGTTTTCTTCGAGGATCCCAACTTGACCAGCACTTGGCTGCAATCACGCCAGATGTTAAGCAAAGCCTCAGGTGCTTACCTAGAAGGTGCCTTTTCACTTTTGACTTGAAAATAATTGCACTTAAATATTTTTAGAGATTTTAATGCAAATAAATTGAATACATTTCCATTAATGCCTCATGCAATTATAAGGAATATTTTAGCCAGCTGGATCTTTATTTTAATTAAAACTCACGTGCAGTTGAGGATTGGCCAATACTTCCAAATCTTTGATCAAGTGACATCCCCCTACGAAGAAACGTCGATTGTTTGCCTTCACAGCGTCCAACTCTTCCGGGCGTGAGCAGGACAGATGCCGCTCGTATTCCCCTGGCTCCAACGAGAGAGGGAGATAGCTGTAGCCCTCTGTGCGATGCCTGCCCCACCAGTCCACCGATATTGCTTCTAGAAAGATCTTGAGGGAAAGTGGATCTGAAAGAATATAGTTTAGATTACTAAGTATTTTAGGACACCCATCATCCTGCCATCCATACCTTCAAGGCAAGAGTGAACAGACATTTTCTAGGCAGAGCTGAGTGGCTTTAGACCTCATTACTACTTCCGATCAGGCATGATTGTAGTTAAGCACAAGTCTATTAAACATAAAAAATCCGTCTGTTTGAGATAAAATTTATTGCACCGATAGAGATAATGTGATTCTACTTTAATGGCTTTTACAGTTTCGATTTATCATTTCTTACCAAAAACAACTATATCCAATAGAAAAAAACACTTTAAATAGGCTGCGAGTATAAAAAACCGCAAAGTCCATCACATTTCAATTCAAAAACCGCATAGTCCCGACTAGCCAATAGAAAGCCTCTATTTTGGACAATAAAAATTACTGGATTTGGTAGGTTTTGAAACTATACCCCTCGTATAATAATAGACATAACTACCTATGTATATTTTAACGATAGCAGGCTACACACAGAGTGTTGTTGAAAGATTGCAATCTTAGAATAGGTACTAATAGATACATGCTCTAAAGTTGCAATACACTGTATCTATTGCAGGCAAAATCGCTAATAGGGTATAATTAATATAACAAATACAAGGTACGAAGTCTACACTATTCTTGTATTTACGACCTAAAAATTTTAAAGGAAAGGACTGCACGCCGTTGCGCTAATAAATTTTGACACTGTAAACTAGATGGCGCCACATGTATTTTACCTCGCAGTATCGAGTTATCATCTCACAAAGTATAAGTATTGTCCCTTACTTGATGAATTCATACTTACCTGGCGTAGGGGACACCGTGATCAAGAAGGCGGTTCCCCCAGAGCGAGGCCCTTCCATTGCACTGCGGCTGGGTTGACCTCTGCGATTATCCCTAATGTGGATAACTCGGACGCGTAATTTTTGGTAGTGGGGACTGCGTACGCGCCGTCCCCCTCAGAATAAAATAAACATCTTAATAGTTATAACACTCATCTCATTACGTTTTATAAACGATTAAAATAATTACTGCCTGACCAAACAATTAAAAAAACCTGGATCAGGGGCACCGCCACAAGTACTTTTAAGCAGTCTTTGCGTAGTAATTTATTAGAAGTAATTTTTTCCTTTTTTATTCTTAAAATGGCGAAGATTTTTATTTTTCTGGTTAAATAATACTATGCAATTCTGCATTACTAGATTTATATAAAACAGTTTTACGCCGCGTCTGTGTATAAAATTCTAAATTATGCAGGGAATCGATCTCAGGACCAGTCTGTTGTAAGCAAAGGCATTACGCACTGAGGTGATGATCTTACCAGTTCCAGTAGCGCTCTCGAGCTGCAACTCCAGCGCGTGTCCGTACTTCCACTCGTAGTGCTCGTCTGTGGTCAAACACTTGCTAGTGTGAGTGCGACCGTGCAGCTCACCTGTGCATTGCAGATCGTCTGGAATCTACGGCAAACTTAATTTAACCCGTAACTACCATCACAAATATTGAAACTAAAGAAGAAAAAAATATCTTTTAGTGCACAAACGTAATTAGGTATGCCAAAGACTTTACGTATTCTGTAAAATTAGAAGTCTCATAGTTCGAGGGTACACTGATATCTACGAGTGAAAAAACATCAGAGTGCCTCGATACAAGAGCTCACACTTGGCACTTAGACGCAGGACCAACGGTGCTCAGAACCTCTAATTTTTTTAATGTATTTTTACGGCATCATATTCAAACGTTTAGGGTTGACAGAAACTAAAAGAGCGACAGACGCGACGCTAGTTCCAGTTATAGCCGCCAGGTCTGATAAGTTTATAGCACTATATAATTTTGTACTACAAATTGCAAATATTGACATTGTCAAAAAGGAAAAAATACTTAAGTTATGTACCTTTATGTAAAACTCTATGTACAAGTTATCCAAATCAAAATCCACCGCTGAAACTATTTCAAACGTCACAAACACATTTTTCCGTCCGAGAGATGGCGTTACGAACGTTAGCAGCTTTTTTTGATTTTTCTCCCATTTCTTTAGGAGACTATTTAACTGTAATAAACAAATATTTTTACACTAAACATCATATAACTAATTTATTTTTCATAAAAATTAAAAACTCATATCCGTACCTATAAACCATACCTCTTATAAAAGAGGGGAGCGTCGAACCACCAAGCTACTCTAATGCGGGTTGGCGGGCTTAGGACGATAATGTTAAACTATTTTAACGATCACTATTAGGTGGTTATAATTGTGACCGGTACCGATGGTGTACTCGTAAAGTGCTCTACGAGTCACGAGAGCGTATCACCACCAACTCTAGAACTCTGAGAAAAAGTATTTGAGTTAGGTATAATATGACTTACCAACTCCACTAACTCTGTCTCACTCTCCTTTTCAAATTCTATCTCAACTCCATACTCAATATCCGGCTGGTTTTCAACGGAATATGCATTGAACTCTATGTCGTTGGTATTAGGGGTCACTATGAGATACTTCTGCGTCACATTATGATACAGCGACACTAGAATATGTTCCTCTTTGTACAGAATTTGCGAATCCCTGTAGATTAAAACATATTAATACCTGTGTATTGCCTCATCGATTCAGTGGATGTCCTGGACGAACTTCGTGTCCTACTATCATGGAATATAGAGATTTTCTTTAACTCCACGACATTCTTAATTGGGAAGTTGGTGCTGTTGCATTTACGTGTCCCAGAGAGCACGTTAAGCTTTCAGTCGTTATCATTAACACACAATACCGCCCTTAAGCCCACCAGCCCAATGTGGTGCAGCAGTGTGGTGGATCAAAGCTCCACATACTTTCTCCTATAAGGACTGTAGTGAATCAAAATCAGAATCAGAATCATTTATTTGCTTGAAACATTACAGTACGATATACATAGGTCTTGTTATGTTAAAAAGATACAATGTCTCGCCGATAACAGGCATGCAAATGTTAAACTACATGAAATAATTAAAACAATAAAAAAAACTAATAAAATGTCAAAGAGAATTTAAGAATATAAAAAAAAATATATCAAATAAAAAATGTCAAGGATCATATTAAAATAATTATTGTCAAAGATAAAAAAATTATGTGATCATTAAATGTGAAAATTTACTAATATTATAAAGGTGAAAGTTTGTATGTATGTATGGTTTGACTTTTGTTGCTCTTTCACGCAAAAACTACTGAATGGATTTTGATGAAACTTCACAATAATATAGCTTATATATCAGAATAATACGTGGGCCTTTATCCCGAAATTCCCACGGGAACGAGTACTACGCGGCTATGAAATAATTATGACCTACTTACTCATTGTACTCTGAACTATCCAGCACAATATGCATTGACATCCATCGATCTTCATCTATAGGTATACTCTCTTCACTCCTGAACAAACGCCTCATTGAACTGGAAACATCGCCGTAACTTCCAATGTCATCCATATTCAAACGACTGAAACAATCGCTCAATTGAACCATAGACTGTTCAACTTTTTTTTTACACCCCACAGGCAAAGGTAAATGATAATCTTCATGGATATATGTAAAAACTTTTTTATGTTCGTAATTATCGAGTTCTTTTATTATATCGTGGTATTTTAGCTCTGTGTCTGTATTACAGTTGTAAATATCGGAGTAATGTTGCCACTCCCATTTGCTAAAAACTTTATTTTGCCACTTGAAAACGTGTTCTTCGATTATATCATTATCTAGTAAGTGAAGATTTTCTTCGTATGTTTTATCTCTGTAGTCTTCGAATTTGGGCAGTGCTAAAATGCTTTCTTTAGATTTCAGTTTAATCCTGAAATTAAAAAAAATGTGCTTGAACAAAAGCATAAATAAATCTAATAAGGATTTCTTAATACTCAATTTTTCATTTATAATTTTAATGAAAAAAAATAATTTACAAGTCTACGAAAGTACCAACGTTAGTAGTTCTCGTTCCCGTGGGAATTTTAGGATAAAATGTGGTTTATGTGTTATTCTAGTATGTAAGCTATATTATTGTAAAGTTTCATCAAAATCCATTCAGTAGTTTTTGCGTGAAAGAGTAACAAACATCTTTCTGTCCATACATACAAAACTTCGCTTTTATAATATTAGTAAGAATATTCCTGTTTGTACCGATCTTATTTACTTACTTGATAGATATGTCTTCTAAGGGCAGCTTAGGCCAGTAGACACCAGCAAACTTGTTGCATTTAAATTCACTCATCGCGCACTGTTGAGTGTAACAAGAAAACATGTAAAACGATTTTAACGGTATAAAACAAGTGATTGTATACAAACCGTTGCCATGGTTACCACAACTGTACGTTTTAATGCGGATTGAGAGGCTGGACTCGTTCTAAAAACTAACTATTTATTACTGGTAATTTTTTGTATACAAATTTCTAAATTAAAACTTTAGATACGCATAGAAATATCGTTTGAACAAAGTCATACCTAAGTAGCATTCTATCAAAAATTAAGCCGCTATGTTTATTTTCATTTGCCGCGGCCCTTGCATACTTCGTTAGCTTTATCCACTCTCATCAATTGCATACATTCATATTATATGCCTAGTCTTTCTCCTTCCAAAATTTCCATTCACCCTCTCTCATAAATGTCTTTTTAACCGACGAAAACAAAACGGAGGAGATTCTCAATTCGACACGTATATTTTTTTTTTATGTATGACCACGCATAACTTTTTACAGTGTTGTCCGATTTTGATAATTCTTTTTTTATTAGACAGGGCATACATCCAAGGTGGTCCCATTGTCCTCATGTTAGGATCTGATGATGATATCCTGGGGAAATTGAAGGAACTCTTCAAATTTTGGAGGCACGCTTACAGCGATTTCGGTTTTTGACTCGGTATCGGTAGCTTTTTGGCTACTAGTGCCGTATAATATACTATGACAGTATAGTACGAGTATGTGATGTGGCGATAAATCACTAAAAAGTAAGAAATAAAAATTTTTAACAAAAAATGGAACCGACTCAAAACGCACTAAAAAGTAAAAAATAACTGTGTCATGTAGTTGCTTTAATTTACTTAAGCATATCTATGAAGTCGGAGCCAGCAAGTCTAAGGAACATTTATTTTACGTAGTAAAGCAGTTTGTGGGTTCTAGGTACGTCCTTAAAGAAGAAATCTTGGCTGGCACCGACTCCTAGATATACTTTTTAGTGCGTTTTGAGTCGGTTCTATTTTTTGTTAAAAATTTTGTTAATATTCTTTCATCCATTCTCTTTACTGAGTGCCTCTCCGACTAGCGAAGGTTGGCAGTCAGTTTCGCAAATTCCTCGCTATTTTTCGCGAGTCGAAATAACTGTGTGGCACTCGCGATTCCGGTCCACTCTGTTATTTCTTAGCCAAGACTTCTTTCTGCGACCAACGCATCTTCCAAACCATCTAAACACTCCTTTCTCAATTTTAGTGACTACATCTTTTACACCACACCGTTCTCTTAGGGCCTACGCTAAAACTGACGCGGTTTGCGCCCGTCTCAGTTAGCGCTGCTAGTATAATTTTATTCAATAAAATTAACAAATATTTATTTGACCGTAGCATCTAGTGGCGCTCGACTGATTTGTAGAAACAAACACGCTCGCGTGTGCCCGTCGTGGGCGCCCGCGCCGTGTACCCGCCGCCCGCCGCGCGGTTGCGAATCCGCCACCCGCGCCCACGCTCTGTCGCGCTGTCCATACTATTTTTCATTATACAACCGCGAGCGTGCAACCGCGCCAGTTTTAGCGTTAGCCCTTATCGTTACGTTATGCAGTGTTAATGCAGACAAAATAAAAACACATGAAGCAGGAGGCAAATAAAACGAAATTTGATTAAAAAAATATTTATTTCATCGATCTATTAATAAAATGCATGAACACAATTTGCGATAAAAAAATATCGACGAGACTTTTAAAAATACATGTTAATTATGATCTTATAGATAATTACCTATACTAAAGCCAAACTCGATTGAGAATGCTTGTCAACAAACAAATTAAAAATGAAGGTAGAAATCACTAGTCAATTTACAACTAATTTTTTTAATAAACTAGTTAAGGCGAATTCATGACAATAAATTAGATCAGTAAGCATAAAACTAATTAATATATTCAATATCTTTTAAATAAGATTTTTTAAATTAACAAAACAATTTTAAATTTGTTAGGCATAAAATGTGTTGCATTTTCTACCTTCATTTTAAATTTGTTTGTTGACAAGCATTCTCAATCGAGTTTGGCTTTAGTATAGTTTAGATAGTTCAAAAATTGAGGGGACCTAGCTTATCATATAGAGGTTTAAAAACAGCCTGTGACATATTCTCCGAACTACATATTTTGATAGAACACAAAAAGAAATTAAAACATTAAATCAAAAATTTAAAAAACCCCCGACCCAAATTAGAAACATGTGAAGAACCAGTCAAGACAAATTTAGCAAGCCCACACACGATGAGTTTATTAAAAAGGTAGACCAGGGTTACAACATTTCTATCACATCTAACAAACGACCTGATGACCTTGAAGACCTGAACCGATTTCCACCAAACATAGCTAAGAACACTCTCAACTGATATCCCTTTCAAACAAAAAAAACCGCATTAAAATCGGATCATCCGTTTGGGAGTTACGATGCCACAGACACATACACATTCATACACACAGGCAGGTCTAACTTATAACACCCCGTCGTTTTTGCGTCGGGGGTTAAAAAAAATTAGTCCATATCCTTTCCCAGGCTCTAAACTATTTCTGTACCAAATTTCATTTAAATCGGTTTAGTAGTTAGGCGTGATTGAGTTACTAACTATCGCATTCAAAATATTATGTATTATAGATGTCGGTATTACATATTTATTCGTATCTCACCAACGAGGCAGAGATGACTACCTCGTTGGTTAGCCTATCTGACTTCCATCACGAGATCCTGGATTCGAATCCTGAGTCGGGTCAGGGAATAATTCTGAGTTTTTCATTCTTCTATGAAATGTTCAGTACTTTCCAAGCCCGGAGTCGCGAAGTCGGTGGTGTTACACCCCCGTGCCTCGGAGAGCACGTTGAGAAGTCGGTCCGGGTCACTGTCATCAACATCGGATAGCGAACGTTAATAAATGAACGAAAATGTATTGGGATTTATCTAATTTAATTAAATATCAAAACACTCATTTTCAAGCCGAAGTCGCAGACAAATGACCTCGCAGAGAGTGTCGAAACGTCGCCAAATCAAAAATTAAAAAAAAGTTGAGAGGTGTCAAGGGACACCCGGATGGAACGAAGTTCCTTTCGATTAATTAGTGAAGGAATTGTAATAAAATTTAATTTTTTTTAAGTAATAATAATATTTTTTTTATTATTAACAAATATAATGTTATATAAACTTAAACGCGTACCACACACGCGTTTGTTTTTGTACACCGACACCAGAGGGCGCCACGAGAGCGCGAGACAGCATACAGCGCGGGCCCCCCGCCGCTCACGCGCACACACATCAAAGGCGGCGGCAAGATCAAAAAGTGTCGTGACAATTTTTCGTACCAATTTTTTCCGTCTAGCCCCCTTTCACAACGCGCGATAAGGAACTTCGTTCCAAAAATGTCACTTCTATGAGTGTTTTGATATTTAATTAAATTAGATAAATCCCAATACATTTTCGTTCCGATTGGTCAAAATACCTAAATGGTTTCTGATACTTTGAAAACAGTATCGCGGAACGCTTGGGTAACCCTTCATATATAATTATCGCCCTAAGCCCGCCAACCCGCATTGGAGCAGCGTGGTGGGTCTACTCTCCATATCCCCTCTCCTATATGGAGGGAGACCGGTCCTCTAGTGGGGCGTTAATATTCAGAACCTCGTGATCGTAGCCACATAGGCAAACGACTAGACCAACAAGGCAGTCTATATAGTACCATGCACAGTTTCCTTATGCCCTTTAAGCGTGCCCCGTTGAGCAAAACACTTCGCACAAACATCGCACTGGTAGGGTTTCTCTCCAGTGTGAGTCCTGATGTGCTTCTGCAGGTCAGCTTTGGTGGAGAACTTCTTGGCGCAAACGTCCATGGGGCACGGGTAGTTCTTGGTGTGCAGTCTGTTGTGGTGGTATAACTTCTTCCATTTGTCGAACGTCTTTGAACATACCTGGAATTAAGTTCAACTAATTTCGTGATTGTTGTGATTGTTGGACATAATAATGTATTTTTATCCGACGGAAAAAAGGAGGAAGTTCTCAATTAAATTATTGACATTTTTGACATTTTTAGTATTAGTAACTGACATTTTATTTATTATTATTATTATTTTTGTTTAACAATTGACACTTTTTTTTTTTTGACATAAGTTCTGTGTAGTTAGACTAATATATTTATTGACATTGTAATTATGACATCTTTATTTAAAATTTATTATGCATGTTGTGAAAACCTGTTGTAAGCTGAGCATTAACTAAAGCTCGATATATATATTCAATGGACTAGAAATGTTGTATCAGCAGTTGGTTTTCCTTAATAAATAAATAAATAAATTATATTTTTCTTATTTTTTTTAAGTATAACCGCGCATAACTTTTTACAGAGTCCATTAGGATCATTCTTTTTTATTAGAAAAGGAACACTTCCAAACTAGCCCCATAGTCATTATGTTAGGATCTGATGATGAAATCCTGGCCAATTTTTGACTACGCATAACTTTTCACAGAGTTTTGTCCGATTTTGATAATTATTTTTTTATTAGAAAGGACACACTTCAAAGGTGGCCCCATAGTCATCATGTTAGGATCTGATGATGAAATCCTGGCAAAGTCCAAGGAACTCTTGAAATTTTATGGGCACATTTGCAGCGATTTCGGTATTTGTTTGAGTGTCGGTAGCTTTTTGGCTACAAGTGCCGTATAATGTACTCTAATAGTTACGGTAATGTACGAGTAGGTTACGTGTTGATAAATCACGTATAAGTACAAAAAAGAAAAAATATAAACGTTTTTTATTTTTGTCGATATTTGTTTGAATACTTACACTGCATTTATACTCAGTATTGGCATCGTCACGACATCTTTTTATTATTTCAGGTTTCTGTGAGCTGTCCGGTTGACGTTCAGGTGATTTATTGGGCAATATTGACTCCTAGAAAATGTAAAATAGTTACCTGAGGTTCAGATATTTCAAATAAATGTAGGATCAATTTTATTAGCAGTATCATACGGAGTGTATGATTAAAAAGACGCTTAAGAAGCATAGACTAAAGAGAGGGTAGTTATAGAAAACAATACTACTCCGCGGAGTTTTTGGCCTATATAAGCGGCGGTATATTAAAGTGTGGACTTTATTTGTAATTAAAATGTGTTGATGTTTTAATTAAAGTTGTTTTGCTGCTTGTAGATAAGTAGTTGTATTGATGGCCTCCTGTTTCTAATATTATATATATGTTACGGTAAATGTGATTAATTGAAAATTATTAATAATTTTACAAAATTATTAATAATAACCACATGTTTTGGTAAATGTGAATAAACGATCGAAATTTATTACTTTTATTGGTAATTATTAATAATTCACGACACATATTGGTGAAAGTGATAAAATAAATAAAAACCCAATGAAATTGGAAAATTCTCTTGAACGAAACTCAACTAAAACAGCTAAATATCTTCTAATATGCGTAGTTCCTTAATATTAAAGGCAAATATCGAAAAGTAATGATGAAAAATAAAATAAACCGTGGAATTAAACTTAATTTTTAAATAAAATTAAATGTTGACGTATCGCGATGTAAACAACCCAGACGTCAAATGTCAAAAGTACGCGACGCCATCTTGAATATCTCAAAAAAAGTACAGGTTGATGAAAGTAAATTTGGAAAAAGAAAATATAATAAAGGTAATTTTATTATATTTTAATTTTTTTAATTTGTTGGTTATTTACTGTTAGTTAGGTTTATATTTATTTTATGACCACTCAGAAAACTTGAGCCCGGAAGTCCTTATTGTTGGTTAGGTTAGAAGGCTAAGGCGGGAGCGAAGCGGAGCGGAGCTCCCGCCTTAGCCTTCGTGGATATTTTTTTTGTAAACCACCCAGAAATAGGAGCCCCACGAAGCGGGGCGGGTTGGGGCGTTAAAAAACTCTCTCGCACGTTGCACACACCGCCCCGCCCCGCAACCCTTGGCCATTTATTACATTTACCACTACTAGGGTCAAATTATTTATAATAACCGACAAATGTGATTAATTTATCACTTTTACCTCGACTTTCGGTAATTATTAATAATAATAGATAATTATTAATAATCATTAATTATTCACTCTTACCGTAACATATATACAAGAATTGCTCATTCAATGGTATTATTACATAGATAGATAATTATCTTGATGGTGATAGTGCTTGTATCAAAGGATTAATGAAATTGGAGGAAGTGAGAGAGATGGATTGAGGCAAGTGGAAGGATGTGGTCTCTACCTACCCTGAACGGAGGTAAACAAGTCAGTTACGAGTATGTTCTCTTCTAAAACATACTTTTACATCCTTTTTTCTTTTCTTCTTCTCACTTCACCTTACTTAAGGTGTAAAGATAAATAAATTAAACGCTTACTTTGGTGGTTACTATAAATAAATAAAATTTAGTTAAGATAACTTTTAACTTATTATACCTCCGACACTTGAGACTCAAAAAGGTCAGATCTCACTGATAGAAATTGTTTACTAACAGAGTTTTTCTCTTGGCAAGACGCTTTTTTTTTACAGCTGGCACTTGATACTGGTTCCACTGATTTTTTAGGTGTCTGCACCTAGAATAAGAAAAATTATTATATTAGTAGTAGATGCGTGTGATTTTTTTTGCTTAGAATTAAAATTAAGGAAAATAAAATGCAATAAGAAAAATACAGTATTCTAAAAAAAAATTTCACCTCAAAATATGGTAGGTAAATGCAATAAGAAAAATACAGTATTCTAAAAAAAATTTTTCACCTCAAAATATGGTAGGTATATCCATGGCCATGTTTATTACATACATGCATAAAAGATAGCAAAACCATTACAGTTGGGTAAAAACATTTTCATAAATTTCATGCAACAGCCAACAAACCTATTTTTGAATAGTAAATATGATATACCCAAACTTTGGGATAATATCTATTTGAAAATAAACATAATATAAAATATTGCAGAACTGACGGGATTTGAACTTGCATCTCTCTGGTTTTTTATGTTTATTTTCAAATAGAAACTATCCTAAAGTGTAGGTAACACTATTCCATATAAAAAAGTTATAAAACAATAAAAAGTTGAGAGGTGTCAAGGGACACCCGGATGGAACGAAGTTCCTTTCGATTAATTAGTGAAGAAATTGTAATAAAATTTAATTTTTTTTAAGTAATAATAATATTTGTTGTTGTATACCGAAACACCAGAGGGCGCCACGAGAGCGCGACGCCAAGACAATATCCATACAGCGCGGGCGCCCCCCGCCCTAGGAAAAGACAAAAAAGATTTAGAAATATATAATAGACGCGCACACACATCAAAGGCGGCGGCAAGATCCTTTGATCAAAAAGTGTCGTGACAACTTTTCGTACGAATTTTTTTAAGGAACTTTGTTCCAAAATAGAAACATGTCATGTTTAAACTGTACTATATAAGAGCTTACATTAACAATATATATTTATGTAACTATGTGTTAGCTTTAATAGTCTATTGGACTTTTGAGTCTATCTTTCATAATAAACAAAATAATTTACAATTCGACTGCAGATGGAATTACAAGTATATTACCTTATACCTGGATAAATTAAAAGAAAAGATAATATCAATTCATAATTTCTATAATATCCTTGTGATTATTAAATAATTTATTTTGATAAGGATTTAAGTTTAGCTGTATAAATAATGACGTAAACTGAATCATATGAATTAAATGATTTATGGCAGTCGCACTTTTTAGAAATTCGTCATCTTCGAAACTGTATAACTAATTAGCTTACTGTAAAAGGAAAATTTTCTATAATTATCTTTTGATTTTCAAATAGTTTATTGGATAAGGATTTAAGTTTAGTTATAATGACGTAACGTAAGTATATGAATTAACTGTTTTTTACAACACAAAAATTATATATCTGCCAAAATATAAAAGATATATATAGGCCATCGCGGACTTTCTTTTAAAACTTGCTAAGCCGTATAACGTTTCCATACAATGTGTTCACTATATCCAATATCAAGCAGTGCAAATTTAACAAATTTAATAAATTTTCTGCGGCAAAAACTTATATCTGGGTAAGTATATACAATACGAATATAAAATATATTTAAAATAGCCTATAACACTCACCTAGAAAGACAAAAAGATTTAGAAATATATAATAAATAGGACAAAGGCACCAGAACAGTACTTTTTTCCTACATAAAGAAACCCTATATACTAGTTGGGACACATATTTTAGCATTCCATGGATTCACATGGTTAGTATAGAATTAACAACTTTCTAAATGACAATGAATTATGAAGGCAATCAGCTATTCTTTCTACTGCACACAAGATAGGCTAACTAAGATTGTTAATTATAAAATAGAAATTGTAACAATAATTTCTAAAAGAGCAACTGCAAGTTTCTTCTCGGCAGAATTCTGCCTTCCCAACTGGTGATAGCCACACTGACACTGTTCAAAAGTGCTTGTATAACAGCCTACTTGAAATAAATGAATTTGGTTTGAAAATGTAGATTGGCAAACTAACAAATATGTTACCTTAACTCCTGTGCAGCTATGAATATCTTCTGACAGACCATCTCTGTCAAATATGTTGCAGTGCCCGCGCTCCTCCAAACACAGTCTACATATCTCGTAGAACATAATAGTTGAAGTTTTTTTATTCTGTGCCATAGCTGTATAGGTCAACTTTTCTTTTCAGCACAATATTTTGTATTATACTTCAATAATTTTTTTAGCAAGTTTTTTAACAAAATTCTCGATTGACTGTCATAGTAGTAAGGTCATTATTGATTTAAATAAAATGGAAAGTCCAATAACATTTATTGGTTAAACACACAGTTGAAGTATTCACAGACTGTTATTAAATTTTTTTTAATTTGTATTATTATTAGGTATTTATTATTCAATTCAATTCTTCTTCTCTTATGGCTTCTTCACTTGTGCAGTGTGCCAAGTGGGCACAGCTTATCTCGCCAGTGTCATGTAGATGGAAAAGGCACGAAGGAGATTGTATTGTAAAAGCTGACAAGTTTAATTTTGATAAAACTTTTAAATAGTTGACATATTGTTGCAGTATGTTAGTCCTTATCCTAAAACATTACAAATAACAGATTTAATACAATATATTATGACTAACAGGTAATTATAATTTAATTCTATTACATTCTATATATTTACATAAAAATCTACAATATTGACTGGACACAAACATCAACAGGCACTTAACACTAATAGGATGAGGGACGAAGGGAGAATGTCATAAAGAGGATGAAGAAGTCTGGGGCAGTTGAAAAGGAGATGTGTAACAGTGCCTTCGTGCCACACTCGCAGATAGAGGTTTCCCTTATCCAGAGCTAAGTGAGATGCACAGGAATACATAAATGACTAAGATATAAACAGGATATAGTAGATAAAAACCACAATTCAGTCAGTTTCTGAAGAAAACCAGGGTTGTCTTGGTATATTTGGCTAGATAAATGAGTAGAGTTTGCCTTTCACCGATTTAGATTAAATCCAGAAGGACTCCCAAGATCTATTCAGATAAATTTTTGCAAGCACAGTCAAATCTGGCAATGAATTTTCAAAATGGTCCAGGGTTCATCATTGACAATTGACGATATCTTATGTTTGGGTAAAAATTGGCTGAAGCTTATAGCTCTTATTGAGGCTCCAGATGATGGGTCTTTGACTTCCCACGACAATATAATGAACCGCAACAGTACCGCACCGCAATAAACGGGCCTATGTCGTCCAATAAATACGACCTGGGGCCTTTGCAAAAGAAATGGTGTATATAACTGTTTGGAACGAAAGCAGTGGGTTGCGTATAATTTCTTTATCTTTTTTTTGAGGACAAGGTATCTCCGTCCTTTCCGTGCCATTTGCGGGATGTGGATGTCTCGAGATTGGGGGAGGTTCAAGGGGTGGATCTATGTCCATGTTTTTTTTATTATTATTAAAACTTTAAATAAATAACTGCAATATATTATCTTACGGGTGCATCCCAATAGTTCCCCATACTGTAGTTCTATAGAACTGTTGAGATATTTTCCAGGCAGTCAAATTATATCCCAATAGTTCTATGTAGTACTGTAGAATAGATTTTGCTCTTGACTTTACTTATCTCATATAAGTTTTAAACTTCACATTATTTTAATTGATGTTTCATTTTGTTTTTAACAAAAAATGTCCCTTGCGACAAAAGCTAAGTTGTTAAAACCAAGTAGTAGTTGTGTCTAAAAAAATATTCTCTTGTTTTAGAAGTAACAAGGTGGGAAACATTATACCACTTTGGCAGTATTTTTATATATTACGAATCCTCCTCATCGATCAAATTGATCCATATCAGTTTTTGACTTCTTGTGCAATGCTATTAACATGTCGCCAAAAGCTATTTTGAAAGCTTCTTTTAATCTTCAGCAATTAAAGAAATAAATTGTTGCTAAAATTTGGTGCATTTTAAGCAAAGCTATATTCGATATAGTATGTTTAGATACTTCACCATAATGCATTTCAGTTTGTGTAGATACTCTCAAATTTAAGTGGGCATTTATTATACTTATAAAAACTAGGTAATTTATATGTAACGTACAAACAAGACGATATTTCTTTAATTTTGTAAAATAATGTTCTATATAGAACTAATGGGACACTAAACTCTAATATAGTGTGTCAACAGTTCTATGGACTAAAGTGTTAACGATATATATCAACTATTTAACTAAAAAGTAACGTTTCAAGTATTTAAAAAAAAACAAAAATGTACCGAGATTTCACTTACACGTGTGTCAACCAAGTCTACACCCACAATTTATTATTATAAATAAAAAACAAATTATTACAAAATAAAAATATTATGATGGCGATGGTGACAGTGACTAGTGTTGTGGCGATCAAATCAATTGTCGATTGTGATAACCAAAATCGGTGAATCGTTTTTTGCAGTCTAAAAATACACCCCTAGATAAAAGTATGACCTAATTTTTACAAAAAAACCTTTTTATTATATACCTAATTAAGGGTTTTAAGTCTTTACAACCATAAAACCTCAAATAAAATTTCAAGATCTCAATTTTCATGACTTCGATTGCATTTCGAACGTAGAATTGAATAATATGGGTGAAAATGTGAAAATACATCCCTAGCTAACTTGTCTGACAGTGACGTGACAAGTGTACAGTTTCTTAATTATTGCTATGGCCCTGGATTCTAGCATAGATAAAATATATTCAATTAATTTATTATTTGTTTTGATGCTTTCCCAAACGTAAATTGAGCTAGTTCACCGATAGACAAAAAATTCTTTTCGTCTACTCTATTTTTTTGTTTATACACAGAACACATCACATGACATAAAAAAAATATACGATACAATAAACCATTCAACATTCTTCATTCATTTTAGCGTTGACATTTGATTGACAAATGATTGTTCAAACAAATTTTCATTCAGTTGCCAAACATTTTAAACTCAAGATGGTTGGGTGTTTACGTTATCTAATAAAATAAATTCGAAGAAAACAATACATTGGGATAATCATAATCGCTATCTTATCGTATAGTACCAATAAATACATCCTGAGATACCATCAATGTCCCCTCAAAAGTTAAAACAGATGTGTGATTATGTGCTACTTTTAAGAGATATTTTATGTCAAAAAAAGTGTTAATATAATTTGTTTATAAATCGGAATTTTCGTAAGAAGAATGCCGTCGGGACGTGAAACTACGGTTTCGATACCTCTCACACCTACGAGATCAGATCTTTACTGGAGACGAATTTTTACTAAGGTATATTATGTTGTATTACTGTGTCCTAGATTAAATATTTACTCGTAAATCGAATAGTTTAGCGGTAGTTATGCGTTGTTTACAATGTTTTCGTAGAGTTTGTAAGTGAAAGTCAGCCTGAATTTTCATGAATACTGTGTATACATAAGGTTTTATTACTCGCGCAACTATTAGTGGCCTTTAAGTGGGATTTAGTCTCTGTGTCCTTACCGATTCCCGTATTCTGTCAGTTTGCTATCTTACTTTAAAAGTTTACAGATTGTCACAAAATCATGATAAATTGATTATTTATATAATAAAAGTTTATAAGTGTTAATCTATCCCTGTATTATAGTTTATCAAAATTGTTTGAGTTCAGACAGTATATGTATTATTGTTTGTTGTGTATTGGTGGGAATCGAACCCACAGCATAGGATGCATAGGCAGGGTCACTACCCACTCCGAAACTTGGCCCCTGCTGCCGCTGTATTGGGGTGAATTTATACATACTTACTCCTTGACCTCTCTGGTGGACAATGCTTTGTTTTTGACAGAGGGTGTTTGTTATTTACTTATTACTAACCTAGTTACTTCAAAATAGTTTTGGCCCTATCCGAGCCAATCAGATTTACCCTACTGGTAATATTTGTTTTTATACTATGTCCAGCTTTTGACAAACAAATCCCATTTTTTTATTCAAAACTTTCAAAATTTTGACTTGGTATATATTTTTGCTATGGCTACTAAACCAAATTTAAACTGAAATAAAAGCCACATAGAAAGCTTGAAGAGATATGGGTTTTGGGAAACAAATCACATTTTTTTTTTCAAAATCCTCACTTGGAAAAATATCTGGCTACTCTTGTACCTGTACTCTTTCCAAGTTAGCCTGCTCATGTCTTAACTACTACATCACTTAACACCAGAAGAGATCGCACTAAAGCTTTAATTATTATTGCATTAAAAAAAACCATAACTTGTATGACTCACAGTGCATTCAAACATTGTAACATTGTTATGACTAACATGTAGGTAAAACACACCTTTCCTTTCCTCAATCATTATCATTTGTTTACATCTTATCAAGTCATAGTTTTATTTAATCATAAAATATACAGGATAAACCCTACAACAATCTTGTGATAATAAAATGTGATGTTTGACCACATAGATTGGTAGATTTAATATGGAAAAACCAAATAGATGACTGTTTTAAAGAAATCCATTTCTTTATTTTCATTTAATTCATTTATAAGATTGCTTGTGGATTTAGTACTTGAGCTTTCTTTTATGAAGTTAATTTGTCCTTTATTGTAGTTAATTTTTTTTGAGCTTTAGCTACTGAAAGGTTTATAGCTTCACATATGATTTGAAATACTCTATCATGGTGGCGTGAGTAAAGACCCCTGTTCGGAAGTACCTTGCATCCTACCAATAAGTGCCTTTGTATACTTACTGCTTCACCACAAGTATAGCAAACTTTTTTAGGCTTTCTAAGTTACTTGGCTCTGAGAGAGTCAGTTGATAAGCATTTATGTACTTGGAAAAACTGTAAAAAATTATGTTAATTGCATGATCATCATTTATTTTATTATTTATTTTATTTATCATCATCATCATCATCATTATCAGCCTATTAACAGCCCACTACAGGGCCAGGCCTCCCTCCTTATAGGAGAGGGGATAGCATGATAGTCCTACTCCTACCTAAATATTTTTTAGTATTTGTTGTAATAGCAGCAATATAAATATATGGATCATTTTAAATAATCTGAACAATCTACCTGTTCATGAGATACAGCCTATACAGGCGACATACATATAGACAGACAGTGGAGTCTTATTAATAGGGTTTTACCCTTTGAATACAGAACCCTAAAAGCACTGATTCTACATTACACCATACAATCATTCATTCACTCTAGTTATTTTAGCGCTGCTTGGCCAACTGCCAAGTACTAAATGTTTACATAAAAATAGCATTGTAGGTATTTGATTAATAGATTGGATTTTATCAGAAATACCTAGTTGGGAAGAATTGTGCATTGTGCATACATTTTTGTTTTCATACAATTAGCATTGTTTATTATCATTTAATTGTCTGTGATGTTTGATGTGAGCAATTGTAAATTCTACTCTAATTCTACAGTTATTTTTAACTAGCTGACCTGGCCACGACTTTGCCCGAGTGTCAAATAGTATATGCAACCTTCCGAGAACATCATAGAAAAACAAATTGTATGACAATTTTTATTAAGAAAGAATATATTTTTATTAAGAATTTTTATTAACAATTTTTATTAAGAAAGCTATAGCAGACTGTTCTTATAAGATAGATAAATGTTGTTGTGGACTTTTTTGTAATCCTAGTAAAAACTTAATTAATAATAATTTATTGCTCTGTTATATCTCAAAAGAAATAAGCAGTGTTTTCAATTTAAGCTCTAAGTCACGCGAATCTTCCTACTACTATTGTTATATTTGAGCCAACTTACACAAAATCATAACCAATTGTACTAAAACCTTCATCAGGCGTCAGTATCTAAGTCTGAAAACTGCATTAAAATTCGTTCAGTATTTCAGAAGCTTTATAATCGCGAACAGACAGATGGTCGTACGTGGCGGGCTGTAAGATTAATAAACCCGTGTCAATAAACCTACACCCGTGTCACAAGTCTCGGGCTCTGTTCGGAGTTTTTCTCTCAGCCACGCGATGGACCCGGCACCCGCACGGTGAATCCAGAACAAAATTTTTTTAACAAAAAATAGAACCGACTTAAAACGCACTAAAAAGTAAAAAATAACTGCGTCATTTAGTTGCTTTAATTTACTTAAGCATATCTATGAAGTCGGTGCCACCAAGTTTAAGGAACATTTATTTAACATAGTAAAGCAGTTTGTGGGTTCTAGGTAACATCCTTAAAGTAGATACTTTGGCTGGCAAAATTGTAATTTACCATTTTATCGTAGCTACAATCTTGGATTTAAAACTTTCCGTATTCTACTCGTCATGCCCTTTCATTGATACCCATATTGAGGGAGTTGTGAAAAAAATCCGCTTTTTGGTAGCGGTGGCAACAATGGACCGATTTTTATCAAACACAGCTAAGAACCTATGGGTTAAAACTGGCTTTTAAATTAACTAATTATATATATTTGTATTGATTTTTTCCACCACATTCCAAAAGATGAAGGGTTCCTCAATAGAATGTGCTACAGGCTCTTTGCACTCGTACATTGATCCGTCACTCTAAACCAGTGATTCTCAACCTTTTTTTGTTGCGGCACACATATAATGATTTCAAAATTTGGCGGCACGCAAAGAAAAAGATAAAAATTATTTACTTACTACAACACACTGCATAAATAGTTTATGACAAAAATTTTAAATACACCATGACCCCGCTTTGCGTCGCTAATGTGTACCTGAAAAATGCGACGCAAAGTGAATCACAAATTTTGAAAGTAAATAATAAAATAATTAATTTTTTTGTGGATTTAAATATATATTCATGTTAAAAATATTTTTTTTTTAATGATATAATTTAATAATATTAACATTATTATATATTTGCAAAATTTGGCGGTACACTTTTGAAATTTGGCGGCACACAAAAGTGCCGCGGCACAGTGGTTGAGAATCGCTGCTCTAAATATTACTAAGAACTGCAATATGTACTTCGGAAGTATATTAAGTTCCCGGAGGATTATTTGATGACTAACCCATCTCCCTGTCACTTCTAGGAGCTCACCTACCCGTAGTATTGTCTCACGGATGACTCACTACAATATTGGTAACTGGCACTTCGACATCGATCACTGTAACTGTTTCCAAACGAGATGACGTGGTACCCGAATTAACCGCGCTAATCAATGTAGAGCGAGTTAATAGAAACATTCTTAGTATGAGTTTATCATTAGCCTATTTTAAGGGTCTATTGGATTTCGAGACTTACTATGGAAATATGGGTAGGAATTAGATTGATAATGTTTGACGACGTTCATCATAAGACGGCCTGCATTCTACTGTTTTGGAAGTTGGTTGTGTTACACACCCGTGCCTCGAGAGCACGTTAAGCCGTCGGTCCCGGTCATCAATATCTGATAGTGATCGTTAATAAACGAAACATTATCACCCTAAGCCCGCCAACCCGCATTGGAGCAGCGTGGTAGGTGTACGCTCCATATCTTCTCTCCTGTAAGGAGAGAGGCCTGGCCCTGTAGTGGGCCATTAATAGGCTGATAATGATGATGATGATGATGATGATGATGATGAATGTTTTCCTAAGCCTACGGTAGCGATAAGGCCGCCTTTTGTACCAGTTATACTTAAGTCCTTTTATGTCTCTGTTATATGTTCTTCTTCATTGTGATGTACAAATAAAGAGAGCAAATAAATAAGATGTCAAATAATAATAAAATAATAATTACCGGGATAGACAACTTATCGTGCACACCGAGGCACGGAGGTGTAACCACCTTCTTCCCAACTCCACGCTCTCAATGATTTTTTTGGGTAAGACAAACCTCTATATTTCGTAGCGAAACTTAAACACTCGACTCTCAACTCAACCCAGGGCGTCCTGATCCGTTGCAGCGTAGGCAATCACTGGACGAGTTACAGAAAGAGTAACTGGTACATTCTTATCTAGTCTGTTTCGTATCATTCTTCTCTTCTGTCTGAGCAAGTCCGCTGTGACAGACCTCAGCCGGATGTCGGATGGCGTTGGCTTACGCCTGGGGCCTGATTCGAATCTTCTAGATAGTTTATTTGTTTTCCCACTTTTCATAAAGTTGTTTTGTAATTTTTAACCAAGAAAAAAACGGAGAAGGTTCTCAATTTGACGCGAATATTTTTTTTATGTATGACCGCGCATAACTTTTTACAGAGTCGTCCGATTTTGATAATTAGATTGTTGGGCGAGGAAACGTGTCAGGTACGATGCTCAACAACTTGCTCTATGTTAGAGCAACAATTATTAAAAAAAGCGCAAATGTATAAAAACGGGTTTGAGAAAATGAATTAATTTAAAAACCAGAAATATATGTGGTTACTAACCACGTGAATAAGATATCCGATATACTAGCAGAATTGGCAATACGCAAAATTAGGTTTACCAGGTTACCAAATCTAATAGCCGGACAAACCCGCCCGTTGGGCCGGACGTTTGGGTAAAACGGTCGGATAACCTACATTAAATGCCAACCGTCATTGAAGCAGCGTGGTGGGTCTACACTTCATAACCCTTCTCCTATAAGGAGAGAGGTCTGACTCTATAGTGGGCCGCTAATAGACTGATAACGAAATGAACCAACATTAGGTATTGATGACTTTGTGTATCATTATCTATACTTATATTATAAAGCTGAAGAGTTTGTTTGTTTATTTGTTTGAACGCGCTAATCTCAGGAACTACTGGTTCTAATTGAAAAATTCTTTTTGTGTTGAATAGACCATTTATCGAGGAAGGCTTTAGTCCTTATAAAATCACGCTGCTACTATTAGGAGCGAAGAAATAATGGAAAATGTGAAAAAAAAACGGGGAAAATTATTGACCCCTGAGGGCTTCCGTTGCGTGCGCTGCGAAAACGGTACAGATACCAAAAATATAGGTATAAAAGAATTATTCCTCTTGAAATAATCTAAAAAAATGTCCACGACAGTATATGTCTATCTTTTAAGATTAACTCACTAGAACCGTTTTTATGGTAATCAAATTTTGTCGAAATTAATGCATTTATTTCATATGCTTAAGTTTACGTCATTATTTTTACAACTAAACTTAAATCGTTATCAAAATAAATTATTTAATAATCGTAAGGATATTATTGAGATAAGATTTGTCTTTTACAGTATGTTAATTAGTTATGTATTTTCGGAGATATTACAAAATTTCTAAAAAGCGCGAATATGCCGCTATGGCGTCCAAATTTAGTTGACCTCCTACGTACTGAATAGAGGTCAGCATTTTGGTACTGATATGCTTTCATGATCGAAACGTTAATACGGTGATGGATTTAGAATTCGATCTTTGTTCAAATATCTATATAGTACACGAAAGAGTTTGTTCGTTTGTTTAAACGGGCTAATCTCTATATCTGCGTGTCGGATTGTAAAATTATTTTTGTTTATTCTGAAGGCTAGACTCTTGTTTAGTCAGAAATATACTATTTAATATCAATTTATACCCATCAGCTTGCCATAAATATATGTTGTTAATGTTAATGTACTATAATATCGTACAAAGTTTAACAAAAATATAGATCTTTAGTACACGGGACGGGACAAAGGATCTTGGTTGACGAGAAACTATAAAAATATTAAATTGAGAGGGGTAGTGGGGAATGAGTACATTTTATATAAAAGTCTGTCTTTAAAATTAAAAGGATATCTAAGAGATTTTCACGCAGACGAAGTCGCGGGCGACTGCTAGTTAATAATAACAATGTATTTAAAATCGAGCTGTTTTTATTAAAACCATAAATTTTATTAAATTCTTATGAAATGTAAGGCCGGACCTAGGAGGACTCCGTTTATTTAGGTCGAACTAAAAAATATCAATATATTGAAGACCGCCTCCTAGGCGCAGTCGTATGCGCAGTGGATTTATACTAGTTCGATTACCGATTAAGATTTTCTATATTGGTCCAGGTCTGGTACGTGGAAAAATTCCGCCGTGGCTAGTTACCACCCAACCAACAAAAACGTAGCGCCAGATTTAGCGTTCCGCTGCGACGTCGTGTAGAAACCACAAGGTTTGTGGATATCATCCCACTCCTAAGAAGTTAGTCCGCTTCTATCTTAGATTGCATTATCACTTACTATCAAGTGTGATAGCAGTCAAGGATTCATTTGTAATAAATAAAAAAAATATTGTCCGGCTTTATCCAAACGCCTGGCAACACTAACCGAAATTGACTACAAGGCCAAAAAATTGTCATTAATAAAAACGATGACTGTTGACTCATGTCCATCAAGATATCGTAAAAATTGTCATAACTGGTTTTGGGGCAAACCATGAATACATTACGAACAACCAAGTGGCTTTATGTAGAATGTTTACATTTTGAGCACGTAAACATGTTACATTGCTGCATGGCACGTACTGTTGTGTACTGGAAATAACTACATTTCGTAAACTATAAAAAATTTGAACAAAAAATAGAACCGACTCAAAACACACTAAAAAGTAAAAAATACCTGCCTCATTTAGTTGCTTTAATTTACTTGATCATATTTAAAAAGTCGGTGCCATAAAAACCGAAATCGCTGCAAGTGTGCCAATAAAATTTGAAAAGTTCCTTCAATTTTCCCAGGATATCATCATCAGATCCTAACATGATGACTATGGGACCATATTGGAAGTGTGCCCTTTTTAAAAAAAAATTATCAAAAACTCTGTAAAAAGTTATCTATGCGTGGTCATACATAAAAAAATATACGTGGAATTGAGAACCTCCTCCGTTTTTTTTGTCGGTTAAAAATGCATGAATTGTGTTTATTTTTAAAATATGAGATTCTATAATTTCTTTAATTACAATTTTCAACAATGTTTATAAAAAATATAAAAAATATTATTACTTTACAAAAAAAAGTATTTTTGCAAACAGTGTACGTGTGCTTTTATGAAAATTTTGTTACTAGCGTAAAAATAGCTAGTCTGCCAATAAATAAAAAGTAAGCTCCTGTTTTATACCTAATATTAAAATGTTGTTAGGTATTTACAAAAGATCTTATATGTATTATTTTACGTTAACAGGTATCTACCCACGATATAGTCCACGTGGAAATCTAGGACTAGACTACAATCTCGATTGAGAATGCTTGTCAACAAACAAATTAAAAATGAAGGTAGAAAATGCAACACATTTTATGCCTAATTAATTTAAAATTATGTTTTGCTATTTTAATAAATCTTATTTAAAAGATATTGAATATTTAACTACTTTAGGCTTACTCTCTCGTTTTCATTCTACCTTCATTTTTAATTTGTGCTGTATACAATTTCTCATTCCCGTGGGAATTTGGGATAAAGTTTGGCCTATATTTGCTAGTCCAGGGGACACTCTAAAATTTTATCAAAATCACTCCAGCCGTTTAGTCGTGAAGAAGTAACAAACATACACATACACCCACAAAATAGGGTCAAGTGCAGAAAAAGACCGGAAGACTTATAAACTATCCTTTTGAAGTAGAAACTGGAAACAGCATTAAAATCCATTCGGTAGTTTATAGATCTCAACGTATCGATTTTGTACGAAAATCGATTTTGTTTTCCACGATGCCACACTATGCTGCAGAAGAAATTCTATGAAACACAAACAAGATTCGACCGAATCCGTAATTCGCAGGCTGATAACGATAACGGTACCACCATACGGCAGGTGCGGGTGGTGCGAGGTGCGGGTATGCGCAGTTCAAATATTGGCTATAAGTAAGTTAGTGGGTAACTCATCCGTGTTTACGCTGACCTCATGCTAAATGTATAGGTACGTTGTATGCTCGGCGGCACGATTCACACGCGTTTTGGTCGGTTTTATTTTATTTCAGGCTTTATTTAAAAGGCCTCGTTGGTCTCGTGGTTAGCCTATATTGCCTTAGGTCCTGGGCAGTGCCAGCAGTGCCTAGGCACAGGGCGCAGACCCTGGAGGGGCGCAGAAAATACCAGATTTTGACGACTTCCGTGGCGCAGTGGTATGCGCGGAGGATTTATAAGACGGAGGTCCTGGTTTCGATTCCCGGCAGGACAGATTGAGATTTTTCTTAATTTGTCTTGGTCTAGCTGGTAGGAGGCTTTCGCTGTGGCTAGTTACCACCTTACCGACAAAGACGAACCGCCAAGGGATTTAGCGTTCCGGTACGATGTCGTGTAGAAAGTTAAACCGCTTCCATCTTAGATTGCATCATCATTTAAACAATAAACAATATTAATATGAATAAACTTACTAACATATACTTAACATCAGCTGTGATAGCCGTCAAGGGCCAACTTGTAGTCGATAAAAAAAAACCATACAAACAATACCTTATTTAGAGTCCGTTACAAGTCTGTAGGACGCAGTTATCACGCTGGCACAGGGCGAATAAAAGCTGATTACGCTATTGGACCTGGGTTCTCCTCCTGGGCAATTAAAATCACGGAACAATCATTTTCATTTATCTATGAAATGTTCAGTTCATTCCAAGTCTGGAGTGGGGAAGTTGGTGAATGGTAGCACCCCCATGCCTGCGCGTAACGCACGTGAAGCCGTCGGTCCTATTTTTTTTAAATGGTTACGTGTATTTTTAGTGTTTTTAGAAGGTTGTAACAAGTCGCGGAGAACTGTTAGTTTTCAAATAATTCTGAAGAATTTGGTTGAATACGCTAATCTCAGAACCTACGGGTGCAAGGATTCTTCCCGTAGTTCCTAAGATTAGATTTAATTGAGAACGCTTACAGGCTAATAAAATTAGGCTTTAATTTTTCTTCTTCTTCGTTCCTTCTTTTTTCGCGCTTGGCCGCTCTGCGTAAATAAGCCATAATTATACGCAAACGAGAGCGCGGGACCCAGCTTATTTACCTATGTATGAGATCTTAAAAATATTTCATCTTTCCAGTACGATCGAGACCACGACGGTAAAATATCATACGTGGAGCTGAAAGACATAATCGAGTCGAGGGAGTACGACCACGACCTGCCAGACAATGTGGTGGACAAGATCATGGCACTGGCGGACAGGGACAACTCGGGGTACCTGGACTTCGCCGAGTTCGTCGCCATGATGCAGAACCCTGACTTGAAGGCGGTGTTCGGACACTTCGTCGCCAGATACGTACACTCGATTATACCTCATCGAAGTCCTGTCGATACTATTGGTGAGTCTCATGGTATATACTATTGCTTTTCTTTGCAATTGCCTCCAGCGAAAACCGACTTTTTTTATAAAAACTCTCGTTGACCACCCTAAGTGCATATTGACAGGAGTCCTTCTCAAACTTCTATACCACTTTGAAATTGTAGCATGTCAAACTTTGTGAGTAGCCAAGCCAGTTCAGTTAGTGTTTTCATATCTATACTATTCTACTATAAAATACTAAATAGATAGAATTGATACGCATATAGATTGCTTACTTACCATCAGGTGTGATTGCAGTTGCTCCCAATTGCAGCCCCCTGCAATTCGACGACCTCCGTGGCGCAGTGGTATGCGCGGTGGATTTATACGACGGAGGTCTTGGGTTTGATTCCCGGCGGGGCAGATTGAGATTTTTCTTAATTTGTCTTGGTCTGGCTGGTGGGAGGCTTTCGCCGTGGCTAGTTACCACCCTACCGACAAAAGACGTACCGCCAAGCGATTTAGCGTTCCGGTACGATGTCGTGTAGAAACCGAAAAGAGTGTGGATTTCATCCTACTCCTAACAAGTTAGCCCGCTTCCATCATAGATTGCATCATCACTTAACAT
Organism: Mycalesis mineus; assembly: GCA_034621355.1. Taxonomy (NCBI): domain Eukaryota; kingdom Metazoa; phylum Arthropoda; class Insecta; order Lepidoptera; family Nymphalidae; genus Mycalesis; species Mycalesis mineus. Next base: position 17,963,659 of record CM067888.1, on the reverse strand, counting down.
CAGGTGTGATAGCAGTCAAGGGCCAACTTGTAGTTGATAAAAAAAAATAAAAAAAATTGTAGGTACTTTACTTCGCAGTTCGCAGTCGGCAGTCTTGGTCAGAGTGGACTAGAAGTTAAACGAGAATCCTCCCTTGCACTACTTCATATGGATTTTTTACCAATTAAATGTATTAAGTTTATGAAGTAGAATGTAGTTAGATTGTGTGTATAGATAGCATGTACATATATTTGAATGCTGTTAAATTTTCTAGTGTTATGGGCGCAAGAAGATGATTCATTTTAAAAATTAGTCAAAAGACCAAAATTATGTCATAACCAAATCAGCTATGAAAATATTTATGGATTATTGAGCTCTATTTAATCATTGAATCGTTTTATTCCGCCCTCAGATCACATTATAGACATGCCTCTAGACAAATTGTCGCAACATTCATTTATATATGTGTGTTGTCGCGTGAAGCTGTGGTGGTGTTACACCGCCGTGCCTCGGAGAGTACTTAAAGCCACGATGGCTTAACGCTCTCTCCCGGTTACTATCATCAACATCCGATAGTAATCGGTAATAAATCAAACATTATCACCCGACAACCTGCATTATAGCTGCATGGTCAGTCCAAGCTCTTTATTTCCTCTCTCATAAGGAGGGAGGTCTGGGCATATAGTGAGCCAATGATGATGACATAGACACGGATTTTAACATGAATATAAAAGCTGAAATAATTACAACTTTTTTAAACAACTTACAACTTTTTTGGTATAAAAATTTGAAAGAAAATGTCTCCAATGTGGTCTTATCGTATGAAGCACGTAGCACGCTAAATTATTACGTCACAAAAGTTGAATAGATATTGATATGTAAATAATTACACGGATTCGGACAGAGTAAGTCCTCTCCCTCGTTTCTGTCTATAGTCAACGCATTTTAAACTGAGTCGTCGGGCAATGAATGCGACTTACAATGTATAGTAATTAAACGCTCTATGCAGTTTTGGATATTCTATCTAAGAAAATCAAAACGCCTGGTAGTGACTTGGACACCATTGATTGAAAATCATCAGTAAGTTGTTAAGCAATGTTATTTATCACTACGATCAACCGACCCGATGACTCAGTTTAAAATGCGTCGACTATACATGAACACACAGTTGCACAGCTTTTCCAGATGAGCAGTTCCAACTTTTGTGACGTAAACTGTACAGTTAACAAAGCATTTTGTACCTACTCCACATGTATGTAAAGACTAATTTTGTTTGGTAGACAGGTGGACAGGATTCCGAGCGGTGTCCTCTACAGATGGCGGTACATTGTTTTTTTTTAATTAGTTTGTGTTATTGGTTTTTCATTGTTTTTTGTTTTGTTTTTCATTATGTGTTACAGACCACCCTACCACTCCACCAGGGTGGTTTGTGATATCATTCATTTTTTTTTAAATTTTTTTGGTTTTCATTTTATTGTGTGGTGCCGTACTGTCATCTATGTTGCTTTTTTACTAACCGCCTGTATATGCTTTTATATAGAATGTGTTAGGTACATGGTATAACATCCCGAAACGTACCGATCGATATATTTCGACCTTGTTAAAAATTATGTATATAAAATAATTACTTTAAAGGACATTGCCAAAATTTGCCCCAGGCTGTCCAAACTTATGCTCATATTTAACTGTTTTATTTAAATACACAATAAATTTTAAACAACTACCCATGTTTCATAGCAATCACTTGAAAATATATCAAAAAAATAAAAATTTCAATCGTTTTTTTGTGTTCTGAATCACGTCAACTTTTTCAACCTTCATAACTTTTTCCTGCGACTGCATAGCTACATTAATTAATGTTAAAGAAAATCTGCACTAATTAATGACATATATATCATTACTGGGCAGCCTGGGGTACACTTCCATACACTTTTTGGCAAAGTCCTTTAAAATTACACCTAGACACCTTGAAGATTTAAGTAAATTCTTGTCAATTATCTCCTTCCTCTGCCTAGGAAGCTAATTTTTAATCTAGGCATGTATTGACTTGATAAGATATTCACCTAACACGTTGTATATATTACCTATATTTTATTTCATTATTATCTACCAATTGTCTAACTATGCGTCCATTTGCAAATCATCCGCTGAAGTTTAATATCTATGTAATTAAGGAAACGACGAAATATTATTACTTACGACCGAGGTAATATATCTCTCAATTAATTATAATAAATGTGAAAATTATGCAAAAAGAAAAACAATTTAGACAAAGACGCACTGCTAAGCGATTTAGCGTTCCGGTACGATGTCGTGTAGAAATCGAAGAGGTGTGGATATTATTCTACTCCTAACAAGTTAGTCCGCTTATATCTTAGATTGCATTATCACTTATCATCAGGTATGATTTCAGTCAAAGGTACTTGTAGTGGATACCCAGTGGCAACCTACCACCTGCCATGGCCCCACCAACCTTGCAGTTATACGGGCCGAATCGTCAGGAGGGCAACCCGGAATCCGCACTTCTCCACGCGTTTTATCACCGGGCCACCTTCTCGACTCCCGTACAAGTTCTTTATCTTCTCGTCCTTGTCCCTATAGAGCACTTTCTCCCTTCTGGGGCATACTTGTAGTAGATAAAAAAAAATAAAGATAGAACTTTTGCACCTTTTGCATTGCTATCAAGCAGCAGATCTGCAGGGATTGGTTGCCAGCGAAGTATAGGCCACCTATACCTTCCATATACCTCAGCTCTACCGTGTTGACAAGCTAAATAAAAACCTCGTCAGTCGTCGCCTCATACTGCGTTTGCAGGCGGCTACAAAGTACATAGGTAAAAAATATATGGAAGTCTGCCCCAGAAATGCCCACAGTTGACATATATGTCATTAAATAGTACAGATCTTGTATTTAAATAGTAGTAAAGTTACTTGTAGCTAAGCAGTCGCTGATTAAAGTTATGAAGGTTGATAAAAGTTGACTTTTCATACTACGACGACGGTCACGATAAATTTTCAAGTGATTGCTATGAAACATGGGTAGTTGTTTAAAATTCATTGTGTATTTAAATAAAACAGTTAAATATGAGCATACGTTTGGACAGCCTGGGGCAAATTATGGCAATGTCCTTTACACCCGTATCTTTTCCACTGAACTAAGTTAAGTTTACATTCCGGTGTTTTTTTTTATTCATTACAAGTTGCCTCTTGATTACAAGTACCTGATGGTAAGAGGTGGTACAATCAAAGATGAAGGCGGGCTTATTTGTTAGGATTAGGTTAAAACCCACACCCTTTTCGGTTTCTACACGATTCTGTTTATTCCGTCAAATAGTTGATTATTACTATAGTTACTCATAAAATAATAATTTATTTAAATAATTGAAACGTATAAATTAATAAAAATGTATTATCGCTTGACCTTCGCCGTGTGTGTTACAGTGAATCACCAATTTACCAGCTACATTGTGTTAGCTATACCTGCCCTTGTTCAGTCTTATCACTGATAACGTAATTTCACATACTAAATAATATAAATAATACATACAACTAATACATTTGTTGACCATAGGAATTCATATGATACTTAGTAAAACTAACTTGAAACGGTTTCGAATCTTTTTGTTATTGTAGCCACTATTATGGTATTCTGTGAGAGAGGGCGTATAATTAGCATTATCTCTCTTTATTTCTAGTATCGCGTTAGACAGAGAGACGTAGAGACGAATTAGATAATCACATGTCCCTCTTTCTATCTATAGTAGCGTGTTAGACGGAGAGAAATAGAGACGAATTCTATAATGACATGTGTCTCTCTCTTTATTTCTAGTATCGCGTTAGACAGAAAGACGTAGAGACGAATTAGATAATCACATGTCTCTCTTTCTATCTATAGTAGCGTGTTAGACGGAGAGAAATAGAGACGAATTCTATAATGACATGTGTCTCTCTCTTTATTTCTAGTATCGCGTCGCGAGTGACGTAGAGACGAATTAGATAATCACATGTCTCTCTTTCTATCTATAGAAGCGTGTTAGACGGAGAGAAATAGAGACAAATTCTATAATGATATGTGTCTCTCTCGTTATTTCTAGTATCGCGATAGACAGAGAGACGTAGAGACGAATTAGATAATCACATGTCTCTCTCGTTATTTCTAGTATCGCGATAGACAGAGAGACGTAGAGACGAATTAGATAATCACATGTCTCTCTTTCTATCTATGGTAGCGTGTTAGACGGAGAGAAATAGAGACGAATTCTATAATGACATGTGTGTCTCTCTTTATTTCTAGTATCGCGTTAGACAGAGAGACGTAGAGACGCTCTACAGTCACATGTCAAGTAATAAAAACATAGTTAAAGCGTAGTACGGCCGGAACTGGGCTATGGAATACCTATTGCGATTTATTTTCTTACAAAAATTCTCTGTACCAGCCTGAAAAGAGAAAGTAAGTATTGTTATACTCTCGTGCTTTTGAGAGCAAGTCTAAGTCAGAGGCATCTGATAGTGATCGATAGATTTAAAAATTATCACTTTAAGCTCGGCAACATGGGTCTAATTGGCATTTTTTCGGACCTTAAAAAAATACTGATAAATATGAAGAATGTCAAACATTAAGAAAGAGTCACCTACAATGACGCGTGCAATTTTTATTTTAGTTAATAGGCGAAGCAACAGGTCAAACAGACGAATAAATCCCGTCCAAATTGAAGCCAGTTCCAAACACTTGCTCGTAGTCCAAGAGCTAGTCACAAGAACGCCGCTGCAAGTGACGAGATCGACCCAAACAGTGTCAGCGAGACGTGGGTAATGAGGCTGGTTTCCTCATTCTGCTAGTTGAAGTATTATCCAAGTAGAGCTAAATAATGAATGTAAATTAGTCGCCATTATTCAATAGTCGAGTCCACACCAAGTTTAAGTAATACTAGTTTTATCGACTGAATATTTATACATTTAGAGGGTCATAATGCTCAACTTATTGTATTTATTTTTTTAAAAACTCAAAAAAAGATAAAAAAGGATTAATAATTTGAAAAATGGCATTTTTATATTTGTGTTTTTTTTCTAATTGTATATAAGAAGATTTCTATTTTATATTAGCAATTGAAATATACAATAGTTGCTCTAAAAACAAAGAAACGACATTTAAAGTCAATTAAAAGTTATTACTCTAAGTTTCTTTTTATAATTACTTTTAGTTTATTTTCTTTTACAACAATATTCAATGAAACATGACATTTGTCCTCTGCGTCGAACAGCTATATCTATGAGCCTAAAAGTAGCTAGTAACTGTTTTCTGACCTTAAAGTTATATACAATGTACATTGAAGAAGTACAGATTTTTTACATGTACACAAATTACAGACACTTAGTTTTTGCTCATTTATTATAACATAGGTACCTTTATTTTGAATTACCATGAATTGTATGTGATTGTCACACATTTTAAATGTCATATCGCGATTATTTAATTACTATTACACTTCTATACTTAGTATACATTAATTTTTAATAACTTACGAATAGCCTTACAGGATATTCCATTCCTAATTCGCTATCGTAGCATATATGAACTTAACATTAAATTTATTATTTATTATCGTAACAAATACACCATTGAGCAACTCCTGTAAGTTCACTCAAAGTACAGCAAAATCAATCTATTTTCTCAGCTACTATGTTGATAGTGCGAAGGGCGCGCGTCAACGGAGCCTTGTTCTGTAGGTTGGTATAGTACGAATACTGTTTTATAATAGGTACATGCTAGAAATGTGTTTTCGCCTCACTTGTTGTGAACACGGCTAATTTATTTACCATCAGGTTTTGTTATTATATGTCTAGACGACAAGCCTTTGAATTTTTTATGTATGTTATTAGCCAGTCACGTTTCGTTAGTTTCGTTATTATCTCCTACACTCGAGCGTAATGAATGAAGAATTCAAAACAAAAACTATCTGCCTACCGTTCGTAATGATACATCGTCGTAGTTGAGGAGATTACGTCACTTTGTATGCTCTTATCAGTACTTTAGAACCTATTAGACGTAATTGATTTTTTTAGTAATTTGTTAGACGTTTATTGATAAGTTTATGATAGTTATATCAGGCTAATAAATAGTAAAGTATTCAATACGTTTTAGATAGAAATTATGTTTGAGATTTACACAGTTTATTTCTATACTTCATTTCATCATCATCATCATCATTATCATCATTATCAGCCAATGGACGTCCACTGCTGGACATATTCCTTTTTAGGGACTTCCAAACACAACGATTCTGAGCCGCCTGTGCCCAGCGACTCCCTGCGACCCGTTTGATGTCATCAATCCACCTGGTGGGGGGTCGACCAACACTGCGCTTTCCGGTGCGGGGTCGCCATTCTAGCACCTTCGGCCCCCAACGTCCATCAGCTTTTCGAACCACGTGCCCCACCATCGCCACTTCAGTTCTGCGACTCGCTGAGCTATGTCGGTTACTTTGGTTCTTCTGCGGATCTCCTCATTTCTGATTCGATCACGCAGAGATACTCCGAGCATTGCGCTTTCCATCGCCGTTGAGTGACTCTGAGCCTTCTTATGAAGCTTCTTACGATTACGGGACTATAATTTAATAACATATTTTAAAATTATAAGTCTCTCGGAAATCTACGGTTATAAAAAAGTGTGATAGATATATTACTTTAAATTTTATTAGATTATCTTTTAGGCTTCAATCATCATCATTATCATCATTATCAGCCGGTGGACGTCCACTGCTAGACATAGCTCATTGTTAGGACGCATGACTTCCAAACACAACAATCTTAAACCGCCTTTGGCCAGCGGCTCCTTGCGACACATTTAATGTCGTCAGTCTACCTATACTAAAGACAAACTCGATTGAGAATGCTTGTCAACAAACAAATTAAAAATGAAGGTAGAAATCACTAGTCATTTTACACCTATTTATTTAATTAATGACGAATTCATGGCAATAAATTAGATTAGTAAGCTTAAAACTAATTAATATATTCAATATCTTCTATATAAGATTTTGAAATAACAAAACATAATTTTAAATTTATTAGGCATAAAATGTGTTGCATTTCCTACCGCCATTTTAAATTTGTTTGTTGACAAGCATTCTCAATCTAGTTTGACTTTAGTATAGTGGGGGGTTGACCAACACTGCGCTTTTCAGTGCGGGGTCGCAATTCTAGCACCTTGGGCCCCCAACGTCCATCAGCTAAATGAAATAGAATAATAAATTCGACCACATCGCCTTTAATTATGCCATGAATTAGTATATTTAATAACGGTGTTTTTAGTTTTAGCGAACGTCTAAGGCCGCGTTAGGTCGTTACACCTGATGTTTTTCCCCAAAGCTTGCTCGGTACGTCACACGGGTCCAATTTGAAGCTTATTATAGTACTCGTAACTGAATAATTGGAGGTCGGCCTTATGCGAGATGGAATCGTAAAGGAAAATGTGTTAGTCAAGGCTATTTTATTTTTTTAATTAGAGGTCACAAATGCATTTTTGATTGTTTTTGATAGAGTATTGTTGACATTATTATACGTAATTGTCAAATGGATCAAAAAACTATATGGTTGTACATTTTTAACACTATTCTTTCATGTTTTAAAACTTTTTTTTAATTGACCATAGTCCATAGTTGTTAGAAATTTTGTTAACTCAAAACTGATGCTATATAGTTATACTCTATACTTGTCGATGTTCATTTTGTTAACACTATTTGAAAATATTACTGTCTGCCACTGGCCAAAGGTGGTTCAGAATCATTGTTTTTTGAAAAGGCTAATATCCAGTTTTGGAGCCCATCAGCTTATGTCATGACGATGATGTAGATTTTTAGATGACTTGAAAGCTAACGTGCACTTATATTTGCAGTAGAAAGTATGTTCAACCTAACGCATTCCTGTCTAGCGAATGCATTATTCGAGAAAATGCAATTACGCTTGCAGCTAAACGCATTAGAGGTCTGCTCGCGCTAATCGCCACAAATCCTTGCATTCGAACGCGCTGGTTCGCCGTTAACCATAGTGTTTTGCAATATTTGTTGTTGAATGGACGTATGCCACGTCCCTTCTCTTCCCGGATCGCGAGAAAAATACTGTACAAAATAATGCACATAAAAAGAATCTATAGAAATTGTTAACAGTAAAAATTTAAATGGCGTTACGTCACCAAATGGATGTAACTATCAGTTTTTGATGTGTTTCTAATTGTCTCTACAAATGTGTGTTTTCGGCCAGTTAAAAGTGAAATGTGGTTAGAAACATGTAAACAGATTGACGGCTATAAGAAACTAAGTAATGAAATAGACAGGCAGACAGTGATCAAAATATATGTTAAAAAGTTTTTGGATTGCATCAAACAGTTCATTGATTATTTTGGTATGACACTATCTTTGATAACTAATGTTCACAAAATGCTTGTAGTAATAAAACTCATAGACTCGTATGATATTTCAGTATTTTGATCATATTCCTTAACTTTGTTGTATTTAAATGTCTATGTTATTATAACGACATCTGAGTTATCTGTCTTTTAATATTTTAAATGCCATTTTATGCCTTTAAACGTTTTAATTATTGAAAAGCTTTGATTTAAACTAACGTTCACAAAATGCTCGTAGGAATAAAACTCATAGATTCTGTATTTTGTTAGTTTTTCCTTAACTTTGTAGTATTTAAATGCTTATGTTATTAGCATAACGACATCTAAGATATCTCTTTTTTGATATTTTAAATGTAATTTTATGCGTTTAAACATTTTAGTTATTGGACAAACTGTATGCATGCTGTATTATTTTTATATTTCCATAACTATGATAAAACTAGTATCTACATTGAGTACATTAGTAGAATGCCTGTATACAAGATATGTAGTAACATTACGTGCTGTTATCCGAGTTATTGCATTACTATGTACACAATGATGTCCTTGACCTTAACCATTGTCTTTCATGTCATGATTTCCCTGTATATAATATCATGTTCATATCATGTTATCATGCAGACAATGCTTTGTTTTGGTAATTACGAGTATTCGTAAAGTTTCAGGGTTAATGGTATAGTAACTGAATCTTGTTGTTGCCATGTGTATGTCGCTTGCCAACTGGAACTGCTTTTAAATAATGCATTGCAATACATTTATTCATGTAAGAGGTTTTATTCAATTAAATTTAACTAGACGACGGCCTCCGTGGCGCAGTGGATTTATAAGACTGGTCCAGGGTTCGATGCCCGTTTGGGTCAATTAAGATTTTTCAAATTGGACCAGGTCTGGCTGGTGGGAGGCTTCGGGCTAGTTACCACAATAACGACAAAGACGTACTGCCAAACATTTTAGCGTTACGGTACGATCTCGTGTGTAATGTATAAAAACATTAAAAGATATTTTCTATACATGATTATTAATTATCTGTTATATTTAATAGAAATTGATAAAATCATTATATAGAAAAATAATTGCATCAGTTGATACCTCGTACGTGAATAAATCTATTTATTAAAAGCTTTTATTTTTCTTGCATTAGAAGTATGTTTGTATATATTGTATATTAGCTGATATAAGAGGTTATAAGCTGATAGTTAAATTTTTTTAGGAAAATATTTTTTCTTCTTTTTAGAGCGTTTAAATAAAAGCCTCTTTTAAAAAAAGTTTTTTGCTTTTAAATTATCAGACTAGACTTTTGCTTGATAGATTTTGTAATAAAATGGCTTAAGCAATGCTTTATATGTATTTGAATTAAACAATTTAATTGAAATTCATATCAACAAACAAAAATATACCAAGTGTATGTATTTATGGGTATGGGTATAATGAGTTGTGATTATTAACATAGACATAAGACGAAAGCATGTAATACTAACGATATTTTCTTTTTTTCTCCTCCCATCCTATTGTTGTTTTGTTTACCTACTTTATGTACTACCAATACCTTAAATCAAATAAAATCGAATTTGAATTGTAAACCACGATAAACAAAAATTTAAATTGTAACTTCTTATATATTACCTGGTTAACTACAATTTCAATTGTAAACAACGACAAACAATTTTTTTTTGGAATTTTGTCATTTAAATTTTAACATCGTATATATTAACTTGTTAACAACAATTTCACCAAATTAATCGAACACTGAATTGTAAACTACAAAAAACAAAAAAATGTTCTTTTGTCGCAATTTTGGCATTTAAATTTTAACATCGTATATATTACCTACCTTGTTAACTACAATTTAACCAAATTAATCGAAAACTGAATTGTAAACTACAATAAACATAAAAAATGTTTTTTTTGCAATTTTGTCATTTAAATTGTACACTTCGTGTCCATATTACCTTGTTAACTACAATTTGCCCTTTCAACACTCGGCCGTTTAATGAATTTAATGCGTCCTGTATGCCGTAATGTCACTCTTACCGCGCGTGCTCTATTTGTTACTGCCATCTATTTCTGAACCTCTACATGGCAATCTGAACCAATTTGGATCGGAAATAACCTTTTACGTTTAACAATAAAATCGCGGTCATATATTTATAACGTAACCTAACCCTTACAATGATCTTTATAAATTATATTCGCTATTAAATAAAATATCGGCCGTCTCCTCGACTACACTCTGTTGTTTATTTTAAAAATTCTTACACTATTTTCGTTGAAACGTAATGATTTTAAAATTAAACTGTTCGACCGTGTCTTTATTCTAATACTACCAAATCGTTGCTAATAATATAAATGCATTAAATAAAATGAACTAATCGATTTTTGATACATTGTTTATTTTCATTAAATAATAATACGTGATGATTGCGAATAAATAAAATAAACGCCATTGATTTTGTTAAAAATAAATTGGTATATAAATGAAAACTACCTTTTTCCCATCCTACCCACCCTTGTTGTGTTGCGTTATACAGTCCAAAGCCGTAGCACCACCATCTTTACATACACAGACGGCACCTACGAAGAGGAGTACACGTGCTGGCCGCCAGCCATCTGCATGATCATCATATCCATAGCGGAGATCGTGCTGTTCTGCTATGACGCCGCCCAGGGCAAGACTGACGCGACGGGGCCCATCGCGCAGATATTTATATACAACCCCCACAAGAGGCAGGAGGCGTGGCGGTTCCTGACTTACATGCTAGTTCATGTTGGGTGAGTTTTATTTGTCATCATCATCTCCCAATCTTAAGCCCAAGCGAACAGGAGTTTTCGCCTACGTATTCGCGCCTGTAATACCTTAATTCGTCTGCTCATGTTACACCAATACATACTAACCTCTCTTCTTTGCTCATATTGTCTGCTATCCTTCTAATGACAACAAAACGAAGCAACTTTGTGAGGAGCTACTGAAGTATTGGGGTTGTCATCCCTTGTGTTATCAGACCAGTGCCGATCAAGATCGTCACAGAGTCATACATTTTTTTAAATCCTCTTAAAATAATTCAGTCCTAAACAGACTCCTATCTGTTTTCTGCAATTAGCCCTTAAATGTTGGCAGATAATGTAAAACTTTACCGATCATAGTTGTCATTCCTTCCAGCGTAGTTCATCTTCTAGTTAATCTGCTGGTGCAGTTGTTCCTCGGCGTGCCGCTGGAGATGGTCCACCGGTGGTGGCGGGTGATCCTCGTCTACTTGGCTGGCGTCGCTGCTGGATCGCTGGCGACCAGTCTCACCGATCCAAAAGTGTATCTCGCGGGCGCGTCGGGAGGCGTCTACGCGCTCATTGCTGCACATATCGCCACTATAATTATGGTGAGTTCCTTCAGTTAATTATTAGAAAGGAATTAAAATCATACTACATGAATATTTGTTACTCTTTCACGCAAAAATATCTAGATGTATTTTGATTAACCTTCACAATCACATATGTATGTCGAAAGAGGGTCAGACATAGTGAATAAAATAATAGGGTAAGCCTTTGTATTTAGAGTAATTATAACTAACTCACAAATAGATAACTGAAAGATTAATTAACAGTGAATTACTACTGGCAAATCATGGTATTGCAATGATACGTAACGTCTCGTTTTAATTAATGTAACCCCAAGACAATGCGACTCAAGCTGAGAATAATAATTAATTCGTTTGCACATATCAATTATCCGTGTTGTCTAGGTTAAGCTATTGGCAAAGTACAACGTGTGCACCGCGCCACGCCAGAGCTGAGACTGCGCACCAGTTTTTTTTTTTTCTGATTGAGTAAGTGCCGTAGGCTCCATACGGGACCACAGCGGCGTCACCGGGGGGGTTGGGCGAGCGCAGAAGCATCGCCGGAGAGTGCCCGAAGGCGAAGAAAAAGTAAGAGGGTAATCTCTCTAAGGGCGTCTCCTGTGAGACTCGGGCCTCGGCTTAGAGGGACGTTTGGAATGGGCATGTGGTTTTGGCGTGACTGTTAAATCAGGCCAAAGCGTCCCCTTAATGGACGTGGGTGAGTTCCACGTCCGGGTGACGTTAAGAATCGGGGGCGCACCAGTTGTAGACCCGCTCCTTTTATACAAGTTAGAATAAATAAAGGTGAGTGGGGGTATCTAGCGATGCGTCGCCGCAAGATGGCGTAGCTGGTGCACGTGCAGTTCACAGACTTTTTTCTAGTCGCGTACGATGACGCAGGCGCCGTCATATATGTAGCTTACGTATCAGAACACATACTCGTAGAGCACATTTTATCCCGAAAATTCTACGCAAAACGAGAACGAGGCGGGTGAAACCGCGCGCATCTTGTAGTGTAATAACAAATTAGATTCTTGTCTCTTAACAGTAGAGCTTATGTTGTTATTTAGTTGTATAATCCCGAAGACCACATGCATCCCAATAACTACCAGATATCTTTCAAAAATACCTCTTTAAATATGATCAAATTGCAATTTTCAGAATTGGGCGGAGATGGAGTTCGCCATAATCCAACTGCTGGTGTTTCTTCTGCTGGCGGCGGTAGACGTGGGCACGGCGGTGTACGACCGCTACTGGCGCCATCTGCAGCAGAACATCGGCTACGTGGCGCACTTGGCCGGAGCTGTGGCCGGTATGAGTCTCTGAACACCCTTTCAGCTTGGCTATGAAGATCTTCAGCTGCTGTTTAGTTTTGCGGACGACAGAAAAACCCAATATAACATTAATCCGCCATTCTGATTCTTGTTATTCCAAATACCTTTTTTGGCGATTTTTGGCTATTTCTTTCTCAGTAGGTAGAGCATACATACCATGACACATTATTCTTAATAGAGTAGACGAGACCACGTTATTCCACTTTCCCACGATCCTTTTTTTACATGGGGAAATCTTCATGGATACCTTCATTCCACGAAGAGGCACAAAGGTTATGAAGGACGCTTACAGACTAAAACCACACGGTGTTACACTTTTACGCCTGAACACTGGGCCACGGGAATTTTGACCTACCGCGACTAGTATAACTTGGATGTCGAGCGTGTACAGTTGTGTCGAGTAGATTACCGTGGATTATTTACTAATTTATTATTTGCCAAAAAGACCTCAACGGAAAAAACGTCGACTGCATAACCCGTTCTTGACAAGCCCTAAAACCACACGGTGTTACACCTTTACGCCTGAACACTGGGCCACGGGAATTTTGACCTACCGCGACCACTCTCTATATCTCTCTCAAAGAAAAGTGTATCCTGGACATTCTGCTGTCAGTTGTGTCGAAGCCTTTAATTTAATTTGCCAAAAATAATTAAGGACGGTGACAGGCTCTCTCTCTTATATTAAGCCTTTAATTAGTTTAATGATCTTATCTTATTATCTCTTTTTTCAGGTCTCCTCGTGGGCATCGGTGTGCTCCGTAATTTGGAGAAGAGAAAATGGGAGAAGCGACTATGGTGGGCGGCAGTAGTGCTGTACTTCTCCCTGATGATAGGCGGAGTGCTTGCCAATATATTTTGGAAGTCGCATTTTGAAACTACATAAATAATTAATGCATGTCGTTATTAACCCATAAATATCTTATGGGGGTTTTAATCGGTTTTTTTTTAATATTGAACATTCGTGAGGGTAGTTTTAAAATTTGAAATAATTTGAATTAGAATCAACTTGAAATAATTCTGTAATATTGAAATAGTAGGACGTTTAAATTCACGTGAACTTGTCGGAAGTTTTGAAGCCATCTGAAGTTCCTAATTTATTGACAACTAGAGGACGCCCGTGGTTTTACCCGCGTAGTTCTCCGTCCCGTGGGAATTTCGGGATAAAATGTAGCCTATGTGTTAATCCAGGGTGTCAGGTAACCTTATTCAAAATTTTATTAAAATCGCTCCAGCCGTTTAGCCGTGAAGAATTAACAAACATGTTCACTCATAAACATAATTTGACGGCCGAGTGGCGCAGTGGGTAGTGACCCTGCTTCTGCGTCCTAGGCTGTGGGTTCCATTCCCACATCTGGAAAATGTTTGTGTAATGAACATGGATGTTTTCCAGGGTCTGGGTGTTTATCTATATATTATAAGTATTTATGTATAATATATATAAAAATATTCATCAGTTATAATAGTACCCATAACACAGGCTACTTACGAGTACGCTTACTTTGGGGCTATATAGCGATGTGTGTAATTGTTCTATAATAAACCTGCGCCTGCGACAGTAGTAGATCACTGATTAAATCAACTTTGAAACTAGTTGAGTATATTTTGACCAGTTTACATGAACTGCCGTTCTCTTATTTCAGTTTTAAGGTACTGTGAGCTTGTTGTTTTGTATATTGTTTGTAGAATGTGCATATTTTCAGGTCTTGCCTTTGCACGTTAGATGTGAATATGTGGATGTTTGTTAGTGAATGTTACACTTATAGTTAGTTACATCAGTTCTCGTCCTCGCGGTACAACGGTGCAAGCGCAGCTAGCTTTGTTTTTTATCGGCTATAAGTTGGCCCTTGACTGCTATCACACCTGATGTTAAGTGATGATGCAATCTAAGATGGAAGCGGGCTAACTTGTTAGGAGTAGGACGAAATCGACACCCCTTTCGGTTTCTACACGACATCGTACTGGAACGCTAAATCGTCTTTGTCGGTAAGGTGGTAAGTAGCCACGGCAAAAGCCAGACCAAGACAAATTAAGAAAAATCTTAATCTGCCGTGTCGGGAATAGCTAGCTGTATTTCTTCAATTTTACCAATTTTCTTTCTCGCTCCAATTAATCGTGTGGACTGTGTTACGAGTTTATTCGACCCTGTGGTCAACTGCCTCCGAAATATTGTAGGTGAGCCAGCCCCTTCAAATGCTATTGATTGACGCCTAAAGTTACCTAGCAGATGCTAGTAAACTAGCAGATACCCGCAACTTCGCCCGCATGGTAAATAGTGTTTTGCAAGCTTCCAAAAACACCAAAATTAATAAAATGAACGTAGCCCCCTTTTTTATGAAAAATGGGTACAGGCAGTTTAGTCAGCATATATCAAAAGATAGATATATGCTATCGCGGACTTTTTTGTACTCCTAATAAAAAGATACAATTCTTACATACATTGTTTTGGTATATCTGGTCCTGTGGTGGTGGCCTTAATTTATCCGAATTTCCCAATAATTATCGTCATATTACATACCAGTTACACAAAACCTTAACAAATTATATGCGAACCTTCCTCCAATCACTCTATCTATTGGTATGTGGTATGTATGGTGGTACATGACAGAACATTTAGTAGTCTTTGAGTTTTTTGCGAACAGACAGACAGACACGGGGATTTGTTATTTATCCATATGTAATTATGTAGATACATTTTAATTTTTTTTTAACCGACGAAAAAAAACGGAGGAGGTTCTCAATTCGACACGTACATTTTTTTTTTTTTATATGTATGACCACGCATAACTTTTTACAGAATTGTCCGATTTTGATAATTCTTTTTTTATTAGAAAGGGCATACTTCCAAGGTGATCCCATTGTCACCATGTTAGGATCTGATGATGATATCCTGGGGAAATTAAAGGAACTCTTCGAATTTTGGAGGCACGCTTACAGCGATTTCAGTTTTTGTCTCGTTATCGGTAGCTTTTTGGCTACTAGTGCCGTATAATATACTATGACATACTGTCAGTATAGTACGTATACGTTACGTGGCGATAAATCACTAAAAAGTAAGAAATAAAAATTTTTAACAAAAAATAGAACCGACTCAAAACGCACTAAAAAGTAAAAAATAATTGTGTCATTTACTTGGTTTAATATACTTAAGCATATCTAGAGGTCTTTCTACTTTAAGGACGTTACCTAGAACCCACAAACTTCTTTACTACGTAAAATAAATGTTCCTTAAACTTGGCTGGCACCGACTTCATAGATATGCTTAAGTAAATTAAACCAAGTAAATGACACAATTATTTTTTACTTTTTAGTGCGTTTTGAGTCGGTTCTATTTTTTGTAAAAAAATTTTATTTTAAAAAGCGCCAACCCTACCGTTGTACTGCAGGCGAAGGTTCATTGCTTTGCCTATAACTGTAGTTTTGTTAATTAGGGATTTTTGTATGAAGTTTACAACTATTGCATAATATAATATCACATAAGTTTACATGGTTAACTATTTACTATACAAGAAATGATAAGATACTCGATTTTACAGCAGTATTATCTTACAGGTAAGAGAGACTAACCGGTATTTTTCAAATTAATTTATGCATAAATATTAATAATTTTAAATAAATTCACAATTAAAAAGCAGAGAGCATTTGGAAACTTTGGAAACTTTAGACTTTTAGATACCTACTGTCAATTTAAATTTTGTATGCTAAGAAAAAATACACAGTAATATTAAGTATACAGTATTTTAACTTGGCCTATCTTTGAATTTAAATGTCTATAGCCGCACGGTACGTAAAGGTCCTAGGGTTGTCGCCTCCAGCATTTTAATTACATTTGTCTATTTTGTGTTTCCATTTAGTTTCGTTATTGCGGCACAGCCGAGGCTGTCTTGCATGTCCAGCGCATACCGAGATCGAGGCTCGTAGGTATAGCTCGCGCTTCGTTCGCTTGTATGATGTTGGAATACTGTATAGATAATATTATGTTATATTAGCCTTTAAGGTATAAGAGCCCGTTCACACATATCTACGTTTTATCATATACGATTTTTTTTCATAGATGGCTTTTGGAATTGCCAGAGCGACTTCACACATGATGTGAACGGGCTATTGTCAATGAAATATACTTAATATTTTAACAGCTGAACTTTTGGGCGAATATGTATAACGAATTTCGAATTTCATTTTTAAACGAGGGATCCAAAAGACACAGACTTACTATTTATTTTTATAGTGAATATAGCACCTTCAAATTATGGGTCTCTCCTTTTTCAAGTCGCGTCCAATGAATTACGAACAAAAAGACGAATTATTTTATTGAGGAATCGGGAAGTTAGTGATGTTACACCCTCATGCCTCGGAGAGCACGTTAAGCCGCTACCGGCCACTATCGTCAACATCTGATAGTGGTCGTCCATAAATTGAACATTATCGACCTACGCCCGCGAGGAGCAGCGTGGTGGGTCTGCCTGGCCCTGAAGAGGGCCTTTAATATTTTTTGATAATGATACATGCATTTGTATGACTATTTATATAGTGATGTATGCATTAGAAACTCGAGACCAATTTTGTATAGAATTATGCATTTGTCATTGACCATTTAAAAATATAGGCATTCCTATATTTTTAAATAAATAAAAAATACAGGCTTAAAAACTATTAAAAAGCCGTCCTTATATATGTAATTTATTCATTGTAAAATAATTTTATTGATGTATTTAAGGGATAGTTTGAGCTTACTCCTACTTTATATTTGTAAATTAGTGTTGGTCTTAAGCACTGAATACTTGTAAATTTGCATTATTTAACCTAGAGTCCTAGGTCGAAAGCATGTATTTATGAGAACTGAACCTAAATCAATTATACCTATAAAACATTTTCATTAAGGAACATTTTAAGGTTTTCTATACCTATGTGTTCAATATATTATTGTATTGCTTAGAATTTTAGACATGGTGGCAGCTTGCTGTATTTTATGGTTTTTATTTATAAACTGGCGTCATACCTCGGGGTTCAAGCCTATTAGAGTGGATATATATTAGGATACCCTGTCTATTGGTATTCGTGTTGCCATACACTAAGTTGTTTTTTGCCTAATTATTCTTAAGCGAATAGTATTTTTTTAACTATGTTGTAATTTATTTATAAAGTAGTAGAAATAATAAGCATTTTATAAATCTTCGGTAGTTATATATTTTTTTTAATCTTGTCGGTATTTGCTAAGTACTTACTACTTTTGAGCGTGCCTTACATATTTGAAATTTGGAGGAATTTACACTTTTCAAAATCTAGATAAGAATTTTTAGTAGCGGTAACTTACTGCTTCTAAATAAGACTAATAAATGTATACCTATGATTTGTTTCAAAAGAACTATGAGATAGTAGAAAGAAGAGATTACCATTCTCACATGTGGTTGCCACTTCCTCTATGAGAAGTCTTATTTATTTCCAATTTTAAGTTATTGTAAGTATAGTTTTAACTAGCAACTTTCAGGCATTTCAAGTGTATTTTACAGACTCATTAATAATGTTATAGTATATGTGTTAATAATGATAAATAAAATATTCATAACTGAAGTATTTTAAATATGTGATTTGATAGTAATGTGTATTTTACAATGAGTTTCTTACAGCTATGGCACGTTAATTAAGTTACGATTAAAAGGTCGTTCAAGTCATTGTATCACAAACTTCTGTTTTGGGTGATAAATCGATTCTTTTATTTTCTATTAATTTATTTTAAACGTAATAAAAATAAATCTTTATTATTTACTGATAAACAGTATTTTAATTACGATGTGTATAATATTTATATCATTAATTACTCTTAGCAAATAAATACATAAATTTATGTATGTTTTAATTAATATTTATTAATGCGGTATAATTTAAACATTCAAGCCGGCGAATATGTAGTGTTTCTGTATTATTTATGACACGCGGTTTTACTAGCGTAGTTCCTATTCCCGTGTGAATAAATACGTGTAGACAAAACATAGCCTGAGCTATTACATATATCAATCTCTATGCCAATTTTTTCCCATTTAACTGTTGCACAGTAATACATGATTTAACTATGCCGACTTCGTTTTATTATAAATATAGATTTCACTTTTATTTGTTATTTTATTAGAATTAAAAACAAGACTACTTTCTTTAATGTTAATTATGTTTATCATAATAAGTGTTGTTTGATTGTAATAATTATCTGAATGTAATATAAATGTTTACGCACATTTCAATATGATGTGTATATCGAATGAGTAAAATAAATACCATTTTTATTATGCTTTTATTATTTCTTGATACCCTAAACCTATCCTGTAGATTTCATTATAGTAACTTTTATGAACAATGCTTGTAAATCGGCAATTATAGTCGAAGCACTTTAAACTGAGTCGTCGGTAACGGTCACTAACAGTATATAGTTATTTAATCTATGCAATTTTAACGAAATTAAAACGCCTAGTAGTGACTTTTGGACACGATTGACTGTAAATATTCGATAAATTTTTAAGCAACGTTATTTATCATTACGACCGACTAACCGACGTCTCAGTGTAAAATGAGTCAATTATATTTTTTAGAATTATGTGATTAATCGGTGATCTCGGTTTTGCTAACAACAGCTAAGTAAATATACACTAAATATATGCTGCACATGTATTAATGTTTGAAATAGTAAATATATAAAGTAGAAAAATAATTTTTAATTCATTTCCATTTATAAATGGATTTGGTGAATTTATGGCAACATATTAATTACGAGTGTCAATTTGACATTGAAAGTTGAATTGTACATTCATCTCCGCAGAACTATAACGTCAGCTGAGTTGAATGGAGAACTCGGGTGTGAACTGAAAGTGAATCAACACATTGAAATAAACTTTGGATTCATTATCCAAGTGTGTTTCATGCGCAAAATTAACACATAATAACTCGCAATGAATTAAGTGATTTCATTAGCTACCTTTAATCAAGTGAAAGTTCTAGCCGAATGAACTGTCGCAAACATGTTTTCGCTGTACAAGTTTTTGTTTGTGATATTAACTTTATTAATTAACGATTGTGTGCCGCGTGCTTTAGAGGAAGACGAGTCGTTTATTCAAAATCCAAAATACACTAAATATGAGGACTTGGTGACTTTATTTGATAAATTAGTGGCGTCGCACCCGGAGCTCGCGAAAGTATATTCGATCGGAAAGTCGGTAGAAGGACGCCAGTTACTGGTTATACAGATTACGGAAGGCGTGAAACAAGTGCACGCTGACCGGCCGTCCTTCAAATATGTGGCGAATATGCACGGCGATGAATCTGTGGGTCGAGAGCTGATGATATATTTGGCTCAGTATTTGCTCTTGAACTACGGGAAGGACGACAGGGTCACGAAGTTGGTCAACACCACCGATATTCATTTGATGCCGTCTCTGAACCCTGATGGGTATGAAGCTAGTAAAGTAAGTAATATTTATGTATGTTATTTATTCGATTCCCACATCTGGAAAATTGTTTGTGTGATGAGCGTAGATTTTTTTTCAATGTCTGGGTGTTAAACTATATATTATAAGTATTTATGTATAATATATATAAAAATATTGATCATCATCATCATCATAAATGTTATCATAGTACCCATAACACAAGCTACCTATGCTAAATTTCGTCCTATATAGTGATGTGTGTATTGACCTATAATATTTATTTATATTCCTATTTGTTAATTGGGTATATTTTTTACTGTACATGTAGAGTAATAGAGCCAACTTTTACGAATCAAAGTACTTCTTCACCAAATTTTGCTCTAAAGTTTGCTGACTGCAAGGCTGCCATCCCACATTGGAGCAGGGGGGTAAGTTTACACGCTATATCCCCACTCCTATAAGGAGGGTGGGCTGTTAATAGGCTGACAATTATGAAGATGGCTGCACAGAGAGATACTTTGTGCTAAAAAATCTATTTAATACACTTTAAAGACTTTTTTGATATATTTCTCACCTTGTAAACATGACAACAGGAGGCTTGCTTGCTAAAGAAAAACCCTAACTGTAAATGTTTTGCTTCACAGCTGATAATATAATGGGATTTCCAAATTATTGACATATTGATATTCATACATACATACATACATACATATATACCATCACATCTTGTTTCCATAGGAGTAGGCAGAGACCTAATACTTCCACTTGCCAGGATCCATATACATGTATACATTGGTACCAGTATTGTTTTTTAAGATAATTTCTCATATTTTATACACATGACCACAGGGCCGCGCTAACCCCCCACAGCACCTGTGTGCGAAACCTATGAAGCACCTCATCTTGCACACACTTTCAATTTACTGATTGTTCTACTGTTTTATGTATTGGCACTCTCCTGTCTTAAAGTATAATAGTAATCCCCGTGACCCTATGCGTTGCATGCATAGCATTGGGTTACATTCATAATTCATTCAAACAAACTCACGGCAGTTCTGTTGATTTTAACTGAGCTTGTGACTAATGTACACTAAAACCCAAATTGTAAAATGAAACCATGAACTTGAGTATTATCTAAGAAGGCTTGTATAATAAGCACATTATAATTATTTTGTTATTTACAAGGCACATGTTGCGCCTATTGTACTTGCTTACTCATTGATAGTCTACCACAATATTATCCTGTTGTGTAAGTGTAACAAAAATAATTTCGATGGCAGCGCCTCTATCGTCTTGGCGCCTGTGTGCGCACACTTCGCACATAGGGGCAGCTCGACCCTGTATGACCCATAAATACTTTCATTTCCCTTCAAACAAACAGACAAACTGTTTTAGTAGTGGGTATGGCAATAGACCAATGGAGCTTAAACAAATTTTAGACCCAAGACTCTCAGTGTCGAGACTGGCCACTGTTGTGCTATTTAGGCTGAGAGCTACAGCCAGCACAGAAGGAAAAAGTTCAAGTTTTATATTATGTGTCCCACATAAATTTTAAAGCTTATTAGCTGTACTAGAGGACACCCGCATAGTTCTCGTTACCGTAGGAATTTCAAGATAAAATGTAGCTTATGTGTTATTCTGATATGTAAACTATATTATTGTAAAGTTTCATCAAAATAGTTTTTGCGTGAAAGAGTAACAAACATCCATCCATCCAACTGCCATAATGCCTTATGTTTTTACATATTATATACCTCAGGAGTAAGTAATTCATATAATTTCACCAGTTATTCAACAGTTGTTTGCACAGGTGTAAAAGTATACTAATGAGTTAAATATGCAGGGTGAATTAATTACTTTAAATAATATTTAATTACTTAATTGTAAGTATGTACTAATTTACCTAGATATTATTATGTATGAATAATTTTTAATTGAAATGTTGGTCAATTTTTTTTACTCTAAAACTATCAATTTTTGTAATGAAAGATAATAGAACAATAAGAGTAGTGGTATAAGTAGCAATAATGAGGCAAGGCAAGATAGGTTGTTTGGTATTTAAAAACTGGAAATTTTAAATATTATTATTAATATTATAGGACAATTACACACATCGCTATATAGCCCCAAAGTAAGCGTACTCGTAAGTAGCTTGTGTTTTATGGGTACTATGATAACTGACGAATATTTTGATATATATTATACATAAATACTTATAATATATAGATAAACACCCAGACACTGGAAAACATCCATGCTCATCACACAAATATTTTCCAGATGTGGGAATCGAACCCACGGCCTAGGACGCAGAAGCAGGGTCACTACCCACTGCGCCACTCGACTGTCGAATCTAGTCGAAAATAAGAAGAATGAGAAAAATACAAAAATTTATATAAAATTATATATAATTAATAAGTTTTAGATACAATACAAAATAAATATTTTTAAGAGTAACAAATGGACTCTCAGTTTCTCTATCTGGGGAGAGAAATAAAGAAACGATTTGAGAATCATAGACTAAACTCGAACTGATGCATAATATGTACAGGGTAGTAGCGCACAGTAGCCTCCCCTATAATAAATACCAGAACCTACTCTTTCCGCTATGGAGTTTGTCAGCCTTACACATTATCAGTAACTGACCACTTTTTAGCTGCACCACATTGTCATGGATGTAGAGAGGTATGTGGTATGTGCACCTCTGCCTGTTGTTGTCATCTGTGGTTGGTGACAACACCCTTAACTGTGTAGTAGTCATCATCCCTGTTTTTTTTCTTGATAATTATTACCCATTGAATGTTTGTTTGTATTGGCAACTTGTACGTGCATACTTCATTATCAGTATCACACTGATAAGAAGGTCATTGCAATATTTATGCACTTGCAATTAATTACAGTCTTGATAATGTGTAGGCATTGCACTTTACTGGACAATAACAAACATAATTAAACAAATAATTAATAGACATTTGACAGCCTCCATAGTGCAGTGGTATGAGTGGCGGATTTATAAGACGGAGGTCCTGGGTTCCATTCCCGGTGGGCAGATTGAGACACAAGTTAGCGCGCTTCCATCTAAGATTGCATCATCATTTAACATCAGGTGTGATAGTGCTAGTAAGAGCTAACTTGTAGTCGATAAAAAAAACACATTTTCTAGGCACCTATTTTAAATCACGTGAGTGTCAAGCGTAAGCTTGTCCATCCATAAAAAAGGTTCTTCGAGCGAGGGATAATTTCCTTATATAACTATTTTTAATTAGAACTTAAACACAATATAGTATAGTAAGTAAAATTATTTCAATTTTATTTAATTAGGGAAATTAGGAAGTCAAACCTTTGGCTTCATGAGAAAAGTCATTATATAGAATGGAATACAAGTTATGTACCCAACCTTCTTCATAAACATAACTTCCCATTCCCTTCATCTAAATCTATCACTTTGGAAGCTACAGATAGACACATGTTACCCTTTTAATTGCACTTTATCAACTTGAAAAAAGCTCAATATTTCGTAACGTAACCCAGAACTGGAACCTAGGACCATGTGAAGTCGCACAATCTAACTATCGAGCATTGAGGCGATTAGATACGGATGTAATGATATGAACGCAGCAGTGCTCGGTGATAATAAGAAGCACGTGATTGTATCGCGACACAACCGGTTTGTTTTAGGATTTCAAGTGAATGTAGAAATTAATACCGTTAATTAGATAACAATATCTGAGCGACTGCTGTAAAGTTTTTTGCTAGTTTGAGTAATTATTTTTTATTTATTTTCTTGGGCAATTTACCACAAGTGTTATTTTTGTGGCAAGGGCTACAATGATGGGCTAACTTGGTATCAGTTAATATTTCCTGCTTTGATTAATATCTATTTACAACGTGTTAGGTAAATACCCTATCAAGTCATCAACCAGGAGTTAGGCAGAGAGAATACACATTTAAAAAATAAAAATAAACTTCCTATGCAGAATCTTGAGGGAGATGTGTGGACAGAAATTGCTTAAACCTTCAAGGTATCAACAAGCCTTTTTCTTATGTTAGTATGGGTTTATTTAAATTTAAAATAATAACTTTATAATTAATACAGGATTGTGTTAACCCACAGCGCTAGCCGTATGTATCACTTTTTCGGCGTTGTTATATCGAAGTTTGAATTTCCCTATATAAACATTTTCCCTTATTAGATCTCTAAAAATTGGAAAATTAAAGCGAAAATTGTTTAGTCGTCACGACGTAAAAAGACAGGCTTTATATTATATATTAGTATGAATGCGCGTCACTTTGCTTAGTTTCAAATTGTCACGATTGTTTTTTACAAAAAACATCTCAACAGCTTTTTTGATTAAATATTTTGGGCTACAACAGTCCAGTCGTCTGACTTTCCCTTTGTCGTTTAGCCACCTGCAATTACAAAGAATTGTTTCTTTTCTTATACAAGGAATTGTTTTTATTCGACAGCTGTGACTAATCTGTTTACGTCCAAAACCTGAAGGTCACGTTGATAACAAACGAAACTTGATAACAATGTTGCTTTTCCCACGCTGGGACTATCCCGTAGATATTTATTTTGGTTCATCGACAGTAACCCTTGACTTGACTGCGATATCACTTAAGATAGTTGCTCACTGGAACTATCCAGCGCCCGATCACCACTGCCGCGTCACGAGCGTTTAGTACTGGTATTCTTTGTATGAAGTACTATGGTCATATGCTCATTGGACATGAACTCCGGAGCGCTTTGTCCGAAGACGGACGACTAGTGGACTTGTGACCGCAATACGATGACAAGCTTGACATTCGGTGACGACACGTTGCACACACGCTTTTTTTACGTTCGCAAAATCGCTCGCTGTCTATGAGTGCTTACACTACACTACTGATCTTTTTCGCTTTTTTTTGTTGACCACATCACATTCACGGGTTATAACGAAGCGTCTATCGATAGACGACTTGTCACCGACTGAATAGCGAGTGACGGGTCATCCGCTAATCGGGTTATGGGTGCATCTAATGAGTTATAAACTTTGATATTAAGTAATTGCACCGATCAAAAGTCGTATCAACAACAATATCCCAGCGGGCGAAAATCGAACCCAGGACCACTTGGTTTTTGAGTCCGGCCTCTTACCCGTGGAAGTCTTGTGGCTTCAATAAATTATTCTTACTGATACCTAACTGCATCAAATGTACGATTCTCTTTCAGGAAGGCGCCTGCGAATCGCTCAGCGAATACGTGGGTAGAAACAACGCGAACAAAAAAGATCTGAACCGGGACTTCCCCGACCAGTTCGACTCCAACAAGGCTAACGACGACGAGTATCTGTTCGGCGGCCGGCAGCCAGAGACGGCGGCGCTCATGCGATGGGTGCTGTCCAAACAGTTCACCCTGTCCGGCAACCTGCACGGTGGCGCCATCGTGGCTAGCTACCCTTATGACGACACCAGGTAAATAATCATCATTGTCATTTTGACAGCCTCCGTGGCGCAGTGGTATGCGCACCGGATTTAAAAGACGGAGGTCCTGGGTTCGATTCCCGGCAGTGATTTGCTAGATTCGGTCTGAGTCTGGCTGGTAAGAAGCTTCAGCCGTGGCTAATTACCACCCTACCGAAAAAGAGGGACCGTGAAGCGTTTTAGCGTTTCTGTACGATGTCGTGTAGAAACCAAAAGAGTGAGGATATTATCCACTCCTATCAAGTTAGCCCGCTTCCATGTTAGATTCCATCATCACTTACCATCAGGTGCGATTGCAGTTAATGGGTAACTTGTAATGCATAAAAAGAAAATCTATATAATGGGGTCTGCTTCTTGTAATAATTTAAAATGGTCATGGTATTGAAGCGTGTCAAACCTACCTATGTTACAATTAGGCTCCGATGAAACACAGCTGCATATTATTTGCCAAGCTACATTAGAGCAAATAAAAATTACTTATCTTATCTTATCATGTCAAAAGGTATACCTGTTTTGTTGTTTTGTTCACGTTTAAAATATATAGAAACATCTCTACAGATTTGATTAAATACTTGCAATCAGCCCATACATACATAACATAACATCGCGCATCATTCACATAAGGGTAGGCAGAGAGCACATCCCTCCACTTGCCACGCTGCTTGCATACTTCCTTAGCTTCTTCCACTCTCATTAATCTTTTCATTTAAGTTCGTCGGTTTAGGGTACTCTTGACCTGGCCATATTTAAAAATGTCCTGAATTTGGTCCAAAAACGTTCGCCCAGGCTTTATATATATATTTTCCACGGTAAAACGATAACTTCGGCCGTGACTAGCATGTAACGACAGTATTGTCTTATGAAGATTCTGTATAAACTATGGTTCATGGTTTCGTGTTTATTGTATATACCATGAGTAAGTAGTAGTTTTGAAATCAAGCATTTGTTGGGAAGTTTTGCCAAGTCTATGTAGCATTATCTCATAGATTCGTCAGTTCTTGTAAGAGGATAACAATATGAATCAATTATTTATCTTATCTCGTATTGAAGCACGTTAAGCCGTCGGCAACAGTTATTGTCATATCACCAACATGATGGTCTACGCTCTAATCAGTCATTGTTAACAGAGTAAAAACATAATCATACAATATGCACCCAACATGCATTGTAATATAACATTGTTGTGCGTCTAATGTTTGAATACTGAAACATCACTCAAATCTATCAGCCCTCACTTTTCAATGTTTCGGCATAAGCTTCTCATCATGTTTTCTAAATGGAAGCATACCTGTCCCTGTATAGGACTGTGTAAATAAGGGTATTTTGCTAGCTTTTAAAAAGAAGATAAATTTAACATTTCAGCGGCAAGCAGGATTGTTGCATCGAGAGCCAAACGCCGGACAACGCGTTGTTCAAACACCTGGCGGAGGTGTACGCGAGCAGACACGAGGCGATGCACCGCGGGGACGCGTGCCTGCCGGAGAAGTTCAAGGATGGGGTCACTAACGGCGCCTTCTGGTATTCTGTGAAAGGTTCGGATTAATACTTCTTCCCGGGCTTTGACCGCACTTGACCGTGTTGTTGGCCGTTTTACGTGATTCCTCCGGTGTGATCAATACTTGTGCTCTATCTTTTCTAATCGAAACCGATAGAATTGTAGAGATTGAAACATCATCTTAATACTAATTAAATTCTATTCTAGGTGGTATGCAAGACTTCAACTACCTCCACTCCAACGCCTTCGAGGTGACGTTCGAGTTGTCCTGCTGCAAGTATCCCACCGCTGACAAGCTGCCCAAGTTCTGGCACGACAACAAGGACCCGCTGCTGGCGTTCATTGAGCAGATCCATATAGGGTGTCGAGGATTCGTGCTGGATGAGGCAGGGGTGCCTGTTAAGGTAATTGTAGGACTTCAACTGTCTCTACTTCGTGTTGTCCTGCTGCAATATCTTAGTATTCAGTAAATTCACCATGTGGGTGTCGAGTCCATCGTTTTGCAGAGAGAAAAACGCCGAACAGAGTCCGAAACTTGCAGCACGGATGTAGGCTTAAGAGTAGTCTTTATGACCGGTCAACGCTCGCCTTCTCTGCTCGAGTTATTCTCTCTACCTAACTAAATTTGATAAGATCCTGCTAGAGCAGCTTTGGACACTCGTTCTAAAATAGAGCTTATTGCAGTTCTAGTCAGGCCAAGGTCTTTAAGCAGGTTGTAGAGAGATTTTGCTGGTATACGTCTCACACCCACTTCATGTTAAAAATGTTAAGCGTAAAACTTGATGGTGACTTGTGCCAGTGAGGGATTTGGTTTTATCCATGAATTTTATTATTTTCAGAATGCTCAAATAACAGTGGAAGGCATCAACCATTCGGTGCGGACCACAGAGCACGGCGCCTACTGGAGGATGCTCCTACTGGGACTGTATAACGTCACTGCAGTGGCGGCTGGGTAAGATATCTTACCATTTTTTTAAAAATATCTTTTATTGTTTTGGTTTTAAAGCTAGAATAATTTCTTATTCTAATTTTTGCGTGATTTTTTATATTTCCTACCTTAATATCTTACCGACTTTTTTATTATCCTACCGACTGCGCCACTTGTAATAATCGAGTGAAACACAAGGCGTTGAATTGATTTATTTCATAATAGTAGTACATAAGTTATTCTTGTATGTTTTATACATAAATGGAGTTATTGTTACATAAAACCGTTCAAAGTCGTTTTACGTAATAAAACTTTGCTGTCTATGGCCTCCCGCATTGTCTATCTTAAAGCGATTAAAAAATTATCAGAGTAATAATTCGCAAGGGCTACAAGCAAAATGTCCTACTTAATGCTGCCCTATGTCCATCAACATGAGGGATAAGTGCTAAGCTTAATATGCCTGCACACTATACGCTTTGTAACGAAATACAGCAGTGTTGACTGACTCGTTGGTCTACTCTAGTGGTTAGCCTATGTGGCTTCGATCACGAGGTCCTGGGTTCGAATCCGGGATAATTCTGAGTTTTTCTTTAATGAAATTTTCAGAACGTTCCAAGCCCGGACTCGGGAAGTTAGTGGTGTCACACCCCGTGCCTCGGAGAGCACGTTAAGTCGTCGGTCCCGGCGCGCCAACACGCATTGGAGCAGTGTGGTGTATCTAAGCTCCTGTAAGGAGAGTGGATATGGGAGACCTGGCGTTGCGCAGCTGGGGCAAATGAATAGTTCAAATACTTTAATTTTTTTTTTAAATTTTAGGTATTCAACGCCTCCGCCAGTAGCCATAACTGTAACGTCTGATGTACCGACCATAGTGAATTTCACACTACATCGGCACCCTCGCACGCTGACTGATGGT
Source organism: Mycalesis mineus (assembly GCA_034621355.1). Taxonomy (NCBI): domain Eukaryota; kingdom Metazoa; phylum Arthropoda; class Insecta; order Lepidoptera; family Nymphalidae; genus Mycalesis; species Mycalesis mineus. The sequence continues at coordinate 17,934,400 of CM067888.1, read as the reverse complement.
AAGTACCTGCGTTACCATGGTAACGCCGCCGTCGCCAAAACGCATTGCTGGCTGTTGCTGCAATTTGTCCTTGTACTAATACTGCGGGCGAAGTAATATACACTCTAACGCTACGGTGTAAGGTTCGTTTTAATTTAACACCCGTTTTAAAATGTTCAAAGTCTCAATTAACTCTTATGTACATGGGTGTAAGGTTCATTTTCAGACAATTTCATACTTATCCCATTTCTGATGTTTAAGATTGATTATAGGTTATTATGAATAATAATAATAATCAATCTTTGGCACACTATTCTATAGATATATTTAACATTGTTCATCGCTAGACATTGTCAATTAATTAATACGCCAAATATTACTGTGTTTTGAACAGTTTTGTATATATTAGTAATAAGGCATAATATAAAACTGGATATCTATTATGCTTAGAAACAATTTAACCATAGGTCGTGTACATTCCATTTTATCTTCTTAAACTCATTACAACGCTTCATAATCACCTATAAATAAGTAAAAAACATGTTACTGGTAAGCGAAAAATAATAATTGAAATTATAATCAATGATTTTAACAATAATTAAAAAACGCGTTGGTTCTTAGAGCCTACGCTTTACTACTAAAAGTTAAAAACTACATGTATGGGAGCATATTAGGTAACCGGTTTTACAAAAAAAATATTGAAACCAGTAAAGAACAGTATTAAAAAATTATAAAGTCCTCCAGTATGTTCGAATGTTGAGTTAGATTGGTTAAAGACGGTTGCGTTCAATTTTGCGTTCTGCCACAATTTATTTATTTATTTGAAAATAATAAAAATATTCGAAGCCCAAAATAAACGGGAAAACAATTATGAAGCAACGGACACTAACAAACAAATTATTGTATTATTTATTCAAATAAAAAGATATTTTCGACTTCAGTATCGAATATATAAGTTAACTTTTTCCGACTTTTCTAAAAATAAGTGTCATATTTCATCCAACTTACACTAAAACCTTCCCCAGGAGCCATTCTATCTATTGATGAAAACTGCATGACAGTTCGGTCAGTAGTCTTTGCGGTCGGTTGCGGCTGGTTTATAATATTTAAGGAAATAAACGTAAACAAAGTGACATTGTAATCTCAAAAACTATCTATGTACTAACAATAATATACTTAACCAAAGCAATCTTTCGTAGGCAGGATACGGAACGCAATTTTGAACGTAACCGTGGTCGCATTACGGGCTCGCTTTAATTAATATTTAATTGTATATTGAGTTTATAAGTATGAAAAGCAATAAAATTGTGATCTTAGTTTAATATCTTTAAGTAAATGCTACTGAAGTCAAGTTACTAGATAAAAATAAATTAAGTATAACACTGCCATATTATATTAAAATTGAAATTAAATATTTAAAATAAATGAAAATTATTAATTGTCGAATAGTTAAAATTGTTTAGTGAATCTTGAAAATGCTATTCATCGTGTTTAATGTACAATTTTTCATATTAGGTAAAAAATTTAAAAAATTATTAATTTATTATTAAAATAAATCGATTATCAAAATTTAAGCTAGTTTTAATTTTTCTGTTTGTTTGTTTTGTTCTATACCTTTTGAATAAAATCAAATAAAACTTATTTTAGGGGACACATAAGCTAAGTTTGGTGGTGGTAATACTGGCCATAGTATAATGCTTTTTTACATTATTAACATAAAAAAGGTCATATACTTTAAAGCTTAAACCGCGGCGTGAATCCGTGAGCGAATAAGGAGCGAGTGAATAGGTAATATTAAGGAGTTTCACTTCTTTAAAGTGTATGGAGATAGTCATTTTTCCTTTGATTTTAATTGCCTTAGCGCCCGTTTAATTTTCTCTTATTTTGTTGGTGTTGGTTTTTCTCGACGTTATTTACTGTTGATTTGCCCTCTTATTTATGTTGCCCGTTTCTGTGTAATAAATTCTATCTAACTTTTCTTAAATCACTTCAAATTCATCCACTATTATTGCTACCACCACCTAAGTAACAACTTAGTCTTAGATATTCTTAGAATGCTTGTAAACTAGTATTTTTGTTATAATAACATTTTAGTAAACGTATTTACCTCTAAAATAATGAATATAGAAAATAAATAGTGACAGATTCTTAAATTGTTGTCACACAGTTTTTTTTTTTATTTTTGTAACTATACCTAACCTAACAAGTTGCTGACAAAGTATTAGAATAGTAACTTTTCATCAAAAGTCTAAAAAAGTCTTTTAAAATAAACTACCAAAGTGGTAGAAATTAAAATAGTTTTCTCCCAAAATAAGACATTCTTCAACAAGTCCTACCATCTAGGTTTACCAATGGGCAAATCAGCAGTACGTAGCAGGCTCGCTCGTCACCCAATCGATGGTCTATCCGCAGAGGACTTCAGCCATCATAACTATGTGAAGATGGAGAAGTTCCTCCAGGATCTGGCGGCTGCGTACCCCGATATCACCAAGTTGACCAGCATTGGGAAATCTGTCGAGGGTCGGGAGTTATATGTGTTGGAGATTACGGAGAATCCTGGGAAACATATACCAGGTGAGTTTGTCTTGAAATTCATTGTTTTTATTCATAGACTAAATAGTGGTTTTCTGTGATGTGAAGTTATGATGCTGCAAATAATAACGCGATAACTTGGTAGGCCTAAAGTATGTTCAAACCATAAATGACGATGCATTAGTTGGTAACGCGATGAGTCTGAACGCCTGATCCTTGAGTGATTGATGGAAGGAGTAGAGTATATTCAAACCATACCTTTAACCAGTTAAACTGATTTTAAAGCGACATCATACCGGAGTGCAAAATTTATTTTGCTGTAAGAGTTGTCATTGGCTACGGTTGAAGCAAAAAAAAATAACGAAACAGTACCACTGAAAACAAACGCAAAATTAATAATTCTTTATGGAATACTGTACAAAATTTTTATATCTTTCAGTGGCTCAAAAAAATCTTGAAACTGTCAATTTATCGAACCATCATAAAACTAAAATTATTTTGACAGGCAAACCCGAATTTAAATACGTGGCAAACATGCATGGTAACGAAGTAGTGGGCAGGGAGTTGTTGCTCCTCCTAGCCAAATACCTCTGCCAGGAGTACAAGAAAGGAGATTCTCGCGTCCAGAGCATTCTCAACAGCACCAGAGTACATCTCATGCCTAGCATGAATCCAGATGGATACGAGAATTCAAGAATAGGTGAGTGTTTATGTATTTAGGGATAGTAAAAAATATTTTATAAATATACTTGCGATTTCGGTACTTTTTAGAGAGGCGGTAGCTTTTTGGCTACAAGTGCCATATAATCGTCTCCTTATACTTTAGTACGATTAGGTTTTCCTATGTTCACAAATAAAAGGCGTAGACAGGTAGGGTGACACTGATCTTTTCACATTGCTTAAGTAATTTAAAGTAACTTAAGGACACAAATATTTTTATGAAAAAATAATATTTTAGCAGCCTGAAGGACTCTTTGAATCTGTAACCTTTAGTTGTCACAAGAAAACTCAAGAATAATATCACTTAAAGAACTAGACATCTTAATTCGGATTATCTGCCTACCTTGACCAGCTCAAGGCACCGTCTTAAGATACAAATTTAAAATATTAACGTGTCTTATTTTGATAAAAAGTTATGTTATAAAGTTATTCAAATCTTGTATCATTATGACAATCCATTTATTTATCACCTACAACATTATTATATATTTTAGGACATAGCTATATAGCGATATATAGTGTGGGTAGCTAGTGTTATGGATACTATGATAACTGGTGAATATTTTATATACATTATACATAATTACTTATAATAAAATATATATCGCCACAAATCCTTAATTTAAATTGATAAACAATGTTTCTACAGGTGACTACGACAGCTCCAGAGGCAGGTCGAATGCCCACAGTGTGGATCTCAACAGAAACTTCCCCGACCAGTATGGACCAACTAAGGTATGATTTAACTAAATTATATATTACTAAAATAATTATAAAAAGAGACATCATTAAAAATCGTGGATGGTCTTGCGCCTCAGAGGATAAATAATAATAAATATCTTTGTTATGAGCAACTAAGGCTCAATTGTTAGGTAAGATACATAATAACTTAAATACTATGTTAGTATACATTTAATAAAGATTTTATAATTAAGAAATAAAAACTAGGTATTATACCGCACCAAACCTGATATGAATTTCTGTTGTTTTGGCGAACCTAGTTTGCTCGTCTAGTATAATACTAGTATTTAGGATATTGCACGCAGTCTTGCCAAACGTAAAATATTCACGAAAAATCTCGTAAATATACTAAATAAATTTTTTAAACTTTAGTAACACGTTTTTAGTACTTTAATTAATTTTTATACGCGTGAGAAGTATATGTCTTTTTTAGCAGATTCTTCAGCTCCTTAGGACTCAAGCTCGCCTATTAAAGTTGGTTTACGTTTACTTCTCGATTGGAAAAAATAAAAGTGGCCTTGCAAAGCTTCTGCTATCCTTAATGTTTTATCTAGTTAGAGTCGCAATTATTAAATTAACAAACATTGACACATTAATACTATGGACTTCGGGTCAGCGCTAAAAAGTGTCCGAACCTAAAGAGAGCTAAAACGCGAAAAAGATTTCTAACCACATTCAGTCTTATATTAGCTTACTGAGAGAATACACGTCAATAATGTTTTAGAACAACGACTGCATAGTTATTTTGTTGCATGCAATGCAATGCATGCTTATTTTGTTGTTTAATATTTGAATTTTTTAGTTCCTTCATTTTTGAATTGAAAATAATTTTAAATAATAAACTTTAATTTTTTTTGTCATGAATATTAATCAAAGAAGTTTTACCATAATGGTAAAATGGAACCCTTCCGTCGGTCCGTCCTTCACACTCGATTATTTTAATAACTATAAGAATTATCAACATGAAATTTGGAAAACAGTGACCTAACATCATTGTAGTAAAAAAATATATTGGTTGGTACTAGATTTATCCCAGCATATAGAGGTCACTGATATATTTAAAATTTGCTGTGAATATAATATATAAGTTAAAGATGCCAAAAAAAATTCAAAGCTACCAATGTTAACAAAGCAATATTATTATTCTAGGACAACACGATACCAGAGCCCGAGACGCTCGCAGTGATGAACTGGTCGCGGTCCATCCCGTTCGTGCTGTCGGCCAACCTGCACGGCGGCGCGCTGGTCGCCAACTACCCGTACGACAACAACCCGGGCATGAGCAACGGCATCGCGAACCCCTCCCCGGACAACGATGTGTTCGTGCATCTGGCCCACGTCTACTCTGACGTAAGTTCCACAAAGATTATACATACATAGCATCACTGCATCCTTTTATTTGCCACGATCCTTGCATACTTACTTAGCTTCTTCCACTCTCATTAATCCTTTCACACAAGTTCGTCGGTTTAGGGTACTCTTGACCTGGCCATTATTTAAAATGTCCTGAATTTGGTCCAGGAACATTCGCCTTCTCCTTCCAACATTTACAACAAAGACTATGTACATAAAATAATGGATTGGATGCTAAATAAAAAAAAAACGTATGTATCAGGTAACGTTTGACGGCCAGCGTGGTGTAGCGGTGTACGCAATGTCTTTGTAAGACTGAAGTCTTGGGTTCGATTTCTGGCTGGGTCGAGTAAGATTTTCTAAATTTGTCACGGTCTGGCTGGTGGAAGACTTCGGCCGTGGCTAGTTACCACCCTACCGATAAAAACGTACCACCAAGCAATTTAGCGTTCCGGTACAATGTTATGTAGACACCGTAGAAGTGTGGATTTCATCCTACTCCTAAAAAGTTAGCTCGGTTCCATGTCAGAATGTATCATCTATAACTATCAGGTGCTATTGCAGTCAAGAGCTAACTTGTCGTGAATAAAAAAAACGCCTGACAGAAGTTATAACTTCAATACAGCTAGGGTGGATTAGAGTGAGTGACGAGGAGACATGTCTCCCGGTGCCGTATGCTTGAAATAAAGGGAAGCCAGACAAACTGGCGCGGTAATGCGCTACGTAACGGAATGGTTTACCCTCCCGTAAGAAGTTATCACTTCAAAATGTCAATACTATACGCTAGGGCATTGCACCTCACCGTTTTTTCAAAATAATAAAACACTATTATTATTTCACAGGCCCATCATAAAATGCACCTCGGCCGTCCGTGTAAGGACAATGACAGATCCGATGACAGGTTCCCAGAAGGCATCACTAATGGCGCCAAATGGTAAGTAATTATTACCATAGATTAGACGGGTAACAAGATTAAAACTTTCAAAAATTTAAAGCTTTTTTTCATACCAAAACAATAAATAGCAATAATTTTCACACGTTCTATGGTTTACCACTCTTTCTTTCATGTATTTTCTGCAATACGAAAAGAGCTACACAAGCAGAATAAATTTACTGATTCTAGTTACGAGAAATATTTTTTTTTATTGTGGTAATTTAAAAGCCATCGCTCAGATGTAGTAGTGTTTCGCGGGACTTGTAGGAGACGGATCCTACAAAATTTATCCGCTGTCCTTAGGTGTTACGCATCATACACGTACACATACACGCACACAAACACACGCACACACGGAGTGGCGGACGTTTGTTAGTCACTAATATATCACTTACATATATACATTTCCTCAGGTACGTGTTAGCGGGCGGCATGCAAGACTGGAACTACCTGCAGTCTAACGACATGGAGCTGACCTTGGAGCTCGGCTGCTACAAGTTCCCTCCCGCCGAGGATCTGCCCACTTACTGGGAGGACAATAGAGAAGCCTTGTTGCAATATATCGAAGAGGTACGCTATAGAAAAAAGCTAATCCGGAGAAAGAATTTTCTATCTTGTGTAATTTCTATGTTTAGTGCCTAATATTGTCATAATGGATGAGATTTTTGAACTTTGAACTACAGCGAAGAAGTCTCAGTCGCGAGATGGAGACGCTGAATAAATAAATAAATAAATAAAAATTATAGAACAATTACACACATCGCTATATAGCCCCAAAGTAAGCTTAGGTAGCTTGTGTTATGGGTACTATGATAACTAATGAATATTTTTTTATATATATTATACATAAATACTTATAATATATAGATAAACACCCAGACACTGGAAAATATCCATGCTCATCACACAAATATTTTCCAGATGTGGGAATCGAACCCACGGCTTAGGACGCAGAAGCAGGGTCACTACCCATTGCGCCACTCGGCCGTCAAATCTGAATGCCGGCGAATCAGAACCTATGTGTCTGGATATCTTCGAAAAAGTCTTTTGTTGTGCAGGAGACATTCAACTGCTGATGTGTTTTCCTCAACACGCTATCTAATATCTTTGTATAATCGTCAAAAAAATCACCAGTGAGAACAAAGATCTTCATTATCGTCATCATAATCATCTTTGTCATTACCCTCATCAAATGTAATAATTTTTTTTTATTTTATTTATAACAAGCTATACTAAAGCCAAACTCGATTGAGAATGCTTTTCAACAAACAAATTTAAAATGAAGGTAGAAAATGCAAAACATTTTATGCCTAATAAATTTAAAATTATGTTTTGTTTTTTTATAAAATCTTATTTAAAAGATATTGAATATATTAATTAGTTTTAAGCTTACTAATCTAATTTAATGTCATGAATTCGTCATTAACTAGTTAATCAAAAAAAATAGGTTTAAAATGACTAGTGATTTCTACCTTCATTTTTAATTAGTTTGTTGACAAGCATTTTCAATTGAGTTTGGCTTTAGATAGGCCTTGACTGCAATCACACCTGAAATGTAATGCAAGTAATAATTTAAGATGACGGGCCAATTTGTTAAGAGTAGGATGAATGAAAACCCTTTCAATTTCTACACGACATTGCGCTGCCGGGAATCGAACCGTAAATTAAATGTAATGTATAAAACACTAAAGTAATTCTTGTTACACTTTATCAGTTTTGCTCACAGCGTGTAACGCTTGATTTGAAATGTTGTTAAAAAAATTAACATCAACATGTTTGCAGGTCCACAAAGGCGTGCACGGGTTCGTCCACAGCCACATCGGGCACGCGCTGCCCAACACCACCATCTCCGTGTCGGGCATCCGCCACAGCGTCGCCTCCGCCGCCGACGGCGACTACTGGCGGCTGCTGCTGCCCGGCACCTACAACATCACTGCCAGCAAACCCAAGTGAGATGACTTGTTTTTTATTATGACGTTTTTTTAACCGGCTTCAAAAAAAAGAAGTTTCATTCCAAAGGTACCAAGATATGGATACCAGGATTTTCGAAAATTGTAGAAATTACTAGTGTGTTCGTTAATTTTTCTATTAAGTATTTTAAAGTGCTACAATTTAATGAGGGTCTGGAGTACATCTGATGATGGAGATGAAATACAGATGAGGGAACTCTTCATATATCTATAGCATTAACCTTGTGTTTGGGCTTGATTAATTTGTCTTAATGAGAACTTTACATGTATATGGGCTGTGACTCTCATTAAGTGTAAAGTATACGAAGGACAGTTAAGGGAAATCGTCAACGGTATTGCAGTTAATTTTCTTTTCGTAAAAAATAAAAATTAAGGAGCTTTACTTGCATCGCCAATTTCCGAAATGGCGTTGAAGTAAAACGCTAAATGCGTTTTTCACTTTTTACTAGGTGAAAATGAAGTAAGTTAAGAATAGGCTCAAATGGAGAAAAGTGGTAGGAGAAGCCAAAGAAAACTGTGAAAATAAAAATATTTATTCATTATTTACACTTAAGTACCTGCAGTTATTTTTTTTTACTTTGTTGAGATGTGATGATATGGTTCTTTCTCCTATCCTAGTTACGAGAGTATAACCGAGCAAGTCACAGTCCCAGAGAACGGTTCAGTGAGCCTCAACTTCACGCTCATGCCCGACGATCCGCAGCACTGGTCTTCAGCCTACGACTTCCGGTAAGTAAATAAGACAATCTACCTTACTGCCGTACACATTGAACCGACATTTCGTTAACATGGAATTATGATACGTGAATGAGACTATCTTTCTTATCTCTATACACATTAAGTCTATATTTCTTTGGCATCTTTGATCTCCACTTAATTATCTATCTATAAGTATACTAGGCACTAACGACCTTATTACCATACATGTTCAGTAGGTTTTTCTATAACATACCGATACTTAAATGGGACGATCGATCTTATTGACGTACACATTGAGTCGTCATTTCAATAACATTACTGACTAAAAATACGTGAATAGGACTATCGACCTTACCTCCATACTTATTGAGTTAACTATCCATAATAACATTGGATTACCATAAGTGAGGAGACTATCGACCTTACTGCTATACGCATTGACCATAACAACATCATCGACTTCCTGTAGGGGAATGGGACTATCAACCTAAACACGATACACATTAAGTCGACGTTTCAATAACATCATTGTACTCCTATGTATGGTACAATAAATCTTACTACTTTATTTATATTAGTCGACATTTTAACATCGTAGTTCCATCCATACAGAAAATTTTCCTTAAAGTTATTTCTCAGCAATATAAACCTTACGGACCTTGTTATAAACACTACCTTATCTTGTAATATGTGTGTTTTATTATCAAAAGTATTCTATTCCTTGTATTTTTACTTTTTATCTTTTATTATATTAAAAAAAATTGTAAATACAAAATCTTGTTAAACTTCTATTAATCCTTCTAAGATGAATGATGCAACATAAATAATCAAATAAAAGTTATTTTTTATAATCATTTGCTGTTACACCATTCACCTTACAATATTTTTATTTTGTGTTTAAAATAATATTTATTATTAAAGTATATTTTCGTTATATTTTCTCTAGTATAATATTCATAATATTAATATTCTTAATAAATATACGTTTGTATCGGCTTCTGTGTGTTGTTTTGCACTAACTGTCTGCTTTACTAATATATACCCATATATATTCTATATGTTCATGCTTATTCAAATTAATTATTTATCAAATCTATCATATTCAAATAGTTACCTTACCAACATATCAATAGAATTTGCTTTTAAATATAAAACCAAATTCTATTGATATGTCGGTAAAAACCTAGAAGAATGTATAGTATAGTAAATATAAACAAATGAAATCCATTAAGTCGTTTTCAAGTGACCAACACGCCTAGAATGCGTCAAAGGAATGTTTCGAGTACTTCATCCACATAGGTGCTTGTATCTTATGTATAAAAATGGACTTTATGAGAAAACAAAAATATTGTTCTCTCTTTTTAACCGACGAAAAAAAACGGAGGAGGTTCTCAATTCGACACGTATATTTTTTTTTTTTTTTTTTTTTATATGTATGACCACGCATAACTTTTTACAGTGTTGTCCGATTTTGATTAGAAAGGGCATACATCCAAGGTGGTCCCATTGTCCGCATGTTAGGATCTGATGACGATATCCTGGGGAAATTGAAGGAACTCTTCAAATTTTGGAGGCACGCTTACAGCGATTTCGGTTTTTTTCTCGGTATCAGTAGCTTTTTGGCTACTAGTGCCGTATAATATGCTATAACAGTATAGCACCAGTACGTTACGTGGCGATAAATCACTAAAAAGTAAGAAATAAAATTTTTTAACAAAAAATAGAACCGACTCAAAGCGCACTAAAAAGTAAAAAATAACTGTGTCATTTAGTTGCTTTAATTTACTTAAGCATATCTAGGAGTCGGTGCCAGCCAAGGTTTTTACTTTCAAGGACGTTACCTAGAACCCACAAACTGCTTTACTACGTAAAATAAATGTTCCTTAAACTTAGCTGGCACCGACTTCATAGATATGCTTAAGTAAATTAAAGCAACTAAATGACACAGTTATTTTTTACTTTTTAGTGCGCTTTGAGTCGGTTCTATTTTTTGTTAAAAAATTTTATTGTCATTGCAATTAAAAAGAGCGATATTTTGGATCTTGCCTAATATTCCGACAATAACAATTTTCTCTTTCTAAACACTAGCTAGTAGATACGAGTATATAGATGAGGAATCGTAGGTGTGCTAAAAAGATTTAACTTAAACTTTATTTTTACCAAATAGTTTTACACAAAGCAGTCAAACACTTCGAATGCAAATCAACAACAGTCTATAGGTAAACTGGGTGGTAGGAAGCTTCGACCATGGCTAGTTACCACCCTACCTTCAAAGATGTACCGCCAAGCGATAAAGCGTTCGATACGGTATCGGTCCTCAAACCTGAATCAAGCGGACGAGGACTGAAATATGTACCTACTTATAATTTTTCGTCAAGTCTCTGTAACGTTGTATTTGGTAATTTTTGATATATGTACTTCCTGAAGGCTAGGTTTCTTGTCTGAAATTTCTTTCTTCCAATGCAAGCAAAAATTTTATTCCATTTATTCATGTTGGCTCACTATTCGTATTTGAAAAATTATTTTTATGCAAATTAAAAAACTTGAATACCAGAGTGTGGTACAATATATTCGTCTTCATGCGGTCGCCATTGCATTGTTACGCTATTTACGCGCCTTCCTTAGTCAAATACGCCGCCCCTGACGTCAGGAGGATTTCATATTTACAAATAAAACAATTTAAACGAATACACTATAAAAATTGTTGTGTGTGTGCTAGCGTGTTAGACAACATTATGAACACGCGCTACCACTCGCCGCTGGACATGTACGCGGAGCTGGCCGAGCTGGAGAACAAGTTTCCGGACGTGGCGGAATTCCGCGCGGGGGACAGCATGAAGACCGCCACGCTGCACGAGTTGAAGATCACCGCTGACGTGAGTTACTAACCTGAACATAATTAACACTCTCGGCGTGAGTTCCTGTCCTTATAATTAAGAATAGAAGAACTCTTGTAAATAGGTTATTTGGCGTAGTTCCTATTATAAACGAGAGGTTCCTTTCTATAGGAATAATTGACAGAAAAACGAAGATGGCCCATCAAATTGTTAGTGGATTACCTTTGCCTATAATAGAACCCTTCACAGAATATGCTTGTAGTTTAGTTGAAGAGTATTCCACACCCTAGCCATCGTAACCGTAAGTCCCAAATCGTTTTGTACGCGTTGTACGGGACATCGACAACCTATGGCTGAGTGCCCATCTGGTATCTTGCAGTTGCGGGAAATAAGAGATTTTTTACTGTATCTCTATTTTGTCTATAGAGCGGTGCGCCTGAAGAAACGAAGTTCCACATAGCGCTAGTGAGCAACCTGTACGGCTCACAACCCCTGGGCCAGGAGATGCTGCTGAACTTCGCGCGCCACATCAGCACCGCCTACACCATCGGCGAGCCGCGCCACAAGAAGCTGCTGCAAAACGCCGTGCTGCACTTCATTCCCAATCTGGACCCACTTTTTGGAAAGATGCTGAAACAAGTATGATTTTGATTTCTTTCTAATTTATAATCATTTTGATTTGTGCTGATGTTCTTCTAGTGTAATTAAAGAATTTTCCTGAACATGTGTTTTGGAAAGATGCTGAAGAAGTAATATTTTCTAAAATCTTTCTGAACCAGTTGTTTGCGGTGATGTCTTTCTGATTTAATTAAGAACATGTTGACATGTTTGTAACAATAATTGGCTTTTTATATACACTTATAATTGTGCTGTTTAAATTACACTTCCAAGATTAAATAACATAACAATTAGATGTGCACACTTGGTTGTTTTCCTTTGTCCATAAGATTTTCATAAAAGTCCATGTTGTATACTGTTTGAGGTATATTGTTTAAAATAAAAACTAAATAAAAAATATTTTTTTTATTAATAAAAGACCAAAAATATATAATTTTGAATCGGTAAAGTGCTATTTTTCATTTCAGTATGATCACTCTGAAAAATGCGCCTTAGACGCATTAGAAGAAGAATTCGGAGACAGCCTGTACAGTTATTTAACTAAAAAGGATCAGAACCCTCTATCGAACTATACGAGAGAGAAAGCCTTCATAGACTTATTGGAGTCTGAGAAGTTCGATTTAGTTCTGGAACTCGCTTCCGGAACCGAAGACGTGACTATACCGAACTTTTCTAAAGACATTTACGAAAAGATCGCTCAAAAGTACCAGGACAATAGAACACCTAGCAATTTATATCAGTGCAGAGAGTATAACAACATCGCACATGAAAACTTGTTGGATTTGGTGTTCGAGAGATTCAACGTACCGATGATATCTATCGGCTTGAGTTGTTGTAAAATGCCGCTGGAGAGCGACATCGCCTGGGTGTGGAGGAACAATCTACGAGGGATCATGAAGATCATTGAGCAGGCGTCGACTGGTGAGTATTAATTGTTCAGCAAGAGTTGGATAATAAAGGGCAGATTAAACAACATATGTTTGTTCTCAGGTGTCGTGGGCTTCATAAAGAACGAGCAAGGCGGTCCGATGCGCAGTGCGGTGGTGGCGATAGCGGGCTCGGCGCGGCAGTACCGCGTGTCCGCCAACATGGCACACTACCGCGCGCTGCTGCCGCCCGGCGACTACCGCGTCATCGTGCGCTGCCACGGATACCGTGACCAGGTAACTACTTGAGGAACAAGCAAAGCTAACGTAACGGTAGCAGGCTCGATACTGTGTGTCCGAAATATAACACCTACTCGGCCAGCAAGTGTCGCTACAGAAGTGATTAGATCGCTTCGCTTGTCAGTTTACCCTTAGTTGCCCTCCTCTCCTCTCCTCTCATCTTGCTTGTTTTAAAACAATCAATCATATATATCGCAGATGCTGACATGGCGCGTGGTGGAGAACGTCATAAAGCAGAAGAACGTGACACTGCAGCGAGTCAACGCGGACCAGATACCCCACGGCCAGTTCGACAAGTTGGGGGTACAAGTGGATCCTAATACCATCTATGTCGAAGGTACGATACAAGTCTTTTACTTGGTGGTTAAAGTAACGATGCCTAGTGTCCTGAAGTTTTAGGACACTACTATTAAGTAAAGTGATAGTACCATTGAAAAGCTCACAAACCGCGAGGATTCGAACGTGAGTGGGTGCGTGCGTGCGTGTTTGCGTGCGCGTCTATATTATCTGTATGTCAGTACAAGACAATATTTGTTTATATATATATATTTATCATCCAGGTTTAGCGCTAGACCACGACAGCAACCCTTTGCCGAACGCTCACATCAAGGTGTACCCACAAGACAGCTCTAAATGGCTCTCCAGCAACGTGAGCGACGCGTACGGGCGCTTCGTGGTCACTCTGCCCAACACGTACAAGGGCAAGGAGGTGACGGTGTCCGCCGCCGCCGACGGGTTCATTGACCGAGAGAGATACATCACGGTGAGATTACATAATATTATATGCAGTTAAAAATTTAATAATTTAAATAAACTCCTGTACAGATGAAATTTAAGTATTATAAGCACATGAGTCTAGATAAGTCTCAAGTTGATGCACGGACCGGATAGTTAATAATCACATTTCTCAAAAAAGAACCGAATATCACTTTCTTCCTTTGTGATATATTGAAAGAGAGAGAGAGAGAGGGACATTTTTCGATATTGCCGTTATTGGTTTAACAATTTGTCTCTTTGGATAGAATAGATATGTGCATTGACGCAACCTATGCATACTGTCATCAAGTACTCAAGGTTCAATTATTTAGATACTTATTCTACATAATATGTAAGCATATCTTACAGTATAGTTAGTAGTAGTCATTAGTAGAATCATTGTAGCATCACCATAAATTCTCACAGCTCAACGCCGCCGGCAATGAAACACCCAATGTGCTGCTGAAGTTAGAAGAGGACGACTACATCTTGGGGATGCCCCGTCTCGTGTTCGTTATGTTGGCAGGTATGGTGTGTTTTTGGTATGTTGGCACTGCTATTGAATATCTTCATTCAAATAGAAAATTTTAAAATATATCACTATTTAGTCCAGTCAATTAATGGCTTAAACTTGGAGTAGAGTATTTAATTATATACCTGTATTTTGACATAAAGTCAATTCAATAAGGTGCGTATATACAAGGTCACAGATTGTAAAACTTGAGTTTTGGAAATATCATTTCTTTATCTTAAAATTGTGTAAAAGTATGTTTATTATAAAAGTTACTAAGTGCTAAATTGTCTAAAAATGATTTGTTGACATATTTTTATTTCTGATTTATCATGCCTACCTGTTTTCGTACAAAGGCGTTCGAGTTTTCGGTAAGTCGCAAATGTTACAGTACATTGTTGAATATTTCCTCATTTCAAGGATATTCAATACTCATAATTTGGACCCAAATGTGATTTCTAACCTATCCCCTATCCTGCAAGGTGGGAGGCCTAGCCCTGCAGTGGGCTGTTAATAGACTGATACTGATAAAAGAAAGTAAGAATTAGTAGTAGAAGTAAATAAGAAGTATTATTTTTTAGATAATACTGCTTATTTACTTTATAGACTTTATTACAGTTTATAGACTTTGTGGTCTGAAAAAATAAATAAATAAATAAAAATAAATAAAATAAAGTATTAAGAATGCAGTGACTCATCATTTTATAGCCCCGCCCCTAACCAATAAAATCCTTTCAAATCATAAGGTCAAATTCACACCGACCATTTGAAACGCTACTCACGTAATTTGAAAAGATTTGATTAATTAGGGGGCGGGGTTGACAGTGATGAGTCACTGCATTCTTAACGAGAACGAACTATAACGAATTTTTCACTTTAAGAAGAAAGAGACATATACATATGTTTCAGGTGTAGTGGGCGTGGCGCTGGTGGCGCTGGGCGCGTGGTGCTTCAGCTGCAGACAGCGAACCAAGGACGCGCGCCGCGAGTATCTCTTCACGCAGATACCTTCCGACGACAAGCGACCGCTCTGTGAAGACGGCGCCTTTGGTGAGACCATACACAAGACATGAATATCAGCATTCCATGGATTCACCGTGCGGGTGCTGAGTCCATCGTGTGGCAGCGAGAAAAACCCCGAACAGAGACCGAGACTTGTGACACGGGTGCAGATTTAAAGAACTCTTTTGTGATGTGTCAACACTCAACATCTCTGGGTCTTGTTTGTTCTCCCTACCTAGCTAAATTCAAGTACTATTATAAAGCTGAAGAATTGTTTTGGCTGAAAACATTAAGAACGACCGAATTGATAGATTTCGTGTTATTGAATGCATGCGAGTGTATGTGCGCGTGTGCATGAGTATGTACGTGAGCGTGCGTGCGTGTGTACGCTAGTGTTGCGCGCGCGTGTTTGTGTGTGAGCGTGCGTTCGTGCGTGCGTGCGAACGTGCGTGTGTGTGGGCCATTTTAATGGGACTATCGAAATTGTAAGCACCTTATGTGTACCTCTTTATTTTTTATAGACTATTAACTCTTTATTTTTAAGACACCGTATCTTGTAATGTGGCCGTAGATTGAATTCGAGTAATATTTCACAGACATAGTCCGCAAGCCGTACTACGACGAGGAAGAACCGCCTCCAACAGAGACGGATTCTGAAGAAGACATCGTACTGCTGAAGTCGGAGAACAACTGGCAACGTGGAGAAGAATAACAGCTTTCAAAACAACTATCTTTTTAAACACTTAAAATCATGTAAGCGCCCTAAGACCTCATCATAGCGTTAAAGGAAGCATTATTGTATGCAAGCGCAAAATTATAAGGCTGCAAATTCTTAACCGTACTGCAAATTTGTATGGAAACGAAGTATTTCATAGAAACGCACATGAGCAGCAAGTACACCTCCTCTCCGAATTCCCTCAGAAGGATGGTAGGTCACAGGCAAAATGCGAACGAGCTTCACAGCTCACGATAGAAACAAAAGCGAGATACGGGAAAAATTCCCGATTAAAACAATTATAGCCTAGAATTTTCAATGTTTAACTCATACATAGAATCATGGCTACGCTCATGTTGCCTGCTGCTGTCGGCTACGAACTTGCAACTTTATTCCTTATAGAATGAAGTTCATGATTGGAAACGAGAGTTCTGGCTTGTTGAATTTAAGGATCTATGTTTCCTACTTAGTCTTAGGCCTGGTCTAGTAGTACTCTTCAGCATTCCTGTAGGCCTAAAATGCGCGCGAAGAGGTATATTATTGTGTATATGAAAAAGACAAGCGCGCAATAGCGATGAAGAAGAAAAAGAAATATGCTTTATTCTACACCATAAACAATGACATATAATAAAAACTCATAATTGGCGGTCTTATAGCTATAGAGCGATATCTGCCAGACAAAGGTGAAAAAGAGAAATATATGCACAGAACAGAACTCGGGTGTACGTACACAAAAATGAAACAAAGTGATACAAAAATACATGTATACATAATACCATAAATAAATAAATACACATATATACATGTGGGAAATATAGCATGGCACTTTGTATTACCCACTGTATTAACACGAATTTAACTTTAGGAGGATGGATATTTACAAAAATGAATTTGTCTTGATAAAAAAGGCCAATACCTTTGTAAGTAAGCTTTCTCTTTCGTCCTTGCAACGAAAGAGCGATCGATTTTGATTGGCTAGTAGACGACGCTTCAATCAATACGACGCATTTGTCGTTATCTCTTAGACAAGATGTGTATTCGGTCGCATCATACCTGAACTTGTTAACAATAAAAACTCACTTGTTTTATATAATTCCATCAGGTTAGTGATTCCAATATATTCGTCCATTTATTGTTTTTCGTCAGTATTAGGAACTGTTGATAATAATAATTGGTATTATTTTCAAATTATTTAAAAAAAATCATCGCGTTTATATAGCTTAATTGCAAAACGATGACATTCC
The DNA here is from genome assembly GCA_034621355.1 of Mycalesis mineus. Classification (NCBI taxonomy): domain Eukaryota; kingdom Metazoa; phylum Arthropoda; class Insecta; order Lepidoptera; family Nymphalidae; genus Mycalesis; species Mycalesis mineus. Next base: position 17,916,623 of record CM067888.1, on the reverse strand, counting down.
TATAAACGAATGATAAAAAATAATGAAATAAATAATTATTTAGTCTTAATTAATTAGTAGCCCACGACGTTTACCCTTGTTTAACTTTAATTTATTACATTTTTGCAACTATATTTTGCTGAATATATTTGCATATCATAATACGTAATGTATATGTCAATGGAATTCTCATTAACTGTAATTTTACTGAACTTATTTATTTTTATTATAAAATATTTGGATTGTTGTCATTTCTAAAATTACATCAAATGGTGTTTTATTTAACTAAGACAATATGAGGAAATAGGTAAAGTGAGATAGGATTTTTTTGAAAACTTAGGAATAAATATTTCAATGTCTGAATGTTAAATAATTATTTATATAATAGACCCTCCTGCAAACATCAACATATGATCTTATTGCCATGTGATTTTTGTAATTCTTCTGGCAATGATTTCCATATCATAGTATTCCATGGCGCCATATATAAGCAGTAGTTTTTCCCCGGAAAAGCTCTGAAACAAAGTGTACTACAACTATTAGCAATTTTAGTATAGTAAGATTTGCATAAATAAACCACATGAGTAGATAAAAGGAACAGAGGCAAAGCTTCTTAAGAATGTGTGAATTGTTACCTATATTGGTAGGGTTGTCACAATAGGTTAAGACAAGTTAAAACAACCAATTAAACAACACGTCGCACTGACATGACCCTAAGATTGTCAATTAACTGTGCCAGCATAAACAGGTTTTTTTCCAGTCTCGCCGCGTACACGACAAGCGGCTGGTGACTCACACATGCCCCGCGTGCTTGTAGTAGTGCAACCGATTCGCGCGGTTGCATGAAGCTTTGTCTCTGTTCCGTTTATCTACTCATGTGGATAAACTATCCTAGAACAGTTTTCCTGTGCCTGTATAGTTTCTGATTTCTTAATATTATCGCAGTTATGTAAAACGCTGGATGTATGTAATATTTCTCTTTATTATCAGTAATCTATTTTTATCCAGTTATTTTAAGCCCATAATAGATTTATCTTTACCGAATTATAAAAGATTATCATAATTTGACTTATATAAACTCTACTTACTAATCCTACTTAATATTATGTCAATATTACTAACAAAGACACAAAAATAACATGAATTTAAAATATGACGATATATTCGAATTTATTGTATGAATCTCGTTAATAAAGCAATATAAAAGATAATTTGTAAGCAATAATAAAGTAACTTTTTAATAAACAGTTATAAAAGCAATACTGATTTAACTATTTTTGGAAAATTTTATAAATATTTATTTTTATTCTTGTATAATTTATAATTATATAATAAAAAAGAATTTTACTTCGAGATTTAATCATAGATAATTAGATATATAAAAACAAAAATGTATTATTTTATTGGTGCTCTTTTGCCTTGTATTTTATTTATTTTGATAAGGTACATATATAATGCAATATTGTGATAGTTTAAATAGAAAATACTAATTAAATAAATTATTTAGAATGTAAACTAGTTTTTGATTTTTTTATTTATTTCTCCATATTCCTTACATCCTTACATATTATAAAACATAGTCTTCCGCCGCAACTGTCTGTCTGTAAACTCAGATTACTGAACAGACTGTCATGTGGTTTTCATTAATAGATAGAGTGGCTTCTGAGGATAGTTTAAGTATATAATTTGTTAAAGTTTATGTAAATTAGATTAAATATGACGATAGTTGTTGGAAAAGTCGGAAAAATCTAAGCCGCCTGCGCCTTAATCGAAAATGCTGCTTTATCTATTTGTGATAAAACTAAACAATGTATTACTGGTATGAAGAATTGTTTCTCTTTATTAGGACTACGTAAAAGTCTGCAATTGCATATATCTTATGAGGATAACTTGCTATAATCTATACTATTTATTTTTGGTGTTTTAGGAAGATAAATAACACACCATTTACCACGCGGGCGTCTGCTGGTTAAGAATAAATTAATTAGAACCTGCGCTGTCTTAACGGCACAGAGTTCTCTCCAGAGCCTCTGCGACGTAGCCGTTTAGCGGAGGTCCTTATTTCGATTCCTGGCTGGGCAGATTGAAATTTTGTAAATTGGTCCACGTGTTGCTGGTGGGAGGAGAAAATTTGTGAAACTTAATATATAGCTTTTATTTACCGATTATATTTTTGCCTTTTCATCATGTTCTGAGTTTCATCACCTACATGTATTTACCTGACTTGTAAAATAAACAAAAGAAAGAAAATCCTGTTATCTTAAAAATGTTTTAGTGCACGAACTTACAATATCAAGTAAAACTGTAAAATACTTACGAATACCTTTTTAGTTTTTACCAGCATCCCTTCACTTCTTTATTCTTGCTACATTTGTGACCTTGTGACTGAAAAGATTCAAATATTGAAACCAATTGAAATACCTAATCTGTACAATAAATGACAACTGACATACGAGTTCCACACATGCAGTCTGTGGTTTTGACGTTTCTTTGACATTATCTTTTTGTGATTATTTATTGTGCATTGGTTAAATAAATAACTCAACTAATTTACGAAAGTTTATCATGTCAATATTAGATTTCACGTGAACAAAACGATCCTATAAACTGAACATTTAACTAACTTAACCGGTAGTGGTGCGGTTATGGAAAGAACAAGTAATAACATCAGCGACATGAGCCGACGAGCCGGAGAGATTGTGAGGCGCATCAACAGGATATTCGACGGCCCGTTGACGAGAAAGAAACTTGTTATACTTATCCTCGTGTTAATCTTCCTGTTGCTCTACATTGGACCCACTATTATGAACTCCCTCTTCAATCCTGAAGGTTCGTTGACGAGTAACCAAAATGTATGTCATCGGACTTTCTTGAGCCCCTATCAAGACGCTATTAGTGAGTATGACGCTTATTTAAGACTAGAGTCTGCAGCGACGCTGTCTACGTTAAGCCACAACTACGTACCTTATGTGGGTAATGGTTATTTAGGTCTTACGTTAGAACACGATTCACATTTGAACATAAAGTATGGAAGAACTTTATCTTTGCCTCTTTACTACCATCCGTTGTATATTATAGATGATTTAGACATGAAGGAATCAACTTTAGTTGATTACAAAAATGGGATAGTGCACAGATTTCAATGTAGCAGCACAGGGATACATATTGCCTATAAGTACTATGCTCACAGGACCATACCATCGCTGTTTGTGCAAGAGATATTAGTTAATAATCCATTGAATGCAGCAAAGTCTTTTCATGTCACCACACCAAGGTTATCAGATTGGCCCACATCAGTCAAACAAACTGTAAAACTCCACCAAGGAGTTGATAAAAAGGAGTACGAAGTTGTTACAGGTATGATTGCATTACCAGAGAGTGAGAATGTTGTTGCAGTATCTGTTGTCTGCAGGAAGATGAGCAACATGATACAAGTCGAGGCCCGAGATGGCTTAGATCTCTTAATATTTACTACAGTGCAGTATAGTAAACCTATTAAGAGGGCCGATTATGCTAAGCACAAAGATATAGTCGAGAAACAAGCGATTGATGAGATGGAGAAGGTTATAGCTTTAACAGGAGATAGAGTTGCAGTGAGAAATTTGAGGGACAATCATGCCAGAGTGTGGCAGGGGCTGTGGTACACTGGCTTCTATATATCTGATTCTAAAGCGAGTGGTGTCATCAATGGAGACAGAATAAATGCGACAATATATGCTATACTTTCCCAAGTTAGGAGTTATGAACATGAGGAGCACATCAAACCTGCTAGAAAGTCTGAGATACTTAGAACTCTAACATACTCAGAAGGTTGTTATGAAGGACATTCCACATTAGATGCTTATAATTTATGGAAACCTTTAAATTCATTAACAAATCTGGACTCTGTTGCCAGTGTTTGGCTTTTGACATTAGAAAAGCAAGGATGTCACAATCTACTAAGAGCAGGAGCAAGTGGTGTCAACCAGGCCATGATACTTAGTTTTGGTAGCTTTAGATTTAGCAACCAGCATCTCGAATATAATATCCATCCGTCTAAATTACACAGGGACTTTTTATTCCGTCGACTCAATTATGGTAACATGACTCATGTGAATATCAGTGTGATTCTACAAGAGGACAATAAGGCTGCCATATTTGTAGCCCTAGATCGCTCTGACAAAACGTATTATGCATGTGATGCAGGTTGCCTTGACTCGCCTGTCCAATTGGGACCATATAGGAAATATTTCCCAGTGAAATTAACAGAGCCTTTGACCGCTATACTGTATATAACTGCTGATAAACAGCACATGGAAGACTTGAGGCATGCTATTCATGTAAAAGAAGTCATAGAGGCTCCAGCACATGAAAATCATGTGATAGCATTGCATAGACATGGTCACAGTCTAGGAGGCCTTAACCCATTGTTTTGGGTTTCAATTATAGTTTTAATAGTAATGTTCCACTTATTCCTGTGTAGGATAATAATGAATGAATTTTGTGATAGTGGCACAAATATTAGTTACAAACGGTTGTATAATAAAGCTTAAGCAGGTTGGTTCTCTTGTGGTATGATAAAGTAGTTGTTAAAAGTGTAAAAGGTATTTCTACCAGCTTCAGTATTTGTTTGAAATATTGGTTATAGAACAATCGGCTTAGCGTCACTGCCTCGTTATTTTGTTATTCAAAAATATTATATTTATTAATCAGTATGGCTTTTTTGTGACAAGCTTTGACTTAAAATTGTTACTATCAATCTTCTTCCGCAGTGTTTGGGATTTAAAAGGTATTGTTGCAGCTGAAACTAGACACACATAGAGTTATTCATCTATGCTTTAGTGATTGGGAGGCTGTGTATCTAACAACTGTTCTACTAGTGAAGTTTTATTATAGGCATTAATTTTCCATTTAAGATTTTAGGTATGCCATGCTTGTTTCATCATATAATTATAAAAATCAATTCAGACATGTAAATATTCTAATTCAAATTATTCTCAATAGTTCCAATCTGGACTAGCAGATTAATCATCAAATTGAATTACAAAAAAAAATTGGTTGTCTGTAAAGTCGGTTTACTGACAATAGTTAAACGTGACAATTTCTTAAGAAAATACTGATGGAATGGTAGCATTTAATTGGTTATTAAAATTTTTAATTTAAGTATATTTTTATAAATATTAATTTAAATTAATAAAATAATTGATTTTGATTTTATAAATTTATATTTTAAATTTATAATATATATATTAATTTATAAATATGTTAAACTTTAATTTAAAATTAATATATTTAATAATTATATTTAATAGACGGATGTCGAATGCTGCCGAACGCAAAGGCCGATTGTGCTTCTTTGTCGTTCCGCGCTCTCGCTTGCACTTCAAGCCTTACATGGAACGCCTCAAAGCGAGGTAACGACGCATGACGTCATGTTTTTTCGTGGGTGCAGCCGGCTCTATCGAATTATAAGACGTTGTCACGTCAAAAAGTACTGGCGTTTGGTTACGTTTTCCGGAAGCAGTGAAGTATCTTTCCATTGCAATCATCTCAAGATGGGGGTTTGTCATGCTGCTGTATGCAAGGTTTGGCCCAAATTTGACTTAAACCTGCTTCACAAATCCCATTGCAATATTCATAGTGATTTAATATTTGTGAACCTAATAGATAATAGAATATTAGGGTCAATAACTTTATTCTTGAGACTTTGGCCCAGTACCATTGCATGAAGGCATCAACAAGGGTCTGACAAGAGGTCCTGGTGACAGGGAGGATCTGCTTCATTGAAAAGGGTGGATTATTCTTATTTACCTTTGTTTTGGTAGTAAAGCCTTGCCCATAATAGATTAAGGGAAACTATCGACTTCCATGACCAGTCCACCTTGAATGGATTCCCAACTATATGAGAACTGCACTCTCTTATTTTATTTTCTGATTTAAGGAAAGCTTTAAGCTTTATGCACCTTAAAATTTTTGATAGCTTTCAATAATTAATTAACTGCTGTATAGTAGGAGAAACCTCAAAATCATGACAAACAAGGACCAATTGCATAACAATAATTAAAGTAATGAAAATTATTTAATTTATATTTATATAGACCAAAAATGAATGTTATAGTTTAAAATTCAATTCCCATACATCCTTTGTATGTAGATATATGACAATATGCAATCTAAATTCTTCTAAATGCTGTAGAAAATAAGGTTTAATATCAATTGTCTCATTATTTTTTTGGAAATTAGCAACATGCTTATCTCTTGGGTTATACAGCAACATCAATTAACATTTAATGTTTTAATAGTTCATTATTGAAACAAAAGAGACATGGTCCACATTTCCCACACATGTTATCAGATGTTTTGATATCGAATCCTAGTTTCAGCCACAGATTTCACTAAAAAGATAGATGGACTTTAAATAAATAAAATTCAAATATTTTTTTTAACAAATACAGTACATACTACTATACCCTAAAATATAAATGAAATATAAACTACTTCCAGTAATATTAAATGCATAATTTAATATTACTGGAAGTAGTTTATGGAATTCTGTAAAAAAACTTTAATACTTTGAGATACATAGTATCTTAAAATATAATACCTGCCACATCATTATCATCATTAATAGTCGATGGACGTCCACTGTTGGTAATAGGCCTTTTTAGGGATTTCGAACCATAACGTTCCTGAGCCGCCTGTGGCCAGCGGCTCCGCCTTGTGCAGGGTCGACCAACACTGCGCTTTCTGGCGCGGGGTCGCAATTTTGGCACCTTGCGCCCCCTTGCTCTATATCTGCCTAACCCAATGCAGCTCGGTTATGTATAAACCACACACATCCATCCCATCTTCAAAGTCCATATTGAATTGTGAAAACATTTGTAGTTGTAAGTTTATATTATGATCTTGAGGTCTTTGAGTTGCTCAGACTATTCAATGCTAAATATTTATTCTATCTATTCTTTTCTTTTAGTCTAAGACAGGCTAGTCCTACACTTACAGTTCAATAAGTACGTAATATCTTTGCGTAAACATTGACTCAATGGAACCTCTTTTAGTTCAGTCTTGTATAAACAAAATGTTATCTACATAAGATTGTTATCATATGCTGTTGCATGAAAATGTTTGCTTTTAAAGTGAATCAGTCATTACACATCACTTATCATTTACTAATTTCCCCTCAAACTAAGCATAGGGGTGGATATAAACATAGTCTGTCCCTATTCTACTTTAGACCTTTGGGATTTGTTTTCGGTCTTGTATAGTTCGTATCTAACTGCGCAGCTATCTTGGCAGCGCTGCTAACCATTTTGTACTACAAGATTTTCAGATCGGACTTTATAATTGGTATATTGGTTTATATCACCCATTTAATTTATATAAATAGCAATAGAATTGATAAAAAAAGTCACAGTCGTAGGTGACTTTTGCAATGTCGAATACATTACCTCCTTGTTGAACTCAGTTACAAAAAAAATTTGAAATGTTCTCGCATCTAGGACCTTTGAAATATACAAGCCCATTTTAAGCCCCTATAATAGTCCAAAGCGCAACTAAAATATTTAATATAATTTTAAACACAAACTATGTAACATGTTACATGGTTTTTGTAAAAATATATATATTCTTTTTTTCGTTGTCCATCCATAGCTATCAGTACGATAGCTATTGTATCTGATAAAAGATATAATATATTGCATTATACTAGGTAGATATTACTGTTATGTGAGGTTAGATAAATAAAGTTAGTACTCCAACCAATATGTATGTAAATATTGTTCGAATGTTACATGTAGCTTGATCTCTGATAAGTTAATATTTGTAAATGCAAGAAAAATTATAAGCAAACCACAAGGGTCCTCGCCTACGCGATGCAGGAGGATCTGATGATTTAAACTGCAATCACGCCATGCGTAAACATCTAACAAAAAAAGATGCCTATAGTAAGAATGCAGTGAGCGCCAGTCCACCCCGCCCTATAACCAATCGAATTTTAAACTACAAGGTCAATTTCAGGGACCAGTTGGAGGCTTAGCTTCGAAAGCGACGCGCAATACGATTGGTTAGGGAGCGGGGTTTGGCCGGCGCTCATTGCAACGCAGACGCGCGCGCAAACTATAGATCAGTAGTAAGAGAGGCGTACGAGCAGCATGCGCTCTTTTCATTTCTTTTTAATTTATTTAACTGCCTGGAATCAAGCATTATTCATTCATTAGTTTATTACCAAGAGTGCGTTTTGCCCATCTGTCATACTCCGCAGGCAAGGACTGTTGTGCGTTTTGCCCATGTTAGTCTCCAAATGCCCTTGTAAAATTACGTACAATAATGGTAAATTTGTATATTGATAAATAATATTATTCTGATATTTTTATGACTGTTAAAACATTAATAGATCGGCATGTTATTGTAATTATAAATAAAATTTAGTATATAAACCTATAGGTGTATAATTTATAATAATTTGTTTTTATAGCCTGACCAGAAAAATAAAATACCTTATCAGTGAGCATCGTGCTGACCTCGCTCCCTAACTAAACAAATCATAGCTTTGAACGCGAAGCCAACTCAACAACAAGGTCAAGTTCAACTGGTCACTGTGAACTTGACCTTGTAATTTGAAAAGATTTGATTAGTTTGATTAGTTGGGTTAGGGGTTGACGGCGCTATCTGCATTCTTAATGTGAACGAACTATAATTGCTTCTATTAGCACATTAAGTACAGAGGGGCAAGTGTGAGTTTTTCACTTAGCGACTGCGTAAAAACGTAGTCACTAATAATGTCAAATTATATAGCAAAAAAAGCGTTCTGACACTCGCCCATTTGAGTTTAGTCTCACTCCCGCCAGGGGCGCTGCTTCAGTTCCATATAAAATTTGCCCTTAACGCGAATGTCAAGTTTTCGATTTGTTTTGGTGAAGGCTCACACTAGGCACACAGAACTACATACTGCTAAAAATAATTGTGGCGCCCCTAATCTAGCGTTTTTATTTTTTTGGACAGGCTATAAATTGTACATATTTGTATGCTACATAAAAGTGCAGTTATGTATTGTTATAAGATTGTGGTGTATTATATTTTTTAAATAAAATTGCAATCGTATGTTGAGTATATTATGTGTTTTTGTTTAGTAAACCTTTCCTCAGACAATAGTCAAGCTCAACTTAGTAATTCAAATTCATTTATTTCAAGTAGGCTGATATATACAAGCAATTTTAGAAAGTCAAGTCTGTCAAAGTGTGCATCTACTACAGGGTCAAAAGACAGATTCTGACGAGAAGCCTACAAGACAGCAGTTGCTCTCTCAAAATTGATTGTTACAATTTTAATTTCACAATTAGTGAAACAACCAGTAAAGTCAAATTCATAATCGGAATTACTATTTACAGCTTTACATCTACCAACAACTTGAAAAAATACTGACGAGATAAATTTTGTTTAGTGCAGAATCAAAGGAACTGGGTTACAGGGCAAGGAAAAGTAGAAATAAAGAAAAATACAAATAATGATTTTTCTATAAATATATATTTACAAAATATTACAAATTATAAAATTCATTTAATTAAAATATTTACAAAAAAAAATGACATATATCTGATCAAAAACAATTTCAAGGCACAATTTTAATTCCAATTACATACCAATTGTTATAATGTGATTTGTATCAAATATTAGGAGATTATGGGCTTCTAATTTGATACTTCTAAAAACCATATCGTTCAAATCTTCCTACAAAAGTACAAGGTACAATCACAAAATCAAATAGCAGGTCTAAAGTGACATTGACCAATGGATTATTTACTAATTTATTATTTGGCAAAAAGACGTCAACGGAAAAAACGTCAACGGAAAAAAAGAATTTGATAATTCATTCGCCATACCCCATAATACTGGCCGAAATTGCACCTCAATTATTACGCGCTTTGTATCGATGTTCATGATTGTACCTAAACTCCGACGCGTGTGACCGTAGCATCTAGCGGCGCTCGACTGATTTGTAGAAACAAACCCGCTTGCATGTGCCCGTCGCGGGCGCCCGCGCCGTGTACCCGCCGCGGCCGCTACCCGCGCCCGCGCTCCGTCGCACACGCCTGCGCTGTCCATACTATTTTTCATTATGCACCCGCGAGCGTGCACCCGCGCAAGTTTTAACGTTAGCCCTAAAGTGAAATTGACCAAGCTTGAAGCTGCATGCGACGAACGCGATCATAACAACGGCATTCCCTATTTGCGTTCTATGTAGCAGTCTGCGACTGGACGCGACATTATGTGCTGCTGTGTCGCACAGCATGATATCGCGTTTGTCGCTTACGCAGGACACCCTAGTTAGGCATGTAATATATTCTAAATTATCTAAAAATTTACGGTCTAGTTATTTGCTGAACCGAAGACAGTTTTATCTTAACGCTTGTCATATCAAATCTCAGTACGAGTGATAATGCTATATGAGATAATCTATTTATGGAGTAATTTAAATCATTTTTATCATTGCTTATTTTTAAGACAAAATATGAAAAATAAAATTTAAATAAAGTGATTATGTAAAATATATACTTAATAAAATAAAAATACTAAGTATGTATACATTTCCATACTGACACAAAATTTAACATCACAAATAGTCGAGAGAGAGGCAGTCGGTATATTGAACTAAAGCCACATATTCACTACCCAACTTGTAATAGTTCACGCGACTCAAGGTAGCCCACGTTGTTCTCTGCACATCAGCTACTTGCTAAAATAGTGTGTTAAAATTAAAAAACTCACACAAAACAAATATTGTAACTTTGACTAAGAAAATTGTTTTTACTCTTCAAATGAATTATGGCTTTATGTAGAAGTCCTAAAGAAAACAATGTTGCCATGTGAACTTGGCTTATTACACTTTATTAAATGAATATAAATAAACAGAAAATGTATTGAATATAAATATAACGATTGGGATTGTTGAATTTATAAAATAGATTGTATTGTTGAGTATTTATAATAAAATATAAAATAAATCACTATTATGATGATACTATCTAGTAATAACCTAAACAATATTAACAAAATGTATATTAAAGCCTTGGCACATCAAACTTGAAACCTAAATCTTGTGTAAATTTTGAACTTTATTAATAAACTTACTTGGGATAATGTAAGGTAATTTAAAAATATAAATTATTCGTATGAAGACTTACTATCATGTGAAACTTACACAATCTATCTGGGACCTAACCTTATATGTCTAGAACTGGTACTACATTTTGACTACTTTCACAAAACATTTCAGAATTAACAAACCGTTTATTCAGTTTAATACCACAGGAAATTAGCACCCAGTAAAAAAATAAAGATTTGCGGATGGAAGCCCAAAAGATTTTTAACGATTTACAAAGAATTCGTTTTGACATAACAGTTTAACGTAACGTACTAACAGTGAGTAGAGGCCCTTATAAACTAAATCAAAGGAACTTATAATGATAGTCAAAAGGTACGTATCAGAATGGTCTGGTACAAATGGATTATTGTAAAGGGCAGACCACACCAATACGTCCATTTAACGTCCGATTATTTAGACGCGAGTTGTACGCGTTGGTGTTGCCTCCGCTTTACTTGTCGCCTATTACTATTTATACATCACATCAATTATATACGGGAAGCGGTTAATTAAACTAACTACGAGCATATTGACATTGGGCCGATTAAACCCTCTGATCTAAACCGATTTGCTTTTGTACCACACATTTATGGAAATATAATGGAAACGAAAAGTAATGAACGAAATTTGAATTAGTTTTATAGTAGAATCTGTTTTTGGAAGATGATTTGTCTTTGGACATAGTCATTAATATCAGCCTATTAAAAGCCCACTACAGAGTCAGGCGGCAGGCCTCCCTACTTGTAGGAGAGGGGTAGGACGTAATAGTAAAATTCAATGCGAATACATGTGTCAAACTAAAGAGATGTTAGTGTTTCTGTTAACGGGTTATAATTAATTTACATTTCTGCTCTGACAATATTCCTTCAATTTCAACACAACACAAATGCGGTTCTCAAATGTCAGTAATTTTCAACCAATACGAAACCGTCTTCCGAAAATAGATTATCTAACATTAATATAAAATGTGCGTGTACGTGTATTTTAAGAGTTTACTTTTGATATTATCCTTAAATCTAAATAATTTAATTTCTTTGGATTTTTCGAAATGTGGGCAAAGACATGACGTAATTTGTAAATAAAAAAAATTGCAGACAGATCTTACATTTTACAATTATAAACATAGTGAAACTAACTAAGAGCGTTCTTATTATGAACAAATATTAAAGATTTATTTTATACCGACTTCCATTGAGAAAAAAAAATTTAAATCGCCTTAGCCTATAAGGTACTCAATATTTATTTATTCTTTATTTGCACAGCACAACGAAGAACAACATTTAACAGAGACATAAAAAGCATTTAGTTAATTTGTACCTTCACCTTCTAACCCATTTATGTAATCATTTAAAAATATTCACTTGTAATTCCTTTTTATTTTGACTTAAATAGGTTGAATTAAAATTTAATCTGAACTTTAGAAAATATAAAGGAGAATGTCAGACCCTAACCCAGAAAGAACACAAATTGTAAATATACTATAAATATCCCATTATTATATAAATGTTTTACAATAAGCCATTTTTACTGTTGGACATCGGAATAAATTTTTTTAAAAAAAGTAATTAAACTATTTCCTTTTACTTCACACTCTTGACGCATTTTTAAATCTTGATTGTTGCACTGGGTTCTAGCCATTTAAATCATTGTAATTGTATTTTCATCAAAAGTGTGCTCTAAAAGGCTAGTTTAAAATGTATTTAATGAAGCTTTGCGATTGTCATGTTGGTGTGACTGCTGTGCTATGTGGTTGTTTACGGAAAAAGACGATAACCAACGTTAAGCTCGTATCGAATACTCCGTCTTCTAGAACTTTTAAAAGTAATTTATATTAAATAGTAAAAAAAAATACAATAAAATAATGCATAATGCATTGTTGTACAATATGTTTTTATTAGTGGGTTAAAGTCCTATACATTGTCTGGCATTCTCCTTTGAACATCTAATAAAGTGTTTGATTTAATTAACTTGTGAGTTAATACTTTTAAAATAAGGAAGTCGGTTTGTTTATTATACGAATAGGCTTACATGTATATAAATATCAGTCAAGCGTATAATTCATACACGAGAGTTCTAAAATTTACTGAAAATGCAAATGGCGTCGGCATTAAGACAACAATTCAATTCATTAGTAATGACGTCATTCGCATCTTTATACAAATACCAAATACATATATTTTGTGAATTTGTTTTGCATATGATTTTAAACTTAATTAGACACCAACATATGTGACAAAACATCATTTATAAACATATATAGTACAGCTACAGATCATGACACAATTCTTACAAACCTCGTATCACGTTATGAGTTCCGCGGTCCGCGTTCTGAGTTCTGAATTCTGCGTTCCCCTTTCTGAGTTCCGCGTTTAGCGTTCTTCGTATATATGTAACTTAGTTACCGCGCAGATAACGCTGTTAGATTGCGTGCTATCTGCGCAAAACAATGTTACTAAAGTTGCGCAGAACGCAGAACTCAGAAAGCTTGAACAATACCCATGTACACAAGCCCTTCGTACTAGTTTGTACCGCTTTCCTCAATCGGTATAACGCCACCCACACTCGTATTGTGAGTTCACCTTTACTCAACATTTTCAACTTTATAGTCGTGATCGCAGAATAACAGTAACTTAATATCTACAGTAAGCGTTGTCTATGGTAATATTGTATTGTCTCTGATTTATTATAAAACTTCCCTGTATTTACAATTAAGGCACGCGTAAATCAAAGGATGCTACAAACGCAAATATATTTTTAACTTTATATCTCTTGTGTTTCCATGAATTTTTCAATCTAAATTCGTCTTTTTCCACCATATCTACTAAAGATTGCGTTTGGTTTTTGTGACAATGCTTGAATGTTTAAAACATCCCGTCAATTTAAATCCAATATTACAGACATCACTCATTGTCTGGTTCTCTATGACCAAGAAACTACTGAACTAAATAAATGTTATTAATTTTCTTTGTCGTGTTGCAGGAAGTATGCGATTAGCCTTACAGTTACAAAATTATTTGAAACAATAAATATTATGATCGTAAGCGTATAAAAATATAAAAAAACAATACATCATCTACAACATTGACATATTAATAGTTAGTACTATGGACTTCGGGTCTAATGCAAAATTCACGACAAAAGTGTCCCGAGATATCTTATATATACTAGAATGTATTTTATAAACAAACTAAAACATTGTAATATATGTCTTATATTATTGTTGTACAGTCTAATTTGCAACGGTCTAATTGCTTGCAATAAGTAATCAGCTTTGACTGACGCTTGCCATGGCAGCCTTTTTTTGACATAGCAGCTTCTCGTGAAAATAGGACAACATAAATAGTGTGGAGTAGGTAGCTTTGAAATTTTTTTTGGCAACTTTAACCTATATATTATATTCACAGCAAACTTTAAATGTATCAGTGACCTCTATATGCTGGGATAAATCTAGTACCAACCAATACAATGACGTAGTAAAAAAAATACTTAGTAAATTAAATACTAAATAGGTCACTGTTTTAAATAACTGTTCCAAAGGAGATGGTCCAAAATTGTATGGAGCACAGACTCACTTTCTGTACATAAGTTGAAAAAAAAACTACATGTATTAACAATCTAGTTTTGATTAGCCAAATCTTTGAATTCACTTTTATTTGGGCGAAATATTATTTATTCTCTCCAAAACAATGCAACATTTTACTATAATCATGTTACGATCTTAGATAAGTTATATTATCTATGGTAGACATTCTCCAGGTGGCGGATTGATGTTGGTTTGACTTTTGCAGTCAGTGTTTATTGACGTATGGTCCATTTAATTTGATGGTTATCTATATGTACCTGACGGATTACTGAATAATCAGATTAAAATATTGAGTTTTGTTCTTATTATAGCTAAGATGTCTGTCTAAAATGTATTATAGCTAAAAACAAAGCCCGGAACACGGAAGAAAATGTCAATGTCACCGCATCTTTATCACCTACAGACTAATATTAGAAAGACGCCATCTTTTAATATCTCAAAAACTAGGAATTTAATTTTTAACCAACGTTTTTATTAGTTCGTTTCTTTCACTTATTTTATTTTTGATAAAATCTTGGTATTTTTTCCATTTTAATCGTATCTGGTACAAGAGTGATGCGGAAATGGACCATCTCCTTTCATGTAGATAATTCTTATAGTTATCAAAATAATCTAGTGTGAAGGACGGACCGACGGACGGACGGAAGGGTTCCATTTTACCATTATGGTAAAACTTCTTTGATTATTTCATGACATAAAAAATAAAAGTTTATTAATTAAAATTATTTTCAATTTAAAAATGAAGGAATTAAAAAATTCAAATATTAAACAACAAAATAACTTTATGCAGACGTTGTTCTATCTCTCAGTAAGCCAATATAAGACTGAATGCGATTAGAAATCTTTTTCGCGTTTTAGCTCTCTTTTGGTTCGGAAACTTTTTAGCGCTGACCCGAAGTCCATAGTATTATACTAAAAAGATTTATCATTAATATGTCAATGATCTACAAGTATAAAATTATAATTATGACTTAAACTTAAACAAATGTGTACACATCAACGTTGTTATTATTGAGTTCAATTATCACATCTTCAGTATTTAATTCATCATATTAGATTTGCAGTTAAAATAATTTCTTTTTTGTGTATTACACTTTTACAAAATCAAGTTTCACTCTATCCCAAAAAGAAATTAAATTTTTCTTCTAGTTTAAAAAAATCTAATGATTAAATTCAAATTATCTAAAAATAGACCTTTAAGTAAAAGACAATTTATTATGACGTCGAAGCATATTTCGATGTATTTTTCTTGCCTGTACTTATTAAAGGCTTAAGGCTATCTTTAGCCTTTCTATTCAACACATTCATATTTTCAAATACATAAAATTTATTTTAAGGCACTAGGCACGAGAATTTTAATAATAATTTTATAACAATTTACTATGTTAAAACATTTTGAACTATATTTGACAGTTTTCTACATACACTTGCAGAGCATTCCTCCTCAAAACGGGTCATCCTCCTTCCTTAATGTAATATATGAAACATTTTCAAATTATCCAGACCCTGTCAGCAGTCTGTAAAAAACATTGTTCATTTAATTTAGATAGCTGGCTTGTGGCTTCGATCAAGAGATCCTGGTTCGAATCCTGGGTCGGGTTGTGGAATATGCATTGTATGGAGATTTTGTTAAGAAAGTTTTGTCTAAGAAATTTTCAGTAAATTCTAAGCCTCGGAGCCACTGACTTCCTAATTGGCCCTAAATCCTGATAGTGAAACATTATCACGCTAATTCCGCCA
The DNA here is from genome assembly GCA_034621355.1 of Mycalesis mineus. NCBI lineage: Eukaryota > Metazoa > Arthropoda > Insecta > Lepidoptera > Nymphalidae > Mycalesis > Mycalesis mineus. Next base: position 17,900,202 of record CM067888.1, on the reverse strand, counting down.
ACCCAATTGGAGCAGCGCGATACGTACGCTACGCTCTATAACCCTCAGCCTATAAAGAGCCTATAGCCCTCGTGCAGTCGGTCCAGGGTATCGCCTGCTTCGCTTGCGCATGCTCCATTGCTGCAGAGCTATCTATGTAAGGGACGAGCTCACCTCACAGCTCCTCAAAGAAGGTGACCCTGGTCCTGGTGGAGCCCTGCTTGAGCCGGCGCAGCGTGCTGTACTTGTCGTCGCCCGCGCGCGCCTGCGCCTCGTGCAGTCGGTCCAGGGTATGCAAGCGACGAGCTCACCTCACAGCTCCTCGTAGAAGGCGACCCTGGTCCTGGTGGAGCCCTGCTTGAGCCGGCGCAGCGTGCTGTACTTGTCGTCGCCCGCGCGCGCCTGCGCCTCGTGCAGTCGGTCCAGGGTATCGCCGCCTTGCTCCATTGCTGCAGAGCTATGCAAGGGACGAGCTCACCTCACAGCTCCTCGTAGAAGGCGACCCTGGTCCTGGTGGAGCCCTGCTTGAGCCGGCGCAGCGTGCTGTACTTGTCGTCGCCCGCGCGCGCCTGCGCCTCGTGCAGTCGGTCCAGGGTATGCAAGCGACGAGCTCACCTCACAGCTCCTCGTAGAAGGCGACCCTGGTCCTGGTGGAGCCCTGCTTGAGCCGGCGCAGCGTGCTGTACTTGTCGTCGCCCGCGCGCGCCTGCGCCTCGTGCAGTCGGTCCAGGGTATGCAAGCGACGAGCTCACCTCACAGCTCCTCGTAGAAGGCGACCCTGGTCCTGGTGGAGCCCTGCTTGAGCCGGCGCAGCGTGCTGTACTTGTCGTCGCCCGCGCGCGCCTGCGCCTCGTGCAGTCGGTCCAGCTCCATTGCTGCGGAGCTATGCAAGGGACGAGCTCACCTCACAGCTCCTCGTAGAAGGCGACCCTGGTCCTGGTGGAGCCCTGCTTGAGCCGGCGCAGCGTGCTGTACTTGTCGTCGCCCGCGCGCTCGCGCCGCGCCGCGCGCCGGCTGTACTTGTCGTCGCCCGCGCGCGCCTGCGCCTCGTGCAGTCGGTCCAGGGTATCGCCGCCTTGCTCCATTGCTGCAGAGCTATGCAAGGGACGAGCTCACCTCACAGCTCCTCGTAGAAGGCGACCCTGGTCCTGGTGGAGCCCTGCTTGAGCCGGCGCAGCGTGCTGTACTTGTCGTCGCCCGCGCGCGCCTGCGCCTCGTGCAGTCGGTCCAGGGTATGCAAGCGACGAGCTCACCTCACAGCTCCTCGTAGAAGGCGACCCTGGTCCTGGTGGAGCCCTGCTTGAGCCGGCGCAGCGTGCTGTACTTGTCGTCGCCCGCGCGCGCCTGCGCCTCGTGCAGTCGGTCCAGGGTGGCTCCGCCTTGTTCCACGCGTAGCACCGAGAACTCGCAGCGCAATTCATCCAACTGCTGCTGTAGGTGCTTTGATTTCGCCAAATATTCCACTCTGTATGAATTTGATGTTTGGATTTATTCAAGTATTTTACTGTGCAAGAGATTTTGGTATGGTGAGGTCCGCCAAAGTGGATACACTTCGACACTTTTGGATTTTTGTACTCGTCCCGCCGTAGGTTTTGCTGTTTGTAGGTTCGAAGTACAATAATCCTCTGGTAATGAATTCGAAATGTGGGCATACAGAAGAATGTTTAAGGATTTCTTGGAGAGAGAGAGAGAGTTGGAGTACCTGGGGCATATACTTTGATACCAAAATATGACCTACTACAATTAATCATCTAGGGCAAGATACAGGGCAAACGGAGTATAGTAACGAGAAAAATATCCTGACTGAAAAACCTTCGCCAATAGTTCAATCAGGTCACTATTCAGGGCTGCTGTGCTCAAAATTCAAGATGCCCGAATGATTGCCGACCTTCGTTAGAAGAGGCACTTCAAGAAGAAGAACAATAGTAAATAGGATCCTCAGAAATACCCATTTTGCAAAGCAAATATTTTCTTCACCATCTTCATAGATATGCTTAAGTAAATTAAAGCAACAATTATTTTTTACTTTTGAGTGCAATTTGAAGAAGGTTAATTTTTTTAACTAAAATTTGTTTTTCTTACTTTTTGATGACCTATCAACATTTCCCTCCATTTTCCCAAGATCTCGTTATCAAATCCTAACATAATGATGGACCTATGAGACTATTAAGTCTGAAAAAAGAATTATTAAAATCGGACTACTCTGAAAAAGTGATACGTGGTCATACATAACAAAATATATATCTACGAGTCGAATTGAGAACCTCTTCCGTTTTTTCGTCGGTATAAAAAAGAGGATGATGACATACCTTTCTTTCTCAATCTCCAACGAGAGACGATGTATGTGCGGGTCGGAGTCGTCGGGCACCAGCTGGTAGGAGTTGAGCTCGGGGTCGCTGGCCCCACTCGCCGCCCCCGCCGCTTCGCCCAGCTCGGCCGGCAACGAACACGTCGACGGAAACAACGATGTGGCCGCTGCTGGGGGCTGACATAACACATGCAATAACATCTCTTGAATATCTTAGCATTACTTGGATTCACCGTAGAGATAAATAAAATAAATAAATAAGCCTTTTATTACTCTTCTTCATAATATTTCACAAACTGGCTTGGTTTAACATTTAATGAATTTTAAAACTATACAATAAAAAAATAATACTATATTTTGAAATTAAAGCATATTAATGACAATAACAATGAATATATTTATAAAGTTTAGTTTCTATGAAGATGAGAACCCTCACGGGTGTAGGCCTCCTCCAAAACGGACCAGTATTTTCTATCTTGGGCAGATTTTTTCCATTCTGCGCCAGCAAGGGCTGCTATTTCGCCTGCCCATCTAGAAATCGGTCTACCGCATCTTCTCTTGCCGAGTGGCCCTTTCCATGCAGTAACCTTTTGAGTCCATCTGCCGTCTTGTTGTCTTGCAATATGCCCAGCCCACTTCCACTTTAGTGACTGTGCTTGCTTTAGAAAGTCTAACATTTTGGTTTCAGCTCTTATGTCTGATGCTCTAATTTTTTGACATTTTTTAATGTTTAAGAGGCTACGTTCCATTGCTCGTTGGCACACTATTATTTTTGTTTTAACACTTTTATTGAATATCCAAGTCTGTGCACCGTATGTTAGACAAGGGAGAATACAGGAGTCCATTGCTGTCTTTTTGAGGGTAACTGGCAGTTGACTTTTAAAAATTTCTTTTAAAGACCAGTACTTGGTACAAGCCATTGTTACTCTCCTATTTACCTCTTCGATGTAAGAATGTGGATTAAAAGAAATCTGTTTCCCGAGATACACATATTTGTCCACATACTCTATAATTTTGTTATCAACATAAATGGGATAACGATGGGCGTTTGTCATCAATTTTGTTTTTTCCTCGTTGATGTCTAGCCCAACATTTTGACTAGCCTTATGTAGAGTTTCGACCATGTATTGCATATCTCTTCTATTTTCTGCAAAGAGCACCAAATCATCCGCGAATCTTAAATGGGTTAAAAGGGAGCCATCGATTTTAATGCCCAGATTCTTCCAATTCAGATTTGCAAATACTGATTCAAGTACTGCAATGAAAATTTTTGGTGAGTGGTGGTGGTAGAGATACCGAGTGTAAAAAACTCCACACAGACTCCGCGTTTTATTACTCGTCTCTATAGACAAAGTGTTAGCTTTTCAGTAGGGCTATTATGTATAAGTTTTAATGACACTTGAAGTGCATGTTTCAAATTTGCCTCAGTCTCTCTCTATCTATAGTATCTTATTAGACAGAGAGAAGTAGAGACAATTTTGAAACGTACAGTAACGAGAGTACTGTAAAGTACTGTAAAGACATTACTAATGTCAGAGGTAAACCTGGGGCCATAAGCTTTATTGTTGTTTGGTTTGTGAACGTTCGGTTATATGGGACTCGCTGGCTGAGAAGTAGCCAGAATACCTATTAAAACCCAGCGAAGCCGATTGTGTCCTGTATGGGACTTTAAAGGATCGTGGAAGCAGCAACTTTGACGTCCCGAAGCTCACGTCGGTGCACTCAGTGGAAACTGCAGGAGTACAGGAGACTCCTACCATTTGTTTTTCTTATAAGGATCGGGTGAGCATCATTACCTAGTTTTCCCTGATATAACAATAAATGGTTTTGAAGCTTATAGTCGAACTAAACAAAGGCTAAGGCCATTAGAAGTACTGCTAAGAAAGTTAAGAAAATTTCTCCGGCTTTTCGCGCCGTTAACACTTATTGCTTCTCCGCTTCTTTCTTTTCTTCTTCTTTTATGGGCTAACAAGCCCATAAAATCAACTCACCAGAAATCCATAAGGAGTCCTGCTAAAGAGATTGGCTTCTCCTTGGCCTGCTTCTCCGCCACCCGCATCGCCACTATCAGCTCTGCCTTTAATCTCTTCGCTTCTGCCACGCGCTCCTCTGCCTTTAAAACTTTTGTTCCGGATCCATTCATCCATTGAGGTCATTAGTCCAACTCACTGGAGGCAGAGATCCATTAGAAGTCCTACTAAGGTAGTTGAGAAGCTTCTCTGCCACTAGCTTCGTTTTCAGCCACACTACTTCTGCCGCGCGTTTCTTATACTTCTATTGCCGCACCGCTATATATAAGGCTATAAAGGATAACAGTCCAATTCCCCGGAAACAGAGATCCATTGGAAGTTGATAAGATATTCCGCCATCCTAAGTGTCACCAGCTCTGCTTTGAGCTTCTTCGCTTCTGCCGTATACTTCTCTGACTAATCTATCAAACACGCCATAAGATAGAAAATAACAGTCCAACTCACCGGAGGCAAAGATCCATTAGAAGTCCTACTGAGGAAGTTGAGAAGCTTCTCTTTTGCCTGCTTCTCCGCCACGCGCGCCGCCACCAGCTCCGCCTTCAACCGCTCCGCTTCTGCCGCGCGCTTCTCCGACTCTTCTACCAGCCGCGCCGTTAGGAACTCCGCTTCTCTAGTCTTACGCTCTAAATGTACCTGCAAAATTGAAAAATATTATGGCTTACACATTATAAACATCTCTGTCGTATTGTGCCATTTGTTAACCGCTGTGTCACGAGATCCTGTAGGGCTCGTATAGAAAAATGACACGTTGTCCCGTCATATCAGCACAGACGGAAATAAGTTCTCTCTTTCACTCCAACGAAACATAATTAGCGCAATGTTTTCAATTGCAGTCTATTGGACGACCGTATACATGTTCTTCCTTTACATTAAGGGCAATTGCAGTCAAGGGCAACTTGTAGTGAATAAAGATTTTGCTTTGCTAGCCTTTATAAGCTTAACACAGTGTCCAGACAGACGTCCAAACTTTACAAATATCTCGCACAGTCAGAACTCACCTTTTCCTCTTCAGTCCTGATGGCGGAGAGTCTTAGTCGGGCGTTTTCTCTCTCCGCGTCGGTGGCCTTCTGCGCCAGTAAGGACGCTTCCTCCTCGGCCACGCGACCTTTCTCCGCTAGCAATTCTGCCGTTTCTTCCGATCGACGCTGTAAAACAATATGAGTTTGTGCCACCATCGAACCACCTTCAAATGTAGTAAAACCATTGAAATTCAAATTTTAGATACATCTCTACTTTGGGATATATTGTTGTTTTAATAACTAACTAAAACATATATAAAGGTTTTGATTTGAACTTGAAATGAACTCCCGTCAAGGGCAGAATACCGGGACGGCCAATTGCAGCTATTAATCATTACTACAAAAATGCTCGTCCTTTCTTTAATCTACGATGGCAGACACACCCCACACCTAGATGATTACATCTCCTTACATAATTTACTTTGTCTAGTCCAAATAAGAGGTCGCGTCATGACAGTAAGCGTTTTATTGTATTTCGGACTTCCTCGTGACTGAGGTGTCTTAGCTTAACAGTCACAACGACGCTCCGATACCTACGGGAGAGTCCCAAAGGAGAATTCGCCAAAAAACAAATTCAGCTAGATAACACTTCCTCCCTAAATAATCTCGCTACTCACGAGCGCCTCGTTGGCCAGCCGTATCTCCTCCTGGTACTGCAGCAGGCGCTGCTCCATGGCCGCGCGCTCCCTCTCCGCCGCCTCGCGCAACTGCTTCTCGCGCGCCAGCTTGTTGCGTTCTATTTGCCGCCGCTGCAATATAATAACTAAATGAAATACTTCTTTATAATGGACATTATTATTTGTGACCAAAGTGTACGGAACTAGTAAGCTCAACACGACTCCGCCTCAGTGACAGTCTAGGAGGACCAATCTCCGACGTTGACTACCTTGCACGCATAAATCATTCCGATATCACCGTACCTATACGCGTTAGCTAAATAATATCAAGCCTTCAAACAGGAGTTAGGATGAGATATGTGGACAAGAATTTGCTTAAACCTTGAAGGGGTCTAGGTGTGAGGTGTCCTTTTTGTTTTGTTAATATGAATTTTTTTTTATTTAAAACAATTATTTTATATACGGAATTGTGTTAACAAGGCCGATTCCGGCCTTGGAATATATTGAAAATTTCATAGAAGAATGAAAAACTCGTGACCTTACCCAGAATTTGCTTTGCTTTGCTTTTTACTAGATGAGAATAATACCTGTTTCTCTTCCTTGGCCTGCGCCTTCATCTGCTGCACCTCCATGGTGTCGGGCTTGCGCCTGCGCATGTACAGGTCGTGGTTGCCGATGCACAGGTCTAGTATCTGCGACGTGCACACCACTCACTTATATGACATTTTATATAACAGTATGCTTAGTGTAAGATTTTACCGCAATGAAAACAGTAAAAGCAAATTTTCTATGGAATCGGAGTAGCGCCATCTAGTTATAGCGAGAGTTAACCTTTTTTTTCTATATAATTTGACGTTACGAGTGAGTACGTTTTTACGCAGTCGCTCGGTGAAAAACTCGCACTTGCCCCACAGGACATTTATGCATTAAACAGATAATTTCATACTTTTTCGACTTCGCCTGGGAGAAAAATCATCTATTATAACCTTCCTTCGAAAAATTTTGTGACCTTTAAGTTAAATATTGTTTATAGCAAGCTAATCTATAAGATCGCTGACTTTTTGTAGTTCTAATCATCATCATCATCATCTGCGTGCTAATGAATCATTACAGCGTGGCCCGCTACTGGGCTAGACCGTGTGGGCATATGGAGCGTAGACTCACAACGCTGCTCACAACGATGTAGTCCTAATAAAAACAACAATCCTACCATACATTGTTTTATGAACTTTCAAAAGGATGATGCTTAATCATCATTTTCTCATCTTGAATTTTTCCGACACTTCCAACAATTGAAATCATATTTCAGCCAATGTACACAAGCCATAGATAAATAATTTATTTAAATGCTACAATCTTCCTCAGAAATAACTCTGTCTATCTGTTAAAGCTGCAGTCATTTGAATCTTTAAATTTATCGCAAACAGACAGGCAGACGCGATGGAAGACTTTGTTTGTATGTAGTGAAGTTCTGTGTGGCTAGTGTGAGATTTTACCGCGTCGATACCGAAAACAGTAAACAGTAAAAATTTTATATGGAATTGGAGTAGCGCCATCTAGTTATAGTGAGAGTAAAAGCTTTTTTTTTCTATATAATTTGACGTTACGAGTGAAAACGTTTTTACGCAGTCGCTGAGTGAAAACTCGCACTTGCCCCACAGAGGTGCTAGGTCGTCAAAACGTACCAATTTGTTCATTCCCTTTGGTGAGAAGAAAATGAAGTTGCTGACAGTTTTCTCCACAAACTTGATGACGAACTTCTTGTCGTCGAACGATATGTGCTTGATCTCCGACCAAGGGAAGGTGGTCTTTGGTGTCAGTTTGTTATCCTTCTCGTATATGTTCAGTCCCAATGCTGTCACTCCTAAATATAGATCAGTTTCTTTCTTATTCTGCAAAATAAATACTGGTTTTAAATATCAATTAAGGTAAACGTCCCAATAGTCGTCAGTTTCTGAACTTCGCTACCTTTGCAGGCTTGCCAGATTACTACTAGTCATAGTAGAGAAAAACTAATTACATGACAAGAGAGCAAATTTAATTAATTTTTTAGAAATATAATTTTGGTATTAATTAGTTAATATAATGTAACTAAATATTTAAAAAATTTTCAAAATGAGCGATTTGTACCAGTATCCGCCAGGTTTGTCCTAATTATCGTCAAAATGTCCCAGAACTCGTCAATTTTGAAAAAGAATTTGAACTTTATTGACTTAGACATAAAGTTCATTTTATTAATTATTTTTTTTAGTTCAATATATATGATATGATTGTTTTGATACTCCAGCTTTGAAAATCTGTAGTCATAATGGGGGAATAGTATTCAGTCGATCTGGTGGTACTTGTTAATGGTAAATTTCCGAGCACCGTGTCTTGCCAATCGATCGAACTATAACCAAATCCTACAGAGATTTTGCAATGTGACGTACTAGTTATGGGAAGAGACAAAATCAAACATAATATGATTGACTGTGAGTTGTTATGTTTCATCGAGTTCGATGCTAATTTGTTTGTGAAGCATTTGTTATAGGCAACATTATTTGGTCTCGTTCCCATCCGTTCAGAACGCACAATAAGAAACTGCCCTCCGAAACAAAGTTATTAAACTAAAATCAGCGACCGACTCGAACCTAAACGTGAACATGTGTGACCAAGCGTGGAACACGGCATGTAACAAAAAGATCCAAATGCAGGACACTTGAACAAAACTTTTAACTCTGCCTCCAAATCCTACAAAAGTACTATTGCCAGGTGCAAGTTCATCAACGAATTGGTCAGAGGTTGCTTAAAATGCCACCTGGATCTCGTGCTTTTTGGTCTCTTTCCAAAGCCATTCAAGGCAACTTCTGCCGTTCTTCTTTTCCATCACTCTGCAAATTAGACGATACACTGGCCTATTCTGCTAAAAAGAAAGCAGAAATTCTTGGTACTCTCTTTGACAATAATTCTACGCTTGATGATCGGGAAAATACACCGCCTACCATCCCGCGGTGTAATAGCTCTTTGCGTGACATACTTTTCACCCAGCGTGAAGTGCACAAAGCGCTTTTGTCCCTAGACATCAACAAGGCAAGTGGGTCGGATGGTATCCCAGCGGTTGTATTGAGAACTTGTGCACCAGAGCAGACTCCAGTCCTGACACGTCTGTTTCAACTATCCTACTCCTCCAGTACTGTTTCGACTACTTAGAAGACTGCCTTGGTACACTTAGTACCCAAAAAAGGCGATAAGTCAATTCCACCCAGCTATAGGCCTATTTCTATAAACTCCCTGCACTCCAAAGTGATGGAACAAATTATCAACTTCTTGGGTACCTGGAAGAACGTCAACTCCTCAGCGATTCTCAATATGGCTTTCGCCATGGCCGATCATCTGGCGACCTCCTAGTTTACCTCACTCACCGTTGGGCACAAGCTTTAGTGAGTAAAGGAGAAGCTCGCGCGGCGAGCTTAGATATTGCGAAGAAGTTTGATCGAGTATGGCATAAGGCACTTTTGCCCAAACTAACTTCTTATGGACCCCCGGAGAAGCTATGCGATTGGATCGCCAACTTTCTAAATGAACGGAGCATTAAATTCGTAGTCGACGGTTTGTGCTCCCTTCACCCTTCAAATCAATTAACACTGGTGTTCCACAAGGTTCAGTGTTGTCGCCCACGTTATTCATACTGCACATAAATGACATGATTTCCAGCAACAATATGCGTTGCTATACGAATGATAGCACGGGCGACGCCCTTTACAATGATCGCGTACAGCTTTCTCTTAAACAGCTGGAGGAGTGTAGGTCCAGACTTGTGTCTGAAATTGAGACTTCCCTGAATCATCGTTACTTTCAGCCTCAACATAGGCTCTTGCCTATGGTGGATGATCGGAAAACGGTTGTCTTTAGCCCCAGAAAAGACGGAGGCAGTAGTGTTCAGTGGCAGACGGAAACTGGACCCAATAAGATTTATTGTTAAGGATGCCACAATCACTCCAAAGGATCACATAAAATACCTGGGATTGTGGCTAGACAAAAACCTGAACTTTAAAAAACATATAGAAGAGGTAGCAAGCAAGGCGCAGAACATGACGGCGGCGCTGTATTGCTTAATGCTGACTAAAGGTGGGCCCAGAGCAAGCAAAAGAAGGGTGTTGGCATCGGTGGCCCACTCTGTTGTCCTTTACGGGGCGCCAATTTTCAACAGTGCCATGAGGGTTGGGCTATATAGAAAAAATTGGAAATAGTACAGCGACGCTTAGCTATTGGTATCTGTGGAGCATACCGTACAATATCCACGGATGCTGTGCTCGTAATAGCAGGACTTATCCCTATAGACAAAATGGTAAAAGAACGTTCCCAATTGTTCGCAAATAAGGAATTAAAGTTACTCACGTTGCGGCAGGAATCACTCGTGGAATGGGAAAGGGAATGGTTGGAAGGAGGAAAAGGAGCTTGGACCAGGGAACTGATAAAGGACCTCAAACTATGGATCAATAGAAAACACGGAGAGGTGTATCGGTGGCTTACACAGGCGTTGAGCGGTCACGGGGTGTTCAATACTTACCTCTTTGCAATCGGGAAAGCTCCGACTGATAAATGCTACTCCTGCGGAGAAGAGGACACCCCGAGACATGCTATTTTCGAGTGTCCGGCTTGCGCGGATCTAAGACTCGTGGCACAAGGAGCGAACAGCGACGTAAAGGCCCACAATCTGATAACGCGTATGCTTAGCAGCGAAGAAGATTGGCTAACATATGCCCAAATGTTAAGGGGCATAATGAAAAGAAGAGAAGAATTGGAGAAATGCGAGAAAAGAAAGAGAGAAAATACGTAAGCGGGTGGGCATGAAGTAATCAATTGCGGTCCCGTGCCAACCTCGGAGTCCAGAGGGGGTCGTTTTAGTCCGTGCAAGTCGGACATACCCTAAAAAAAAAAATAGGCTCTTGCTATATAAAGCCCAAGTACGTCCGCACATGGAGTACTGCTCACATCTATGGGCTGGAGCACCTTAATACCAACTTCTTCCACTTGATCGCATTCAAAGGCGGGCAGTTCGCTTTGTTGACAATTCCAAACTCACCAGCATGTTGGAGACCTTAGAACACCGTAGGGACGTTAGCTCTCTATGTGTGTTCTATCGTCTTTATTTATGAGGAGCTGTTCGAAATTATACTACCCTCTGTCTTCTCTCAGCGAAACTTGCGGCGTAGAAACCAGTTTCACTTACACCATCTGGATGGCTGGCTATCTACAACCTCTAGATTTTCTAGATCATTTCTGCCGCGCATATGCAGACTCTGGAACCAACTTCCTGCTGCGGAATTTTCTGACAATTATATCATAGGGGTATTTAAGGGGCAATCCAATCAATCAATTCCTCAAAGGCTGGCAACGCATTACCAGTACCTCTAGTGTTGCAAATGTACATAGGCGGTGGTAATCACTCATCAGGTGACCCGCAGGTGAGCTGGTTTGCCCGCTTTAATAGCGATGAAAAAATACATATCTAACGATATGTTTAAACAAAGCTGCATAACGAGCTAGTAAAGCTGATATTTATATATAGCACGTTAACGTAAAATCATATTTAACTTCAATTTTGACTTATGTTAAAAATGAAGGCATTGTAACTATCAAGCGGATATATTATCATCTTAACATTTAAAGCTACGTTAAAGACTTAACACTACCAGGCCGTGCCTAATGCAACATTCAACCTTATCCCCACGCAATAAAGCTGAAACTAGAAACGGTGTCAGATTTACGTTCATTTGTTGTGTATGTCCCAGTGGTCGTCAAAATTTTGACGAGTTCTGGTTCAAGTTGGGAATTCAAAGTACGAGTAGATGTCACACGCCCAAAATAAAAATAAAAAGAAATATAACATGGTTTTTTCAATTATTTCGGTAGAAAATTAAATTGACTCTTCTATAAAATAATTGGATAAATCAAAAGTTCACAACAAATGTTACAAAAGTTACATCGTATACAAGCATGGCGAGCTGCGATTCAGTGCCTAAACTTGTAAAAAAATACAAATATTCAAAAACGCAAACTTTCGTTTATTGTTTCTCAAACACCAATAAAGTGCTGATTAAAATTTTGCATACAAATTATCGTGTATAATACCACAAATATGTTAGCATAAATAAATTTTACTTAGTTATTATAAGAAATAAATAACAGGCCTTTTTCTATATTATGACGGCTATTGGGACACTGTCGACTTTACCAGCGTTTACCTTACTCTATACTGCTTACTAAATGAGACTGCAAAGTGGGCTAGTCCATAATACATATTAGCCTATTAACAGCCCACTACAGGGGCAGACCTCCCTCCTTCCAGAAGGTGGAGCGTAGACCCACCTACAATGCAGGTTAGGGTGCAAATGTTCAATTTGTTAACGATCACTGTCAAATTTTAATGAAAGTGACTGCTACCGATGACTTAAAGATAAAAATACTCTTTAAGGCTAGTGGGTATACCAGCTTTCTTTTTTTTTATCGATTACAAATTGGTCCTTGACTACTATCACACCTGATGTTAAGTGATGATGCAGACGAAAATCCACACCCCTTTTGGTTTCTACACGACATCGTATCGGAACGCTAAATCGCTTGGCGATACGTCTTTGTCGGTAGAGTGGTAACTAGCCACGGCGAAAGGCTCCCACCAGCCAGACCAAGACAAATTAAGAAAAATCTCAATCTGCCCCGCCGGGAATCGAACCCAGGACCTCCGTCTTATAAATCCGCCGCGCATACCACTGCGCCACGAAAGTCGTCAAAAAAAACGACGTTTTCATTAAATTCTAAATCGTCCTGACTTAATAAAAAATTCTCGCGAGTCAAACAAGACTGATGTCAAAATTATCCATCGTGATCTGTCACTCTTTGGGTTTCGTGTATTCCCATCTCATTCATTTACAGTATTCTTACCTGTCATCCCCTTGTTGTCCAGGGGTTGTTTCGCGCACCATCACTTGGGACATGAACTTATGGTTGAATATATTGATTATCTATGCAACAGTAATGGACTCACATTGATCGCGAAGTAGTTAACGCCGTACATGTCCAAGTCCTGCGCTATTTTCAGATATTCCATCTCGGCCTCGTCGCGTGACATGCCTTTGTGGTCAGCATACCTAGATAAATAACCATACATTTATAGCCATTAACAATATCAATATACTGGACATATTTCTGTCCTTCAGTGTATTATGTAAAGATGTTGTCAGATTTTCAAGAATGATTAATTTGTTTTCTTTCGTTTCGATGGCTCAACTAAAGAAAATTTATCATCATATTATTAACTGCTTATCAATGGCCTACTACAGGGCCAGGCCTCTCTCCTTATCGGAGAGCAGATGTGGAGCGCAGACCCACCACTCTGCTCTAATGAGACTTATTATAGACAATTACAAACACATAATTTTGTTTCCCTTAATGAATAGTGAAATACTGTGATAAGATTAGGTTAAATTAAAGTAAAACATATTTCTTAATTCAACTCAACCAATTTTCATGGTTATTTCTAGAGCCTCAAAACAGAACCAGAGTATACAGAAATTATGAATAGAATAGACAATATCTATTAATAATGAAATGTTACCATATCTTGATCCTTTCCTCCCACATCTCAGGTGTCATCTGGTACTGGTCTATGACTCGCTGCGGCAGCAAGTCTTCACTGGCCAGCATGCCTGGTTTGTATGCACTCTCGTCATAATCGCCATACTAAAAAAGATAAAACAAAGTGTTATCACCGGTTTTTCTTATATTAATTTGACAATGTATGACTGAGATTTTGTTGGCAGAGTGGTAATTAGACAAACCCTAGTAGCTTAATTTTAAATTTCTGACATTCTCACTACATTATAATAATAATTTCACATGACTTATTCTATCTAGTAAAGTAAACTAAGCCTATTTGAAATAAATAATTTTGACTTTATATGCTATTACAGAAAAAAATACTTATCTAAAATAACAATATAAATGTTTACCTTTGCTTGAACAGCATAACTGGCAAGTAGAACCGAAGCTTCAGGCGGGCAATATATGTCCATACTGAGGATAGCCTGCTTCACCTGCAGGAACAGCAGGTGCTGCGTCACCTCCTGGATCAGCTCCTCGGCCACATCCTCAGGGTACAGCTTACAGAGCAACATGAACGGTGTGCCGGGCATTTGAGAAACACATTGGTCTTGTACTGGAAGGATCATGGGATTATAATTATTATAATTTAATTTTGTATAATCTTAAATCTTTTTGTTTTTTAAATTATGAGAACTTTTTTGGTTGTTTCTATATGTTAACTATACTAGTTATAACTAATTGTTTTTAATGAACTTTAACCAAGTAACACCTGCTTCTAATAAGTTTGATCCACACAAAAATAAGTTATGGTAAATATAAATTTGCATTTGTTTGAATAATATTTAAAAGTAAAAAAGACAAATTTTAAAAACAGTACTTGAGTAGTAATAATAATATATGGAGCCTTTGTTAATGCCTAATAGGTAAAAATTTTAATACAATGAATTTAAGTTTAGCAACACCTCAGTAATATGACATTGTTAAAGTAATTATGTAGGTTTTGCCCAGAGCTTACATTGGCAAATTACTTACCTCTTTTATCCAACTTTAGCCAGCTTATGAAATGTTTAGTGTCCTCAAACTGTAGTCCAAAAAACCATGTCTCTCTCAATCCTATTGTTCTGCACACCAGGTCAAACAGGTCCCTGCCTGTAGCTCTCCACTGGAAAAGATGTTGTGGAGAAGGTTAAGGTTTAAGGATTTGTATTGATGACCATTGCTAACTGATTCTGTATATTATGATGGATTGTCAAACAATAAATAGGAAAGTGATAAATGCAAACATGCAAAGTTCTAAGTTGTTGTTTATTTAACTAATTATATTGCTAATAGACCTTAACCTTACTAGAAATGCAGCAAGCTGCATTTTGGAATGAGTGTCAAAAGCTGCTCTAGTAGGATCTTTGAAAATTTGTCAGAGCAGGGAAAATAACATAAACAGAAGAGGCGTGTGTTGACTGTATCACTACATGATCCCTTTTAAAACTACACTTTTGCTACAAGTCTTGGGTTCTGTTTGGAGTTTTTCTCTCAGCTATGCGATGGACCAGGCGCCTACACTGTGAATTCATGGAATGCTACGATATTCATCTCTCTAGAATGATGATATAGATAGCTTAAGATCCCACACTGCAACTTATTTATATTTATTCATTCAGTTTTAGTCATGTTGCCTCACTGACAAGCTTTTATAGCTAGAGATACAAAAGCCAGAGGCTAGTCTTTGATTAACATTAACATTGGTGGTTCTAAATGATAAACACACTCTTTTCTACAAAGAGAGACCTAAGCTATACATAAGTATAAGTTAAAAAAAATTATGAATGGGATATCTATCTATTCTTACTAATTTCCATAAATTTAAACAGATTTAATTGCAATTTTCAAAGAGGAATCAGCTCGGATAAAACCAAATTACAATAGAAGTCGCAAGCATACACTAGTAGTAATAAACTGTTATACATAACATTGATAAAATAATAGTAGAATTGAGTGTTAAGTTATGTGAAAATGTAGTGTGCAATGACTCTGGGGTCACGGGTGACTCACAACGGGACCATTGTGTTAATGTGTGTGAACATTCCAGCTAAATGAACGATAAACATTACGAAAATACACCAATGTTACATGGTGTTTTACCTCAAGGTTGAACTCTAGTTCCGCGTCAAGAGTACAGACTTTAACAGGGAACGACTTAGCAGCTTTCTTCCTTCTAAACGGCGGCATTATCAAACATTTGTTTATCAAACAACACAAACAAATATTCCTATAGGTTAGAAACTTAGGTTTGTAACATAGTTAATTAACTGCAACTGCTCGTTTACGTAATGTGCACTCGATTGTGGAATGCGCGTAATTTAACATTGCGTACTATTTCCAGCAGTTATTATTTACAAACAAGGAGAACGTCAATGAAACGAGAATGTGAACTGAAATAATTGAATGAAGAAAAATTATTCAGAAAATCTAAACACCCGTTCCGTTTCACATCGCGTTTTATATTATTTATGGATTTGTTCATTGTTGTGTTGATTGACAGATTGTTAAAAGCCGAGCGCACATGCTGATTTCTGCTAATTCTGTCACTTAAATTGATGTTGCCATTCTTGGTCAGTTTGGTACTGGTAGCTCATCAATATTTATGGTTTAGACATACCTATTCTCCCTCTACGTCTGACAGTGACAAATGTTTTTGACAAATTCAAAATCGTAAACCATGTGGTGTGGTGTGTTTTGATTTCAAAAAACTATATTTTTTAAGTGGTAAAATATTATAAAATGGCCAAATTCGGATTAAGAATCAAGGGTAAAACAAAGGGGCAACGATGGAAAAAGGGTCAATCTTCCAATTCAAATCCCAAGACTCAAAAGTACAGGGAGATGGCGAAATCCCGGTTTTTTCAGGAAAATTTGAGTAAGTGCTAAGAATTCATACTTTATTGCTTATTTAACGTGTTGTATATAGCGTAAATCATACTAAAATTTATTACCATATGTATTTAGTTTTTAACATCATTTATTTTTAAGAAATCTAGCAGACGTAGGGTATGGACAGAAACAATATAACCTGGTAAAAAACAAAAAGAATATCTTAAGAAAATTAGTATCATTTCATTTAAAAATAAAAATAGTATAAAACGACCTACGGGCGCCTGTGACTTCATCTGCTCCGTCTGTACTTTTTAATAATAGAAAAATAATAAATTATACATTTTTTTCAAGCCAATTCCGGTCTCACACAGCAAGCCGTGCAAAAACACGATGCTATGATCACATATGGGCACAGCAAGAAGAAGTCAGCAGACAATGAGTCAATAATCACAAAGGAGTTGGAAAATATGTCTATGAGATCTGGGGATGAGGGGACCGACACTGAGTACACAGGATCTGTGAAGTCATTTCAGACATTTGCGTCTGATTGGAGTCAGTGCTCCAATGTTAGTTACAGCAAGTGAGTTGTGTTAACATGTTTACTTTGTTAAAAAGGTTATGCTTTTTTGAAACTATCATCAATGTTTTTCACTCAAGACCCCAGTACTCGACCAATCGTTAAGTCCGTTTGCATGGTACATTGTTTTTCTCATTAATGTACATTTCATTAAAGGGGGTTGGGATAACACTATCCCAAGACATAATAGTACTTTTGCTAGACAGCCAATTATTACCATTACAGGCTTTACAACTATATTAAAAATTAAATGTGATATCATGCATAATTTTGGAACTGGTGGTATTGGATCCATGGTTCAGTTGGTAGATCACTCTAACTGCAACAAAAGTTTGTATCCTGTTGGCTCTGCAATTTTTGATATCATATTTATTTATCCAGTTGACTACACTTTTTAATTCTTCTTCAGAAAAGATTTTTTAATTCTTCTAAATAAAAATGAACACAAATAATTCAGTCTAACTTGATCTTTCATTCAACATTATCTGTACAACTGCCAGGTTGTTAACAAGGTTTGACTCCAACAATGCTATACACAAGGAGATGCTGGCTGTCCTGGCTGCGGTGGCGGAGGTGATCAAAGAACAGGGTGGTAAAGAGTCCAACACTGAGTATTTTGCTGCACTGGTTAGTAAAAACTGTAAACTATAGTTATGTAAACCTATCTATAACTTTTCTATTACATTTCTAAAAATGAAACAACTATGTATATTTAAGTTCAAATTATTAGTTAGTTAATAATTTAATATCAATTTTTGATATTATGTTTATTCTTAAATATAAATAATCCCTTAAGTGTGGGTAACACTTTTCAATAAAAACTAAAAAAACAACTATGTGTTTAACCAATTTTAAAAAAGGAACTTCCACTTTGATGATTTTCTCTAAATGTTACTCTATTAAAAAAGTTACTCTATTTGGATTTTGCAATGCATATTTGTCTACAAATTATTTTAGTATAATTATAACAAGATTTGTTAACTGAACAAAATTATAACATTCAAAAATATTTTTGTCGCTATGCAAGTAATAACAATTATAAATGATACATGAGAATTGTTTTTAACTTTAGTGTAGCTGTAGTTGGGATACATTTCTTTTATATTTTTTAGATGCAAACACTAAAAGCATCAGAAGGCGATGACAGTGTGGTAGCAACAATATCTCTTCTATCCATGGGCATCAAGTCTGTACCTCAAGCTGTGTTAAGGAAACAGTTCTCTGACTGTGCTACAGTATTTACTGACATCTTGGAGAAGAATGAGCAATCAGAGAATGGTACACTGCTGCGAAGTGCCATAGGTTGTTTGTCAGAATTGCTGCGTGCCCAAGAGTTGGCTGTATGGGGAGATTCCTCTACTTTGAGAGTGTTTGAATCTCTTTTGGCCTTTTCTTTGCATGCTAAACCTAAGGTTAGTGTATTTTACCATCACTTGTTACATTGTGTGCAGTAAAAAATATATAACCAATTTTAAAACTTTCAATTGTATCATTTAGTGATTCTTTAATTTATTTAAGCATATCTGTAAAGTTGGTGCCATCTAAGTTTAAGAAAAGTTTATTTAACAAAGCGAAAAGAGCACTTTGGAAGTGTTCTCTTACTATTAAAAAAAGATTTATCAAAACCTAAACATGCTGTAAAAAGTTATGGGTGGTCATACCATTAGTCAAAAAGTGAAAATGCTGATATTTGTAACAGGTTCGTAAAGCCGCCCAGCGTGCAGTTACGGTGGTTTTAAAAGATGGCTCGCAAATGATCCTTTCAGATGACAAAAAAACTTTGGTAAGATTATAATTTTATTGAAGTTATATTTTATATGGTTTAATGTATTTTTATTTGATAAATGACATGACGGTGGTGTAGCTACCTAGGAGCTAGGCGGTGCAGTGTCACGGTACTCTCAATCATAGGCCCTTGAATCCTTACCAGAAAATCTCAATCGAATTTTTCAAAAAAAAATAATATGACAGGTTGCAACTCGACTTTAATCATGGCTTCGCGCAATTTACATACAAAAATAAAACAAAGTCCAATTGAGAACCTCACCTTTTTGGAAATCGTTTGATAATTACCTACATATTGACGATTCTAAACAATCATAATGATTTCATTGAATAAAGAAGGAAGAAACTTTGAAACTGGTTTTTTAGTTTACTTTTTATTTTTTTACCCGTTTTACCAACCAATCTCCATCTTCTTAAAAAGCTCAACATTGGTGAAATATACTGTGCTAGTTTAGATGTTTTGACTTTGACTATTGGGCGACGATGTCTTTTTCTCTGCACGAGATATGTCTTCATGCACATTCTTGGCCTACTTGTGTACTCTCTGAAAATATATGATCATTCCAGGCTTCCAAACTGCATCCAGCCTTCAAACGCACGGCGGAGTTCTGTCTGTCTCAAATAAAACCCGAAGCTCTTCTATCAGGACATCGCACAGTTCTGCACACCCTCACGCTTCTGCGGGACATTCTGCCACTGTTCAGTAAGGAATATATAAAAGTTAGTACAATTTATCATTAATAATTATTATAACATATTAAACAATGACAAGGATGTTTGAAGGGAATTTGACATCTTCTTAACAGTTTTAAACTTATACCTTTATATTTTCCGGTTAATTTAAGTAATATTTGTAACCTGTAATATTTATAAAATTACAAAATTACTAGTCAATTTGCCCAGATACCTACAAAAGAGAAATAGAGGTACAGCACCGAGTTCAGCAGTAGAACACTCTGACCCGCCAACTATATTTTTTAATTTGATTTTACGTTTATTTTCAAAAAAACCTTATTTCAGAGTATATGCGAAGCTATCCTGTCGCTGATGACCCACAACAATGTGTACATCAAAACGTGCTGCCTGCACACCCTGCACGCGCTGTTCTCTGCGTCTGGTCACGTGTGCAACCTGACCGCTGCGCTGGCCGTGCAGTTGACCAGAGCGCTGATGGCTGCACGGCCGCCCGCCAACGATACCGGCCTGGTGTTGGCGTGGACTGCTGTACTGCAGCAGGGATATGGCTGTCTTGCTGGGTAAGATAATAATAATGTGTGCAGCTTGACCCCTGGGCTGGCCTTGCTCGTTGCCAGGCCAATCACCGACAACACTGGTTTTGTGTTGCCATGGACCAAATATTTGAAAAAACTTCACACATTGTGTCGTGATAATTTTTTGTCATACATTTTCATTGTTAACAACAAAATCTGGTTGATCTTCCAGCTTAAACATAGACCTGTGCGTGCCGAACCTGCCGCAGTTCGTCAACATCTGCGTGTCGGAGCTGTGGCTCTCGGACGTTGCCGATGTCAACGGCGCATCCACCAACGCCCTGAAGGTGAGCTCTATTGTGCTAAACTATGAACTATGGCTCTCCTGTGACCTCATGATCAGAGCCCTGTAAAGTCTATCCATTCAGCTCAACAAAACAGTTTAAAAAGCGAGAGTGAATATTGAATTCCGTCCTTCCAGCTCTTATAGGCTGCATCTTCACTTATCATCAGGCGTGATCACTGCCAAGCGCTAGCCTATAGAGTATTAAAAAAAAGTTGAGAGGTGTCAAGGCACACCCGGATGAAACGAAGTTCCTTTCGATTAATTAGTGAAGGAATTGTAATAAAATTTTATTTTTTTTAAGTAATAATAATATTTGTTGTTGTACACCGAAACACCAGAGGGCGCGCACGAGAGCGCGAGACAGCATACAGCGCGGGCGCCCCCCGCCGCTCACGCGCACACACATCAAAGGCGGCGGCAAGATCTTTTGATCAAAAAGTGTCGTGACAACTTTTCGTACGAATTTTTTCCGTCTAGCCCCTTTTCACAACGCGCGATAAGGAACTTCGTTCCAAAAATCCATACATAATTTGATTAAGTAACCCAATCGATAGCCTCTACAAAGTTTTTAGTTCTTTTTTTTGTAACTAAATATTTGTTATTCTTTGCCAGGCCATCCTCCTAGACTGCGTGAAGCCAGCAATACAATCAGACGAATGCCTACTAAGACACAAAGCGCACATCGACACTATATTCAAGACGATTGGCACCGGACTGGATAACCCCTTCAACCAAGCGATCAAACACGTCATACTTACGATCGCTGTTTGTTTTGAGGTGAGGTCATCTTCGTTTTTATTCACCTAGTTTTACGATGATTTTCATTTGTTGTATTCAGCGGATTTAAAGTTTCACAGCCCCGAGGGGTCCCCTGGCAACCGTCAGGCAAATAATGACAGCTGTCATTATAGCTCCGTCGCTACCCGGGTAGCCGCGGGCCTCAAAGAAGGTTTGAATGTCAGGCCCCCAGGGGTTAACCGCGTCCTATTCTTGTGGGAATCTCTTGAGTAAAAGAGCATAATTGCTACTCACTCACACTCACACTCTCACACTCGACTAAAATCTATTGTTGTGCCAAACCTCCAAATCCAGAACATTTATAACTAGTCCAGGAGACAGGGGCTTAAAATTTACAGTGACATAATTTTTGATAAATAAAGCTTTATTTATTTATTTATGTCATTCAACTGTGGCGGTTGGTCTAGTGAGGCAACAGGATCAATTTGTTATAAATAAACAAAATAGCCTTACTAGCTTTAAAGTTATAAATAATTGTTGCTTAAAACTGGAGTGAGAATAACACTTTTTGATCACTTATTGATTAAATTTTTTTGACGTGACAACGTCTTATAATTCGATAGAGCCGGCTGCACGCACGAAAAAACATGACGTCATGCGTCGTTACCTCGCTTTGAGGCGTTCCATGTAAGGCTTGAAGTGCAAGCGAGAGCGCGGAACGAGCGACAAAGAAGCAAATCGGCCTTTGCGTTCGGCAGCGTTCGACATCCGTCTATTAAATATAATTATTAAATATATTAATTTTAAATTAAAAATTAATATATTTATTATAAATTTAAAATATAAATTTATAAAATCAAAATCAATTATTTTATTAATTTAAATTAATATTTATAAAAATAAACTTAAATTAAAAATTTTAATAACCAATTAAATGCGGTAGCATTTAATTGGTCATTAAAATTAAATGCGGTAGCATTTAAGAAAATACTGATGGAATGGTAATTCCATCAGTATTTTCTTAAGACATTGTCACGTTCAACTATCGTCAGTAAACCGACTTTACAGACAACCATTTTTTTTCATTTGGATTGCTATCAATTGTCAGTTCAAAACTTTTTTGTAAAGTTTTACTATCACATTACAAAGCAACATTTCTTGTGTTTTTGAATTCCCTACTAAGCCTAGGATCCTAACTTAGAATCAAGCTTCGACTATAAAGTCCTACCCTGAATCGAAATCGAAAATAAAATCCTAAGCCATAGTAAAGGAGTCAAGCTGGGAAACACCGAACGTACTCATTAAACAAATAATAAGTATTAGTGAAAATTTAATATTAATTACACAGATAGGCAACGAAAAAATAGAATACACCCTAGCGCCGCTACTGAAGAAACTGAACGAACGCCGCGAGAGCGCCAACTTCCACAACGCAAAGGAGGTAGAGTACGCCACCGGGTGCGCCATCAAATCTCTAGGCCCAGAGTTGGTGCTCAAAATAATCCCACTAAGAGACGGAACAAACGTAAACATGGACAGAAGTTGGTTACTGCCGGTCATGAAAGAGAAAATAATGAATTCTAATTTGAAGTTTTTCGCAACTGAAATTTTGGAAATGGCAACATTCTGTCGGAAGAAGTCACGTGACTTTGCAGAGTCGAATGACACTAACGCATCCCATGTACACGATCTACTGTGCAATCAATTGTGGTCGCTGTTCCCGAGTTTCTGCAACTACCCTAAGGATATCAAAGACAATTTTAAAGTTTTGGCTCGCGTGTTGGGAAATGTGCTTAAGGAAAATCCGGAGTTTAGATTGTCTGTGATGCAAGGTAATATATATTTTTGTATATCATTTTTTTAATGAGTATTTTAAATTGTTTATATGTGTTCGATTGATAGTATTTTATCATTTGGACATCCTTAAAACGCTTATTGTGTAGGAGCCTTATTCGGGGCTTCAGAAATAAAATTGATATAGTGTCTTTGAAGATCTCCGTGGCGGAGTGGTATGCGCTATGGAATTATAAGATGAAGGTCCTTAGGTCGATTTCCAGCTGGGCCGATTAAGATTTTCTAAATTAGTTCAGGTTTGACTGGTGGGTGACCTCGGTCGTGGCTAGTTACTGGCCGAGACTAAACAGCTAAGCGATTTAGCGTTCTGTTACTATGTCTTGTACAAAACGAAGAGGGTGTGGATTTTCTTATACCCCTAAAATGTTAGCCTGTTTCCATCTTGATTGCATCATCATTTACCATCAAGTGTGATTGCAGTCAAGGGTTAACATGTTATAAAAACAAAGAAAATTACTCATTCAAGGTCTAAGGAAGCTAATAGCTTGTTCGGAAGACAATTTGGAGGACAGGAATGAACTAGCTCGCTTCGCAAAGAACTTCGTGCCAATTTTGTTGAATATATACATGTCGCCTGTCAAGGGCAGTTTCGCAGAGGGCCAGAGGTTAGCCGCTTTAGAAACTATTCAGGTAGGTAGATGTTAATTTTTAACTGTTTAAAATAATCATAATGTCAAAAATTGTGGAATCGTCGTGGATTTAAGAGACGTAGGTCCTGGGTTCGATTCCCGATGGCACCGATTAAGATTTTCTAAATTGGTCCAGGTCTGGCTGGCTTTGCCGTGGCTAGTTACTACCTTACCGACAAAGACGTACCACCAAGCGATTTAGCGTTCCGGTACTTCTTGTAGTAGAATGGTTATGTTTTCACAAGCCTAAAATACGACAATGCGCAATGCCTATAACTGCAAGAAACCCTAACATGAATACTAGCTATCGCTCAACATTGTTTTCACTTCACAAATTCTAATTTCGCCACAATTAGAAGAATTTCATAAAGTTCTCAGTCCAATATGAACAAAAACATTTCTTTGTGATCTGTCACTCTTTAAGGGTTTTGTGTATCTACATCTTATTCGTTCACAGTAATATTCCTCCATGTCAGCTCCTCAGAGAAATTCTATATAATATGTTCTAAAATTAAATGATTGTCTATGGTCATAAATTAGTAATTGGACTAATGACAGCTGTCATTATAGCTCCGTCGATACCCGGGTAGCCGCGGGCCTAAAGAAAAGTAGGCCCACATACTTTTACTTTTACTTTTTACTATAAAATTAATGACTTTATTACCGACAAAGGTTCTTGCAAGAAATAAGCTTTTCTTTCTACACACAAGATGCGATAACTAAAATTGTAATTGATTTTTAAAAGAGCAACTGCTAAGTTTCTTGCCGGCTCTTCTCCGCAGGATCTGCTTTCCGAACCATTGGTAGAGTCGCTACGTACTGACATACTTGAAATAAATGATTTTGAATTTTGGTTACTTATCTCAGGTTTATCTAGCAATAAGCGACCAAGCTCTCTGCGAGGAATTCTTCAACAACGCCTTGCAACAATTGGAAGTGTCAAAAGATAACCATTTCCAAAGAGAATCTATCTTAGATGTAATTCGTTTGCTCGTGTTGTACCAAAACTCCGAACGAATTGCGAGTTTCTTCGAGAAATGGGTGTATCCTCTGTGTGACACAGTCTTGGAGGATCCAAAAACGTTTAATAAGAAAAATAAAAAAGGGAAAATGGATACGGATGATACGCAACAAAATGGAGAGAAGAAAAACGAATTGAGGTATTTATTATTCTCATGTAACGAGAATAAACAACTGTCTATTGCTTAAATAATCTTTTAATCTTTAAAACTACACAACCGATTTTCATGCGATTTTTTATCTTTTAATTTCAAACAAAAGTAATGACTTATTTACGAAGCGATTTTAAGCAAAACTGCATTATTTCTTATCCAATTAAGTATCTTAAATACTTTGTGCATTCAACATAGATCACTATTGCCCTTTACATGTAATTAAAGTGAATATTTTTAATAGCTTTATTTAACTGTATAAATAAACTTGTAAACATTTATATTTCAATCATTAGTAACGGTTATTTTTTACGCATTATTAAGATGTGATACAAGGATTTATGGCCACTATTATTATTTCATTATATTTTTATTGATGTGCCCCCAAACAGCAAAATTCACAAATGTAGGCATCAGTGCTTCTTTAATATCAATCATTACATTCCATTAAAAATTAATAAGCAAGGAATTAATATTATAATTGGGTGGAATGGTTCTAATGAGGACTGACCACCCATCTGGCCTTGACAGACGTCCCCTCTAGAAATAATAAAGGAATTAATGCTTATTATGCAGTTTGGATGTCTTACCATATCCCAAACATGTATCCAATAGCTTAATTAAACTATCTAGGTAAATATGTAAAGGTTTAATTCAGTCATTGTATATAAGGAACTTATATATAAACTTTTTAAAATATATTATAGACGATGTATATGGGATCAGTAATCAGTTTTAAGAAAAGCAATTCATAATCAGCCATTATGCATCCACTGTTGGATATAACTCACTGTATAGCTGGTTTTTTGCATCCAATCGGTGCCACCTTCCTGATGTCGTCACTCCATTTGGATGTTTTTTTTTAAGAAAATCAGTTATTATAAAATTATATATTTTTAACTAGGTACAAAGACAAAGCGAAATTATTGGAAATGGAGCACAAAAAGGCGTACAGAATCCTGGAAGAGATATTCAAGAGCGACAAGGAGAACTGCAAAGAGTTTTTAACAAACAACCACAAGAGAATTAAAAAGTTGTTAATGTCCTCTTTGAACAAGGTCGCTGACAGTAGTAAAGGTGCGAGACTACGGTGAGTTTGTTTATTTACTCCTACAAAATACGTATATATTTTAATCGCCAAGCTGTCTTTAACAATCCGCCATTTTGGTTTTAGAATGTCGTCTCCCCGTCATAAGTACTTAGGTAGCCATAAAGGCGAAATTATGATATAATTTATGAAGTATTGCAACACCATAAAGTATTTAATTTACAAACAATACTTTGCTCGTGAGGGCAAAGAAGGATTTACTAAAACCAAGTTTATCTTCTCCTAAATCAACATAAAATATTTATAATATTATATAGATATTGTGGTACTTGTTTTTCTCTTTTCAGTGTATTGCTTTTAAGCAGTCGGGGTTTTTGGTTTTTATAATAATAATTTTATTTGTTCTTTTGGGTCGGGTCAATGTATGATTTTGAGATTTCCATTCTTTAATCAAATTTTCAGTACATTCCAAACCCGGAGTCGGGAAGTTGTTAGTCAACATCTGATAGTGATCGTTAATAAAGGAAACATTATCACCCTGAACCTGCCAATGCGCATCGGTGCAGCGTGGGATCTACGCTCCATATCCACTCTCCATCAGGAGGCCCTGTAGTAAGCCGTTAATAGGCTGATAATGATGATGTAAAATGTAAAAATGTCCTCTATTCACAGATGCATAGAGCACCTTATAAAGTCATCGCCTCACCTCAACGCTGAGAGCAAGTTGGTAAAGAGCGCGATAGCTGAGGCCGTGATGTGTACACGGGACATCAACTCCAAATGCCGACAGTGCGCGTTCAACCTCATCAACAGCATTGCAAACGTGTTGACTACCCACTATGGAGGTAAGAAAAGACTTAAGAATCTAATAAAGATTAGTCGCCTTCTCTGTACATAGGTACAGGGGTATGACGGTAACTAAAAAAAATAAAAAATAGCTTAATTTACAGTATTAAAAAATTTTTTAACAAAAAATTTAAGTTCAATTGTTTACAATACAATTGATGTTGGTGCCAGCAGGTTTAAGGAACATTTTTAAGTGTAAAGCAGTATGTGGGTTTGGTAACGTCCAAAGTTAAACCTTGTCTGTTAGATATCTTAAGTAAATTAAAGCAACTAAATGAGACAGTTATTTTTTACTTTTTAGTGATTTATCGCCACGTAGCGTACTCGTACTATACTGTCATAGTATATTATACGTCACTAGTAGCCAAAAAGCTACCGATACCGAGACAAAAACCGAAATCGCTGGAAGCGTGCCTCCAAAATTTGAAGAGTTCCTTCAATTTCCCCAGGATATCATCAGCAGATCCTAACGTGAGGACAATGGGAATGAGGACTATTAAAAAAAGAATTATCAAAATCGGACAACACTTATGCGTGGTCATACATAAAAAAAAAAACAAATATACGTGTCGAATTGAGCCATTTTTTTTCGTGGTTTAAAAATATAATATAAGTTCAATTGTTTAGACAATACAATTAGTTTTAATACCGTTTTAATGATTGTTAATTATAGAGACAGTTTGTTCCAAAGTTATTGTATGTTAGTATTTATAATGTACTTATTATTTCTGTAAGGATTACTTATTGCAGTAAAAGCCTCCTCCAGATTCAGCCACTGTATTCTGTCCCTAGGTGTGTACTAGGTGCTGTTGCCTTGTATCTACCTCCTATAGGGGTATGACGATAGTAGAAGTTTATTTTGAGTTTGAGTTCGACATCATACTCCCACACTCCCAACATCTATTTTATACATATACCGGTTATAAGGGGCATGATAACGAAATTTTCGTGAAGAAGCTACAATTGTTAATTTTTATATTAGAATAATTAGATATACTTCCTTTATTTTTGTGTGTGTACACCAGATTTACTATGTATACATTTTTCCTCTTCAATTTTATTGGTCGTCTGGAAGAGATCGCTATTAGCGATAATACCGTTAATATTACATTAGTTTTTTATGTTATTTTCTCTTTGTGAGTTTTTCTGATTCAGTGTACAATAAAGGTTATTTCATTATTTATTAATTATTGTCTAGTACCATATATTCATTATACCCACAACTATGTCGACTATATCTATATCTTGGAAAATATTTACTTTTAAATTACATGCTCCAACAGTATTCTGAGGGCTTTTTCTGAGAGGTTAGATTGTCAGTATTTGAACCTTTCATAGGTTAGATAAGCTTAGGTTATAAGATGTTTTGTTACTAAAACGTGTGATTCGTCGAAACAAAGAATTATTTATTTATTTATACGTATTTCCTGTAGATATGGAGGCATTCCTAACGTTACTCGAGTCTGGTTTCTCCGCTCCGCTGCCACGCATAGTGAGCGCCACGCTGCGTGCGCTAGCGTCGGTACTGTTCAACTACTCCAAGCAGATGGGGCTGGAGACAGTGCAGGCGCTGCTGGAGAGAGTCGCCGAGCAGATGCTGACCAACAACAGAGAGATCGTTGCAGCTGCCATGAGTTTAAGGTACGAGAATGTATTTGTACTTTTCAACAACTCAAGCATGTAATATGGGTCTGAGACATTGTACGCAGCTGGAGAAGTTGCAACGATCAGATGCTGAACCAACAACCGAGAGATCGTTGCAGCTGCCATGGCAGCCTTTTCCTCAAGGTGTAGAGAATGTTGCGTCGAGTTCTGTTGCAACTTGACCTCCATGTAGCAGATGGACAGGAGACTTAAATGTATCAGGACGCTCTGGAGAGCTGGGACAGATGCTAAGACCAACAACAGATTGATTTTTGTTACCATGACGTTTCCTCACGGTGCCAAATTTCATGTAGATGCGTCGGTATAGCTGTCCAACTACTCGAAGCAGAAGGGACTGGAGACAGTGCAGGCACTTCCATTAGAGAATCGCCGAAGCAGATTCTGACAAACAACAAAGAGATTGTTAGCTGCAATTAGTTTCAATTCAAGGTAAAAGAATGTAAAAAATTCAAATATTAAACAAAATAACTCTAAGTAGATGGGTCTAAGACAGTACAGCTTCTGTGAGTGTCGCCGAGCATATGCTGACTAACACAGAGAATCGTTCCTCATGAGTTTCCTCACGGTGAGAGAATGTTGCGTACTTTTCAACATTCAAGCAGATGGGACAGACAGAGAAGGCGCTTGGTTAGACTTGAAGTGACAAACAGACACTGACCAGACAACTGAGAGATCGTTGCAGCTGATTATTTTCCTCAAGGTGCGAGAACGCGGCGTCGGTTTTACATGTTCAAGTACTCCCAGCAGATGGGGCTGGAGCCAGTGCAGGCGCTGCTGGAGAGAGTCTCCGAGCAGATGCTGACGAACAACAGAGGGATGATTCAGCTGCCACGAATCCTTTCAAGGTGAGAGAAGCTTCGGTTATAACTGTTTAGCTACTACAAGGAGATTCGTCGAGACAGAGAATTAGTCATTGATGTAGAGTATTCGCTGAGACAGATGCTTCCCAACTAACCGAGAGATTCGTTGCAGCTGCCATAGTTTGCTCACGCTGCGTGCGCTAGCGTCGGTACTGTTCAACTACTCCAAGCAGATGGGGCTGGAGACAGTGCAGGCGCTGCTGGAGAGAGTCGCCGAGCAGATGCTGACCAACAACAGAGAGATCGTTGCAGCTGCCATGAGTTTCCTCAAGGTGAGAGAATGTTGCGTCGGTACTGTTCAACTACTCCAAGCAGATGGGGCTGGAGACAGTGCAGGCGCTGCTGGAGAGAGTCGCCGAGCAGATGCTGACCAACAACAGAGAGATCGTTGCAGCTGCCATGAGTTTCCTCAAGGTGAGAGAATGTTGCGTCGGTACTGTTCAACTACTCCAAGCAGATGGGGCTGGAGACAGTGCAGGCGCTGCTGGAGAGAGTCGCCGAGCAGATGCTGACCAACAACAGAGAGATCGTTGCAGCTGCCATGAGTTTCCTCAAGGTGAGAGAATGTTGCGTCGGTACTGTTCAACTACTCCAAGCAGATGGGGCTGGAGACAGTGCAGGCGCTGCTGGAGAGAGTCGCCGAGCAGATGCTGACCAACAACAGAGAGATCGTTGCAGCTGCCATGAGTTTCCTCAAGGTGAGAGAATGTTGCGTCGGTACTGTTCAACTACTCCAAGCAGATGGGGCTGGAGACAGTGCAGGCGCTGCTGGAGAGAGTCGCCGAGCAGATGCTGACCAACAACAGAGAGATCGTTGCAGCTGCCATGAGTTTCCTCAAGGTGAGAGAATGTTGCGTCGGTACTGTTCAACTACTCCAAGCAGATGGGGCTGGAGACAGTGCAGGCGCTGCTGGAGAGAGTCGCCGAGCAGATGCTGACCAACAACAGAGAGATCGTTGCAGCTGCCATGAGTTTCCTCAAGGTGAGAGAATGTTGCGTCGGTACTGTTCAACTACTCCAAGCAGATGGGGCTGGAGACAGTGCAGGCGCTGCTGGAGAGAGTCGCCGAGCAGATGCTGACCAACAACAGAGAGATCGTTGCAGCTGCCATGAGTTTCCTCAAGGTGAGAGAATGTTGCGTCGGTACTGTTCAACTACTCCAAGCAGATGGGGCTGGAGACAGTGCAGGCGCTGCTGGAGAGAGTCGCCGAGCAGATGCTGACCAACAACAGAGAGATCGTTGCAGCTGCCATGAGTTTCCTCAAGGTGAGAGAATGTTACGTCGGTACTGTTCAACTACTCCAAGCAGATGGGGCTGGAGACAGTGCAGGCGCTGCTGGAGAGAGTCGCCGAGCAGATGCTGACCAACAACAGAGAGATCGTTGCAGCTGCCATGAGTTTCCTCAAGGTGAGAGAATGTTGCGTCGGTACTGTTCAACTACTCCAAGCAGATGGGGCTGGAGACAGTGCAGGCGCTGCTGGAGAGAGTCGCCGAGCAGATGCTGACCAACAACAGAGAGATCGTTGCAGCTGCCATGAGTTTCCTTAAGGTGAGAGATTATTACGTCGGCTCTGATGCACTTCTCCAAGCAGATGGGGCTGGAGACAGTCCAGGCGCTGCTGGAGAGAGTCGCCGAGCAGATGCTGACCAACAACAGAGAGATCGTTGCAGCTGCCATGAGTTTCCTTAAGGTGAGAGATTATTACGTCGGCTCTGATGCACTTCTCCAAGCAGATGGGCTGGATGCAGTTCAGGCGCTGCTGGCGAGAGTCGCCGAGCAGATGCTGACCAACAACAGAGAGATCGTTGCAGCTGCCATGAGTTTCCTTAAGGTGAGAGATTATTACGTCGGCTCTGATGCACTTCTCCAAGCAGATGGGCTGGATGCAGTTCAGGCGCTGCTGGCGAGAGTCGCCGAGCAGATGCTGACCAACAACAGAGAGATCGTTGCAGCTGCCATGAGTTTCCTTAAGGTGAGAGATTATTACGTCGGCTATGATGCACTTCTCGAAGCAGATGGGCTGGATACAGTTCAGGCGCTGCTGGCGAGAGCCGCCGAGCAGATGCTGACCAACAACAGAGAAATTATTGCAGCTGCCACAAGTTTCCTCAACGCTTCATTCAATGTTTCATATATATGGTAGGGGAGCCCAAGGATTTTGGGATTTACTAAAGCGCGGCAGATTAATATACAGGGGGATACCTTGTACCCGGTTAAGTACCTCCACAAAACATGAGGCCCATATATAAGGCCGCCCGTGAAGGATACAGGATCAGATTAGTAAAAAAATTTGACCATCAGAAATTCTCGAGCGCGTCAGATTAAGGTAGGGTGAGAAAAGAATAGAATCTGTTCAGTTTTATACGTAATTTGTTCGATTACAAGGTACTTTTTTTTTCAAAAGATCCGGACTTTACGTGGTCTACCAATTCTAACAAATCTGTTATAATCCAACAAATTCGATAATCTGACTCCGTCTTGCCAACCAGTTGCCTATTTTGTAATATGTTTGGCGGTTTTTTTGCAGTTATTTACAAAAATATAAAAAATACATATGTACTAAAAACATATCTTTCTACTTACGGGCGCGGTCGGTTCTTGTATGGGTGAAAGTTTGGAAACACCGTGTGATGTTGGCTTTTTGGATCAAGTATTACCAATTAAACTATTGAATGGTCTCATTACTACTTAACAAAATATAAAATTTAAATAAACTTATTGTAGGTATACACTAAAGTGATACCTAAAGAGGTGCTTGCGGGTAGTCTGCCGATAATCTTCAAAACGCTATCGAGTATGAGCGACGACTGCAAGCGACACTCGCGGTTGGAAATCGGATATCTCCTCGTTCGGACGACGAGGAAATTCGGCGCGGAATTTGTGGAGAAACTCATCCCGGAACAGGACCAAGTGATGCTGCGCCGCATGAGGAATGTGAGGAAGATGGATAATAGGAGGAAGAGGCTCAAAGAAGGACAAAGGTATTGTATTTTCTTTTATTATTTTAATGACGTACGGTGAAAATAAAAGTATAATCCGTCAAAGATATACAAAGTTTATAACTTTAACTTTAAAGTAAAGGTCTTCAGTCTCTTTCTGAAAATGAAAATTTGTATTAATCTACTATGGTGATAGTTAATATGACGTCACGCTATTTAGAAGCCGTCTTAATATTTACAATCTTTTTTTATCAATAACTTTTTCATTATTTGTTATTGATTCAAGTTTAGAAAAAAGCATTTAAAAGACCAGTATTTTGATATCAGTCATGTCCCCAATTATAGAGATCAAGAAGATTCAGGTTCTGATATGGATGTCAAAGGCACCTCCAAGACCCTGGAGGACATCCTAAAAGATTCCGACTCGGAAATGGAATTCCTGGATGAGGAGGAAGAGCGTCCCAGGGTCAAGGCGAAAGCGAAGGGGAAGAAGAAAAACCAAGCCTGGATTCAGGACGATCCAGACAATATTGTGGATCTCGCTGATGTTTCCTCTGCTAGGAAGATTACAGGTACGGGATATTTCTTTTCAATGTATATGTGTATGATTGCGTGCGTACGTACGTACATGCGTACGTGAGGACGTGCATTTGTATGTGTCGGTATTTTTTAATTTGAAAGCCAGTTTATAAATGTAAATTTTTTTTACTGATGTTAATATAATAATATGATAAGTGATTTGAGTGGTTTTGGTATCTTTGCCAGAATGTGGTACATATTTTGGCCTTAAAATTATTAACAGTTGCATACACCCAACTACCTAAGTTAGTATGCAAATTTATGTGAAATTATCTACAATTGGACATTAAATATAAGCATAACATTTAAATTATATATATCAAGCTTTTGACATGCAAACACATAAAAAGGACTGAAAAGCGTACCTCAGTTTTTCAAGTCACTTAAAAGTATATATCATTCTCCAGCAACTAACCCCGCACAGAAGAAACAGTTGCCAGACGAGAAGAAATCAAAGAAAGACGGCGGTTTCAAAACAGCGCCCGACGGCCGGCTGATCATCAGCGACGACCTCGCCGACGACGACAACGACGAGCCAAGGCCCAGCGGCGACGTCGACAGCGACACGGATGACACAGGTACCCATCATTATCCGCCTAATAATGGCCCACTATACACTAAAGGGCCAGGCTTCCCTCCCCTAGAAGAAATGTGGAGCTTCCTGACATTACGTATTTATGAGAGGGTATCCTTCCGAATAACTTCATGACTGTAGGGTTTACGTCTGATAGAATTTACGTCTGAAATGGTTAGAGTTTACATCCTATTAAGTAAGAAATATGGCGATAAATGTTTCATTTGTCTAGATAACGAAGCAGAAGAGTCAACGCCGTCCAAGCTTCTGAAGCCGGGCGTCAAGCGGCGCTACGACGACATCCTGAGCATCAAGAGCGGCCGCACCAACCGCAGCCGCGCCTCCACCGTCACCGTCGGCTCCAAGTACAAGGCCGGGGGGAAGGGAATACACAGGTAAGAGCAGAGCATCCGAAGCATACCTAATGTCCAAACGTCATCTGACTTCACGGGTTTCACGGAAGATCAGCGCGGTGTCCTGACAGGCACAGCAAAATGCTGAGCTGCATACCCTTTTGGG
The DNA here is from genome assembly GCA_034621355.1 of Mycalesis mineus. Lineage (NCBI taxonomy): Eukaryota > Metazoa > Arthropoda > Insecta > Lepidoptera > Nymphalidae > Mycalesis > Mycalesis mineus. The sequence continues at coordinate 17,866,450 of CM067888.1, read as the reverse complement.
ATCACATAATAATTTACAATCTGTATAGCGAACTGCGAGCCTCATGAGAAGGCCCAGGGTCACTCAGCGGCCGATGTCCTCGGAGTATTTCTGCGTGATCGAAGCAGAAATGAGGAGATCCGCAGAAGAACCAAAGTAACCGACATAGCTCAGCGAGTCGCAGAACTGAAGTGGCAATGACGGGGCACGTAACACGAAAAGCTGATGGACGTTGGGGCCTAAGGGCTAACGCTAAAACTCGCGCGGGTGCGGGCGCGGGCACTCGCGGCGGGCGACCGCCGCGGGCCATTAATCCGCAAACGGGCACCCGTCACGTGCGCCCGTCTCAGTTGGCGCTGCTAGTATAATTTTGATGTCGAGCGTGTACAGTTCTGTCGAGTAGATTACCATGGATTATTTACTAATTTATTATTTGGCAAAAGACGTCAACGGAAACAACGTCGACTGCATAACCCGTTCTTGACAAGTAGGTTACTCAGCGGAGAATTCGATAATTCATTCGCCATATCCCATAATACTGGCCGAGATTGCACCTCAATTATTACGCGCTTTGTATCGATGTTCATGATTGTACTTAGCCTCCGACGCGTGTGACCGTGGCGGGCGCCCGCGCCGTGTACCCGCCGCCCGCCGCGCGGGTGACGATCCGCCACCCGCGCCCGCGCTCCGTCGCACGCGCCTGCGCTGCCCATACTATTTTTCATTATACACACGCGAGCGTGCACCCGCGCGAGTTTTAGCGTTAGCCCTAAGGTGCTAGAAAGGCGCCCTTGAACCGGCAACCGAGTACCCAAAGCTGCTTTAATAGGATCACACTAAATTTGGCTCAGCAGGGAAAACAACACGAACAGAGAACGTGAGAGTTGACGCGTCACAAAAGAGCTCTTTAAACCTACACCCGTGCCACAAATTTGGGCTATGTTCAGAGTTTTAGTACAGTGACTCCATGGAATACTAAGATATTCGTCTTTCTTTTCATTTTTGTGATTTTGTCCCAAATATACTTTCATTCTATCTTCATAATTTATTATGACGACCTCCGTGGCGCAGTGATATGCGTGGTGGATTCATAAGGCGGAGGTCCTGGGTTCGATTCCCGGTGGGGCAAATTGAGATTTTTCTTAATTTGTCTTGGTCTGGCTGGTGGGAGGCTTTCGCCGTGGCTAGTTACCACCCTACCGACAAAGACGTACCGCCAAGCGACTTAGCGTTCCGGTACGATGTCGTGTAGAAACCGATAGGAGTGTGGATTACATCGTACTCCTAACAAGTTAGCCCGCTTCCATCTTAGATTGCATCATCACTTAACATCAGGTGTGATAGCAGTCAAAGGCCAACTTGTAGTCGATAAAAAAAAATAATGTATGTTTCTTTCACACATATAGAAATGTGTATGTATACACATACGTGCAGGCTTGCGTGTGTGTGCGTGATATGTAACATTTTTTTTTAAATATTGTTTATGGTATTAGATAGGTAATATCATCTCGGCCTTTATTTTCAGACCGCTCGGATCTGCCGCCTCAGTGTCTTCTGCACTTGGTTCGGAGTACAAATCGAAGAAGGCGAAGGGCGACATCAAAAAGCGGGGGAAACCGGACCCGTATGCCTATCTGCCGCTATCTAGGAAACATTTAAACAAAAGGTAAATAAAGCTTTTAATATCGACAGAAAATTAGAAACAAAGAGCTGTGAAAACATCTAACGACAAAATATTGATCTGAGAGGATATTATCACAGACAATCTAGATCTATTTGTGCCATTTTTTTAAAACACTTGTTTTTGAACTCATATAAAAATAAGCACTATTATTCTACCGTCCTAACGAAAAGTGCAGTAACTGGGTTTTGACTACTTTCGAGATATTTTTGTTTTGTGTATATGGTCTTTATGCAGTTATGATAACCAATAGAACCGAAACTACTGAAGATGCAAAAAAGTCATCCAAGGCGAAAATATAGAGCTCATTTTTCTGATTATGGACATGGTCTTAATTCAATTTGCCCAAAAACTCGACACAACTCTTCGTTAAGACGGCAGTATTATGGTAATATATGTACTTGTTTTTTGTGACTACTTTAATATTAGGTAACATAAATTATATCATATCTTTCTGAACGCATTTCGCAAACCTAAGCTGGTATGTTAATTTATCAAAAAGTTCTATAATATTAATTTTTCGTTGCAGAAAAAAGTCGGTCGCTTCGGACCAGTTCAAGGGAGTCGTGAAGGCACGTAATAGAAGAAATAAATAAAAAACGTGTACATATTGAGTGGCGCTACAGAAGTGATAACTTATATACGGCTTTCGCTGTAGGTTAGAGTGAGAGAAGAGAAGCGTGCCTACCGCTGCCGTATGCGTGATAGAAAAGGGAATCCGGGCGCCGTAAAGCATTACGTAACGAAGCTTTTTAGACGTGTACACTGCCTTAAGAAGTTATCACTTCAAAGGTTGATAATAGAAATTATTTTTAAGTCGGTAATTTAATCGTTATAAAATATTGGTCAGGCAATAAAGGACTTGACTCCTGGCCGTTAAATAAATTTAAAAAAATATGTCACGTTCACTTCGATTTGAAGTCATTTATTTTCAGTCAGATTTTGAGTTTTTTAAATTGAATATTTGGCCGCGGGTAGTTATGGACAAATATTTTATTTGGAAGAAAAACAGCTATTTATAATATATATTATATAAGACAACGTTATATATTATATTACTGTTAAGTATATAAAATGACTATTACTATTTGTTAGTCGGAAAAAATTACGTCACTTGAAATCTATAAACTTGTCTTGTCTATAAAAACTTAATTTCTAAGTACTGATGTAATGCTTAGCTAAGAGTATGATATTAATAAACGGAATTAAATGATTCAGTGTTTTAATACAATCATATAAGATGAGTGTTGGTTTTTTTATTTGTTACAAGTTAGTTCTTGACAGCAATCACACCCGATGGTCAGTAATGATGCAATCTAAGGTCAGTAATCTATAATCGGGCTAACTTGTTAAGAGGAGAAGAAATCCTCACCCTTTCATTTTCTACACCACATCGTACCGGAATGCTAAATCAATGGGCGGTAGGTCTTTGTCGGTACTATGCTAACTAGCTACGGCCGAAGCCTCCGGACAGGCAGACCTGGATCATTTTAGAAAATCGGCTAGCCAAAAATCGAACCCAGGACCTCTGTCTTATAAATCCACTGCGCCAGAGACCATTAATTTTAGAGGGAAGTATGGTACTAACTATAGACCCACCTAAAACCGTTTTCTTTCCGGTATCAATGACGCATGATAATCTGTTGTAATAGTATATGTCGAAAGAGGAAACACCTTTTGGACGCAGGTACAGAGACACTGAGAGAGTAACTCCGAACGTGGCTGAGAGAATAACTCCGAACAGAGCCCGAGACTTGTGACACGGGTGTAGGTTTACAAGAGATCTCTTAGTGACGGCCGTCAACACTCACCTCCCCTGTTCAAGCCATTCTCCTTGCCCAGCCAAATTCGTCGAAAGGGGGTAGGACATTGTGAATAAATTAGGCCTTTGTATTCTAAGTAATTATAACTAAACCACAAATAGATAACTGAAAGAATAATTAACAGCAACCCCAAGACACCGCGACTCAAGCTGAGAGTAATAATTAATTCGTTTGCACCTTCTATACAAGTTAGAATAACTCAAGTAGTGGGGTGAGTGGGGGTATCGAACGATGCGACGCCGTAAGAGGGCGTAGCTAGTGCACGTGCAGTTCACAGACTTCTTTCTAGTCGCGTACTATGACGCAGGCGCCGTCATATACATTACCCAACGGCGTTGCTAAAGATTTCCTACGAGGAATTGAGGTTGGTCCAAGGGTCCAAAAATGATAAATTAGTAGCTTTTACCTTGGTCACCGCAGTAAAATAGAATGCAAACTTTATAGTTGCGAGGGATGTACGATATATATTTTGTCTTATCCATCCATTGAATGATCCGTGTTTTTTATTCCTTACCATCTGTGCTTGTCCAGGCTAATCCCTCCCTTATTATATACGGCCATGGCATTGCCTAATCACCCACTTCACCTTGCAATTCTTCAATGTTAGCTCACTACCGTCTTTGCTGACTATACTAAAGCCAAATTCGATTGAGAATGCTTGTCAACAAACAAATTAAAAATGAAGGTAGAATTCACTAGTCATTTTACAACTAATTTTTTAAATAAACTAGTTAATGACAAATTCATAACAATCAATTAGACCAGTAAGCTTAAAATTAATTAATATATTCAATATCTTTTAAATAAGATTTTTTAAATTAACAAAACATAATTTTAAATTTATTAGGCATAAAATGTGTTGCATTTCCTACCTTCATTTTAAATTTGTTTGTTGAAAAGCTTTCTCAATCGAGTTTGGCTTTAGTATAGATACTGCGTCATCACTTCAGAAGAACACCAGCAATTTATGTACCATGTGCCAGCGTGATTACTGCGCCCTACAGACTTGTAACTGACTCTATATAAGGTACTGTTTATACATGGTCTGGTTATTTGTGCCCTGTGCCTGGGCACCGCTGGCACTGCCCTAGTTACATACAGCACTTACCTTTAAGTGGCATTACTCTAAATAAGGTACTGGTTATATATGGTCTGATTATTTGTGCCCTGTGCCTGGGCACCGCTGGCACTGCCCTAGTTACATACAGCACTTACCTTTAAGTGGCATTACTCTAAATAAGGTACTAGTTATATAGGGTGTGGTTATTTGTGCCCTGTGCCTGGCCACCGCTGGCACTGCCCTAGATACATACAGCACTTACCTTTAAGTGGCATTACTCTAAATAAGGTACTAGTTATATAGGGTGTGGTTATTTGTGCCCTGTGCCTGGCCACCGCTGGCACTGCCCTAGATACATACAGCACTTACCTTTAAGTGGCATTACTCTAAATAAGGTACTGGTTATATATGGTCTGGTTATTTGTGCCCTGTGCCTGGCCACCGCTGGCACTGCCCTAGTTACATACAGCAGTTACCTTTAAGTGGCATTACTCTAAATAAGGTACTGGTTATATATGGTCTGATTATTTGTGCCCTGTGCCTGGGCACCGCTGGCACTGCCCTAGTTACATACAGCACTTACCTTTAAGTGGCATTACTCTAAATAAGGTACTGGTTATATATGGTCTGATTATTTGTGCCCTGTGCCTGGGCACCGCTGGCACTGCCCTAGTTACATACAGCACTTACCTTTAAGTGGCATTACTCTAAATAAGGTACTGGTTATATATGGTCTGGTTATTTGTGCCCTGTGCCTGGCCACCGCTGGCACTGCCCTAGTTACATACAGCAGTTACCTTTAAGTGGCATTACTCTAAATAAGGTACTGGTTATATATGGTCTGATTATTTGTGCCCTGTGCCTGGGCACCGCTGGCACTGCCCTAGTTACATACAGCACTTACCTTTAAGTGGCATTACTCTAAATAAGGTACTGGTTATATATGGTCTGATTATTTGTGCCCTGTGCCTGGGCACCGCTGGCACTGCCCTAGTTACATACAGCACTTACCTTTAAGTGGCATTACTCTAAATAAGGTACTGGTTATATATGGTCTGATTATTTGTGCCCTGTGCCTGGGCACCGCTGGCACTGCCCTAGTTACATACAGCACTTACCTTTAAGTGGCATTACTCTAAATAAGGTACTGGTTATATATGGTCTGGTTATTTGTGCCCTGTGCCTGGGCACCGCTGGCACTGCCCTAGTTACATACAGCACTTACCTTCAAGTGGCATTACTTTAAATAAGGTACTGGTTATATATGGTCTGGTTATTTGTGCCCTGTGCCTGGGCACCGCTGGCACTGCCCTAGTTACATACAGCACTTACCTTTAAGTGGCATTATCAGTGATCGAAAACTTAACAAAGTTGATTAACAAAAACGAGTTTCCAGTGACCAGGCAGCGCCAATTAATAAACAATCCTATACATGTACTCTTCAATGCCAAGTGAAAAAACGCGCGCGCAATCAAGAGAAATCGCAATGAAGAAATGCTGTTACAAAATATATCCTTTCACGAACAAAACGGTCAAAACCGGTTCACATAGACGGCCGAGTAGGTTGTGACCCTGCTTCTGCGTCCTAGGCTGTGGGTTCGATTCCCACATCTGGAAAGTTTGTTGGATGAGCATGGATGGTTTTCAGTGTCTGGGTTTTATCTATATATTATAAGTATTTATGTATAATATATATAAAAATATTAATCAGTTATCATAGTACCCATAACACTAGCTACCTACGCTTACTTTGGGGCTATATAGCGATGTGTGTAATTGTACCTATAATATTAATTTATTTATTTTATTTTACATGTTTTAGAAGTTAGAATAAGAATTCTTACTCTAAAGTTTCAAGACTGTGACTCTTAGACTGTGGTTTTGGTCAGCGGCGTGCACAAGGTTTATTACTAGGGTACGCATTATATACTAACTATACGAAATAGACAATTTCTTCTCCAATACTGGTTCGTAATGTGTCCTCAGGGTAGGCAGTGCGTTTATGCATTTATGAAGTGAACTTGTTTTAGTAAATAAACAAATGTTTACTGTTGAATAATTTAAGCAACGCAACTTTGCCAATCTGCCTCGTGTTCGAAGCAACTTAGTGCTCGACTACAACCACAGCTGCTGGTAAGTGACGATGATATCTAAGATGAAGCGAGCTAACTTGTTAGGAGTAGGATGAAATCCACACCCCTGCTGTTTCTACTTATTGTACCGGAACGCTAAATCGCTTGTCGGTACAGTGGTAACTAGCCACGGCCGGACCCACCAGCCAGATCTGGACTAGTTTAGAAAATCGTAATAGTCCCAGCCGGGATTCGAAGCCAGGAACTGCTGTCTTTTAATCCACTGTGCCACAGAGGCCGTCAACACACCAAAAAAGCATACACCAGAAAGTTGTTAAGCAGAGCCGCCAACCTAGATCGGACTCCATTTAAACTTAAGACAAAGGCTTGTCTAGGAATCGAACCTAGTACTTCCTGGTTCAAGAAAGATCGTAAAGGCGTTGTCTATAGTAATTAATGAAAGGTCAAGGAAAAACACAAAAATGCTTTACCTATTTTGATAAATTTATTTTTTCCATTGATTTTGTAGATATTTTTCAGTTATCGAAGTTATACTGGTTATACAATTTAAGTAGGTATACTAACAGCCTCTATACACCGACGATTCTTCAGTTGTCGCTCCTATTGCGCCGCGCAAACGACTCGAAAACGCAAACTACGGAAGTATTATTTTAAGAACATTGGCCATATTTTTAAAGAATATTGACCATATTTTTTAAAGAATATTGGCCATATTTTTTAAAGAATATTGGCCATATTTTTTAAAGAATATTGGCCATATTTTTGAAAGAATCTTGGCCTAATTTTTTATATTCCCTATCCTCTCTACTTCTAGCCTGATATTAACGTCGCACCTAATATCAGGGTACTGGAATTAATGAATAAAAAAGGGTACTTATTTCAGCAGAGGAAACTCAGCTTCTTTGGACGCCTGCAGAAGGGTGCTTTCCAAGAGTAATCTTGGAAGGAAAGATACTAGGCAAAGAGCACCCAATCGTTCTCCTTTGACGATATAAGAGAGTTGACCGGATTCTATTACCCACAATTAAAGTGAATTGTAGATAACGGTCTTGTTTTTCGCATATATCACGCCAAACTTTATTCGGAAGATGGCACCAAGTAATGACGATGATGATTTTCTCCAACAAATAATAAAAAAACACGACTGCAGAAAACAACAAAGAACGTTCGCCCAGAATTCTAATGCTTGAAAACTTATACTTTATTTTCGTATCCCTGCTAACAAGTCACACCAATGCAAGTCTGACAATTGATCACTGAGGTAACAATGCGCAAACGCATGGTTTAAGCATTATGGCTCTTTTACACCATCGGCAATGATAGATGCAGGACAGAAAGTCCTTCTATCTACGGAACACACTTCGCAGAGCGTGGATGGAACACGCCCTACAAGTACCATCCTGTGTCCCTCGACCCAAGACAAGTGTTGCCTTTAGTCTCACGCCTATAGTCAGTTAGTTTTTCTGGACTTCAAAGGATTTTTCAGGCATGGTTAGACTAAATATGTAGGATGCACAATTGGACAATAATGATGAGAGAGATCATGCCTTATTTTGTGGTACATTAAGGCAATAGTTATGGCGTCGACATCTCTCGTATCATACGAGAGATGTTGTCAACGTGTGAGAGTGTCAAGTTATAAACAATATAAACGTAATCAGACTAACCGAGTGTATTATAACTTTAAACTACATTGCGTTTTACATACGAATATATTTGAAAGGTGCCGTTGATAAAAAGAAATGTATGACACTGCCGCCCTCAGCAGTCTAGAGTCAAATCGGCGACACTCATCTCCATATTTTGGAGTAAAAATTTCTATTTTTATTGCCTTATTATTAAGATGAAGAAAAACAAGTGATTTAAAGAGAAGAGTTTCTTGTCGACTTATCAACAGGACCTGCCTTCCGAGTCGGTGGTAGTCAGTACAAATAGTCTAAGAGTGATGGTTCAAAAGTGCTTATAATAAGCCTATTTGAAATAAACGATTTTGATTGGGTGGTCAACCCCCGTCGGACGAACTAATGACATCAAGTACAGGGAATCGCTAGAGGCCTAGGTCCATCAGCAGACGTCCATCGACTGGTGATAAATAAATCATAGCTGAAATAGTGTCAAGGAGCCATTACGCTGCTTCAAATTACAGGTCACGCGGCGACAAGTGCTCACCGCTGATGGGAGGGACATACGCAGCAGTCGATTTGTGTACAAAATTACTTGAGCCTTGAATTAAGGAGTATTCCTTGCACTCTCGCGAGCGCTCCTAGACCGTCCACCTTCGTTACATCTGCGCCACGCAATATTCAACAGTTAGTGTAAAGAGGCTGTATAACTGATTAGGACTGTCGCTGCCTTTTATTCAAAAATTGGTATGGCAATTGAGCCTAAATAAAAATTATCTTTATAAAGCCCCACATTCACTACTCACTGCCAATGTTTCAGATACAATCTTAAAAATAAACAGATTTCAGTAAATCCAGGACCGAAATTTAGAAATTACTATAGCAGAAAAGGCTAATTTTTCCAAGACTTGCTAGTTCGAAATAAGAAACCATTCAAATTGACTCCAAAAAAGGATCCAGTTTTTGATGTTTATAAATCCTCAATTTTTTCAAAAACTAGCTTCTAATTTGATTTGGATGGGGTTTTTTATTTAGTATGTAAAAAATTACAAGGCGTTGTCTTTATTTAATGTTGTCTTAAATGTGAAAATGAAATATTTAATAATAAGGCTCCAGGATTTCAGCCTTGCTTCCAGCCTCTAAATTTTGGTCCTGGACAAATCACACAAGACGTCTTGAAAAAGTGTTTATAAAAACAAGAATCACACAATCCTAAAACGTATGATGTTCCGAAACTCAAAGTCAAGCAAGAAACAGAGTATAGAGAAATTTACTAAGTAATTATAACTATGTAAGGGGCCTGGGCCAAAAATATGAATAACTAGAAGACGCCCGCGGTTTCACCTGCGTAGCTCTCGTTCCCATGGGAATTTATTGATACCATGTTGCCTGTGTAATCTATATTATTGTGAAGTTTTATAAAATTAATTCCGTAGTTTTGGCGTGAAAGAGTAACAAACATCGATACATACATATAAACTTTCGACTTATATTGGTAAGGATATTTAAGAATAAACATAATATCAAAAAATGCGGAACCGACGGGATTCGAACCCGCGTCTCTCTGTGGCTAACCGGGCAACTCAACTCGTCAAGGCCCGCCCGGTTAGCCACAGAGAGACGCGGGTTCGAAGGAGGTTCTCAATTCAACACGTATTTATTTTTTTTATGTATGACTTTTTACAGAGTTGTCCGATTTTGATAATTCTTTTTTTATTAGAAAGGGCACACTTCCAATTCTCTCAGGATATCATCATCAGATCCTAACATGATGACAATGGGACCATTTTGAAAGTCATACATAAAAAAAAATATATGTGTCGAATTGAGAACATCCTCCGTTTTTTTTCGTCGGTTAAAAACTACAAAAGAATTAGTAAAGATGTTATACTCGCAAGATTAAACAAAATGCCTGACAAAAGATGAAGTCTTTTGAAGGGAAATATATTTTTCTATACAAAATACAAATAATAATATTAATAAAATTATAAGTGTCTGTTTGTAATATTAACAGCTTTTAATTATCGCATATAAAAAAGTACATTTTTAAAATTTTTGTCCAAAAGAATCAGTCGGATTGTATAAACCTTTTTTGATATGATATCAAAACTCAAGTAGAGCAACATAGGCTAATTTGCATTATATATGTCCTGATATCCCCTCTCCTATCCGGCCTGGCCCTGTAGTGGGCCGTTTATGATGATAATGATGATGATGATGACGGTGTCCTGATATTCCCACAGGAATAAGAACTATATTTATAAGACTAGACTCAGTTTATGAAAGGAGATCACAATAGTATTAAAACCCTAAAAACACCAATTTATGAGAGCTACAGAGGAGTTCTGAGGCACATTCACCTCACATTATGAGTGATTTTCAGATCATATCAAATTAAAATAACATGCATATATTATAATGGACCTGCAAGTCAGCATTGACTCTTTGGCTAATAACGTGAACTAAGTGCTTGATTGGATTATGCATAACAAGTAGACATTAATAATTTGCCATTCAATTATAATCATGTTATAACAAAAATTATGATCTCTGCATGGTTTTATATATTTTTTTAGCAGTTACCTAAAAGAGGCTCTGCATGTAAATTTCATTTCTCTGTAATGTCTATGATCTGTATTTTTCTTGACTAAGAGTTTCACTATAGTAGATTAATGTACAAATTGTTTTTATACACAACAATATGAATACATGTAAATTTGCATCTGAAACATTGTTTATATCAATGTTTACTAATGAATGTGTGGCTTAATAAAATTTTAATTAAAATTATGAATTTATCAAAAAATTAATAACAATTGGTAACAAATGAGTCAGTGCAGAGTTCCACAGCTTTCACCAGCACGGGAACTTCATAATTATAGAAACCAGTCCACAAAGAGAATTCAAACAAGACATTTTAGTTATTGAGGTATTTTCAAAAGGAGGCGATTTACTATTACTCATACACTTATTTAATAGTATTTATATTTTTACATGGAAATTTTCATCACATTAAACATTAATCCTAGGCCATTTTCAGAATTCATTTCAGTAACAATGAATTGTTAAGTCATTCAAAAAAATACAACCATTCTGCATAATCTATTAATCTGTCGACAGACCGACGGTGGGTCGGTGGCGCGTCGGCGATAAAAAAATCTTATAAATAATATACAAAATAATACAAACATTAGTTCGCTTCTCGACAAAAAATGAGATTTAACATTATCATAACATTTAAATTCCATCAGGGACAAAATTCGTGATTATAACATTTACAATGCGAGTCCGATTCGATTCTTTACAGAAAAATAAATATACAATCGTCCGAGCGACGTGTCTTACTGCAAACTCGATGGGAATGGGATCTAACTCACGAACCAACACACCTCAGCAAGTTGCCACTGCACAGCCACGGAGAGGTGTGGTTTCACTAGGAATAAATTAAATTCGACTTGACATAGATGTGTAAAAAGCGTCGCTCTGGGCGCAGGCGCACCGCTCAGCACTTCTCGTCGGCCAGCAGCGGGTCGAGCGCGAAGGCCAGGTCGAGCGGCGCGCCCCCGCGCTTGCCTTTGAGCCGCGCCTTGCGCTCCACGTGCCCGTTGACGTGGCGCACGTCGAAAATCTCGCCGAGCGTGTGCGCCACCTGCTTGCCGCCCGCACTGCACGTCACTATCAGTTTCCGCACTTCCGGCTTGTTCGTTTTACTGGCGCTGTTTGCGTGCAAAGTCTTGGAGAGCGCTAGGCCCTGGTCGTAGTAACCGGCCGCACCGCCCGCCGCCTTGCTGGAGCGCGACAGTGAGGACTTGATATTGCCGCGCACGGTGGCGAACTTCTTGCCCAGCGTCACGGCGCCGCCCGCGTGCGCCGCGTTGAAAGTGCACAGCGCCAGTGGGCGAGGGCACGCCGCGTACCAGCACACGTCGCCAGGCGCGGGCGGCGGCGCGTCAGGCGCGGGGTCGCGCGCCGGACTGCGTGGCTCTGGGCTGGGCGCGCGCGGCTCGGCGGGCGGCGGCGGTACGGGCGGGGGCGCGACGGGCGGCGCGGGCGCCGGCGCCTGCTGCAGCGAGTCACGCGATGCGCGGTGCTCGGCGAGCAGCGTGTCGAAGGGCTTGGCGCGCCCCTCCACCGTCCGCCGCAGAGACAGCGCGTGCGCCTTGCACGTGAGGGAGCGCGTGCACGGCTTGGGGTTCTCGGCTGTGACGACCCCGCAGTGCTTGTTGGGGTCGTACTCTCGGAGGTTGAACTTCGTCTTGCTGGACTTGCGCGACGAGCCCTTCGTCGAGGGTGTCGCCGGCGCCGGTTTTAAAGCTTGAACGTTGAGTAAACTATTATCTATCACAGATGGCAAAAGAGGGGAGGCGGTGGGGGCGAAGTGTAGATTGGGCAGATCGGCGTCGGTGATCGTGTAGCCGGCCAGCGACGCCTCCACCGCGGGGTACAGGTCCTGAGGCTGCACGGCGTCCACGGCGGGCGGGAAGTTGATGTCTTGCATGTTGCCTATATCCTGAATGATGTTCTTCCAGTCCGCTATGTTCGTGATGTCTTCGGCGCTCTGTATCCCTTCCGAATTCATGATCGCAAATATGTCATCCGTTAAAGTCTCTCCGAGGTGCAGCTCCTCGGTGTCCTGTATGCTGACGACGGGCAGCTCGCCGCTCTCGAGGCTCACTTGCACCTCGCCGAGCGCGCTTGCGGCCGCCTCCTCTACGAAGGCGAGGTCGGGCGGCGGCAACACGACGCGCGGGTGAGGCGGCGCGGGCTCGGCGGGCGGCGGGTCGGGCGGCGCGGGCGGCGGCGGCTCCTTCTTGTGGCGGCTGCGGCCCGGTGTCGCTTTGAGCTTGACGGTGGGCGGCGGCGGCGGCAGCAGCGGCTCGGCGCCATCGTGCCGCTCGCGCAGGTGGCGGTAGGCGGCGCTGCACTTGACCACGCTTCCGCACATGTGGCACACGGCCGCGTCCAGCGCATCAAGCTGCGGGAACAGCCCGTGCAGACTCATGCCGTCGGGCCGCAGGCGGCTGACACCGGCACGCCTGTAGCGCCGCTCCTTGCGCCGCGCGCCCGGCGCCTTGTCCACGGCCGCCGGCGCCGTGAACGTAGCGCCATCGTCATCGGGCCGCGGGGAGCGGTGTCCCAGCTCGCTCACCCAAAGATCCCACGGCTTCTCATTGCACTTCAGCGGGCTGACAATCTTCGCCGGGAAGGGGAAGTCGCCGGACATGGTGGCGCGCCTGCTGACCTCCCGTGTGAGAAATTCCTCGCGTGACCTCAGGGGGCTCCTGCCATGGCACTCGACTCTCTCGCTGATAGGTTATTATCCCATTTCTGTCTCGGAGCTGGGCCCGCCGAGCGCAACATCACACTCACATCTTCGTCCGATCACTCACTTCATTATTCACACGCGCGAGACGACACAATGTTTTGATTGTTTTAGCTTTTATATTTACAGGGACAGATGATCTATCTCACTGACAGCTGATTATGCAGGTTGTAAGTTTTTCTCGATCACGGAACACTTCCATCCGTAGGCGACCCTTTCTAAATGATTTGCCAATCGCATTTAATAGAAACTTTGATTTATTGACTTAATTTTAATTGATAGTAAACTTGATACACACAAATAATTTGTCTAAAATTTGTTTGGTTGGTCGTGGTTATGATTTACTACAGAAAGCATCAACACTTTTTTGAGTACCTATTTGTAATAGAGACTGAAATCAAAAATTTGTCTATGGTCATTCATTCGAAATTTTCATGACGTGACAGAATATAAAGCTGAGTGTACAACTTCATTTAAAAATCCCGAACCCTGTTTGTATTTCTGTCTAACCCCGTTAGAATAGAAATATACTTTGATCTTGGTTTCATTAAAAACCTGTAATTAATTTATAATAGAATAATAAAACCAACCTACTAATAAACTGTACTTTTATACATTCCCACTCAACATAAAAACCACTTTCATTTAGTTATTTTTATTTTTGAGTCAAGCTGAATTCGGAGAGGTGTGATAGCAATTTGCATAGGAAGTAATAGCAATATGTCCGGTAACAGTCCATTGAACTTAGGTTTTAGCTTAGATTATATAATTAATCTAAGCTTTTAATACTTTTCTTTGTCTTCCGTTTCAATTAATTTTTAAAATAATATCGATTGATTAGTTTCAAGATAATCAACGGAAAATATCATAAAATAAAATGACATTACATTGACAAGTGTACCTGTGCTGCTCTGTGTTATATATTTTTGAACTCTATGGTCCCTTCCATGTCAATAACCTTTGGCTTAAAATCAATTAAAATTTGGAAAACATCTATAGAAAACTAAAGAAAATACAATTTAAATTGAAATGAACAACAAAGGCTTTTCATAAATCGACTATGTTGTTAATTTACGTAAGCCAAAATCGCAAACCGGCTTATTAATGTGGTTAAAAAGCTTTGTCAAATCGGTCCTCTTCGGCATACCAGTCGGGATAACCTTTCTGGACACAGTGGGATATGTTGCGAGGGTGGAAGGGATTTCTATGCAGCCAGTGCTAAATCCTGAATCTAAAAACACTGACTACGTGTTCCTATCGCGCTGGGCGGTAAGCGATTACGAAGTGAGAAGGGGTGAAATAATATCGTTAGTATCCCCGAAAGATCCAAACCAGAAGATTATAAAGAGAGTGATAGCTTTATCAGGCGATGTCGTGAACACACTCGGCTACCAGAACCAGTATGTAAAGATTCCTGAAGGCCATTGTTGGGTCGAGGGCGACCATACAGGGCACACTCTAGATAGCAATACATTTGGGCCAGTTTCGTTGGGTTTGGTCAATGCCAAAGCTGTTTGCATTGTATGGCCTCCGGACAGATGGCAAAGCTTAGAGGCCACAGTGCCAAAAAATAGAAAACCTCTCAGCGTTTCAATATGACCGTCTTAACTGTCTTAGACTTTTTTAATTTTAACATGTAAATAAAAAGAGTAAAATGATATTAAATTATGTTAAAAAATTCAAGTTAAAGTGTTGTTGTGATGACAAATATAGATGAATCTATGTAAATAGTATGCAGTATCTTTCATTTCAGATCTCAAGTATTTATCTTTCAGCTATATGTGTTTATGTTACTAATACTAATTATTATATACAAATATGCATAAAGACTTAGATTATTTATGATCTAAGTATAAAAAAATAAAAGTTTTATAAAATCCATTTCTTTTTATTCATGTTTATATTTGAAAATATTTGTTAGTATTCTTGAGGCCTCAGCAGAAGGTCAATGTTTAATTTAGAGAATGGTTTGGTTTTATAAGTTTTGCTTCATCATTATCAGTCTATGAATAGGTCCACTAGGCTGGCCACTGGCCAAGTTTACTGAATTATTTTTTAGAGGATACAAATATCAGTATTATTCCATAGCTTGACCCAGGGCAAATATCTATAGGAAATGATCTAAGGCATTATAAGACTGACAAGACAGTGTGCTATTATCTTTACTTCTTACTGATGAACTTATGAGTTCACAGGGATCCCCTGGGGGATCGGGCTAGGGAATCCTGGTAGACTGCTTTGGACTAACAAAGCAGGTAGTTCTGGTTGTTTGTATGCAACAGGCAACTGCAAGGCAACAGTGGTGTGCACTCCATAGATCCAATAACACACTGTAGGCAGTGTGTGATATTGTTCTTTACTATAAGCTTATCAGTCTCAAGGGTAGGGTAGGATAAGCTTGTTGTAATGAACAAATTTTCCAGTTTGTATAACTTGTACAAATGTTGTGCATGTCACTGACAAGGAATAAGCTTAACATTTACCTCAGGTTGACTTGCACAGTATATTTTATGTGTTCCTAGCTTATCAGGTTGCTCTTATTGTTTTCTACCTGACTTCAGCTCTCCCTATTCTGTAACTATGTTTTTATTATTTGACGTTTAATAAAGAAAAAAACAAATTTGATAGTCATATATTCAAATAATTTTATCTCTCTTTATAGATAAATGGAGATACAATTAGTTGACATTATCTAAGTGACATTAGATGGAGTGACAGATGAATTCAAATGTCAACTAATAAGAACATAGTTACAGAATAGGGGGGCTGAAGTCAAGTTGAAAACACATTCGTCGATTGTTACCAAGCTATTTTAATAGAACATAATACACATTTATTTTATAGTGGTTGATAACAATACTGCACAATAATTGCATAAAATGATTTTTTTAAATAAAATTAATTTATTTTTAATAATTTACTATCATTTATTACACAAAAGTTCATTCAACAATACTGGTTAAACCATGACTTTCAACTACTGTGACAATCTCCTCATAAGAAATTCCCTTTCTTATGATTTTATAACTACCCTCCATAGACAAGTCTATAACTGTAGAACCTGTTCTATTTTGTTCTAGACCTTGGCTAAGGACACCACCATCAAAAACGGCACCCAAATATCCATATAAATGCTCGAACTCCTTCACACATAGAGTGGATGGCTCATTACTAAAATTAGCACTTGTTAATGCTAATGGCTTATCAAACAGCTTGGTCACATTATTTATGAACTCATGCTTTGGTATGCGTATACCAATTTTTGTCGTATGCGGATTTAGGTAAGGATTATCTAGCTTTTTTGTTCTTTCCAAAACAACTGTTACAGGTCCAGGTAGTAGACTGCAAAGTAAATTGTCACTTAAGTGTGATGCATTACCCCATTTTCTTATATCTGTAATGTGAGTTACACATATTGCTACAGGTTTGGCCGCATCTCTACCTTTAATGGCATATAACTTCTTAATTGCCTCTGGACAGTTAGCACTGCACGCTAGACCATAAATAGTATCTGTAGGCACAGCTATCACATGACCATTAGATAAAAGCTCTGCGGCTTTTACAAAGGATTTCTTCTGGTCGCAAGGAATTAACGACGCCATCTTTTCAATCTTCATCTTTGGCGATACACTTTTTTTTCTTACTATGTAACTAATATGACAATTTAACTGTCTTAAAATGTTCATAGCCTGATTTCTTCAAGTACCTAATGTCCCACTAGTGTCAAACTTATAATAATATTCTTGTTTAAGCAATAACACACTTAAATCAATTATGAATAGTAAAGTTCAATCCCTCCAGTTGTGTGCACATTTGTGATTTGTTTAAGCAATAACACACTTAAACCAATTATGAATAGTAAAGTTCAATCCCTCCAGTTGTGTGCACATTTGTGATTGCAGCATCGATAAAATGTTGTCATCGGCTCATCAGCGGAACGGGTTTGTAGCTGCATAAAGAAAGCTCTGCCTTGTCCACATTTAGGGCAAACTGCGTCAGTTGAATCCACATTCTCCCATGCAGCTGCACCACCCATAATATAATCTAATTCCTGTAATAATATGGAAACAAAATCATTTTGAAAAAATATATTTGAACTTACTAATATTTATTGTATATACTGCAATAATTTCATAGCTGGGCAATTCCAAAAATTCCCACATTTGAGAGTAGTCCTACCACTGAGGCTTAAAATAATTATGCTCATTAAGTTATTACGAATGTTGACTTTACTATTTATTACACAACACTAATTTGTGTTTCATCATTTCATAATACTATTAGAGTGGATTCAGTTAAGGATTTTAAATAATAAATTGGTGTGACTAACCTTCAATTTAGGGAATGTACGGGATGACACTTTCTTCTTTATATTGTAAACATAAGGGCACGTGTTACAGGCGTAGCGTAGACCTGACGCTTGACCTTCTTCCACCATGAGGATATTAGCGCATGTTGGACAAAATAACATCGTTCATTGAAAACGAGGCAAAAATTTAATATCACTGATTTTATTTACCTATTACTACAGTCTTAGATTAACACAAACTGAATTTATAATTATATTAAAATTAATTATATATATATATAATCTTGAAATAAATTATTTTATAACATTTTTATCATTTACGGATACTATAAAAAAAAGTTAAAAAAAACGTGAAGTTTCCATAGACAATACAGATTTTAATCAGCTGTCAATTCTGTCATCTAGGTCTTGGACTTTTTTTAGTTTTACCGTTTTTAGTTTTAATACTTGTTTTATAGATAACAAACTATCATAATTGTCTTAAGTAGATTATGGATAAACTAGATTATTATTTTCAAATGTAGCTACATTACAAAAGAGTAAATCCACTTTATACACGTACCAATTTTTGAAATCGTGGTGTGCGTAACGCCTTAAAACCGTCTCTATGGTCAATTGTCTCTGGCGACGACAGTTGTCAAGTAGTTGTCAAAATTCCTGAAATTGAAAATTCACTTCACTTCAGCAGTCAAATTGCAGTCAAATAGTTTTATTGCTGTGATTTAGACTCCCAATCTCGATTGGTTGCATTTAAAGCGTAAATTAAATTCAAATAGTGGTTAGATGACTGTGAAATAGTGTTTTAAGTTGATTTTTAGTGTAGTTCACTGTATACAATGTTGCGTGTTCTGTTAGATAAATTTTGGAACGAAGATGTGTGGCTACCGCCGAATACCACTTGGGAAGATATTGCCCCAGGACCTGACAAAGCGGTGGTGTATACTGACTACAGACACCTCCTATATCCTATACCTTTGGCTTTGGTGCTCATAGTTTTACGGCACACTTTAGAAAAGTAAGTAATTTGCTATGTAGAAAGCTGATATGAATGTATGCCGAACGCCGATGGTTACCCAGTTGCCTGCGTTCTGTGACTCACATCGACTTTTTTTATCAGATAAGTAGATCACTGATAATGTATTGAATGGTGTCTTGCCCTAATTATTTTATAATATTTCCTGAATTGTCTACATTACGATAGCATATCAGAGTATGATTTAACTCACGATTTAATACAATAAATTATTAAATATTTCAGTACTAAAATAATTATATGGTAAAAGGAGCATAAAGTATTGTGCTTATTTATACCTTAGTAATGTAACATCAAAATGACAAAATGTCTAATTAATTTGTTATAAAAGTACCTAATTATTAAATTTAACATACCTACTTGTTATTTATTTTTTAATTGATTTAACAGCCATACTTGTTAGTAAAAACTTAACTATACTGAATCCCATTGCTCAGGAGCAATGAGGAATAAGCGAGTGCAGGCAAGGCAAAGCAATAATATCATGCATACTATAGTATTAATATGAACCTACTAGAATTCTTATCAGGGAAGCAATTTCCTGATATAAACAAAACGAAAAATACAGGAAAAATAATAGCTATTTAGGAAATATAAAAGGAAAATGTAATTAAACAGAAATAATGAAGTGCTAATGAGGGATAATAAGTTTTAAAATTAACTGCACTGTAATATTAACAACCTAATGAACAGTAGAAGAAACTTACTACTGATAATAATGATAAATATCTTAGAATTTCAAGGACTCACTGTATGGGTAGGAGGCCTATTCCAGTTTAGTAAGCATGAAACACCAGAAGAGATACAAGTTGATAAAACAGCATACAGTTGCCCAACAGTGCACAATTGAAAATTATTTTTATTAATTTGTTGTTGACTGCAATCACACCAAATGGTTAGTGACGATGCAATCCAAAATGAAACGCTAACTTGTTCGGAGTATGGTGAAAATATCCCCTATCTGTTTCTTCACAACATCAAACTGGAACACTAAATCCATCAAAATCAAGGTTATCCAGAAACTTGCTGGTACCTCTCACAGTAGACAGTACTGCTGCGTATAAATTAACCATTTAGAAATTTTTAGAAATGAAGAGTAATTCAAGATGGTGGTAAAATGTATAAAATATCTGGCTGGATATCTTTGATATGGATTTTATGGAATGTTAATATCCTCTGTCAACTTGATGGCTAGGCTTTTGTGATTTTATGAAAGTTGACAGTTTGTTAGTCTATGCTCCTTCCATAAGGAGGTAGGTATGGTGTGAACCGTGATGAGTTTGGATGAAGCAGGTTTCAAAAGTTCAGGTCCATCCATCCAATCATACACATATAAACCATGTTTTTTTTTAATATTTTCTTTAGGATGGTATGAAAAATAATGTTCAGGTTCTCAGCTTTGTGAAAATCAATTTAAGATTAAATTTTATTGGTCTCTATCTGAAACATTTAATTATAAAAATAATTGTTTTTTTAACTCTACCCTGAAATAATCTGTCAGTGTATCTCTACATATAAAATAAAACAAAGCCCCTGCTGTGTTTGTCTGTTCGCTATAAACTCAAAAACTACTGAACAGATTTTCTTTCAGTTTTCACCATTAGATAGATCACCAATTCATTAGAAAGGTTTTAGTATATAATTTGTAAAGATTTTGTTTAAATCACCTAAGATATATCTGTAAATGTTGGAAGAGCTGGGAGATTTCTTTGAAAACGCTGCTTAATCCTTTTGAGATATAATAAAACAATGTACAAAAAGATTGTTCCTCTTCATTAGGACTACAAAACTTTTAATCTTTTTGTCATCTTGGAACATTGCAATGAGCTATTACGCTCGCGGGCGAAGTCGCGGCGAATAACGACGATTGCCGTATGAAGAGTCGCTAACTAAAATCTTTTAAAGTGCTGAAATAACGTTTTTGACATTTTCCTTTTTTAAAAAAGCATAAGACATCTGCCTGATGTCTGATGTTACTTAAGTAAAGTTAAAATGAAATAATTACGACACTCTCCCAATAACTAAGGATATCTGTGGACAATAATGACTTCATGATTGAATTTCTTTCTATCATAGAATAACACCGATATCTTTGGATTGGCTGGTATACGATAAACCTTCATCATACATAGCGACTGCCTCGTTGGTCTAGTGGTTAGCCTATGTCGCTTCGATCACGAGGTCCTGGGTTCGATCCCTGGGTCGGGTCATGGAATAATTCTGAGTTTTTTTTTTCATTCTTCTATGAAATGTTCAGTACATTTCAAGTCCGGAGTCTGAAAGTTGGCGGTGTTACACCCCCGTATCTCGGAGAGCACGTTAAGCCGTCGGTCCCGGTTACTGGCATCATCATCTGATAGTGATCGTTAATAAATGAAACATTATCACCTTAAGCCCGCCAACCCTCATTGGAGCAGCGTGGTAGGTCTACGCTCCACATCCCCTCTCCTGTAAGGAGGGAGGCCTGGCTCTGTAGTGGGCCGTTAGGCTGATAAAGATGATACATAGCTAAGAATCATCTCGATCGCGTTGGTTTTTAGACCAAAAAAATATGCATCGTAATGAGTCGATGGCCTCCGTGGTGGAGTGGTATGCGCGGTGAATAATACCGAGGTCCTGGGTTCGGTTCCCGGCGTGGCCGATTGAGATTTTCTAAATTGGTCCCGGAATGGCTGGTGGAAGGCTTGTGGCCGTGACGGTGAAGACCGTAGTTACCACCCTACCGACATAGACGTAACGCCAAGCGATTTAACATTCTGATACGATGTCATGTAGAAACCGAAGGGGAGCGGAAGTTATCCAACTCCTAACAAGTTAGCGCGCTTCCATCTTAGATTGCATCATCACTTAACATCAGGTGTAATTGCAGTTAAGGGCTAACTTGTAATGGATAAATAAATCCACTAAGTACAGATTAATATTTAAGAATAAACATAATATCAAAAATTGCGGATACGACGTGATTCGAAACCACGTCTCTCTGGCAATCCGGGCACTTAGAGCCTTACCGCTAGGCCTCGATCCCGATGACGTCAGTGCCGAAATAGTGCTTTGATATTATGTTTATTCTAAAATATAAATAATCCCTTAAGTGTGGGTAACACTTTTCAATATAAACTAAATAAGTACAGATTGACAGACAAACAAAACAAACTTATATCACTCTTTAAATAAGTACCACAATACGCATGGCTACAGATCTGTTGGTTGATAAATCCTTTTATTTGTTCCAGATATATATTTGCACCATTCGGCAAGTCATTAGGAATTAAGAACACTAGACCAAAGAAAGCACCAAATAATCCAAAGTTAGAGTCGGCGTATGCGGAGAGCCCTAAAATTAAACATAAACAGGTAGGTAAGTTGATTTCGAATTTAATCGTAGGCGCTTTTCACACTATCGCGGACAAATGCGACTGGCGAAGTGGACCTTTATCTATATCGCGATATATTGTACGTGTTTTCTTTAGAATTACCATTAAATATTTTTTTTATTCTCAAAAATTGAAGAATGTAAGTCTCGATATAAGATTTTTCTTTCCAGAGCGCCTAGTGAGCTTTCACCGAAATAATATTGCTTTATTTCCAGTAGTAGCCTGGCAAGGTGGTGGTATTACACCATCATCGGCCCCAGTCATATAGTGACAGAGTCAAAAATTATTGTTGTAGCCCTCCAACCTGCTTTAGAGCAGAGTGATGGGTCCAAGCTCCACAACCAAATCACATTGTTTACGCAAAATATAAATAAGAGTAGTCTTCTAAACATATTCTCGATCCACCCTCACTATGAAATTTAAAGTGACAGCTAACCAACATGTTAACTAACTACGTGTTGCTAAAATCTTACACTAATAACTGACACTCACCCATTTGAGTTTTCTCTCGATTCTGCCAGCGGGTGCTGCTTCAATTCAATATTAAAGGAGAACATTCAGGCTCCATATGAAGTGAGCTCCATAAAAATTTTGAAAGTGCCGGCCAACGAAAAAAAATAGTACATTTTGTACATGGCCAGTTCTAACGAGATGTGATATTTTTTTTCAGTGGCTGGCACTTTCAGAAAAAGCTTAAAATGAATGATCTCCTTTGCCTTTACCGTTTTCGATATCGACGCGCTAAAATCTTACACTCAAAATTCAGAGCCAACATGAGCCTCAATATTCGAATCTGGTGGATTTCGAAGTGTTATAACTGTGGTGGTGTTATGTTAGGCAAACTATAAAATTAATTAAATGGGTTATCTGCTTGTTTCATTATAATTCACTTTATATATATAGATGACATTTTTATTATGTCCAATAGTTAACAAGCAATGAGCATGCCAAGAACATTTCCTACAATGCCCGGCATCTTTATGCATTGCATATCAGTATTTCACAGGCAACTATATTCTTTAGACGTTACAACGGTAATTTTTCCAAAACTGGTCTTCTATTCTGTAAAGAGACTCGAAAGTGTGAGTTTAAAATTCGTCTCTATCTGTTATATCTTGTTAGGTAGAGGCGAAGTCCACGTTGTGAAGTTTAGTTACTGAACAGCGCTATATATATAATAGAACTAATCGCAAAGTCCACTTCGCCACCTCTACGTCCCTAAACGTCGTTTGTATTAAGGGTGAAAAGCGCCTTAAAGGCTAGAGTTTCTCGAATAAGAGCGACAGTATCTTTTTAAGCGCCAATATTTTCGACAACCAGAATAAAATGGATATGTCCGTATGCGCATGCGCTTTAATGTTGAGGAGCTTCAAGATTCCAAATATTCTTGCCTAGAAAGAAACCGTCGCTCGTATTTTAAAAACTCGTCGATATTCCAGCCTAAAGGAACATTCAAATCAGCCTGAATCACTGCTGTCATCAAATCATACCCGTGATTGCTCTCAATGGTATGGTGTTCCGAGCACTGTAGTCCAAAGGCTGCTTTGAACGTACCTTAACAGTGTATTTCATAATATTCGTGTGGTTTGTGGTTAAAAATAACGCTTGAGAAATGAAAGACGATTAAAGGTTATCAATTTACTGAGTCGGTTTCGATTAATTTTATCGAGTTATTTAAACTGGTTTCGATAAGTTAAAAAACTACCTGAATTAATATAGTCCTTACATATACATACATACATATTTCTTACTTTAAAATGAAATAATGGTGTTTTAATATAGGTACAGATTTGCTTTCTAACATACAAACGAATATTTTGTCAGTTGGTGGCAGCCATATTACAAATTGATCAACATATTTATAACCGAGAACATACTAACCAAGTGTACAGTTAAGATTGAAAGTTGTGTGCAAACATGCATCACTTTATGCTCAATCTAAAGTAGCGCACTGCAGTTTGCAGATGATCGCACACTGCCTCAAATGGCGCACGTAATTGTAGAGACCCGCGGTAAACATGAGTTTTTATACAACGGTAAATTACCGCTTGATTGTGTTACTTACAGAATCATAATCAATTAATTTGATAAAATATTTCTATTTTTCCTCTTTCCTTATCTTATTCGTAACATAGTATAAACTTATAAAGCAGTCGTTTCCTGTCTTTATACTTTTAGGTCTTTTAAAGTACGTAACGCATGTTAATACTGTTTTCCTCAATATAAAGTGATTCAAGAGAGTTTAATACGTATCACTTTAAAATAAAGACCCACAGAGTTTCCAAGCAAACGAACGCGTACGCCCGCTTGTGTTTACAATGTAAATGTCGTAACCACGTAGATTTGCTCATTTCATGAAATGCTAGTAGTTCATGAAATGGCCGCGTTCCATGAAATGTTTGCCTCTCTATTGTCCACATCATGATATGGTCTGGGCAGATCAATGATACAAAAACGTTTCTCGATGTGGCCAACTTAACACGCGATACTTTATTACTTCATGAAGTGGTCAAAATTATTTGATCATAGCGTAAACTAGTTACACCTCGACTCAGAGTACCCCGACCGACTATTTTTTTTGTAAACCACCCATAAATAGGAGCGCGGGAAGCGGGGCGAGGTGGGACGGATAAAATATTATGTTCAATTATTATTATGGCATTTATAAATTTATACATTGCATATAATCTTTAGGCAAACATTTCCTAGCCCCTATTTATTTGTTTTGGCCAAACGCGGATGACAAAATCGTGAAACGTAGACGAATTAACAATCTGGTCAAATTGAGTTGGCGAATGAAACGCGGCCATTTCATGAAATTCTCGAACATTTCATGAAATGAGCAAATCTACGATGTGGCTACGACATAAATACAATGTCTTAACATCAACAAGTATGATTATTTTTTAATATTAAAAATCATTAAGTGGCGCATCATAATTTCCATCATGTAGCACGCTTTGTAATTTTCAAAGAATTGTTGTATGCAAGATTGTAATAGAACCAAGATTTTATAGCGGCATAGCGCTGACTGTACTCGTAAAGGTCGGAGCTTGCTACTAGAACAGTCTGTAGTCAGTTCTTCTACCTTTTAGTTTTAGGGAATAGTAGTTTTCATGACTCCCTGTTATAATTTCCCTTTACACGTCATTCGCGGCAACTTTAAGCCTCATTATATTTGAAAAATTTTCGTTCTTTGGAATTTGTACTATATATAACTTAATTTTTTCTTACCTAAATTTTTTAAAAGCAAAGTAAGAAAAATGTAGGTAAGTACTTATTACCAGTCATCAAGCAAAATGAAGAAGTATTTATTTAGTTGCATAGGATATATCAAGTCTATGTACATTTATATTATGTGCAATGTGCATGTGTGTATTTGTGTGTATATTTTGATTTTTTTCCATCTGTGTGTCGGTTTAGTGTTATACTCTATAATATATATTGTGATCTTTACTCCATAATGTATGTTACCCTAGTTGCTTGTCTTTAGTAAATACTATATTGTTTGTGCAGTAAATTTTAACATAGTATTTATATCAATATTTTTGTCAATACAAATATTATTTATTTCTTGTAAAGGTCATCCTGAAACGGCCTTTTAAGAGTCTTTGATAAAGATTTGTACATTATAATAGAAATAATCTAAGAAGCTTTGGATACTTAAGTACGTATTATGCTTAAATATTTTATTCTTCGTCTGAGAATCTAGACAAACTGTACAGTTAGGTTTATTCAAAGGCCAACGTGATACAATTTAACGACTTCGTTAAAATATCTAGTGTCTGAAGAAAGTTGATCTTCTATAAAGCGTCAAGAAAGCTCTGCTTTCATCGTTTGAGAACTTTCACAACTTCAATCTTATTCCTTTGTGGTCAAACGCGAGATTATTTCATACTGATGTAATAAGTTATTTTAATTCATATTTTTCAGTAAAGTTATCATCTGTTAAATCTGTTATTTCGCAAAGGAACGTTACATAACCTATTCTGAAATATCACTGACTGACTCATCGCGAGATCTCTAAAAGTGAAATTTAGCATAGTTACTAATTGGGCGAAGTAGAAGCACACTAAGAATAGATTTACTGATACACCCATGGCTACAGGATCTAAGCGAGTGATCTTTGGGCAAGGCTAGTTGATATTAGTCGCCTTGGTTGCCTTTTTATTTGTTTGACTGCATTTGAACATTATATAATCTCATATTTATGACTTTATATACTCTGATGGTAAGAAAAGGTTTGAAATTGAAACTAATTTTAAAATGATAAATGTTAATGTAGCTACATGATGGACAAATCAAGGTACAAATTGAGGTTAAATAGTAGCAATATACGTTCATCATACTACTGTTATATAGACGAAAGTTTGCGAATGTGTGGTTTTGTTACTTCTTCACGACTTAACCGGCTGGAGCGATTTTACTAAAACTTGGTAATGAGTTAGATGACACCCTGGATTACACATAGGCTACATTTTATCCCGAAATTCCCGCGGGAGAATTACACGTGTGAAACCGTGAGCGTCCTCTAGTAGGTCGATAATTGGTATACAAAATCTGATTAAAATTGAAAACCTATAATCGTGCTTATTATTGATCGCAGATTTTCGCATGTTCGTAAGAATTTACGAAATATATACAGTCCATTTGTTTTTAAGTCGAAATGTTACTTTTTACCTTCTTTATTTATGCGGTTGCGGATCTTGCAGCAATCTGCGATCAACATTTCATCAAGTAAAGGTAATCAAAATTACGGGATTTAATGATTTATTTATTTTTTTCTATTGCTAGGTATAGTTTGTTATTTTAAGTGTGATACTTTCTTAACTGATTGTGTGCCCTGATGCTAGTTAATCCTCTAACTGTGCTTCCTTTCTTTTCAGTTGTTTTTGAGCAAGGATGAGGTAAATGTTGGACTGTTTTACAGACCCGTAGTATAGTGATAGTAGCGCTTGTTTTTTTGCAATAAAATGAGCTTGGTTAAGACGGAAACATACTTAAAACAGGCTACGTAGCTCCAGGATATTATTGTGGTTTTTAAGATACAACCAAAGGAAAATCAAAACCGTGAATTTTTGCTAAAACATTAATTTTTCAATTTACAGTAGGAAAATAGAAATCTATTTAAAAATTGATGGAAATTAAAGTAATTACATAGGTTTCCTAGAGTTCAGAAAATTCAGTGAAAACAATAAAACTTATTATCCTTATATAATACTACCTATTAATTAACTTAATTAACAAAAAACGAGTTTTGTTTTCCTTATAAATTAAGTCTCATAATTATGGTATTTCTATAATTATTAAACATCAGCCGAGTGGCGTTTTGAAGTATGTTTCCGCCTATTTATTTTATTAAAAGTCAATATAACTAGAATAAAGAGCTTTTTATAATAAATACATACATACATACAAGGTACATTGTCAAGGAACCTGACAACAAAAACTTTTTTAAATACTTCACATATTAGCAAAAGTTTTATAAAATTGAACATAAAGGTAGGTTTTTCCTACGAATTTACATTCACAAAAGCAGCGTGCCAGACCGCAGACGACAACAGCAGACGATGTGTCGCAGCGTAACTCTTGTATTAGTATAGTCACTTGGTCGAAAAAATAGAGGTTACCTGGAAAGTTTTCTGGGAGTTTTGAAAATTGGCAATTTTATAGATTTGGATATGCTCTTTCCAAATTTCAACTTTGTCACCTCGTATGTTTGCCGCTCGCGCCGCCATATTGAAAAAATGGCGCCCAAAAGCAGTTTTTTGATAATAATTCCTTTTAAAAAATTAATAGTTTTAGGGAAACTATTAATTTTAGGGAGAAAAAGGTTATGACATAAATTGTAGGAAATTTCTTGTACTTTTATTTTATGTACATATGTTTTTCCTGTAAAATGCGTCGGAAATGAGTTACTATCAAAAAACTGCTTTTGGGCGTAATTTTTTCAATAGCGCGAGCGGCAAACATACGAGGTGGCAAAGTTGAAATTTGGAAAGAGCATATCAAAATCTATAAAATTACCAATTTTCAAAACTCCCTGAAAACTTTCCAAGTAAAAATACTAAATGACTGTACTATATGGCAATTCTTGAAAAAAATACATCGTACGAACATCTTGCTTACGTCTCGTCGATCATCGCACCTTCAGTTCGACTGTCAGTCCAATATGGCAAAATGTCATTGGATAACACCGATTTCTATTGCTACTGCTTTGCAGCCGTTGTACATAGGTTCAGTTATTCAAGAATCGACATACGCATATATGCATTGCTCATACGCCCAGGTAAAATTTGGAATGCCCAGCCTCCGTTTTCCCTACCGCCTATAATAATATGGGTATCTTTATGGGGCCAAGAGTGAATAGGTATCTTCTAGGCAAGCCCGTACCACCATAGGCTGCATCAATGCTTACCATCAGGCATGATTGGGGTGAAGCCTATAAAAAAGCTTTAAAAAAATTACGTGACGTTTACATACAAAAGGTATTTAACAGAAATACATACAATTCGTGTGTCGCTATGACACGTCTGCGGTTGCCGTCTGTGGTCGGCTACCAATCGGCACCCTAACTTTACTATGTTTAGAACTGCTGCACAAAGGACATAGGTAAAACATGTATGGAAGTCTGCCCCAGAGAAGCCCAGAGATGATATATATGTTATTAAATAGTACAGATCTTCTATTTAAATAGTAATAAAGTTACTTGTAGCTAAGCAGTCGCTGATAAAAGTTATGAAGGCTGATAAAAGATGACTTTTCATACTACGACGACGGTCACGTGATTCAGAATACAAAAAATCGATTGAAATTCCTATGTTTTTGATATATTTTCAAGTGATTGCTATGAAACATGGGTAGTTGTTTAAAATTCATTGTGTATTTAAATAAAAATGTTAAATATGAGCATACGTTTGGACAGCCAGGGGCAAATTTTGGCAATGTCCTTTTCGTACAAAGATATACAAATGAAAGTTTTTCAAATTCTAATTTATTTATTGCACGGAGAATCCTTTATTTTATGCTTTTATTTTTTTAAATCATGCTACTACTATAAAGGCGACAATTTGTATGTTTGTTTCCTCTTCACGACTAAACGGCTGGAGTGATTTTAATAAAATTTGGTATGGAGTTAGCTGGCACCCTGGATTACCACACAGGCTACTTTTTATTCTGAAAAATTTACGGTAACGGAAACCACGCGGGTGAAACCGCGGGCGTCGCCTAGTAGTTTATAAAAAAATTCTCGCTATCGAAGAGGATACTTAGTTCAATTTCATGGAATGCTATATGCTTCATTGTAATGGTCTTTTAAATTGAATACGGCTAGAAACGTGCCCCCATGGTTATAGAACGGAGACATTAACCCTTTAACCCGGCACTATTAAAGTGCTATTATAAATTGGGTAAAAAGAAATAATGCTTGGACACACTTCTGGGCGGTCATTACTGTTACCGACCTACTTACTAGATGTAGATCCTAATTAAACAGTTTTTTAACCGACGAAAAAAAACGGAGGAGGTTCTCAATTCGACACGTATATATTTTTTTTTTTATATGTATGACCATGCATAACTTTTTACAGAGTTGTCCGATTTTGATAATTCTTTTTTTATTAGAAAGGGCATACCATTCCAAGGTGGTCCCATTGTCACCATGTTAGGATCTGATGATGATATCCTGGGGAAATTAAAGGAACTCTTCGAATTTTGGAGGCACGCTTACAGCGATTTCAGTTTTTGTCCCGTTATCGGTAGCTTTTTGGCTACTAGTGACGTATAATATACTATGACAGTATAGTACGAGTACGTTACGTGGCGATAAATCATTAAAAAGTAAGACATAAAATTTTTTAACAAAAAATAGAACCGACTCAAAACGCACTAAAAAGAAAAAAATAATTGTGTTATTTACTTGGTTTAATTTACTTAAGCATATCTAGGAGTCGGTGCCAGCCAAGGTTTCTACTTTAAGGACGTTACCTAGAACCCACAAACTTCTTTACTACGTAAAATAAATGTTCCTTAAACTTGGCTGGCACCGACTTCATATATATGCTTAAGTAAATTAAAGCAACTAAATGGCACAGTTATTTTTTACTTTTTAGTGCGTTTTGAGTCGGTTCTATTTTTTTAATCAAAATGGTTATCCGTCAAAACTATTTGATATACGAATAAATTTTTTTAAATAAAAATAGAACCGACTCTAAACGCACTAAAAAGTAAAATATAACTGTGTCATTTACTTGCTTTAATTTACTTAAGCACATCTATGAAGTCGGTGCCAGCCAAGTTGAAGGAACATTTATTTTACGTAGTAAAGCAGTTTGTGGGTTCTAGGTAACATTCTTAAAGTAGATTTATTAGCGTGGTCATACATAAAAAAAATACGTGTCGAATTGAGAACCTCCTCCGTTTTTTTTCGTCGGTTAAAAAATAACATACTTATAGAAATGTTATGCTGTACGCCATCACTCAGAACATATACTTAGACTCTGGTTTGAAATGCAGTAGGTAATTAATATTTCAATTAGCCTTTTAAGGTCCTGGGCTGTAGCCGAAAATGCCCCTAGATAGATCTGGGCATACTCCGTGGCATTCATAACTCACATTAGTATATATAACATCTAAACATCAGTTCACCGAAGCCCAAGTATCTAAACAATGCAATGCTCAAGCATCAGTATGAC
This sequence comes from Mycalesis mineus, assembly GCA_034621355.1. Classification (NCBI taxonomy): domain Eukaryota; kingdom Metazoa; phylum Arthropoda; class Insecta; order Lepidoptera; family Nymphalidae; genus Mycalesis; species Mycalesis mineus. The sequence goes on along the minus strand of CM067888.1, from coordinate 17,835,460 downwards.
GGCCTCAATTACGGAGGCGTCGAGATAATTGACTATATTGACAAGCCATGCTGCTTGTGTAAGCATCTAGTCCAGCTAAGTGCTCCTAATTTACTCTGCAACAATAACACAAGCGGGCCACGGCCGCCGGCTACCAATTCGGCTTTATCCTTCTGATTCATCATCATACAACAATAGTAGTTGAATTTACTAATACACTATTGAAATACAAATTCTTACAGGCCAGCAAAAACTATTACAAATCCTCTTCGCGACTGTACACCCATCACATCGGATTAGACCAGGAAGGCGCTAAGCAACCTCTATATATTGGTGAACACCTAACATCAAAAACAAGACGATTATTCTTCTTAGCTCGAGACCTCAAAAAATCCTTAAATTATGCCCACTGTTGGACCTCAAATGGGAACGTCTATTTAAGAAAATCCGATGGTGCAAAGTACATCTTCATTAAATCAGAATCACAATTGAATGACATCAGAGTATCTTCTAAATAGCCTAAATATGAATATACTCAATTTTGTTATGCATGTAATTATATAATAATAATCATAAGGTTAAAAAATTATATAAATTCTATCACAATATACATAATTGATAAATTGTTAAATAAATTGTTTAACGATCTTTATAAATGCATGAAATATTATTTTTTAGTTAATATTTGTTACACCCACAAACATTCAAATGCATTGTATGTTCATACTACACACTACACTGACAAACTTCAATTATTCACTACACAAAACTACATCCATTATTCGTCATCTATCACACCATGCTTTTATATTTTAATTACACAAATTTTATTTTTACATAAAATCATACATTCAATATTTATTGCACTGCAACTAAGTTCAACTTTACCTACAAACAAAACTCGCTTCTGTGAAGATACCTACATCATAGAATATGACTTATTCATACCTACTTTCTGGGTAGGTAAATATTGCACTACTAAGACGTCATATTCAATAATTTATAATAGACATACTCTTTCATGCGCGTCAAGACAAACCGTCGTTATTACTATTTTTCATATTGTTTTGGTTCTTTATTTTTTTTTTTTTTTTTTTTTGGATCACGATTTTGAATATTTATGTACTTAAATGGAGGCTATACATGAAACTATAAACTATCTAGATAATATAACTTTATTTAAGTCTTTAAAATGTATCCCGGAAATATGCCCTTTGCACGTTAACTCAAACAATAAAACCACAAATATTCAGAACATTCGAAGTATATCACGTAACATAGATAATTTCCAGACTTTACTCGCAAGAACCAATACGGTACCAGATATAATTGTGTTCACAGAAAGCTGGCTGTCGTGTAACACAATTTTACCCCAACTTGTCGATTACAATTGTTACTTCACGACAAATAACCAAAATCAAAATGATGGGGTCGTACTATACATAAAACAAAATATTACATGTAATACATATGAACCACCGTTTCTGGACGCAAACTGTCTCGTTACAACGTTAAACAACTTCATTACACTTATCAGCATATACAGATCGCCATCAAAACGGGACCTCACTATTTTTATGCAATCATTGCAAACCCTCCTAAACACAATTAAATCAAAACATATAATCATTGTAGGTGACTTTAATGTGGACATCAAACCTGACTCTTTGGACAATAGAGCAGCGAATTATCTTGACTTCATGTCATCATATGGTCTTTTACCAACGCACACACTAGCTACTAGAATAAACAACTGCCTTGACCATGTCTTTGTCAAGACTACTTATCCATCTGCTACATTGATAATTGAAAACTCTGTCACGGATCATGATACGGTACTTTTCTCTCTCGAACTAAAAAATACACCCGTATCACTAAATACTTCAAGCATAAAAAAATATGATTACACGAAAATCAAAGATGATATAAAAAATCACGATTTCCAGAGTATTCTAAACACAAATGACGCAAATAAGGCTGCCGATAACTTAATTAGCGAAATACAGACGATTTTAAATAAAAATTGCACCCAGATAAAGTTGTCTAGCCGCAAAACTCCAATAAAGCCTTGGATTACTCCTGGTATTCTGCGGTGCATAAGACACAGAGATAAACTTCATTCTAAGGTAAAAAAGAACCCAAACAATGAAAATCTTAGTATAACGTACAAAAGATATCGCAATTTCTGTTCAATTATCCTTAAAAAATTGAAAAATGAATACTATAAACAAGAATTAAAAAATGCTAAAAATTTAAAAAGAACCTGGGATATTATTAATACAGTCACACACTTTAGAAATAAAAAAGTCACTTCAGAAAATCTACTCAAAATAGCAGAAACACCATTTCAGTCAGTAAATATAGTCAACAACTATTTCGTTAATACAGGTCGGTTGTTAGCAAATCAAATATCAGTTGGCACCGACAAAAATACTAATTTGATAAACCTTACACACACAACATATTATCCTCCGAATTCCTTCGTATTATTAAAAACCGATACTCACGAAATAATTTCCATAATAAATTCTCTTAAGAACACAAACTCTATAGGCTATGACGGTATATCGGCCAAAATATTAAAACAAAATAAAGAATTGTTAGCTGACCTCATAGTTTATATTTGTAATTTATCTTTTAACTCTGGCATTTTCCCAAATATATTCAAAAAATCAATAGTCACACCGGTCTTTAAACAAGGTGACAAAAACGAAATATCAAACTACCGCCCAATATCTATTTTACCATGTATATCTAAAGTACTAGAAAGAATTATAAATAAACAATTAGTTAAGTATCTAGAAACAAATAACTTAATATCTAAGAACCAATATGGTTTCCGTAAGAAAATGTCAGCATCAGATGCTGTTTACGATCTTGTGGATTGTGTTGTAAAACACTTGGACGAAGGGGATAAGTGCTTGGCTGTCTTTTTAGACTTAGCAAAAGCCTTTGATACCGTGGACATACCCCTTCTTATACGAAAATTAGAACTTATAGGAATTAGAGGCATACAATTACAACTTATAGAAAGCTATCTATCAAATAGATGCCAGTCAGTTAGGATAGGTAATACCACTAGCAAAGCCCTCCCAATCACACATGGCGTCCCACAAGGAAGTATTCTGGCCCCGACACTTTTTCTAGTATATATGAACCAGCTTTGTAACCTGCAAATTAAAAATGGAAAAGTTATGAGCTTTGCTGACGATACTGCATTGATTATTTGGGGGAAAAATTGGGAAGATGTATTTGCGCAAGCACAGCTAGCATTTAATAAGATTGCACAGTGGCTTAGGCTAAATCGCCTTAGTTTGAATGCTGATAAAACCAAATATGTTACTTTCTCCATTACAAACAAACCACAACCAATAATAGATTCAGATTACTGTATCTATGCACATACTAACTCATGTATAGACCAACAATGTAAATGTCCAAAACTAGAGAATGTACCTTATGTGAGATACTTAGGAATACTGATCGATAGATGTCTGAACTTTGATCACCACATTAAAACACTTTCCAATAGATTACGAAAGTTAGTGGCTATTTTCAAAAACTTGCGAGAAGTGACAGATACTAAACTAATTAAAACTGTATACATTTCACTATGCCAATCTCTAATAACATATGGAATAGATACATGGGGTGGCGCGGCAAAAACACACATGTTGCATCTTGAACGAGCACAAAGGCTTCTACTTAAAGTAAGTCGCTTTTTGCCTTATCACTACTCTACAAAATTGCTATATTCTGAATATAAAGTTTTGACAGTTAGACAATTGTTTATTTATAAACTGATACTAAAATATCACAATTGCTATGAAGACAGAAGCAATAATATAGGAAAGAGACGTCAATACAATACATTCAAACCGAAAAGTTATAAAAAGTCATTTACAACTAGGTTTCCATGCTTCTTTGGGAAACATATATACAACATTGCCAATAAGAAACTAAACATAGATAAATTAAATAAACATCAGTGCAAAAAACGCCTAGTTCAATGGTTACTTAGTCTAGACTACGATTGCACAGAAAATCTTCTTATTATACAAAAATGATTCCGATTATAATATAGATATTTCAAAAACACACACATACACTCACACACATACATAAACTCACAAAATACACATAACACTCATATATTTACACAATAACACATACAGTCACACATTGTTAGGATTAATATTAACCCATAAGGTGCGGGGATAGGGCCTGGTGTCTTGCAACACAGGTTTTTACCCAGTGCAAGCTCCAGTCCCCACATTATTATATTGTCAAATAATTATAAGCCTAACACACTGAACTTTGTAACATAATGTGGAGAAATATAAATAAATTTCATTTCATTTCATACAATGACTGCCTCGTTAGTCTAGTGGTCAGCCTATGCGGCTTCGACACGAGGTCCTAGTGTCGAGACCTGGGTCGGGTCACGGATAGTTCTGAGTTTTTCTTTATTTTATGTAATGTTCAGTACATTCTGAGGGCCGAGTGGCGCAGTGGGTAGTGACCCTGCTTCTGCGTCCTAGGCTGTGGGTTCGATTCCCACATCTGGAAAAATGTTTGTGTGATGAGCATGGATGTTTTCCAGTGTCTGGGTGTTTATCTATATATTATAAGTATTTATTTATAATATATATAAAAATATTGATCAGTTATCATAGCACTCATAACACAAGCTACTTACGAGTACGCTTACTTTGGGGCTATATAGCGATGTGTGTAATTGTCCTATAATATTTATTTATTCTAAGACCGAAGTCAGGTCCTCCGGTCCCGGTCGTCACTCTATCATCAACGTCACGATCACTATCATCAACATCAGATAGTCATCATCATCATTATCAGCCTATTAACGGCCTACTACATGGCCAGGCCTCCGTCTGTAAAGGAGAGGGGATATGGAGCGTACACCTACCACGCTGATCCAATGCGGGTTGGCGGGCTTAGGGTGATAATGTTTCATTTATTAACGATCACTATGAGATGTTGATAATAGTGACCGGGACCGACGGCTTAACGTGCTCTCCGAGGCACGGGGGTGTTACACCACATCTATAAGGAGGGAGGCTGACCCTATAGTTGCCATTAGTAGGCTGATAATCATGATGCTCTAATTGAATCTCTTGTAATCGAGTCGGACCAAAGTATCCGAGATATCCCAATTCTGAAGTAGTAATTGCATATAGTTTGAAGAGCTGATGATCGTTGGGGTCCCGAGTTGACAGATGATATCAAGAAACCTTTCAGGGAGTCACGATCATTATCAGATGTTGATGATAGTGACCGGGACCGACGGCTTAACGTGCTCTCCGAGGGAGGCTGGCCCTATAGTTGCCGTTAGTAGGCTGATAATCATGATGCTCTAATTGAATCTCTCGTAATCGAATCGGACCAAAGTATCCGAGATATCCCAATTCTGAAGTAGTAATTGCATATAGTTTGAAGAGCTGATGATCGTTGGGGTCCCGAGTTGACAGATGATATCAAGAAACCTTTCAGGGAGTCACGATCATTATCAGATGTTGATGATAGTGACCGGGACCGACGGCTTAACGTGCTCTCCGAGGGAGGCTGGCCCTATAGTTGCCGTTAGTAGGCTGATAATCATGATGCTCTAATTGAATCTCTCGTAATCGAATCGGACCAAAGTATCCGAGATATCCCAATTCTGAAGTAGTAATTGCATATAGTTTGAAGAGCTGATGATCGTTGGGGTCCCGAGTTGACAGATGATATCAAGAAACCTTTCATGGAGTCACGATCATTGTCAGATGTTGATGATAGTGACCGGGATAGACGGCTTATTGTGCCACTTCCCGATTTCGGAATGTAAAGAAAATTTCATAGAAGAATGAAAAGCTCCGCCATTAACGAATGGCGAATGGGGAATGAATGGGGAATCCCAGGATCGATCCCGTAATCGAAGCCACAACATAGGCTAATCATTAGTACCAACAGGGCTGTTATAACTCGAGCTTCGAGCATAACCCGAGCATATACTACATTTCGAATCCGTAAATAATGTCCATCAGTACAACTGACATATAAATAAATAACTGTAGCTACATATATAAAAATAAATTGTCCCAATCATAAATAATAATAAAATCAATGAGTAGTACAATGGCGTCTGGTTGGAAACAATTGACTTTTCAACTTGGTTATTGTATGCTATTGAATTGTAAGGGCGCGCGCGTATTTGGGCAGGCCGCATTGCGTCGCATTCCACGATATATTAAGGCCTTGTGGACCTTATGTACAGCAAAACATGTATCAGAAACAACGTGACAGTCCTTCACCGATCAGCCCTTACAGCAATGTCCCACCCGTTTCCTAATGCTCGGTTCTGGCACCGCTTATGCATTTACTTTTGACGTGAAAACGTCTTATAATTCGATAGAGCCGGCTGCACGCACGAAAAAACATGACTCATGCCGCGTTACCTCGCTTTGAGGCGTTCCATGTATGGCTTGAAGTGCAAGCGAGAGCGCGGAACGAGCGACAAAGAAGCACAATCGACCTTTGCGTTCGGCAGCGTTCGACATCCGTCTATTAAATATAATTATTAAATATATTAATTTTAAATTAAAAATTAATATATTTATTATAAATTTAAAATATAAATTTATAAAATCAAAATGAATTATTTTATTAATTTAAATTAATATTTATAAAAATATACTTGAATTAAAAATTTTAATAACCAATTAAATGCTACCATTCCATCAGTATTTTCTTGAGACGTTGTCACGTTCAACTATCGTCAATAAACCGACTTTACAGACAACCAATTTTTTTTTACTCGAGGGGGAAATCTCCTCCAGAGACACCCGATTTCGCAGGGGAGAAATCGGGTTATGTGGGACTTCTCAACTAAAACCCCCTCGGTGGCCATCCGCAGTGCATTAGCGAGGCACCGGGCTCTCTAATGAACTGCTATACCGGTGCCTCTCTCTCGCTATGCCTCTTGGGTTCATCCACAGTGCAGCTGCATGTTATGCATTTACCTAACTCTTAACCTAACCTAAAATATTTTAGGTACAATGTTGACCCATTCATTCAAATCTCTTTAATCCATTTTTACGTAGATGAGTAACTTTTATATAACGCGAAATTTAGCAAAGCAAGACACGCTTCGGAGTTAAATCGTGCTAGAATATTATTTCAATAGTGTTAATGTTTGCTTTGAAGGCGTAAATTCGACGAAAGAAATTACTTTAACTTTTCTTGTAGTGTATGACGTCAGGTGTCGATTTACTAATCCTTATATGACGTCACTTTAACTGGCGGTTTCCGCCGATAAGCCTCTTAACAACGTTGTTATCCTACTTTAATATTATAAATGCGAAAGTAGGTACACTTGGCGAGAAATCAAAGGAATATCAAGGTTATTTTATTACAGGAAAGTAATTCCTCAGCAATGGTTTAATTAGTTTGAGTTTAATTTACTTTTTTTAATCATTACAAGTTACCCCTTGACTGCTATCATACCTGATGTTAAGTGATGATGCAATCTAAGGTAAAAGCGGGCTAACTTGGTAGGAGTAGGATAATATCCTCAATCCTTCGGTTTCTACACGAAATCGTATCAAAACGCTAAATCGCTTGGCGGTACGTCTTTGTCGGTAGGGTGGTAACTAGCCACGACCGAAGTCTCCCACCAGCCAGACCCGGACCAATACAGAAAATGTCAATTCGCCCTGCGGGGAATTGAACTCAAGACCTCCGTCTTATAAATCCACCGAGGATACCACTGCGCAACGAAGGCCGTCAAGGTTAGTTAGAGATTCCTTAGCATGAGATGATCACTAATTATTACCAGCGAGAGTGCGCTGTAAAGTGATAAAAGTGATGTAAGATAATCTCAATTGCATTATAAACTTAACTAACTTAGGCTTAATTGAATTTAAGGACATTCAGATAGCGACACCGTGTAATCCAACTGTTGATAAAATAGGCCTTGTACAGATAATATGATTATTAATTGTACTTTTAGCATTTATGAGCGACTTAATGTGAATTGGTTGATGAGGATTGTTAAAATGAGACGTGTTATCTCCGTTTGTTCAGCCCCATCAGAGAATAACCGTCGCTTTTTAATCAACGAAAAAAAATCGGAGGAGGTTGTCAATTCGACACGTGTATATATATATATGTCGGATGGCGGCGACATTTTTTCGACGCAGGTACAAAGACTGGAATCATATTCGAATTTGAGAGACACTGAGAGAGTAACTCCGAACGTGGCTGAGAGAATAACCCCGAACAGAGCCCGAGACTTGTGACACGGGTGTAGGTTTAAAAGAGATCTCTTAGTGACGGCCGTCAACACTCACCTCCTCTGTTCAAGTTATTCTCCTTGCCCAGCCAAATTTGTCGAAAGAGGGTAGGAGATTGTGAATAAATTAGGTCTTTGTATTCCAAGTAATTATAACTCAAGCTGAGAGTAATAATTAATTCGTTTGCACAAATTAATTATCAGAGTCTAGGTTAAGCGATAAGCAAAGTACAAGGTCTGCACCGCGCCACGCCAGAGCCTAGACTGCCCACCAATTTTTTTTTTTTTTTTCTGATTGAGTAAATGGCGTAGGCTCCATGCGGGACCACAGCGGCGTCACCGAGGGGGATGGGCGAGCGCAGAAGCATCGCCGGAGAGTGCCCGAAGGCGAAGAAATATAAGAGGGCGTAACGACTCTCTAAGGGCGTCTCCTGTGAGACTCGGGCCTCGGCTTAGAGGGACGTTTGGAATGGGCATGTGGTTTTGGCGTGACTGTTAAATCAGGCCAAGGCGTCCCCATAATGGACGTGGGTGAGTTCCACGTCCGGGTGACGTTAGGAATCGGGGACCTCGTTTTCGCCGGCGAAGACGCTGTGTTTGTGTTTATGTGTATTGGGAGGCGTTGTCCGTAGTCGTGTCGTCGTCTGGGTCGTAATTCGTAAAGGACGTTTTTAGGGCGTCTGCGTGTGCAGTCGGCGTCTAATTCGGGGGTGTAAGAACAAGTTTCAACCACGAGTGGATTGGGATGTGTGGCGGCTTTCGAAAAGTAATTTTTCGAAAGCTTTTTCATGTAGTGTGCTAAGGTGGGTAGATCCAGGTCTCGGTGGAGGTCGTTATTGCGAACGAACCACGGGGAGCCCACCAATTGTAGACGCGCTACCTTTATACAACTTAGAATGACTCAAGTAGTGGGGTGAGTGGGGGTATCGAACGATGCGCAGCCGCTAGAGGGCGTAGCTGGTGCACATGCAGTTCACAGACTTCTTTCTAGACGCGTACGATGACGCAGGCGCCGACATATATACATATATATATATATATATATATATATATATATATATTTATATATATATATATATGTATGATCACGCATAACTTTTTACAGAGTAGTCCGATTTTGATAATTCTTTTTTTTTTATTAAAAAGGGCATACTTCCAAGATGGTCCCTTTGTCATCATGTATAGATCTGATGATGGTATCGTGGGGAAATTGTAGGAACTTTTCTAATTTTATAGGCACCGACTTCATAGATATGCTTAAGTAAATTAAAGCAACTAAATGATACAGTTATTTTTCAGTTTTTAGTGCGTTTTGAGTCTGTTCTATTTTTCGTTAATTTTTTTTTATCAGAGCAACATCTCGGAGGCTAAGGAAGAGATATATCCCTTGTGTAAGCATATTTAAAAGATGTGGTTAATAAACTCTTAAAAAGGAACAAATAAAATGACCGTAGAACCCGTACTACAGTAGTTGAGTCTACTTGACTCCTTGATCTTGCAGCTTCCAGCGAATCAGGCCGGTATTTAGAACAATGAGCGGGCACTGAGCGACCAATTATCGTCCGCGAACTGAAGCGGGCCTTGACTCTCGACCCAGTTTCGTAGGCACCTGCAATTACGCTTTTTTTCACACTTTGGTTTCCCTACCACCTCGTCTGTACGAGTTTATTTCTTTACACTAATAGAAGACTGGGTCTTGTAAAATGAATGTTTTATGGATTAACAAGGTAGTTGCCGATCATCATCATTATCAGCCTATTAGCGGCCCACTACAGGGCCAGGCCTCCCTCCTTATAGGAGAGCGGATATGGAGCGTACACCCACCACGCTGCTCCAATGCGGGTTGGCGGGCTTACGGTGATAATGTTTCATTTATTAACGATCACTATCAGATGTTGATGATAGTGACCAAGACCGACGGCTACACGTGCTCTTCGAGGCACGGGGTGCAACAACACCAACGGCTACACGTGCTCTTCGAGGCACGGGGGTGTAACACCACCAACTTCCAGACTCCGTGCTTGGAATGTACTGAACATTTCATAGAAGAATGAAAAAGCTCAGAATTATTCCGTGACCCGACCCAGGAATCGAACCCAGGACCTCATGATCGAAGGCACATATGCTAACCACTAGACGAAAGTGGCAGAGGTACCTATACCTGACCAAATTGTAGTGTGAAAAATGGAAAAAGCTTGATAAATTTCGTGTTTATAATTGATATACTTTTTGATTGATTTTTTTTAACAACTACAAAAAGCAATGCTGCTTTTTGAGTTTTAGTATAAAAATACACATTAAACAATGCGGAATTGATTTATTTTGCATAATCAGGGAATGGTGAATTATGGAGTATAATATTTTTGCAGTTACATTGCAGAGTCAACAAAACAAAATAATTGAAATAGTCAAGCTACACATTTTAACTAAGTAGAGAGTTTGTAGGAAACTTAAGGTGAGGATTCACGCAGAACGCTTCACGTTGTTATAGAACTGAGAGTTAAGAGAGTTAGTTTGATGTAGAAACTTGGCTTGGTTGAAGTAATCAACACTATGTCTCTCAATAAGTTCTATGTTTTTGTCAAACGCAAGCTTCTCCAAAAAGCATATTGTAAAAGAATTTATAAACTTTAAAAAGGCGTTTTGAATGAATTGCTGTAAGGCGGGTGCTTAGCTCCATAGTTTTTAAATAATAATTTAAGATAGTGATAATAAAAAAATTACCTTGAAGAGTCAGTTCGGGGCTCTTCTCGAACCAAGACGCGCTTGGAACCCTCGTTGCCTTAATTTTAAGTTTCCGACCTTAATTATCACCATTACTTTTACGTAATATAAAAGTCACATATAGATGATTCATAAAATTTTTTAACAAAGAATAGAACCGACTCAAAACGCACTAGAAAGTAAAAAATAACTGTGTTAAAAAATTTCATTTCTTATTTTTTAGTGATTTATCGCCACGTAAAGTACTCGTACTATACTGTCATAGTACATACGGCATTAGTAGCCAAAAAGCTACCGATACCGAGACAAAGACCGAAATCGCTGTAAGCTTGCCTCCAAAATTTGAAGATTTCCTTCACCTTCCCCAGGATATCATCATCAGATCCTAACATGATGACAATGGGGCCACATTGGAAGCATGCCCTTTCTAATAAAAAAAGAATTATCAAAATCGGACAACTCTGTAAAAAGTTATGCGTGGTCATACATAAAAAAAAAAATATATATATATATATATATATATATATATATATATATATATATATATATATATGTGTCGAATTGAGAACCTCCTTCGTTTTCCGTTAAAAATAATCATAAAGATATTTTGACTTTTATTCATTAGTACTTTACGTGAAAATGTTTCTGGTGGAGTTAATACATACATTCTGGCCATAATATGGATATTCTAGCCAAAATACACTATAAGACGTGTTCATGCATTAATGCATAAGCATATAATATGTCAACTATACACATCACTTACTAGATGTGGTCGGCTACTCCAGTAAGTTTATAAGCTTGAGCAAAAAGCGCTGAATATAAACCGCAGGTGATTCGGAAAGTAGGTCACGGCTCAAAGCCTTCAGCAAGGTACACTGTTGCTGCAATCCGCAAGCTTATGTCTAATGTCAACTCTAACTTGAATAGGTCACTATGTTTCTGTTTATAAGTAGAACTTTTTGTGATAGTCCCCCCGCGGAAGTACTACTGCGTTGCTTGTATCTGACACTTTTCTTCAAAATTTACCAAATTCATTTTAAATAATGGCCAGGTCAATAGTACCGTAAACTGACGAACTTGTATGAAAGGGTTAATGAGAGTGGAAGAAGCTAAGGAAGTAGGTATGCAAGCACCGTGGCAAATGGAAGGATGTAGTCTCTGTATACCCCTATGGGAATTAGGCGTGATGTTATGTATGCATGTCAACTTATTTTTAACCGAGGAAAAAAACAGAGTAGGTTCTCAATTCGACACGTATTTTTTTTTAGTGCTGTATAATATATTATGAGAGTATAGTACGAGTACGTTACGTGACGATAAATCACTAAAAAGTAAAAAATAACTGTCATTTAGTTGCTTTAATTTACTTGGTCGGTGTTACTAACTTTCGTCCTTTAACTTGCTGGCACTGACTTCATAGATATGCTTAAGTAAATTAAAGCAACTAAATGACACAGTTATTTTTTACTTCTTCGTGCGATTTGAGTCGATTCTATTTTTTGTTAAAAAATATTATTTTTTACTTTTTAGTAATTTATCGCCACGTAACGTACTTGTACTATACTCTCATAGTATAATACGGCACTAGTAGCCAAAAAGCTACTGATACTTACACAAAAACAGAAATCGCTGCAAGTGTGCTTATAAAATTTCCCCAGGAAATCGTCATCAGATCCTAACATGATGACTATGGAACCACCTTGGAAGTATGCCCTTTCTAATAAAAAAAGAATCATTAAAATTGAACAACTCTGTAAAAAGTTATGCGTGGTCATACATAAAAAAAATATATACGTGTCGAATGAGAACCTATTCCGTTTTTTTCGTCGCTTAAAAATATTCTGAATTTGGTCCGAGAAATTCGCCTAGGTCTGATAGAATATTTTATAGTGTAACAACAATGCAATGGTTTGGTTTATCCTCGCGTCAGACAAGCTAGTTTAAATAATTTTAAAACTTAATTACTGTGAATAAACGTTATCTTAAAATTTGCATATTGCGTGAGTTCCTCATTAACAAGTTGTGCAACTAATCACAAGTTCGGATTACTCTGGCGCTAGTGCTACGAATATACCGTTGCTTACGGATAGTCTAGACTAGGTGCCCGTGATTTTGTTTTTGTCGCAGAAAACAACCCTTTAAGCGATTTTCAACTTTTTGGCTAAATGGGGAGCTCTCTCGTTTTATGACAGTGTGATGTAATCACATATGGATTTAACATTTGGTCGCTGATGATTTTTTTATCTACTACGAGTTGATGACAACTTGAATGACTGATGCAATCTAAGATGGAAGCGGGCTTACTTGTGATTTCAAAAATAAAAAAAAAGTCGGTAGGGTGGTAATTGGTCACGGCGAAAGCCTCCTAAGCCACCCAGACCAAGACAAATTAAGAAAATCTCAATCTGCCCCGCCGGGAATCGAACTCTGGAGCTGCGTCTTATAAGAAGGCTTTGAGGCAGTCAGCGGGTGTTAGAGCGAGTAATGCTCGTAGTTACATGTAGTATGTCTGTCCTTGTATATTTTTTACTTGGAGTAAAATGAAAAAAAAAAAAACAATTTACCAATCGTTCAGTAATAAAACGGTAACAAATAATAATTAATGATTGTAATCATTAATAATTACCTATTAACCAGTTCGTAATACAGGGTTAAATTAATAATTGATAGCTCGGAACGCAACCGTACCTGCCGTATGAGAACATAAATAATTCCTTTCAATAATAAATCGTTATCAGAGGCGTACACCGAATCATCTGATAGAGTTATCAGCATGGTCACCAGTCGAATTCTCCGATTTACAGTAGCGACCTGATACTGTATATTTTATAAGTATTTTGTTGTTAACACACCTGCTAACATAATTGCATTTTATTCATTCGTTTATAATTACGGTATTTTTACATACTCGTACATACATAACATCACGCCTTATTCCCGTAGGGGTAGGCAGAGACCACATCCCTCCATTTGCCACGGTCCTTGCATACTTCCTTAGCTTCTTCCACTCTCATAAATCCTTTCATACAAGTTCGTCGGTTTAGGGTACTCTTGACCTGGCCATTATTTAAAATGTCCTGAATTTGGTCCAGGAACATTCTTCAGGCCTTCCCCTTCCAACATTTCCATTCACCCTCGCCTCATAAATCGCTTTTGTTAATCTTCTTTCATCAATTCACTCACTTTCTCTCTCACACTACAAACCTCTAATCTAAGCATCCCTTTTATTAATTTTGGTCACTACATATTTACCAAGCTTTTCTCTTATCATACTATTTTTAACTCTGTCACACAGTTTTAACTTAATGGCTAGAATCCAGAACCTCGAAATACATACATACATCGCATAACATCACATGTCGTTCACATAGGAAAAGGTAGAGACCACGTCCTTCCACTTGCAACGATCCCTGCAAATCTCTCTCGCTTCCTTCAATTTTATTATTCTTTTCATACAAGTTCGTCGGTTTAGGCTACTCTTGACCTGGCCTTTTATAAAAATTTCCTGGATTTGGTCGGGGAACAATGCCTTAGAATTCCCCTTCCAACTTTCCTATTCACTCTCGCCTTGTATATTGCTTTCGTGAGTTTCCTTTAATTCATTCTCTCTATATGTACAAACCGTCTGCCTATACTTTGGTCCATTTTGGTCACTACATCTTCTTTTGTACCATTTCTTTGACCAGGGTACATACTCAGTGCAGGGTAGAGACTAGATGTACATTGGAGGATATTTTATGGACAGGGAGGAGTGGTCTCCATTATTTCCGTAAATAAGGGTTGCGTGGATTTTTTTGTTAGTGTTCTGGATAGGTTGGTTGCAATAGGTACTTACATTATTTTTCTGGCGAGCAACGTCGCGGGCGTCTGCTAGTCATACTACTATTATTAAAGCGAAAGTTTGTGTGTGAGTGTATATGTATGTTCTTCTTCAACGCAAAAAGTACTAAATGGGTTTTGATGAAACTTTACAATAATATAGCTTACATATCAGAATAACACATAGGCCTCATCCTATCCTGAAATTCCCACAGAAACTTCCTCCAGTTAAATATGAAATGCAAGTAGGTAGCTGTCGAGTACCTACAAGTTATATCAATACGCACTGCGGATGTTGGAGCTATGGAAACCGCAATTACTTTGCAACTATATTATGATATCTATTTGACTCATAATACGTACAATGAGGGCATAGAAAGATGTTATGCACCTACTCATTAATTAGTACTGCAGTAGTCTATGACGACTCATAGATATGCTTAAGTAAATTAAAGCAACTAAATGACGCAGTTATTGCTTACTTTTTAGTGTGTTTTGGGTCGGTTCTATTTTTTGTTAAAATTTTTTATTTAACTTTGGTTTGAAAGGTTTTGTGATTGACCCGTATTTCTTGTACATAATGTGATGCGTTTGAAGTTGTGCTTTTTTATATTCACTACAGGTGAGACCTAATCAAATCGGATGGTAAGTGATGATGCAACCTAAGATGGAAGCGGGCTAGTTAGGAGTAGAATAACATTCACACCCCTTCGGTTTCAAGACATCGTAATAATAATAATAATAAAACCATTTATTACTGAAAAAAAACTTAAAACAATGATGTACATAGAAACATTATTTACTAATCCTAATTTTCTTGATTTAATATTATACAACATGATTTTCCTCCCCTTTTTTTGTTAATATTTTCAGTACGCCCTGTGGACGATGGCCTCTTCCAGTCTCTTCCAAATATCCCTATTTTGTGTCAGTCTAGGCCATGTTACACCCAACAACTTTACAAACTCGTCACTCCATTTTACTATTTGTCTGCCTATTGACCTTTTTCCGTCTCTCGGATACCACTCTGTGACTTCTTTTGCCCTTCTGTCTGGGTTCAGTCTACAAACATGACCTGCCCATTTCCATTTTAAACGTCTTATTTTAGTTCTTAGATCTGTTACATTAGTTTTCTGTCTTAATGATTTTATTGATACTTTGTCTTTTCGCTTTACATGTAACATACCACGTTCCATTGAGCGTTGGCAGATTGCTAATTTTTGTTTCATTTTTTGTGTTAAGCCCCAGGTTTGGCTTCCGTAGGTAAGCACAAGAAGTATACAGCTATCAAACACTTTTTATTTTTATTTTATTGGCATGTCCCTCGACTTCATGATTTCTTTAAACATCCAATATCTATTCCAGGCATTTGTTGTACGTCTGTTAACTTTTTTACTTATTGCATCTTTTGTAGACACCACTTCCCCAAGATAAACATATTCTTCTAATTTTAATTTTAATAATTTTTTTTAATTTTTTTAATATTATAGGACAATTACACACATCGCTATATAGCCCCAAAGTAAGCGTAGGTGGCTTGTGTTATGGGTACTATAGTAACTGATGAATATTTTTATATATATTATACATAAATACTTATAATGTATAGATAAACACCCAGACACTGGAAAACATCCATGCTCATCACACAAATATTTTCCAGATGTGGGAATCGAACCCACGACCTAGGACGCAGAAGCAGGGTCACTGTCCACTGCGCCACTCGGCCGTCAAACGACTACTTCTACGTATTCTATTTCTATTCCGTTTGCTCTAATGCATTCTTCTATTCCATTCGTCATTGCTTTGGTTTTTTGTACGTTCATATCGAGACCAACCTTTTTACTCTCAGCTCATTCACCATACATTATAAAAGACATCGTACCGGAACACTAAATCACTTGGTGGTACGTCTTTGTCGGTAGGGTGGTAACTAGCCACGGCTGAACCCTTCCACCTTAGAATCTTATCTTTCAAATGTGACAATTTTTTACCTTTCCCTTTAACCCATTACTTCCCAAGGTGAGAAATAAATGCATATTTAATGATTTTATTGTTTATTACGTTTATAAGTACATCAAAAAAGAATAAAATGAAGATAAAGAAAATATTGATGAATTAGTTTACATTCCGTGAAATGTTGCGTCTACGCAACGTTGGGATTACTGAACTTCAATTTTACCAACAGTCTTATGACACTAGAGTAGTAGCGTGAGTGAAACATTTTAAAACAATCAGCATGAAGATGCACTTGACATTTTTTACACATAAATTGTTGTACTTCTACATTGTCGACATCTTCTCCGACGTTTATTTTCGACATGACCAATATTATCGAAGCGGATGGTAACGCGGTTTTGAATGGTCTCCCTAGATTTGTGTTACCAGTACAATTTCGTAGCAGGTAAAGAATGATATCCAGACATTAATAATATACCAATAAATCTTTTTAGTTTAGTTATGGTCACGAGCATACTTTTCCGAAAAACTTACAATCTATTTCCAAACTTCATCGCTAAAAATAGGGAAAATACTTCAAAAGGTGTTATTCCACTCAATATATTGTGTCATTGCTATTTCGTCACTTGTTGGAAAATTTGTATAAGATGGACGTCCTGAAAAACAAACTGAAACACATTTTGGTGACTTCTTTGACAGTCTTGGCTTCTTCGAAGTTGAAGGTCCGGGCTCATCTCGCGTATTTTCAGGTTCTGCGGGTATATCGGTGTGAATTTCATACGTTGCAGCGATATCAGTAGAAACAATATTGTCGTAATCACATAGCGCTCATCATCTAGGCCTTCCTCGTCTGCAACATTGTCAACCGTCGGGGGTATATACATATACAGCATCGATTTGGCATCTTCTAAATCCTCTTTCTCTTATAATCTCTTTACTCAAAATTTCTTGAGAAGACAGTGCTTGTTTCCAAGACATAATGTTTCAACTTTTCACTTTTTATTTACTAATTTTTGTACACTTTTTTAGTAAATACTATGAGACAATGTTAGCTTGACGTTCTATGATCGACTAACTAAAGTAACAAAAGAGCTTCTATTCTTTGAATAGCGAGAACTGATTGTTTATAATAAATTTCTAACATCAATCGCAAAGTGTGTAACAAGAACCACTTACTATGGATTGTCCCAACGTTGCGTATACGCAACGCTTCCTGGAACTCTAAGATAAACAATGTGTGTAAGTAGTTTGGTCCAACTAAGTGATTTATATTATGAATAATATATCATTAAAGCTTTATACAGTGTAAAAAGTTTAGTTTTCATTCAATTAATATTTTTTATAATTGGATGATTATATCGATCTCCAGGTGACTGAATTAGCAGTTTTTTAAAAATAAAAATTAAATGTATATTTGTTTAAAAAACCATTTTAAAAAAAATTATTTCATCTCTTAGTTCTTGTTCTTGGAACTGGCTTTCATTTCGTGGATGTATTTCCTTGATATTAAAACAAAAAAAAAATCCAATATAAAATGTTGCGTTTGCGCAACGTTGGGTAAAGATGGGTTAATTAGTCGTAATGACTGTTAGAATAGATTTAGAGTAGACCTAGAGGCCTAAGAACCTACGACCTCTATTTGGTCCGGCCGTTCGTGTTGCTATTTAGGCTTTTAATAAAAATATAGAGCAAATATTGATCAGTAGGTTGACAAGCATTTAATCGGTGTTCGGCATATCGCTGCTATCACATCTCGAAAATTAATATATTTTGATAAAGCGTTACTATTTTTGTACGTTTATTGATTGTCATCGTGTACTAAAATAACATACAATGCGCAAAAAACCTCATAATGATAATCTCGAATTCATATTAAGTAATTAAAGACTGCCTCGTTGGTCTAGTGGTTAGCCTATGTGGCTTCGATTACGAGGTCCTGGGTTCGATTCCTGGGTCGAGTCACGGAACATTTCTGAGCTTTTTCATTCTTCTATGAAATGTTCAGTACATTCCAAGCTCGGAGTCCGGAAGGTGGTGTTACACCCCCGTGCCTCGGTGAGCACGTTAAGCATGGTCCCTATCATCAACATCTGATAGTGATTGTTAATAAATGAAACATTATCACCCTAAGCCCGCCAACTCGTATTGGAGCAGCGTGGTGGGTGTACGCTCCATATCCCCTCTCTGGGGAAGCCTGGCCCTGTAGTGGGCCGTTAATAGGCTTATAATGATGATGATGAATTAAAGTTTGAATGTAAGTTTTAGGTTTTATTACTGTATATAGTAGGTAGGTTGTTCGGGTTCGATTTCTTGATTGCTCCTGGCCTGGCTGGTGGGAGACTTCGGCCGTGGCTAGTTACCACGACGTAAGACGTACCGTTAAATGATTAAGCGTTACGATATGATGTCGTTCAGAAATCAAATGGGGTCTGGATTTTCATTGTACTTCTAACCTATTTCTAGTTAGCCGGTTTCTATCTTAGATTGCATCATCACTTACCATCAAGTGTGATAGCAGTCAACGGCTAACTTAAAAAGAATAATTAAAAAAAATCAAAAATAATGACCGAAGACTTAGCAATCAGGTGGCATGGTTTTGACTACTTACTTACTTACTAACTCAATATTCATGAGTAGGGTAAAACATTGATAGATTTCTAATTTAAATTATTGTGACTGATTTCTGATTATGTACCTGGCTTAAATCAAATTGTTTGTACGATTCAAGAACATGTTCTGGAATGAGAAGCGGAGTCGAAACTAGTAGAAAAAAACATTTCAGTAAAAATACAGTAATTTTTCACATACATGCATGACGCCTTTATTTTCAATTATTTACTGTTGAGGTTCTAGATACTTGTCATTATCATCAGTTATTCCAATCAAACTCACACAAACATAATAGATACTGGAAAATTCAGAAAAAAAAGAAATTTAGAATTTGAAGAAAATAAAGTGTTAGGGACCGCGTAGACTGCCCATTGCCACTGGAAGCAGGCAGTTTTTCCACACTACCTGCTTTCTGTTGGGCAAGTGCGAGTTTTTCACCGAAACGACTACGTAAAAACGTACTCACTCGTAACGTCAAATTATATAGAAAAAAAAGCGTTTACTCTCGCTATAACTTGATGGCGCTACTCCAATTCCATATAAAATTTGCGTTTACTGTTTTCGATATCGACGCGGTAAAATCTTACACTAGGCACACTGTGTAGTGTTGTAAAATTACATGCTTTACAGAAAACGCAGCACTCAAAACTTAGACCGTAGAACTATCTGTATGTTAGGGCTCTAAATAACTTTGTTATAATAATAATAGAATTGGTATTGCATGATTGACCTTCACGCTCACTATTACCAAACAAAAGAAAGGATAACCCTCTTCTTACAGATATGCGCACTAGCCAAGCAGTTAGATGTATCCGAGAGGCAGGTGGAGCGCTGGTGGCGCCTCCGGAGAAGTCAGGACAAGCCGTCCAAGCTCACCAAGTTCTGCGAGAACGCGTGGAGATGTACCTTCTACTTCTACAACTTCTCATACGGAATGTTCATTCTATGGGATAAGGAATGGTTGTGGGATATCGACCAGTGCTACATTGGGTACCCTCACCAGGTAAGTTTAAAAGCCACACAGATATGTCCGAGAGGCAGGTGGATCGCTGGTGGCATCTTCACAGAAACGAGGATAAACAGTCCAAACTCACCAAGTTCTGCGAGAACGCGTGGAGATGTACCTTCTACTTCTACAACTTCTCATACGGAATGTTCATTCTATGGGATAAGGAGTGGCTGTGGGATATCGACCAGTGCTACATTGGGTACCCTCACCAGGTAAGTTTATAAGCCACACAGATATGTCCGAGAGGCAGGTGGATCGCTGGTGGCATCTTCACAGAAGCGAGGATAAGCAGTCCAAGCTCACCAAGTTCTGCGAGAAGGCGTGAAGATGTACCTTCAATTTCTGCAATTCTTACGGAATGTTCATTCTATGGTATAAAGAATGGCGGTGGAATATCGATTAATGCCATATTAGGCATCCTTATCAGGCATGTTTATAAGTGCAACGATCCATCCGCCTTCCAAATTTTTATGACAATCATCTGGATGGCTGGTTGTTAAACATATGCCAGATTTAGTATTTCTATGTTGACTGCCATTACAGCCACATTGTTTCTGCGTCAATGAAACCATTTAGGATATCTACTAATATCTATCACATAACTTCTCGATGTGGTCTCGTAGATTATAAGGATATATAGAAGGATAACCCTCGACTAAGAAAGAATCCTCCGAAGAAAGTCAAGTGTCCTGTATGCTCGTTTATTAGTTACTTAAGCTTTATAAAAAAATAGTACATTTATTTAATTGATAAAACTAAAGGAAGGGTGTGTTATAAGAAATACTTGAAGCGCCCAAAAAGGAAATATCGAAATAGAAAATGATATGATAGACTATTTAAATATCTATGACTCAATAAAGATTACTTTTAAAGTTTAGGGAGTGTAGATTACGAATCGAATGTATTAGTCACTAGGTAACACCACTTCTACTTTCAAGTTACTTATTACTCTCAGAGTTCCAAAAGTATTTTATAATCTTAAGCTGTGGAATATGTAAATATTATTATACACGAGGTTTTACACTTACGCCTAAAGATGACGAGCATGTGGCACATGGCAGGGTAGTTTTGGTGTCGTTTGCTTGCTCTAGGAATTATTACTCTACCCTTTTTATTGGCGATGGTATTCCACTTAACACGCATCAGCTATGGGAGCAAGAGATGCAGAGAACACGGGCGCTTATCAATAAATGAATGGAAATTGCTTCTGCAGTCGGATTGCCTTACTTCATACCCCAGCACCACTGTACTGCCCAGGCGTGGACTGAGTTGTGTGGTTTCTTTAACGTTGATTTATGGTGAAGAAAGCATGATTTAAAATTTTCATCCAGTCTCTTTTCAGGGTACCACGAGCGACATTTGGTGGTACTACATGGTGTCGGCGGCGTTCTACTGGGCGCTGACGATGTCTCAGTTCTGGGACGTGCGGCGCAAGGACTTCTGGCAGATGTTCGTGCACCACATCGCCACCATCGCGCTGCTGTCGTTCAGCTGGGTGTGCAACCTGCACCGGATCGGGACACTGGTGCTCTTGCTGCACGACTGTACAGATATATTCTTAGAGGTAATGCTCTTAATGGTAGATCTACACCTATAATCACGTCCTACAAGGAGTAACATGTAGTCGAGCTACTCACCACCTCTTAGGGTTCCCCGACCTCACGAGGCGAACTCGGTACTTGCTATTCGTGTGTTTCCAGGTGGTCTTTTGTAATGGGCTGCAAAAGTAGGCAAATTATGATGATGATGACAAATACTCTTCATTTATTATTCTAGTGGCATTTTGTAAAAGCTGAATGTCAGTCAGCCCATGCTTCTACCATAGATACGTACATTAGACATCAGCTAAGCAGTTTGATGTTTAGCTTTGAAGGTAGCTGGTGAGAAATGTCTAGATTCTAAATCCTCCAAATATAAAGTTTTTAATTTTAATGATTTTCTTTTATATTTTCTTTGGAAAAGTCTTAATTGGATCCGTGGCAAACTTTCGCCAAATATTTTCACCAGTAATTATATAAACTTTAATCTTTCAAATTCGTGATTTCAATGGTAACTAACAATATTGCCTAGAATTAGGCCAACGCACCATAAGAATGAAAGAATTTCCCATGTACGAGCAATTTTAATTTTTATATTCAAGGCGGCGAAAGCGGCGAAGTATGCGAACTATCAGAAGTTGTGCGACGCGATATTTACTTTGTTCACCGTACTGTGGATCGTTACCAGGCTGGGGATATATCCGTTTTATATTATTTGGAGGTAAGCACTTCCTTCCTTAAACTTTTTCAGAAATGTTTATATGTATAATAATATATGAGATTTTAAGATTTTTTAAGAGGAGCAAATCTCAAGGATATCTAAAATCTGTAATTTAAGTATACTTGACTTGACAATTTGGCAACATTCTTACTTACGAGATGTAAGGACAGAAGTACCTAATACCTGACTGCTTTCACATTTTGGTACTTTGTTTACGTTTATTCTTTCGATGCCTCGACCGCACTTTAATAAAATTCAATCGTATGCCACACACCTTTTTGGGAGGTTCCAAACGAGTTCATGAGACTCATGATCATACAGGTCATGAGACTTCCCACAGCGTTAACATGGCGCTGGTACCTCGCGATAGATAAAGCACAAGTATTCCGTAAAATAGCCGTGTCTCGTTGCATCATTCTGAAGATGTTATTTCGGTCCTCGTTTACAAATCAGAACTCGAAAAAATATTGCATTTGCATTTGTCCTATTTAATTCCACAGTACATCAATCCGAGCGCCAATGTTGCTGCCAATGTTTGCGGCGTACTACATCTTCAACGCGTTGCTGTGTCTGTTGCTCGCGCTTCATATGTTGTGGACGTGGCTCATACTTCAGGTCGTCTACAAGTCTATTAACGCAGGCAAGGTATGTAATACGTGTCACAGTTCTAGAACTACTCCCAATAACGAGGTTCTTAGGACTTTTGAATGCCACACGCGTTTCACTTCAATCATACTTAATAGCTTTGGAGGAAGAAACGGTTTTTTTTTATTTTTTAGGGAACTTTTTTTAATTTTTGGCAAGCGTAAAGCTTGCTAAAATTAGCAATGTCAAATTTATGTTTATTCGGTTTATTACAAACCATTTTATTTATGAGATTGTGAGTGATTTCCTTTTGAGATGTTAATCAATTTTTATCATTCTTGTAACATCATCTAGCTTGTGAGTTTGCTGATTGTGTGAATCTACTATTCATATTACGTTTTTGTCAAGTCTACACTTTAATTATTGTTTTAACTGAGTCAGTTGCTATAGACTTACATATTATGGTCATCAACGCACTCTATGCTAAACCAGGGGCCGTGAATGTTTCCTAGCGGTACACCATATTTCTTAAACACTACTTCATCACAGAATTCGATGGTTTTGTTAGTGTAGAATTTTTGCCACCGACCACCACCATTTACATTATTAAAATATTCTTTTGATAAAACTTATAAGAAGTTGTAGCTTAGTAGTATTGTTAAACAATCGAAAGCTTTGGATTAGTCCAAAAGAGAAATGAAAATTTGAAGAGTTTTCTAATCTTGTGAAGAAGACATTTGCAACGTGCAAATACGTTTTATATAGCACACAATCATTTAATTTTTTTTTCGGGCACTGCTGCAAGAATAATGAGACTTTGATCTTTTATATAATTATATTATTATTTTTGAATTCTGACGGATATTCATACAGTAAATTATTTATGGAACAAAGATTTTTAAAACTTATTACCTATTGGTTGTTGCATTCTGTTTTTAGGCATGGGAAATAAAATAGTATTGTGTTTTGGCACTCAAGGGTTCATAAATTCATCATAGATTTTGTCGACTTTGACCTGAGGAAACTGCTTTTTTTAGAGTTCTATTTGTTGGTTGTTATAGGATATGTGGTGTCATTTTATCCCAAAAGAATATATTGTGGGGCAAAGCTAGTTTTATATATATATAAATTCAAAATTGTTTAATTAATTAGCTAATTTGTAATATATTTATTATACTTTTTGCGTTATTGCCACGAAATGCTGTCAATAAGCGCCGTGGAAATAAAGAGCACAAGTGATCGTTGCGACGGCTCGGCCGATACTAATAACTGATCGCTCCGTCAGAAACGCATACTACAGTAATGTACGTATACACGTTCAACCACGAGGAAAGCTCACTCGCCGTCTTGAATTGTAAAAAGTGTATAATTTATCCCTCACTTGCTAAAAGTTGATACTAGATGGCGTTATTACACGTGTTGTAAAAATCAAAATATGTTATCATGCATAATTTTGGAGCTGGCGGTAGTATCCGTGGTTCAGTTGACAGAACGCTCTGACCGCGACAGTCAAAGAGATGTGGGCCCGAATCCCACCGGCTTCGCGATTTTTGATATCACGTTTATTTTAAAAAAATCATTATTATTTATGTTTTTCAGATGGAAGGAGACATCCGCAGTTCTAGTTCAGACTTCAGTGACAGTTCGCATCAGTCGAATCACAGCACGCCCAACAGACTTAATAACAAAAAGTAAGTTGAGTAACTTAAGAATGTTAATTAAGATTATTGCCATTTCAGTTGATCACTCAAAGAGCAGGCGTCACTAAGACCGGCCGCATGAGAATTTTTCTGTTAGAAAATTTCTGACACCCGTCATAACCACGCCGCACACCTATCTGAAACTATAAACTGAGTTAAGTTCGCGGCTGGCCGGCTGCATAAGAAAGAAACAAAATGGATGACGATCAGTTACTTTCATTAGCGTTATTGTTCTACTTAGGTAAAAAAATATTATTATAAAAACAAAAAATCCGACTGCTTAGAAGTAGTGAACTGAAAAGAGAAAAACAAGTATCACTCTATCTATATATAATTTTATATACTTTATGGTGCTGCAGGCGGGAACAAACAATACTTTTTACTACGGGCACAGAAAGATATACTAAAACTACGTCTATCTTTAAAAGACTACATCCATTCCTTCTTTAAAAAAATAGGTTCGCGTTTTTTTTTGTTTTCCGAAAAGTATTTTTTATTTACTATACCTGATGGTAGATGGTAAGGAAGGATGCAATCTAAGATAGAAGGCGGCTTCCTTGTTACGAGTTGGATAATAATATCCACACCCTTCCGGTTTCTACACGACATCGTACCGGAACGCTTTGTCGATAGGGTGGTAACTAGCCACGGCCGAGACCTCGCACCAGCCACTATCACTGCCTCGTTGTTCTAGTGGTTGGCCTATGTGGCTTCGATCACGAGGTCCTGGGTTCGAATCCGGGGTCGGGTCACGAAAAGTTCTGTATTTTTTATGCTTCTATGAAATTTTCAGAAAATTCCAAGCTTAGAGTCGGGAAGTTGGTGGTGTTACACCCCGTGCCCCGGAGAGCACGTTAAGCCGTCGGTCCCGGTCACTATTATCAATATCTGATTGTGATCGTTAATAAATGAAACATTATCATCCTAAGCCCGCCAACCCGCAGCGTGGCGGGTCTCCGACCCATATACCCATTCCTATAAGGAGGCCTGGCCCTGTAGTAGGCCGTTAATAAGCTGATAATGATGATCACTATTTGGCTCGCGGACAAAGTCGCGGGCGATTACCTATATTAAATTTAATTGTCTTTTTTTTAATTTCCAGAGACTCGTAGGACTCGGCACATCGTCGAGCGCTGGGCGTGGGAAATGGTGAACTTAAATTATTTATTAAATTAATCCTTAACCGAACGTTATGCTACTAACATATTCAACATTGTTTAGAATCACGGATAAAGGTATAGCTCACTGGAGCCGCCTCAACTCGCGTGCAATTGTATATCAACTTCGTTGTCTAGGCGCGACAGATGGTGTCAGGTGGCTCTAATGAGTTATTCCTTAAAGTCAACTAAGACATTATTATTATTATTAAAGAATTATTTCCGCCATTAATAAACTGATAACAACAAACTGGTAAACTAATTATGTCGGGGATAATCACAATTGTGTATTTTTATTTTGTTTTTAAGTTTGAAGGATATCATATCTAAGATATATCATAATACATATAATAGCAAACTTATTATGACTGTTGAACTATCATCATATTTATGTACTTTTTTATGTGGGATTTTTGACTGCAATTATTGACGTGACAACGTCTTATAATTCGATAGAGCCGGCTGTACGCACGAAAAAAACATGACGTCATGCATCGTTACCTCGCTTTGAGGCGTTCCATGTAAAGCTTGAAGTGCAAGCGAGAGCGCGGAACGAGCGACAAAGAAGCACAATCGTCCTTTGCGTTCGGCAGCGTTTGACATCCGTCTATTAAATATAATTATTAAATATATTAATTCTAAATTAAAAATTAGTATATTATGTTATTAATTTAAACTAATATTTATAAAAATTTACTTAAATTAAAAATTTTAATAACCAATGAAATGCTACCATTCCATCAGTATTTTCTTAAGACATTGTCACGTTCAACTATCGTCAGTAAACCGACTTTACAGACAACCAATTTTTTTAATTCTGTTGTTAATGTTACTGTCATACTTATCATTTAGAATCGATGATTTTTCATTCGGTCATGGTAAGCTTGCTGAGAAGCTGTTGTATTTGTCACCCTTATTATAATTTCACAATGTTATTTAGTATTATTTCATTTAATGTCTATGAATAGGTACAATAATTATTATTATTATTTAGGTATGGAGTAACTTGCCACATTTAAAAGCAAAAAACATGATTGGTGTGCACCATATTATTTATTTATTTCTATTTACTCACATGACAGAAAATAAAAACAAACAAAAATAATATAAAAAACGTTGAGGTACAAAAGGTGGCCTTATCGCTTAGTAGCGATTTCTTTCAGACGACCTTGGGTTTAGGAATATATCAGTACTAAACTTCAGGTGGTGTGTTTTAATAAGATTGATATTAGCACATTCTTTGTGCTTATATCTACGAGTTATTAAGGCATATTCTTATTTAAAATCGTGACTGTCGCACTCCGCGTATTGGTCGTCACCAGTGAAAGTTTACCTTAACTAGTGAAACTTCGTAAAAACTGTTGAAGTTATATTAAATGAAATAATACTTCACTCATCTAGTCTTAGCTTAATACCATATCAATCTTCGGCCATATAATTTAATTCTACATATAACCAAAGAAATGCTAATATTGCAGATTGTTTCGAACACTTTTATAAGTTAACGATTTTTAATTTTAATATGCGTCACAGAAACGAAAACAAGATTATATTGTTTTATTTATTTTTATTTTTAAATGAACAAGTCGCACCTTCGGTGCAACAAAGTCACAACTACCCAAAACTGCAAAATCGAGCTAAGTATGCCAAATTGTTTCTGAACCATGCCTACACTTGGGGCAACAAAACACCCACGAAAATAATTTAAAAATTCTATTAGATGGCACAGGTGCCTTTGTGGTTCTTGGCGATTTTTCCATGCGTTTTGGGTCGACAACGTTTCATTATTAAGTAGTGCCCACGCGCCCGCGAGTGTTTGACGTATGTTGGAGCTACAGCCACACAAGTATATTAATGACCATTTTTATTCTTATTTATTGGAGCGACAAAAACGTATCTATTTTTAAGACCTCAGTTCTTTTTTATAAATTACGAAAATTTTGGAGCTACACAGGCATTTTTTATAAAAGTGTTTTTGTTGACCCAACATTATTAATTAGTTAACTAAGTAAATTGGAACTAAAAGTTCCAAGCACTCCAAATCTACAATAATCTCGCTCCAAACTGTTTTTAATTTATTAATTGTTCATCATAATGCAGCCTTTGAGAATATTCAACCAAGTACTGAACAAGCAAGTACTGAAAAAGCAAGTACTGAACAAGTACTGAAGAAGCAAGTACTGAAAAAGCAAGTACTGAACAAACAAGTATTGAACAAACAAGTACTTAACAAACAAGTACTGAACAAGCAAGTATTGTAACAAAGTGTAAAAAGGTCCAAACCAAAGTCAATGGCAAAAAAACCAGATAAAAGAGAGAGAGAGACCAGTAATTAAAAAAATATGGTTACACCTATACGTCAATTAGGGGTCAAGCCATTCCAGAAAAAAGCATTCATCTACCTTGTACCAATACCTATCGCCCGATTGTCTTGTTCGACTTATTTTTTGACGGACGATAGGAATGTAATATTTAAGACATACTTGGGCCTTAATTCTTTTTAAACACAGCATGTCTTCCTTGCTTCTTGTGTAAAGCAAGTTGAACCTGAATTCCGTACCATCAAGATTCGAAAAGGTGGAGATGTGAATACAAAATGTAAAAACTAAACACGTCCTACTTTCTAGTAAATAAAGGTATTAAAATAACTTAAACAGAAAATGAAATAATACCAACAGATAAACGTGGTAGGCACGGAAAACAGTCAAAGTGGATGCTGAAATAATAATACTTACAATCTTTACGTGACCATTTATTCATTTGATCCCTAGGATGGGAAGCCACTACATCAGAGACAATTCATTAAGAGAGTATATAGGTGGAGGTTTGACTGTAGCTGAACTACACTGTTACTATAGTCTAAAACGTATATCTGACAACAAGGAACCAGCAAATACGACGCATACCATCGGATTTTCAATACCCATTTTAATATCAGCTTTTTTAAATTAAATTAAATTTCAAATCAGATTTAGCTGAACTTAGAAGTTACCTTAATATTAATAGTTGATATTTTAAGAAAAAAGTATGCAATTATGTTTGATTAAAACACTATTTCATTTAAAACCTTACCCAACCCAATATAGCTTATATCATAAAACTAATTAATTTCTGATGCAACAAAGTCACAATTCAGGACACTTTTTTTTGTTTCGTCTTTTAATAAGATTTCTTTGGTAATTTAATAAAAGATTTTTAAGAAAAACTATAGCAAACAACATAAACAATTGGTTTTATAAAGATTTTACCCCTACTATAGATAGTAATCCAGAAATGAGGAAATATATGCAAAAAAAAACTTAAAAGTCTTCTCCTGTAAAATTAAGAAATGAGCTGTTGCGACTTTGTTGCACCGAAGGTGCGAAGTGTTATGCGTCTACAAATTGTAACGATATTGCTATATGTGACAGGAAATATTCATTTCAATATTTTTTGTTAGTGTGTACACCATTAATGAGAGTGGAAGAAGCTAAGGAAGTATGCAAGAACCGTGGCAGATGGAGGGTTGTGGTCTCTGCCTACCCCTATGGGAACAAGGCGTGATGTTATGTATGTATGTATGTATGTGTACACCATCATTATCAACAGTCGATAGACCTACATTACTGAACATAGGGCTTCCAAACACAACGATTCTTAGCCGAATGTGGCCAGCGGCTCTCTGCGACACGTTTGATGTCGTCAGTCCACTCGTGCGCTTACCGGGGGTTGCCTGGTGCCGCTGCTGCCCCTAACGTCCATCAGCTGTTCGAACAACGTGCCCCGCCAATTACTGCTTCAGTTCTGCGACTCGCTGAGCTATGTCGGTTACTTTGGTTCTTCTGCGGATCTCGATCACGCAGATATACTCCTTCCATACGCATTGCTCTTTCCATCGCCCGCTGAGTGATTGTGAGCCTTCTTATGATACCTGCGTGCGTGTACATAGTGTGTACAGTAAACGTCTGGCACATAGCTCAATTTTCATTAGTCGATTTAGCAATTTAATTTATTGTCTTTTGTTTTAATGTAGTTTCCTCTGCTGACCTTACGAAAGTTAACTTATAAAAGTGGTTGTACAATTCTGATTAGTAATATTGGAGTGACGTGCACTAGTTGTCATATCAGGCATTAAAATATTGGATAATTCTAAATACATATGTTCCCAAATGGAAATTATACCGCGTGTAAGGGGCATGAAAACGAAAACTTTGTAAAGAGGCAATAATTATTGTTTAGAATTATTGTCTAGAACGATATAATAATGAAAACCAGTTATGTCGGAGGTGTTACCGATTTTAATTTTTAAAAGTTACTGGTTACTGCGTTAAGGGACTTCATGTTTTTTTTTTTTTATCGCCACTAAAGCGGGCAAACGAGCATGCGGGTCACCTGATGTTGAGTGATTACCGCCGCCCATATACATTTGCAACACCAGAGGCACTCCTAATGTGTTGCCGGCCTTTGAGGAATTGGTTTATTCGCCCCTTAAATACACCCATGTTAAAATTAGCAGGAAGTTGGAAGTACTGAATCCCTTGTTCAGTTACCGTTAGTATGCCCCTTTACACCTGGTATAGACTCCTGGCTACGCCCTTGAGGTAGTGCCTGTATGCCCGTGTAAAGTGCACGCAGTTGTTACTATAGTATTATTGATTTCCTGAAACGTTCCTTAAAATCGGCTTTATTATAAAATTGGCGAAGAATTCGTTGCTTATTCCATAAAATTGATATCAAGTGTCACAAATTGTGTACTATATTCCATTACAGATTAAAGGTATTCTAATTTTTAATCTTATACGGATAGAAATTATAACAAAATTAAGCATTATAAAATAGGATTACGACATTGAAAAAAAATATGATACATAATCTAGTTAGAAAAATTTAAATTAATGTTCCTTTGACATTTGCATTTAATATTATCAAAAAAACAAATTTGGTCAACATTTCGTAAAAAATACGACTTGGGACCACATAGTTTGTATGAAATTAATCCCTACCAAATTCTACTATGTTTTCCCGTTAGTAGTTATTTTTCTACCATTTTCGTAATGTGATTTAGTAGGATACGGAAAAATAATTATTTACTTTACAAGATTATTATTTATGAATAAATATCACAATAGTTATAATTTTATTGTTTAATTTTACACAATTAATGTTTGTGTAAAATTAAACAATAAAAGGTAGACATTTTAATTTAGTTTTATGCGAAATTTATACATGCAATATGTAATTTTAGACTCGTACAGTACCCGGCCTCTATACTTTATTAAAAATATGTATATTTATTATGTTATGACCCTTACCGTAAATTAATAATTTACGGTTTTATCGTATGTCGTCATAATATTACGTATACGTACGTAATATACGACGTAATGTGTACGTAAGTAACGTACGATATAACGTGTACGTATGTAACGTACGATATAACGTGTACGTAGGTAACGTACGATATAACGTGTACGTACTTAACGTACGATATAACGTGTACATGCGTAATGTATGACGTTATCACAATACATCGTTAGCGTTATAATTACACATCGAAAAGTTCGCAGCCATTTTAAATCTTAGCTTGAAGAATAACATATCGTGATTTAGACAGATACTGCTCCGTATCTGATACTCTTGTCCCAGTGATGTCACTTTATTCGTGCGGTCAAACGACGCTTTATAGTCTAAATTAACAAAAATATCTTTTTAGCGCGGTTATAGTCAGTTTAAAGCTTTGAAAACAAACGTCAACTAAGTCAATGGTCAACTAAGACACAACAGTTGTCTAGCAATATTACGCTTATGTGCTGGTACCAATGATTTTAAATTAATACAAGTTGAACGATACTGCGCTATAATTTTGTGTTCATAAGTATTGTTAGCGTGTCATTAAATAAAAAATAAAAAAATAAATTGACCCGCACAAATATGACGCTACCGTTCCATGACAAAAATTGTATCTAAAGAGATTGTGGCTTCATGAGCGTCGAGAACATGTTGGAAAAAGTTCCATAGCAGCGTAATAGACATTGCCAGTTAATAGCAGCTGCAAACAAACATCTGTAGACCTTATTATTGACGTAAAACGAAAGTGAACAGACGTCCAAAGCAATTAACTGCCGGGTACTGTGACAATCAAATAGGCCTAATATAAGCAGGGTTGTTAATATCAATAATGCCAAATCGACAATTTGGCACAAATTTGATTCTACCCTCCAAAATTTTTTTAATCAGTAAGTTCACCTCTGACATTTCAACTGATTAAAAAATTTTAATTTTTGTTGAATCGCTTTGCTATACTCATTAACTCTCTGAACTGTATTATGGCTTCTTATGAATTTTGCTAGCTTATGCACTTGCGCACATATCAATTTTTCTAAGGCCACTGTTAATGTGTATTAAATTTTTTAGGCTACCTAACCTATATCCATGTACTTATGCAACCTAAAACCTCATCGATAATTTTTTCGAAAATATGTAATTTGTCCAAAAATCGCCAAACTACTTAAATATAATTATTTGTATTCCTCTAAGCTTATTGTAATTATTTCGAAGTTCGGATGTGATTTTGGTAAAATATCAAAATGGTGGCATGTATTTTGTCTACCCGTTTTGGTATTCATTGAAAAAAGTATTACTTTAAAATGCATATTTCGTAAATATTAAGCAACATGCTACGTCTAATTATTATTAATTATTTTTATTAGTGAAATAACAATAGTATTTTCTCTTTGCGGTTAAATCTTTTTTCAAATTACCTTTATAATTAAATGCATTCCCTTTGACATGAGATTTGCACTACTAGTTGTTTTAAAAATCACAAACGGAATTTTCAAAAATCGACCTAAATGTAATTGTTTTAAAGTTGAAAATTTCATAATTCTTTTATTTGTATTATCATCTTAGTCACTTTAATTAAACGGGATTGGGTTCATTTTGCCCTGATGCTTGTTAATTTACTAAAATTAACTTAATTTTAAATTAATAAAACATCCTTTTTTAAAAATAAAATTCCGTCATATATTATCTATATGTCGCTTGTATACAAAATCTCTGTACTAAATTAAAATTAAACATGCACAGTTTCATGAATGTTGCTATTTCCTGCAAAAATCTGTTCAATTTCACTGACGACATTTAATTGAAAAGGCATTTTAATTCAAATATTTTTATTATTCTACAATTTAATTTAGAGATTTATATAAAGTGTTGCCATTGTTAATATAACTTTGGTCACTGTTAAATAACTTTAATTGTCTGTTGTCATCGAAATATATAAGCAATTCACATTTGTTATAGAATAATAGTACATAATAATTAGATAGGCTAATAATGTTCTTTATTTAGTATTATACATAGTGATACACCTGTAAGCACTTGCGTGGGACAAAGTTAAACATTAATTTATAATAATTAACTTAATCAAGCTATTTTTAAATTATTATTTTTAAAGTTGGCTCATTGGCTGGCCCGTGACGCCCGAAGATGTGAAATATTAGTGTACATATTTGATTCCATTATTAATATATTAAAAATACACAAAGTAATTTATGTTGCTGTTAAAGTTAGGTATCATGACATGCATGGTGCATCAAATTGACATTCATAACAACGTCACGCCGTCTGCCGTAACGCCATTCAAGTCAATTTCACTGCCAAGGCCAGTAGATGTTTCACATCGAGAAAAATATATTTAAAAAGGTCCTCATAATAACTATTATCTATACCAAAGAGGTACTTCCCTACCATGATTAAGCCAATGCATTTATTTTTTTAACATACTAATTTTTTTATTCTTTCTGGCTCAGGGAGAACAAAACGAGCAGAAAAGTTAACGCGTTATAAATAAGCTCCTTTTAAGCCTACACCCGTGTCACAGATCCCAGACCTTGGTCGCAGTTTTCTCTCTCAAATAAAATGGACACGGTTGTTGTGAATACATGGAATTCTATGAATATTCCTCTCTATCCTTGCAAAATGTATAAAGGCGAAAGTTTGTATGATGGATGGGTCAAGGAAAAAAATCTAGTGGATTTTGATGAAATTTCACATATAGCTTACATGTCAGAAGAGACGAATATCTTAGCATTCCATGGATTCACCGTGCGGGTGCCGGGTCCATCGCGTGGCTGAGAGAAAAACTCCGAACAGAGCCCGAGACTTGTGACACGGGTGTAGGTTTAAGGGTACCCTTAGTGACGCGCGTCAACACTCACCTCCTCTGTTCAAGTTGTTCTCCCTGCCTAGCCAAATTCGGAAGGACCCTACTAGAGCAGCTTTGGACACTCGTTCCAATATGGAGCTTACTGCACTTCTAGTAAGGCCAAGGTCTTTTAGCAGGTTGTAGAGAGACTTCGCTGGTATACCTCTCGCACCCACTTCTACCGCGTATAAACTAACCACATAGCCATTTTTGGTTAGTTCATTAGTAACACAGGCCACATTTTATCCCGAAATTCACACTGAAACGAGAGCTACGCGGGTGAAACCGCGGTTGTCGTCTAGTTAAATACTTCGACTGAGTGCCATGCAGGTGTGTTCACAGTCGTGCACAGTGTTGTTTGATATGGTGATATTAGATAAAACTTAGAACAATACCCCGTGAGAAGATCCATATCATTTGACATAATGTAAAAGTTGCACGTTTAGTATGTAATGCGATAACCAAACACCCCAAAAACGCTTTTATACGTAGATTAATATTGTTGTAGTTATAATGGCAATTCTTTAAATTACTGTTATTGAAATCCTTGTATATGTGTAGGGTCAATTGATATACCGTTAAAATTTGAGATATTATGCGTATCATCGCTGTCAAATCTTAACTTGACTGTAATAAATTAACAGTACGGTAAAAGCCTGCATATACGTTCCTAATATTCCAAAGCAAATCAAGACGCACTCTTAATATAGTAAAGTGCGTGAATTTTTTTAATAATTTCGGTATACAGTTACTTAAATGTACCTCTACCTATATCTTATGCTATAATTGTTGGTGTTATAATTAAAGTTATTTTTTATTTTACTTTATTTTTAAATTTAATTTCTAGTATTGTTTTCATATTTTGGCTATAAGAGAATTATTTTTTTATTTATTATTGTAAAAATTACGTTGAATAAGCGAAAATATGCCAAATTATGATTTTAGAGGCCAATATGTATTATATATTTTTTATTTCGGAACAAATAATTCCAAAGCTTTCTGTTTTTTCTTTTGTTTACGATTTTTATTTCTTTAATTTAAAATGTTACCTTAGTATTGGATATTTGTCAATATAGACCCACCGAGTGTTGCAACTTGCAAAAAATTTGTTGCCTAGGCAAACCACTGGTTTTGAGGCAAATACATTATTGTATCTTTAATACTGACCTTTGTCTTTGACTTGCATAACCATATTATAATGTTCATTTGAAAATGCGAATGTATCCTCCAATACACGTTAGGGTATTAGCACATCTGACGGATGCGTTGGACGTATAAATAAATGGCGATTATTCGGTCAAATTAGTCCTGTCACATTAAACGCCTAGTCAGTTACTGCATTCTGTATCTACAACGGCTTGTACGTAACAATTTCCGATGTTACCTATTTTGAATACATCAATCAAAATACACATGGCGTGTCGTTTCTTATTTTATGCGGATTGACAATGTGTTGAAGAAAACGGAGCAGATATTTTGAACGTTCGACTCAGTAATTAAACATCTTTTACGTGTCGAAGATTGAATGCTTTAATATTCGTCTGTCCTGACGTTACACGACACGACGACGATAATATGCGATATATCTTCCCTCA
Organism: Mycalesis mineus; assembly: GCA_034621355.1. Lineage (NCBI taxonomy): Eukaryota > Metazoa > Arthropoda > Insecta > Lepidoptera > Nymphalidae > Mycalesis > Mycalesis mineus. The sequence continues at coordinate 17,799,583 of CM067888.1, read as the reverse complement.
GATGTGTTAACACCCTTACAGTATATTTGTGAATCCGCCCCCTATCCCTTTTATCGCCATTGACTGTGTCGATAAATATTCAGTCTTGGGGATTGTCTATAGCAACTAAAAGATTTACGCCGCACATTTCTAAAATTATGTCATCTGTAAGTTACTATTATGTCATACATACCAAAAAAAGTATTTTACAGTTATGCTTCATACACCCCTCTAAATATTTTGAGTTCATATCTATACCTCACCTCCTCCCTGGTGTGAAATCAGTCTTATTAAATAAAAAAAAAATTTACTTATTGTGTCTTTAAAAAACACGTACTATTTAGAAAGAGTTTGTAATACCTGACTTTAATTGCAATCTAGAACCTTTATTTAAAGTCTATGTCACTTTAATCTTTGTAATTAAATGGGAATCAGTCGACACTGACAACGCTTTGTCGAAATAACACGTTATTTGAAACATAAATTAAAAAATACTGTTAAATCTGAGACTAAAGGAAAAATATAGACGATAGACGGGATGCCAGTATAAGACATGTTGAAAAAATTATTTATAAAAGGATTCCTGGAATTTGAATATCTTTGTTGTAACCCAGTATAGTTTAAATTTCAGTAATTTAGTGAAATTTAATTTAATAATTCATGGTTATGAGAATTCCGTCCGTCTATCTTTTTGCCTTAGTTTGTTTAAAATATTATGTAGACATTAAAATAAATTATTATAATTAATATAAAAAAAATCCCATTTTAATATTCTCGCAATAATGATTAAAAAAATTACAGTACAATCAGGATTGCCTGATGATTTTGTGCCTTTTTGAATCTTACAATTGCGATTAGGTGATTTAGGATTCTAGGTTTTAGGTTCAGTAGTAAGAAATTAATAAAAAGGTAACTAGTTATATATCTGACGTAAATCGTGTTAATATGTAAGCAAAGACTAAAGACCATAAATGTCTTTATCAGTCATAAACATACTGTTAATTTTTTTGCTATAAACGAATAAAACACATATCAGTGTTCATAAAAATATTATTTTACGTTTGATGTTCTGTAATGCTGAAAAATAGTTTTGTATGTTTTAAAAAAGTTTGGTCTAGAGAGAGAGAGAGATTTAAGAAAAATGCTAGGAATAAATAAATATATTTAAATCCTTTTGGTTGATGTTATTTAACTCGTGCGAATGGTACTCTCTATTACAATATAGTTATGCGATACCGTTGCTGACTCAGATTCTGGTGCTAATTTGGTTGTATATATGTGTATATTTACCAGCGAACACTGGAAACAGATGTACAACTTTAATAAAGTTGTGAATTACCTTTTCATAAATTTGAACCTAAAGCCTAGTTGCACATTCAAATGAGATTATAGATAATTCTACAAAATACATTGTTTGTAAGTTTAGGAAATGAAAGCAAGTCGATCTCTGTCTTTTTAATATAAAGTCACAAACTAAAGGAAAAAGACAGTGCACAGAAAAAAATAAAATATGAAGCTTATCTTTACTCTAGGGAAACATTGGTTGGACAGTGCCGCTGTGCCACGACAAAACATTGTATCTTCATAGCTCACATGCACTGCACATGTAGATACAGTGCTTGTCATTGCATGGCAGTGTGCCAGTCTATCCTTTTCCTTTAATCTGTGCATGTAAGTATTGTATTGAAGTATTGACATAAGTACACACACAAGTACATATTATTATGGGTTCTCTATTCTCTATGGTTTAAATGTTGTTCAGTGTTACTTGCGTAATATAAACTAAGCTAAGTTTATTATGTTAGATGTTAGATAATATGTAGCAAGTGTTATTTTAGAAATGTTCTGTTTTTTATTTCCATTATAGAATTGTTACCTTAGTTTTTAAAAATTATGTGTAAAGCTAGATGCACATTGGGGCCTTTTTTGTAACAATTTAGTGTATTCGGACACAGATTACAAAAGCTCGCTCGTGTACGCTTTAGGTTAAAAAAATATAAAGTTGAGATTGACCTGGAATCTATTTTAATTTGGAAATTAATTGTATAACAAGAAACGTTACAGTTATTGTAGTAGATGTTCAAACTTACATCATAAAACAAACTAATACATAGTCGTAGACAACTATGACATTGATTTTAGTGCTTTTTCCATACCTTATACTTCTAAAACACAATATAGAAATGATTGTGTAGTATATATTAATTATTTGTTTATTGTATACATATACATTGAAACTACTACTTATAAAGATAAGTACTTATAAAGATTTTTCAAGCATATTTGAATTGATTCTGTTTAATGACCGCTTGAACGCCAGTATTTCTATAAGCTCAGGTCAATCTTCACTTAATATGCATGGTCCAATCGGTTAGTATAATAGTTTTATTATTTTTGGGCTATATTTGTTTTGTATGAAAATGTGGATTTCTGTGGTAAAGGTTATGTACAGTATGTTAAGTATGCAAATCCAGGTACGAGTGAGCTTTGTTATGCACAATATGTATCTTTTTATATGCGATCAAAATGATGGATGATAATAAAAAAGCATTATACCATTATTTTAGTTTCATTGGTAAATTATCCTCATCTTATTATTATTTTTGTTTTTGTAAGTATTATACGAAAAGTTGTCACGACAATTTTTGATCAAAGGATCTGTGTTTCGGTGTACAACAACAAATAAAATTTTATTACAATTCCTTCACTAATTAATCGAAAGGAACTTCGTTCCATCCGGGTGTCCCTTGACACCTCTCAATTTTTTTTTTTATGTATTTAAACAATTTTGTTACCTACTTAAGAATATTCTAAACCCCTTAATATTAATAGTACACGATCCATATAAAAACAACTTAGGTCTCTGGGAGCGTAACCATTACTTTTTTAATGAGCCGCATCCAGACAAACTGGATCCAAACGCCCGCAATCCACCGAGCAACGATTGGTCACCAAACATGCTAGCAAACAAACAAAAGTAATATATTTGCGATTTTCTGAAGTATGAATTTTTTTTGGATTGGAGAGGTGTGATAGCTTAACTTGTTAATATTTGATCCAATCTGTCTTTGTTTGCCTTCATAATCTGTACTCATTTGTCTATGGGCTGTCAATGTCACCCGCGCGCCCTGCACCCCGTAACCGTATTCCGCGGCCGTCCGTCGTAAATCAAATTAGAAATTTAAAACTTGGTTGGTGTTTTAAAAATCATATTCAATATTAAAGTACATCTATCGCCGATAGTAAGCTACTAGATAAGTGGTGTTAGTAAATATACTGCAATGCTGCAGCGAATTGTAGACGGTTTTTGGAACGAGGATGTATGGTTGCCGCCTAACACAACATGGGCCGATTTGGCCCCGGGACCGGAAAAGGCCGTGGTTTATACGGATCATCGGCATGTGTTCGTCCCGATACCGTTAGCGCTCGTCTTCATAACTCTGCGTTACCTGCTAGAAAGGTAAGTTTAACTGTATTTAACCTATGAATGTACTAGCTCATTTTATCGTCACGCATCTAAGCTTTTGGGGGCGTGAACGGTATTTTTGAGTCATTCAATTTTTTTTGTCAACATAAAAATAATTTATGCAAATATTAAGTAATAATTGCAAAGCGGAAGCTTTAGCGAAACCATGTTAGTCGTAAAATTTGAAAAATTAATGTTTTATGTTATCTCACATATATAATGTTTTAACCTTCAAGTTATAGTAAGGAATGTCTATTACATTTAGCGTAGGAACAATTTGCATTGTATACCTAACCTAGTATTCTTAAATACAATGTCAATTTATCTCAATGTTATATTCCAACTATGTCCAGATATCATATAGTCTTAACAGTGAAGATTTGCTGTAGTTATTAAATGAGATGTTTTATCAAATGATGCACAATTTTTTTATGAGTTGTTAAAGTATGTTTTAGGCATGTTGAAGCACTTTACATGAGGTTTTCTTAAACTTTCGGAAATAGACTAATAATAATAAATAAGGCTCAGTTCAGAGTTTGACCTGAATCATTCAAAATCTGACTTGAACTTACTGCCATCAGGTTGGTTTAGATTACCGAGTTCAATGAATATTCAAAAGTAAAACTGGTTTTTATAAATTAATAGTAGATGCTTGTGGTTTCATCTGTATAGTTCATGTTCCCATTGGAATTTGAGTATAAAATGTGGCTGGCCTGTTTCTCTGATATGTAAGCTATTCTATTGTGAAATTTCATCAAAATCTGCATACAATTTTTCTCCTTTATAAAATTAACAATTTGGAACAGCCAAAAACTCAAATCTTGAAATATTACAAAGATTTCAAAATAAAGTTTTTAAAACTGTTACAAATGCCCCATGGTTCACTAAGACTTCTGAGCTGCATGAATATCTGGGCATGAAAACTATAAAAGAAGAAGTTGAACTCAGATCAATGAGCTATGAAAATCGCATTGCCACCCATCGCAATAAACTGGCTACATCCCTCAGAGACCCGATAAGCGTGAGAAGGCTAAAACCTTTATATGGGACTCTTAAAACAAATAAAATGACATTGCACACATTAGAAATTAAGAAAGTGGCATGGCCTTCAATGGAAGACCAGCTACAAATATCATTAGTCCCTCAACAAATTTGCTTATAGCTGTTGTGGCTGATTGCATAATAGAGGAGAGAGGAAAAAAAAAAAAAATTAACAATGTGTAATATTTATAATATTCTCATTCTTGGGAAAGTTGGGGCCAACAAATATTTCATATGTTGACTCCATTCATGAATCCTATTTTGAGAGTATGATGTAACATTAGCTATTAAAAACCATTATATGCAAAAAATCTTAAATGCCAATGATTACCAAGAAGCAATTATAAAAATCTTACAATAAAATGAACAACATTATAATAATAAAAATATAATATCAAAACATTTTAAAATGTTTAGATATTATTATCTATAGCACTATGATATTGAGAGTTAGGAGGATTTATATTTATCTTGACATATCTGGCTTTTTGAGATAAAACTATCATAGTTATTATACTGTAATATTTTTATGATATACACTTGAAAACATTTTCCCCATGGGCTTTGATCAGGAGATAAACCCACATTTTCCTGAGATTGCATATCTAGCTGGAATTTGTCATCCATAAAATATTAGAGAGTAGTTCCTTTAATTCTATTTCTCTCAAATAAATCTCAGCTATTTTAACATTGATTCCTCGGAGACAAGCTTAGCTAGCAAGCTTGTTTCTATGAAGCTATCATAGAAACAAGCTTGACCTTATTTTTTTGTATAAAATTCTAAATTATAAAATTGACTGTCCGTCTATGTTAGGATGTTTTAACATCAGAGTTCCGTTAAGATGCCCAAGAAAACCAAAAAAATCTTTTCTGTGTTTCCCTCATCGGTCCACAGTTAAGGGTAGAAACTCGCCAATCCCGAGGCTGTGTAAGCTATTGAATAAGCTAAGTGCTACAGATATTTTTATTGGTTCATTCTCGAAATTTACTAAATCTATTAAGTTGGAATTAAAAGCACTTAATAGTAATTAGTTTAAATACTTTCTGTTAAAAATGATTGTAAATTAATCGCATGCTGTGTTAACCTATAATTAGAGAGACGAATATCTTAGCATTCTATGGATTCACCGTGCGGGTGCCGGGTCCATCGCGTGGCTGAGAGAAAAACTCCAAACAGAGCCCGAGACTTGTGACTCGGGTGTAGGTTTAAGGGTACCCTTAGTGACGCGCGTCAACACTCACCTCCTCTGTTCAAGTTATTCTCCCTGCACAACCAAATTCGGAAGGACCCTACTAGAGCAGCTTTGGATACACGTTCCAATATGGAGCTTATTGCACTTCTAGTAAGGCCAAGGTCTTTTAGCAGGTTGTAGAGAGACTTCGCTGGTATACCCCTCGCACCCACTTCTACCGCGTATAAACTAACCACATAGCCATTTTTGGTTAGTTCATTAGTAAGGTCATAATATTTATTCACTTTGAATACATGGTCTTTAGGGATGTTTGTTTCCCACGGCACTGTAAGCTCAACAAGTACTATACGTTTGATTTGTTTGGAAAAAAGAAATATGTCCGGTCTAGATGTCGTAATAGCTAAGTCTTCCGGGATTTTATAGTGCTTTTCATACGTGTCCATTAATATAGTCCAATCAGGAGCAGAGCCCAGAATTGAATAAGGCTTGCTGGTGGAATTTGTACTTGAGCCTGCTTTAACGAAGTTAGTTTGAGTACATTTTAACATGTTACTCGTAGATTTTGTTTTATTTTCTCAAAAATAAAGATCCTCAGCCACCTGTGGACAGTGGCTCCCTGCGACATGTTTAATGTTGTCAGTTCTAGTGAGGGTCAACCAACACTTTCCAGTGCTGGGTTGCCTTTTTAGTATCTTGGCCCCCAACATCCATTAGCTGTTAGAACCAAATGCCCCACCCATTGCCACTTCAATAAAATAAATCCATGCACAGACTCTTTGGTGTTAGTATTAAAATAAATTGCTTCAGTACAAAATGGCATCACCTCAGCTGATAATATTTTGTATACATTTGCAATAACAAATATGATAACAGCTTATCTTCAGAAGATGAAAGCTCAGTACCTACATCCTACGCTATATTTCTTAACATTGAATATTATTTAAATATAGGCCACAATGTTTTACGCCCACCAAAAATTATAATAAACTGTACAATAGCTATTATATTTAAATATTACAGTTGTTACCAAATACTGAAGTTAATTTCATTAATATTAAACATTCATATTAATTTATAAAACATTTATATTCATTTAGAAAAAGTAATTATTGCTACACTAATATAACAACAGCTTAAATATTTAAGTTTTAAAATGGATTGCATGACATTCCACAATTTAAAAAACTGGTTAACCGCGCACCGAGGGTTCCATACATTTTAAGATTTTCGGAATTATTCCTAAACATTGCTTCATGCGAAATTTCAATATTCTAGGAGTAGCTGCGAGTAGTAGAGAGTTAAATATGTGGCTTATGATGTATCTTTTGACTGTGTTATCTTAGAAGTTTTTTTATGTTACAGCTTAAAGGTATTATAAAGCCACATATTCGATATGAATTTCAATTTAATAGGCCCAAGAAGGGTTGACGACGAATAAAAGACAAACTAACTTTGTTAAAGCAGGCTCAAGCATAAATTCCACCAGCAAGCCTTATTCTATTCTGGGCTCTGCTCCTGATTGGACTATATTAATGGACACGTATGAAAAGCACTATAAAATCCCGTAAGACTTATTTATTACGACATCTAGACCGGACATATTTCTTTTTTCCAAACAAATCAAACGTATAGTACTTGTTGAGCTCACAGTGCCGTGGGAAACAAACATCCCTAAAGACCATGTATTTAAAGTGAATAAATATTATGACCTTACTAATGAACTAACCAAAAATGGCTATGTGGTTAGTGTATACGCGGTAGAAGTGGGTGCGAGGGGTATACCAGCGAAGTCTCTCTACAACCTGCTAAAAGACCTTGGCCTTACTAGAAGTGTAGTAAGCTCCATATTGGAACGAGTGTCCAAAGCTGCTCTAGTAGGGTCCTTCCGAATTTGGCTAGGCAGGGAGAATAACTTGAACAGAGGAGGTGAGTGTTGACGCGCGTCACTAAGGGTACCCTTAAACCTACACCCGTGTCACAAGTCTCGGGCTCTGTTCGGAGTTTTTCTCTCAGCCACGCGATGGACCCGGCACCCGCACGGTGAATCCATGGAATGCTAAGATATTCGTCTCTCTTACGCGTTCATGAGAAAAGGGGGTAAGTGTAAATTATTAAAAATATTTTTATTACATGATGTAACTAAAAATTTACAAATTTCATAAGTTTGCCTGTTTCATTGCTTCGTAACAAATTTCAAGATTCTAAGTTTACGGGAACTACCCGTTAGGTTTTGATTTAGTTGCATCTAGTTGTGAGTTAAATATGTGACTTATATTGCTATATCTTTTGATTGTGTTGACATAGAAGTTTGATTTTATTACAGCTTAAAGGTTTTATAGGCCGGGCCGGATCTGGGCCGCTAGCCAGTGGCCGTCCACACGATATCGCGTGTTTGTACTTGACGGCCGATTGGCGCAGTGGGTAGTGACCCTGCTTCTGTGTACTATTCTGTGGGTTCGATTCCCACTTCTGGAAAAATGTTTGTGTGATGAGCATGGATGTTTTCCAGTGTCTGGGTGTTTATCTATATATTATAAATATTTATGTATAATATATATAAAAATTTCATCAGTTATTATAGTACTCATATCACAAGCTAACTATGCTTACTTTGGGGCTATATAGCGCTGCATGTATGAGTAATTGCCCTATAATATTTATTTACATTAAATTTTATAGGAATATAACAAGTTAGCTATTTCCAGGAAACCAGCTTTTCCAGTTGGCATTGAATGTGTTAACTAAATCTGGTCGAAATAAATATTTTACATAATCTGATTATTTACATTTTGCTGATTACTTATGTTTATTGCAACTACAAGTTACTATAACTTACGACAATCGTAAGTTTCGCGAAGCGTGATATCAGAATACATTATATGGAAAACATGATAAAAATTCAAGGTTTATTGCTTTTTGTAAATCAATTTATAGTTTTTTTATTATCCAGCGTTTTAAGTGTGCATGGGTTATCAATGTCAGCTGCAGTTAAAACTATTTATAGAGTTACCTAACAAGGGTACCTACCCACCATAGCGGACACACTTTTTTTTTTTTTATTGACTACAAGTTGGCCCTTGACTGCTATCACACCTGATGTTAAGTGATGATGCAATCTAAGATGGAAACGGGCTAACTTCTTAGGAGTCGGATGAAATCCACACCCCTTCGGTTTCTACACGACATCGTACCGGAACTCTAAATCACTTGGCGGTAAGTCTTTGTCGGTAGGGTGGTAACTAGCCACGGCGAAAGCCTCCCACCAGCCAGACCAAGACAAATTATTAAGAAAAATCTTAATCTGCCCCGCTGGGAATCGAACCCAGAACCTCCGTCTTATAAATCCACCGCGCATACCACTGCGCCACGGAGGTCGTCAAACTTCGACTTCTTCGACCCTTTTGGATCTTTTGTGCTCGCCCCGCCCTTACCTTCCCTTAATTAGTTCATTCTAAGAGTTGGATGGTTGCCTTTATGTTGGAGACACAGTAATCTTCTGGTAATGGATATACCACCCCCAGGAGATCCATTCGCTTTTTGCCAGTCAATCACATTCACACTTAATGTGTTCTATGGACTGTGTCTTCATTGCAAGCCCTGCAGACAGGATCATCAGAAATCCCCATTTTGCATAGCATAGACCTGGTGCTATAATGGTCTGTGGATGCTGCTATGGCATACCGTAGCTGTTTCCTGCTCAGTTGACTTGCCTTCGCTAGAATACCTGTTTTTATGTTACTCATGAACTTTTTTGGGTGTGTTTTACTTTGTCCCATTCTGTCGTTGTCATTTTCTCGGCATATGACGTCAGAGCCATGTTTATCACACATGGTGCAAGTGCGACACGCGGCTCCGGGCCGATGAAAGTGGTGACGCCGAGCTCCTACGGGCTAGCTCATTAGTTTGTATGACTATATGTCCAGGTACCCATATTGGTCTGATTGAGTTTACCTGCCCAGTCTTGTACCACTGCAGATGAAGCTCTGCTAGTGCTGAGGACCTTGAGCCCTGCCAACAAGGGTCTTTAACTTGATTTGTTTAGTTTAACTATGTTATAGCAGATGGTCACTAACTGTGCTACTATGGTTGTTATAATAAAGCTCAGAGTCACTCTGTGGGTGACGGTGCAAGCTATGCTCAAGTATCTCTGAGTGATTAAATCAGAAATAAGTAGTGTATATACTATTTAACAATTCAATTTAGTTTATTTTAAAAAGGACTTGTGAAACATCAAACTAGACTATTTGTAGTGACTTTGGCAAGAGCATCAAAATCAGCGCAGGTTTTAGCAGTGAAAAGTTAATAGGACAGCCCGGAGATACTTGTTTTTCTTATTTTTAAATTATGGATACTTCATACAATATAATGTTACCTAGATTCATCAGTAGTACATACATACATAACATCACAGCTCTTCTCCAAAGGGTTAGGCCGAGACTACATCCTCCCGTTTGCCGCAGTCCTAGCATACTTCCTTAGCTTCTTCCACTCTCATTAATCCTTTCAATCAAATTTGTCGGTTCAGGATACTCTTGACCTGGCCATATTTTATAATGCTCTGAATTTGGTCCACGAACACTCGCCTAAACCTTCCCCTACCAATATTTCCATTCACCCTTGCCTCATAAATCTCTTTTGTTAATTTTTTTCATCCATTCTGTCTACATAATATCTAAATATCCCTTTCTCTATTTTAGTCACTACATCTTCTTTTACACCACACTGTTCTCTTATGTTATTATTTAAATATCGTAGATGTTATGAAAGTTTTGATAAATGTTTAACATTTATCAAAAATTGATAAGATTCACGCATGTTTTGGGATATACAACGTAACTAACAAATACTCTATCAGATAAAATTATAACAAGCTTATCTTTACAAGACAGGTACACAATAGAATATTTGTCACAGAACATTAATGACTATATGTTTCTGTGATATTAGTCACTTATTATGTGCAGATAATAACGTGCTTTAGGAATGACTCTATATGTATAAGAAAAAATATCATCATTATCAGCCTCCTTTCTTATAGGAGAGGGGATATGGAGCGTAGACCCACCACGTTGCTCCAATGCGGGTTGGCGGGCTCAGGGTGATAATGTTTCATTTATTAACGATCACTATCAGATGTTGATGACAGTGACTGAGGCGAACGTGCCCTCCGAAGCACGGGGGTGTAACACCACCAACTTTCCGACTCCGGGCTTGGAATATACTAAGGTTTTCATAGAAGAATGAAAAACTCAGAATTATTTCGTAATTTTGTTGTTCTTTATTTCTGATTGAAACCATATAGCACTCTAGTATGTTCTCTCCTTAACATCTGATTGAATATTATCGCAAGTAAAAGCAAGATAAATTAATTAACATAAGCTTATAATAAACACAGTGACATCGATTGATGTATTATTTTTATCGCAATAAAATGTAAATCACTCCGAAGGTAGGTAGGTCAGTGTTTATCGCCGCTACGCGTTGCTGATGTCAACAAACTACCCGCATTGTACTTGAAAGGTTTCACCCCATACCTTCTCGCTTCATTGGGCTACAATACATCATACTACTGTTATAAAAGCGAAAGTTCGAATGTTTGTGTTTGTTAGTTTTTAACCGATGAAAAAAACGGAGGAGGTTCTCAATTCGACACGTATATTTTTTTATGTATGACCACGTATAACTTTTTACAGAGTTGTCAGATTTTGATAATTCTTTTTTTATTAGAAAGGGCATACTTCTAATATGGTTACGATAGTCATCATGTTAGGATCTGATGATGATATCCTGGGAAAATTGAAGTGCTGGAGCGATTTTAATACAATTTAGTATGGTGTTAGCTGATACCCTGGATGAACATATAGGAACGAGAAGAACGCGGGTGAAACCGCGGGCGACCTCTAGTTTTAGATATAAAAATATTGGCCAAATTAAATAAATTCCGACAGAGCAAACATTTCGTGTGGCAAGCTTGGGTTCAATATCCTGAAGAAAGCTTCAAAAGTCACTATTCTTCCCATTAATAACAAACTGACGGGCTCAGTGGATTTTTAAGAGAAAGGTCCCGGGTTCGATTTCCGACGATTAAATTTTCTATATCGGCCCAATTCTAGCCTGGGGAGAGGCTTCGGCCGTGGCTAGGTTACTACCCTACCGACAAGACGTACCGATAATCGATTTAGCGTTCCGGCAGGCTGTCGTGTAGAAACCGAAAGGGGTGTGGATATCCTATTAACAATAGCCCGCTTTTAATGTTAGCTTGCATCACCACTAACCATTAGGTGTAATTTCAGTCGAGGTGTAACTTGTACTTAATAAAAAGTGTAGCATTATTTCTGTGCTATTTTGATTTTCCCATAACTTAGGCTGTTATTGATTTATTTTTAATTAAATTAAATTTATAATTGTTACAGATATATCTTCGCGCCATTCGGTCGGTACCTAGGTATTAAGGACAGAAAGCCCAAGAAGCCGCCGCCGAATCCCAAACTAGAAGCAGCGTACAAAGCCCACTCAAGAATACGACCGCAGGTAGTTTTCTTAATTCCTCTTAGCTCAGTATATTCAGACGACATTGAAATCGCTGTGAGGGTTTTAAAGGCTTCTAGTGACGGAGTTGATCTGAAGTACTACTACAGTACTAATTACTGAATCAAAATGTTAAAAGGTATAAGTAGTATTAATCTTCGAGTCACTTCTGTAGTTGGAATATCAGCAAATCTCTACAGACTTCATAGTGGCGCTGGTAACTATACTAAAGCCATACTCGATTGAAAATGCTTGTCAACAAACAAATTAAAAATGAAGGTAGAAATCACTAGTCATTTTACACATATTTTTTTTAATTAACTAGTTAATGACGAATTCATGAAAATAAATTGGATTAGTAAGCTTAAAACTAATTAATATATTCAATATCTTTTAAATAAGATTTTATAAAATAACAAAACATAATTTTTAATTTATTAGGCATAAAATGTGTTACATCTTCTACCTTCATTTTAAATTTGTTTGTTGACAAGCATTCTCAATCGAGTTTGGCTTTAGTATAGTTAGTAAACCCAATTTGTATAGTGCACCAGCATACGTGTCGTGTTTAGAGTGGACTCTGAAGTGGCAGCGATCTATAAATTTTTAGTCTTTAAAATAATACTTAATACGCACACACAATAATTAATATTGGAAATAATAAAATAATGGAAAATTAAATCAGGATACCTAATACTAACCTAAACTAACCTGCTTTGCCCGATGCGTTACAGGGCCTAATCACCCCGTACGCGTCTTACTTGTGGTTGGGCTAAAACACCCCTTAACGCACTAACGTCGGGTTTAGTACAGGGCTTAACACCACCGGGAAGAACGTATAAATGAAATTAAAAAAATATTTGTATTTATTAAATTTTTTTGGAAGAGACGAATTCTCCTTATAAATTATTATGTTAGCCCGCAAAGATGAATAATTTTCCCCGTATTTTTTCAAATTTTCTACTGTTTATTCGCTCCTATTGCATCGCGATGTTATATAGCCTTAAGCTTCCTCAATAAATGAACGATCCAACACACAAAGAATTTTTCAATTAGAACCAGTAATTCCTGAGATTAGCGCGTTCAAACAAACTCTTTAGCTTTATAATGAAGTAAAGATTATGTATTCAGTGACTGTAGTCAGTTTGGGCTATTTTCAGTTTTATCTCTGTAACGGCATATCGTAAATCATATTGGTATTTTGTATGGAAGCATTAAATAGTTGCGCAAGACAATTTACCACGAAAATAGTTTTCAAACCTTAACACCTTGACCTTGCTTAAGCTTCGCTGATTCTTTTGTCGGTTCGTCATTGACATGCATTTAGATAAAGCGTGTTACTTATTCACCTGACTGTGACCATTGTGATGATGTTTTTATGTGACACTAGCGGATGTCCGCGACATCGTTCGTAGTTTCATATTTGTTCAGTATTTTTAAACTGAATGTAAACTACGGCATGCTGTTTCTGAACGTGAATGTCGATGTCTTGCTCGCACATCTGCCTTCTCACTCTCTCTCTCTGCAAGATAACGCAATAAAAATACGTATCAAAAAGTCCGTGAAATTTTAATTTTTATTCCCTTTAATAATGAACCAGTGACGTGAAACAATACAATCAATCTACAAAAGTACAAATAGGTAAAAATACTAATGGCCATTCTCATCATTACCAGCTAATTATAACTGCCCAATACAAGGCCAGTAGCGCTATTTTGTAAGGATGTTTTTATAATTCGACTTTGTATTTAATTCGTCTAACGCGTTACTTCAGCTGAACGAGTCCAAGCATTCGTTCTATACGCTAGCAAAGATGGCCACCAACAGGAAGCAGGTGGAAGCCTTGGACCCGTTCGAGACTTGGATCGTACCAGGACCACGATCATCAGTCGCAATGGAACGATTGCAGAGAGAGGAAGAAACGCCTTACTACAGATAATGAGATATGGAGACAAAAATAATAAAAACATTGTTATAGAATAGGGCTACAAGCCCCCTTCAGTTACTATCAGATGTTAGTGACAATAAAGGTCGAGACCGACGGCCTAATGTCTTCTTCGGAAAACGGTAGTGTAATGCCACCAACTTCCCGACTCCAGGCTGACAATTTTTACTGAAAATTTAATGGACGTTCCCAGAACCAAAAGCGTACCCAGCAACTTATGCGGCCTGTGTCAGCGTGCGTAACTGCACCCTACAGAGTTGTATCTGATTCTATATAAATTTAAATTCAAATTCAAATTCATTTATTGCGAATTGAGTACATGGAGATCTTATATAAATATTATAGGTTCTTTCAAATTCCGTCTTACAGCTTGCAATATCCTTAAATCACTAAAAAAACTGGTAATAGCTCTGTCATTCCAAAACAATTAACGATTCTAACGATGCCTTTACGTCAATAAATATTCTGTCACCTTATATACACATGTCAATAAAAATGAGAACGAATTATTAATTTATATATATATATATAAGGTATTGTTTGTTTATGGTCTGGTCATTTCTGCGCCCAGGGCCTCGGCACTGCTGGCACTGCACTAGTTACGGCACTGCTCAGGACTTAAACCTCAAGACACATAGGCAATCGCTATTCTAGGGATCGAATTTTCATTTTAATACTATGCTGTGTAAAAACGAACCGTATGCTAGCTTTCATGGCGCTAGCTCGATGCTAGCTTCATTACTTTGGGTTTTGTGAGGAGATTGTCACTAATTTAGGGACCGTTCAAGTATTACGTAAGCACTATAGAGGGGAGGGGGGGGTCTTTGTTTTGCTTATTTTTGATGACATGGGGATGGGGGGGTCTACATGATGATTACGTCATCGGTAGTTATTTATTTTTTTAACGACGAGCAAAAATTCGTGAATTCTTTATGTTGAATACTGTATCAGTAAAATCGAATCTCTACACTAAAATAATTTTCTAATTTTTAAAATTATAATTATAACAATTATTTAAAAAAATGTGAAATTTATAATTGAAAAATGTTTACGTAAGCATAGGGGGAGGGGGTAGGAACTTTGCTTACTTTTGCTGACAAGGGGGGTGGGGGGGCAAATAATTGTAATAAATCTGCTTACGTAAAATTTGAACGGCCCCTTATCCCTTTGCATAGACATATTGAAACTAACAGATAGGACAGATGATTTTCTGTCCGAACGTTTACCTACTTCCAATATTTAAGAACATGAAAGTAAGAGAAAAGTGTGGTGTAGGAGAAGATGTAGTGACTAAGAATTGACCAGAACTTAAAGAACTAGCTTAACTAGAAGAACTTAACTGAGAAAGGGATGCTTAGATGGTTTGGGCATGTACAGAGAATGGATGAAAGAAGATTAACAAAAGAGATTTATGGGGCGAGGGTGAATGGAAATATTTAAAGGGGAAGGCCTGGTTGAATGTTTTGGATCAAATTCAGAACATTTTAAAATATGGCTAGGTCAAGAGTACCCTAAACTGACAAACTTGTATGAATTTACTTGATTAATAAGAGTAGAAGAAGCTAAGGGCGTATGCGTGGACCGTGGCAAGTGGAAGGATGTGGTTTCTGCCCTCCCCTATGGGACTGAGGCGTGATGTTATATAAGTGTGTTATTTTTTAATCTATCATTTTGAATTTTTCAGCAAAAAAAAAACGATTTTTCCAGTATGGTACAATCCCGACTTGTTATCCAATGTTGAAAGACATTAAATATTTATTATTTTACAACCCTATGCTATTAAAATATTGAGTGAAGGACACTTAGTCAATAAATATGTGTTTTATAATGCTTAGATAAGAAAATAAAACATTTTTCATTGTTAGAAATTCAGCCGTTTTATAGTAGATACATCCCACCAATCTGCCGTGGACTGCGGTTCTGACCGTGAAATTATTTTGGATAGATTGAAATAATATATCGCTTTTGTGCAATTCCAGATAATAATCTATTTCTTTTTATTCTAAATGAATATCATGTAGGTTATACCTGGTAATCGAACTCAAGACCAGAATAGTATGTGATTAGAGCAACTGATAACGTCAACAACACTTATTCAAAAATCAATTTTTACGCATAATAAGTAACAAGCATCCGGTTGAAATGACAAATAATGGTAGAGGTATGAGTATATACAACTTCTCTTTGACAAAAACCTCTAAAGATTACAATATAAAACACAATACGAGATTTGCATGCCCATTCCATAGCTGATTGTATTGATTGTGCGAGCAGCAGATATGCCTATTTACACATTGTTTTCTATTATACCTAGCAACTACATACCTACTGGGGATTTTTACTTTATTTAAGAAAAATCTTAAAATGATTCAATTTGTTCTGTTATCGGAAAATCTCAGTTGATATAACCACAAAATTAATTTTGTAAGTCATTATTTGACGTAGTGGGCTTCTAACCTTACGTATAAGACGAATCATCTACTATTATAAAGGCGAAAGTTTATAAGTGTGTATGTTTGTTACTCTTTCACGCAAAAACTACTGAATTAATTTTGACGAAACTTTACAATAATACAGCTTATACGTCAGAATAACA
This sequence comes from Mycalesis mineus, assembly GCA_034621355.1. Lineage (NCBI taxonomy): Eukaryota > Metazoa > Arthropoda > Insecta > Lepidoptera > Nymphalidae > Mycalesis > Mycalesis mineus. The sequence goes on along the minus strand of CM067888.1, from coordinate 17,782,835 downwards.
CAGGCTACTTATTATCCCAAAATTTTAACGGGGATTGGAACTATGCGTGTTAAACTGCGGGCATCCTCTAGTTCTGTAGAACTAGTTGCTTGCTTTCACTAGAGGATGCCCGCAGTTTTACACGCGTAGTTCCTATCCCCGTTAAAATTGTTCCAAGTACAATGCGCGATTTTTTATATTTTATAAAAAAAATATAAAAAATCGCGCATTGTACTTGGATGATTTAGAGTCTTTACCGTTGAAACCTGCCACCTCCTAAAGTTATCGAAGACCAATCTCAGTTCGCATTAGCACCGCTCTTACCTATGAGTATGACAGCATAGGTCGGGCTATCTCTGGCTCTCGGTCGATTATTGTAATTGATTGACCTACGAACAAATGCGTAAGTAGCAAACAAATTAGTATAATTCCCTGTTTTGTTTGTGTTCCAGCAAGTATGCGCGCTTGCGAAGCAGCTAGACATGTCGGAGCGGCAGGTGGAGCGATGGTTCCGCCTGCGCCGCTGCCAATACAAGCCGTCCACGCTCATCAAGTTCTGCGAGAACGTGTTCAAGTGCTCCTTCTATGTGTGCAACTTCATATTCGGCCTCGTCGTGCTGTGGGATAAGGACTGGCTGTGGGACATCGACCAGTGCTACATTGGGTACCCGCATCAGGTGTGTAGTGACCTTAGCTCGACTCATCTTTAACAGGAAGCAACTGGATCTGTCAGAGCGTCGAGTGACACAAGCCGTCCACGCTCATCAAGTTCTGCGAGAACGTGTTCAAGTGCTCCTTCTATGTGTGCAACTTCATATTCGGCCTCGTCGTGCTGTGGGATAAGGACTGGCTGTGGGACATCGACCAGTGCTACATTGGGTACCCGCATCAGGTGTGTAGTGACCTTAGCTCGACTCATCTTTACCATGAAGCAACTGGATCTGTCAGAGCGTCGAGTGACACAAGCCGTCCACGCTCATCAAGTTCTGCGAGAACGTGTTCAAGTGCTCCTTCTATGTGTGCAACTTTATATTCGGCCTCGTCGTGCTGTGGGATAAGGACTGGCTGTGGGACATCGACCAGTGCTACATTGGGTACCCGCATCAGGTGTGTAGTGACCTTAGCTCGACTCATCTTTAACAGGAAGCAACTGGATCTGTCAGAGCGTCGAGTGACACAAGCCGTCCACGCTCATCAAGTTCTGCGAGAACGTGTTCAAGTGCTCCTTCTATGTGTGCAACTTCATATTCGGCCTCGTCGTGCTGTGGGATAAGGACTGGCTGTGGGACATCGACCAGTGCTACATTGGGTACCCGCATCAGGTGTGTAGTGACCTTAGCTCGACTCATCTTTAACAGGAAGCAACTGGATCTGTCAGAGCGTCGAGTGACACAAGCCGTCCACGCTCATCAAGTTCTGCGAGAACGTGTTCAAGTGCTCCTTCTATGTGTGCAACTTCATATTCGGCCTCGTCGTGCTGTGGGATAAGGACTGGCTGTGGGACATCGACCAGTGCTACATTGGGTACCCGCATCAGGTGTGTAGTGACCTTAGCTCGACTCATCTTTAACAGGAAGCAACTGGATCTGTCAGAGCGTCGAGTGACACAAGCCGTCCACGCTCATCAAGTTCTGCGAGAACGTGTTCAAGTGCTCCTTCTATGTGTGCAACTTTATATTCGGCCTCGTCGTGCTGTGGGATAAGGACTGGCTGTGGGACATCGACCAGTGCTACATTGGGTACCCGCATCAGGTGTGTAGTGACCTTAGCTCGACTCATCTTTAACAGGAAGCAACTGGATCTGTCAGAGCGTCGAGTGACACAAGCCGTCCACGCTCATCAAGTTCTGCGAGAACGTGTTCAAGTGCTCCTTCTATGTGTGCAACTTTATATTCGGCCTCGTCGTGCTGTGGGATAAGGACTGGCTGTGGGACATCGACCAGTGCTACATTGGGTACCCGCATCAGGTGTGTAGTGACCTTAGCTCGACTCATCTTTAACAGGAAGCAACTGTCGGAGAGTCGAGTGTAATTCAACGTCCACATAAAAGCTGTCCATGATAGTCAATTTCTGCGACGTTTTCAAGTGCATCTTCTATGGGTGCAACTTAATATTCGGCTTTGTCGTGCTGTGGTATAAGGATGGCTGCAGTATTCTTCTATTATGCATTCAGTCCTTCTGTACTCAAGTGAAAACTTCTTTAGGCACTTAGGATATTTCAGGATTGTTAAAAACCACTAAAATTGCGTGATCTCCTTTATTTGTATCATGTATTTGTGGCTCCAAAATTTCACATAAGGGGACCCTTTTTTATAAAACGAAATGACTCTTTAAAGGCGTCCCCAGCGAGACTAAGATTTGGAGGGGCGAGCTTGCTTTCACGCAAATACTGGTATCAATATTAGCATCTCAAACAATAAAATAAAGGAACATATTTTTACTAAAACTGTCGGTATACATTTCCAGGGAATAACCAACGATGTGTGGTGGTACTACACGATATCGGCGGCGTTTTACTGGTCGCTGACCATCTCGCAGTTCTGGGACGTGCGGCGCAAGGACTTCTGGCAGATGTTCGTGCACCACATCGCCACCATCGCGCTGCTGTCGTTCAGCTGGGTGTGCAACCTGCACCGCATCGGGACACTGGTGCTCTTGCTGCACGACTGTGCGGACATATTTGTTGAGGTATCTATAATCAATATTAGCCTATTAACACTAGCAAAAAAGGCTCATTTTCTTTAGACAATAGAGTTTGCTGGCTGCGGAAAATTTTGTGTAAAGCGTGCCATAAAGCACAAATGCAGGAACTGTTCATATTGGTCGAAAAGGCCCGCATAGGGTGTGTAGGAGAATTCTGTAAAACATGCCATAGGACCCGTATGCGGGAACAATTTTTATTAGCCGTTGGCGCCCGCACCCAGTGTCTATTACGTCTTTCGTAGATGCAAACTGGCGTGCGTGTTCCCACGCCCTGCGTGTACCGACCGATGACTTTACTGGTCGTTTACGTCGGCAAAGGCTGCTTACGTAGAATAACGTTTAACGATTTGTATTTGTAGTTGTTGTCTGGTCATTGGCTGGGTCTCCGCATTCTGTATACCAACCGAGTTAACGACCGGTGAAAATGAACCGTAATTCTGGAAAGCGTTTAACAATGTATAAATAAAAAAATCTATAATGATCATTTTATTATTAATGTAGACCTAATTTACAAATTGCTTAGAGACGAATATCTTAGCATTCCATGGATTCACCGTGCGGGTGCCGGGTCCGTCGCGTGGCTGAGAGAACAACTCCGAACAGAGCCCGAGACTTGTGACACGGGTGTAGGTTTAAGGGTACCCTTTGTGACGCGCGTCAACACTCACCTCCTCTGTTCAAGTTATTCTCCCTGCCCAGCCAAATTCGGAAGGACCCTACTAGAGCAGCTTTGGACACTCGTTCCAATATGGAGCTTACTGCACTTCTAGTAAGGCCAAGGTCTTTTAGCAGTTTATAGAGAGACTTCGCTGGTATACCCCTCGCACCCACTTCTACCGCGTATAAACTAACCACATAGCCATTTTTAGTTAGTTCATTAGTAAGGTCATAATATTTATTCACTTTGAATACATGGTCTTTGGGGATGTTTGTTTCCCACGGCACTGTAAGCTCAACAAGTACTATACGTTTGATTTGTTTAAAAATAGCTTAAATTGTCCGGCCCAGTTTCAACATCACATTTTTATATTGCAAGTAATTTGTGGTTAATGCTGACAATTAATAAATAAATAAGCTTTATTTATCAAAACATACATTCAGTGTGAATTTGAAGCCCTACCTCCCGTCCTAGTTATTACTGTGTTACAGGAGGCAGTGTCTTCCCCATATCAATACAATATTAGGTGGTTAAACAATTCGATTTACACAAAAGCCAAAAAAACTGAAAATAAAATAAACAAGTGTGTGTATGTGTGTGTGTGTGTATGTATAATTTTTATGAATGGTTAGAATTCTAACCCAAGACCTCGTAATAAAAACCACATAGGTTCACCACTGAACCAGAGGCAGTCACATCACTACGCATTTAGCTCAGTATAATAAACTGCTTATCTTTCTTCTTAGTCAGTGAAGGCGGCGAAGTACGCGCGCTACCAGAAGCTGTGCGACACTCTGTTCCTGGGACTTATTGTGATGTGGATCGGCACTAGAGTCGGCATCTACCCCTTCTATATCATTTGGAGGTATGTACTTCTAATTGACTTATTAAAAATATACACTTTCGTAAAAAACACTTTTTTTCGGATTTTCCGGTACAATGCTTGTGTTTGTACAATTCTTAGGAGGACTAGCTTACCTTAGAAAGTGTAAAAAAAAGTCAGATGAGTTTTGAAGACGTAAAAACTATTTTCGATTATTTTCTTGTGAATGAAAATTTACCAGATCACCAGATCTTAGAAAAATAGTATTCAGTAAGATGAAATTAAACTAAATCATAGTCAGCTGTTTTGTTATTTGAGATATTAAATAAACTACTATCATCTACTTATGTTTTTCAATGTGAAAATAATGGCTAAACATATTTTTACATGTTATGTAGACTAGTCCTCAGCTCATCTTTGGAATCCGTTATGAAAATTCGCTAGGGGACCATGAGGAATGTTTCGCTGGGAAACTAGCCATATGCCCCATTACAAAATTAAAAATTAAAACTGTAATAGATTGTTTTGAGTCGCTAATAAGTATATCACAAATTCCAGTACATCAATCCGCGCCCCCATGCTGCTGCCGATGTTCCCCGCGTACTACATCTTCAACTCGCTGCTCGTGCTGCTGCTCGTACTGCACATCGTGTGGACCTGCCTCATACTGCAGATCGCATACTACGCCATCAAGGCCGGACAGGTAGCTCTTATACATTCACTAAGTACCCCCATGCTGCTGCCGATGTTCCCCGCGTACTACATCTTCAACTCGCTGCTCGTGCTGCTGCTCGTACTGCACATCGTGTGGACCTGCCTCATACTGCAGATCGCATACTACGCCATCAAGGCCGGACAGGTAGCTCTTATACATTCACTAAGTACCCCCATGCTGCTGCCGATGTTCCCCGCGTACTACATCTTCAACTCGCTGCTCGTGCTGCTGCTCGTACTGCACATCGTGTGGACCTGCCTCATACTGCAGATCGCATACTACGCCATCAAGGCCGGACAGGTAGCTCTTATACATTCACTAAGTACCCCCATGCTGCTGCCGATGTTCCCCGCGTACTACATCTTCAACTCGCTGCTCGTGCTGCTGCTCGTACTGCACATCGTGTGGACCTGCCTCATACTGCAGATCGCATACTACGCCATCAAGGCCGGACAGGTAGCTCTTATACATTCACTAAGTACCCCCATGCTGCTGCCGATGTTCCCCGCGTACTACATCTTCAACTCGCTGCTCGTGCTGCTGCTCGTACTGCACATCGTGTGGACCTGCCTCATACTGCAGATCGCATACTACGCCATCAAGGCCGGACAGGTAGCTCTTATACATTCACTAAGTACCCCCATGCTGCTGCCGATGTTCCCCGCGTACTACATCTTCAACTCGCTGCTCGTGCTGCTGCTCGTACTGCACATCGTGTGGACCTGCCTCATACTGCAGATCGCATACTACGCCATCAAGGCCGGACAGGTAGCTCTTATACATTCACTAAGTACCCCCATGCTGCTGCCGATGTTCCCCGCGTACTACATCTTCAACTCGCTGCTCGTGCTGCTGCTCGTACTGCACATCGTGTGGACCTGCCTCATACTGCAGATCGCATACTACGCCATCAAGGCCGGACAGGTAGCTCTTATACATTCACTAAGTACCCCCATGCTGCTGCCGATGTTCCCCGCGTACTACATCTTCAACTCGCTGCTCGTGCTGCTGCTCGTACTGCACATCGTGTGGACCTGCCTCATACTGCAGATCGCATACTACGCCATCAAGGCCGGACAGGTAGCTCTTATACATTCACTAAGTACCCCCATGCTGCTGCCGATGTTCCCCGCGTACTACATCTTCAACTCGCTGCTCGTGCTGCTGCTCGTACTGCACATCGTGTGGACCTGCCTCATACTGCAGATCGCATACTACGCCATCAAGGCCGGACAGGTAGCTCTTATACATTCACTAAGTACCCCCATGCTGCTGCCGATGTTCCCCGCGTACTACATCTTCAACTCGCTGCTCGTGCTGCTGCTCGTACTGCACATCGTGTGGACCTGCCTCATACTGCAGATCGCATACTACGCCATCAAGGCCGGACAGGTAGCTCTTATACATTCACTAAGTACCCCCATGCTGCTGCCGATGTTCCCCGCGTACTACATCTTCAACTCGCTGCTCGTGCTGCTGCTCGTACTGCACATCGTGTGGACCTGCCTCATACTGCAGATCGCATACTACGCCATCAAGGCCGGACAGGTAGCTCTTATACATTCACTAAGTAACCACATTTGCACTGCAATTTAGTGAAAAATTAATTGTTTAAAAATATCGTAGTAGTAACTTTAAAACAGTATTTTTGTACTAAAGACAGACTAACTTTCAAGTATTTAAACACGAATCACACGGTCTCGAGTCGACTTAATTTGATAGTTTACAATGGATATCTGTCGAAAAAAGTATTTAAATTCGTTTGGCGTTTGAGTATTAAGGCGTCAAAGTTAGTAATTTAAATAATTGCATTTATAATTAACTCTAATTGGTATTGCAATATAGAATGGAAAAGTCTGCAGTACTGAATCAGCGATCACTCGACAAAACAACGCGACTTTCCTAGGAGTTCTGTTCCACAGATTAAGAAACACGAAACACTGCTCTAAAGTTTTATACCAGCAACATCTTAAAATCTCATGCATACGGCCACTCAAATGTAAGTGGCTTAATGCATGCACGTTTTTTGATACAAGACAGACACGTGTTTATGATACAAGTAAGACAGCTTTCTAAAACATTTTCTGTGACTCAAACCACAACATATCATTTGCCAGGCAAAATTGTAATAGATGATTTTATCCAATTTAAAAATCGTCAAACTTACAAAATAGACCCATGTCTACAAAGTAAATGACAGCTGGTGTTTAAATCTGCTTCAAAATAGAACTCAACGTTGCCAATTTAATGACAAAAACAATTATTAGAATTGAATTTGAAATACTAAACTGCAAATGGATCATTTGCAAAGAATTAATTAGTGAATTAAAGAGTGAAAATGAAATTAAGTCATACCCAACCCTTTTATGATTTTACACAGATGTTATTATTTCAGATGAAATCAAAGAAATCAAAACAAATTACAAATACAAATGATTTGTTGAAAAACTATGTGAGTAATTAAAAAACTATATATAAAATGGCTTTCCTACTAAACATAATATCGTGCGTGCTATCGTACGGACGTAACTAAAGCACGCACTTCTTCGATTAACGTCAACGTCGAAGAAAAATGAACCTAATTGCCTAGACATAAAATCTGTTCAAACTAGTTTCCTTCTTTTATCTTGATAAAATAATAATCAACTTTATATTAAGTGCATTATGTCTATTTTACTATGATACTTGATTGGTATTTTATACAGAAATGTAACTAAAAGGCTATAAGTATTTACTAGTTTTCTTCAGACTTTATTTTTAACCTTTTACGATATTTGAAAGAGAAATGCATAGATTGATAGTTGGTGCTTAAGCAAAAGTTATATGCGAAATTTTGACAAAAGCCAAATTAAACAAATAAAACATTTTTGACATAGAATTTTTGGCCTGTGGGTGGCTTTGAGCGTGGCTGAGCAACCCTGCCGACAAAGACATACCGCCAAGCTATTTAGCGTTCCGGTACGATGTCGTGTAGAAACCAAAAGGTTGTGGATTTCATGCTACTCATACCAGGTTACTCGCTGCCATCTCAGACTGCATTATCACTTATCACCACATGTGATAACAGTCAAGGGCTTGTAGTAAATAAAAATTAATTAAAAACATGTCCCTTTCTCGTGTGAAACTGACATAATTTTCTATTGTGTCTTTCTGTCGGTCTCAGACAAAGACGGAAATAGGCAGGTAGTAAGAGTTTGTCTCATTCAATTATAACCCTTCTTGCCAGTCGGGTAAACAAGAGAACAACCATTTGTCTATTTACTTATCTCTCTGCAATTTAATCGGTCTTTTATTTGACTTAAAAACATATGTAAGAAAATGTGTAACAGAGACTCGGAAATTTTCCCTTGTGTATTTTTAACATGAAATAGTCAGCAGTATAGTTTAGAGGTGGGTTTATTATTAACTAATCGAGAGCGGTGTTTGGTTTTAAAATAACTTCATAACATATCTCAAAATATAATAAATATAATTTATAAAATGTTGTATATTGTTTTAATGTATGTTAAATAGTTTATTTTCTGAAAGGAAGAAAATTACTAGCGACATCTTTAGTTTATTTTATTATGTAGTAAAATATAAAACTCATATGATCATTATTTATGTAAATTATTTTTACCCTGATAATAATTTAACAACTATTAATATAACTGCTTGGTTGATCCCGTGATTAGCTTGTGTCTTCGGATTATAAGGATTTGGTTTCAAGTCTTGGGTCGGGCTATAAAGTATTCAGCTTTTCTTGCTTCTATCATCACAATTCAGTGTAGTATGTTTACAATACCCTGTGAAGTGTGGCGTAACCTTGAACAAGGTCTCATTTCATCATTTTTTGCTGCATGATCTTTTAAAAGATCATACAGCGCTGATTTTAATTTAGTCTAGGTGCGACCACGAACATAGCCTAAAATAACCTACAATATAACATTGATACCTAAATGCCCTTCCTTAAAGTTTAATATTGAAGATGCTTAAAAAGTCCACCTAAAATCTGTTTTGGCGCTCATTCGGTGAGGACGTTTTTTGGTCGCTGCATCCTATTTTTTTTTATTAAGAGATCAATGCGGTAAGCCTGCACTATAGCAGCGGTGTTGGACTTAGTTGCGTATTCTTTCTACTAAAAGAGACGCCTGGCCCTGGCTTGGTTATAATGCGTACTTGTGTTGTTTGTCTTCCCGCGGTGTGTGTTTTGGAGTGCTGTCAAGACGACGACAGCACAACAGCAGCGCAACGGCTTTTCCTTCCCAAGCGATACAATAGCTTAGCATAGCATTCTAGCGCCCTTTCACAACGCGCGATAAGGAACTTAGTTCCAATAAAATAATGTCTTTCTTTCTTAATTGTAAATTGCGGATATCATATCAGTTACGCCACCGTCGGTTTTCGGTACTTAAAGGTAAGATAATATTTAAAAAAATGTAAAAATGAATGTTTCAGATGGACGGCGACGTGCGCAGCTCGAGCTCTGAACTGAGCGACAGCCCCGGACATTCCAACCACAGCTCGCCCGCTAGGAATAATAAGAAGTAAGTTGTTTACTAGCATCTACAATCGATACTTCACACGTGCAAACAACTGTATACAGAGATGAGCAAAATGCATACTTAGCTTTAAATAAAATACAAAACTAAAAATTAGTTAAGAGTTAGAGATATAACTAAACAATGTATGGGAAAATTGAAACAATTCTCATTCAAACATGTACCCAGTTTCTTAAAATAAGGGGGGTCATTTTACATATATATTTTATTTTGATGTTTTGGGAAGATTTCAACACTATTTACCGCGCGGGCAAAGTCGGGGGCGTCTAGTAGTATTTTATAAATTTTAGTGTATTAGGAAGTTTATTGTAAATTTTTTATCGCACAGACATACACGTACAGAATGCACGCTTGGCGTATTTTGTCAATCTTGTCGGGGGTTGGGGGGTGGCGGGGGGGTTTGTACAAGTTATTCAGATATATAAGCTGTACTATATGATGTATTGTATTTATTATTATTAGTATGGCGGGGCCCGCCATAGCGGATGCACTTCCTTTTGGATCTTTTGTACTTAAATTTATTGTATTTAATTGTGATATCTTTTTTGTTTACAGACACGAATAAATCGTCACAAACTGAATCCCACTGAGTCATATTTTAAAGAAGTCATCTTGAAGTTGGATCTCGGGTACTGTCTACTATTATTATTTAGAGTTAATTGTTGTACTTGGAGGTAATATACATGTGCTTTATATATAAGATATTTGTATAGAAGAGTCGCTAAGAGTTAAGAGAGCTTAAAAGATTTTTGGTTACAAAATGCTTAAAGTCTTAAGCCATGCAGTCTTAGGTAATGTAGGACCGCTTTGGTTAAACTTAAATACTGAAATAAATAAACGGCTCTGATTAATGGGAATTTGTCGTAAAACGTTTCTAGTTTAGAACTTATCCAAGGCTCTTAATCATAAACTTGTAACGCGGCGTAAAACAAAGTTTAGTTTATTGTTAAGGGAGCATTCAAGTATTACGTTAGGCAATTTTTGAAGATTTTTGACCCCCCCTTTCCCCCCCTTGTAACGTACCGTAACGTTTTTCTGTACCCTCCCTCCCTTTCTCTAAACGTTACGTAACACTCAAGTGATCAATTTTATCCTAAAGTACTAAAAAGTTATGCAATAGTTTTTTGGTATAGTTTTAATCTACGAATAAAACTAATAAAACGAGAATTTTAATTTGCATCACCTGCATATTTTGCTTATTTTCTTTAAATTTTTGGCTTTACCTACACACAATTGTTTCTCCCCGTGAAATATAAACGAAAAGGTTTGCCAACTTACGAGAACAAATTAAAAATGACCAGACTAATAAAATCGAGGGATTCCCCGTAACGTAAATGAAAAGGGTTGCCAGTTTGGGAGTTTTAATTCCCTAATTTTTAAAATCAATGTTACGTAACGTGTTGTAAGAAAGACCCCCTCCCGCCCCTATAACACATCGTAACATTTTACGAGACTCCCTCCCCCAAATTGCGTTACGTAATAATTGAACGCTCCCTAACATATTTTGTGGTTATAATGTACGGCAGTTTAATAAACTTGTGGCGTCTTTTTATATAGTACATAATATGTAAAAATGTATTTATAGATTGCCGCTGTTAATATATAAATAATTTCTAGGCATATTTCACAGAAAGCATCCAGGAATTCGGGTTTCGTCAAATGCAGAATGTTCGTCGAACTATCTGAGATTGCGTGAATAGATGCATGTTTGAAGTTCGCCGAGTATCGAACTCTTACAACAACGTCAGACATACGAGCATTCATACAAACTACTTGTGATTCGACGAACATTCGACATTAGGCGAATACCGTTTGTATTAATGCGGATTTAAAATACGTCATGATTGCAGCCAAGTGCTAGCTTATTACGTATAGACATATTGATGACGTCATTCGATTTTTTTTATTCCGTTATTAGAATTTTTTTGTTAATTTATATAACGGCCTGGAATCAAGTATGGCCTTCGGTTATTGAAGTCCTTAAATCACAACACTAAGTAGGTACATACATAACTACATAGATATATTAAGGTTATAGAAATGGTAAATTATCCTCAGCCTATTTACATACGCGGTTTTATCTTGTATGGCATTTGGAGCTTTGACTCGAAATGCTCCCCCAATGCGGGTTGGTGGGTCGTGATAATATTTGATTCTAAAATTAATACTTTTATACGACTTAATGATATTATATCGGAATGCAGCTTAACGTGCTCTACAAAGCATGCGGTTATAACTAAACCATCTGAAATAAGTATTTTTTTTACTTTTTTTTTAATTATACATTTTATTATTTTTATGACCTTATTATATTATTTATATTTTTGTAAGAAGAATTTTCATATGTTTTACTGTCAATTGTCATAAACATTATAATTAATAGTAATATAATTTGATAACCAAAAAGCTTGTACCAAATCATTGCGGGATATATAAAATGATTACAAGAGGAAAGGTAAAGGAAATTAATTTTAGATAATCCTAGATATGTAGAGGAATGTGGAAATAATTGGGAATGCAGCATAAACTAGAAGTTATGTAAGTGTTAAGGCGAGTCTACACTATATAACATTATATTTTTGTTATATTATATTTTAACTCATTGCTTTAGGCTGGGATCTCATCTAGTGTTGAAAGTATTTTTTTGAAATTTTAACAAAATATGATATTAATAAATAATATAAATATGAGAAGTATAGTGCGAACTTTAAAGGGGTAATGGCAAGTTTCGTACTAAAAATGTTTAAGTTACTTTAGTACCTTAACCTTGCATATAGTCCGAAGCATATAAATTGGCAATAACGGGCGTTGAACCCTCGGGGCAAAGGAGTAGGCCAACTACTATCTATCTCTCTCTTACTTATGTATTTTAAATTCATTGGGTGAGCCCAACTCTCACATAATAAATTTTGCTGGTTGGCAATGTTAGTTAGCCCTTTAATGCCAACTTGAGGACGCCCGCGGTTCCACCCGCGTAGTTCTCGTTCCTGTGGGAATTTTGGGATAAAACGTAGCCTATGTGTTAATCCAGGGCGTGAGCAATCTCAACACCAAATTTTATTAAAATCGCTGTAGCCGTTTAGTCGTGAAGACGTAACAAACGTACACACTCACAAACTTTTGCCTTTTTATTAGTAGGAGGGAGGCCTGGCCCTGTAGTGGGCTGATTGAATGAATTAATGATTTATATGGTTCGGACTATAGCTTGTTTCCTTCGTACTCTTTTACTTAACATTAGGTGACATCTTAAGCAAGTAAGAAATAATATGTTATATAACATAAGTTGTATAACATATTACTTAATGTGGACTCACCTCTAGGTTTAAATAAATAAATTGAATTTCTAAATTAAGTTACACGAAAGCATTTTTCTCATCTCGATTACATATATAATTTCATAAATTTTAATATGCTGTACCTGTCTGTATATCAGTAACAAATTATTTTATAAACTATTAAATGGATGAATATATAAATGCTATATTATTAAAATATATATAAGTATGTGAGCTGAAACTCACGTCACTTTTGTCGGAGTATGCCCGACTAGTTTGTAACCCATACGGGGTCCTTAATCATGAGGTCGTTTGTTCGTGCAACGCAGCGTGAAGCACACACTAAACAGTTTCAGCCGTTTATATTTTAATAATATGGAAATTACTTGCAATAGTTTACTGATTTGAACGCATCTAAAGTAAAACAAACCATACAATATTTTTTAAAAAACGTTATTTTTGTTAAGGTGAATATTCCAACTATTGCATACTTATTTTATATTACATATTTTTGTAACACATGCGTTAGAGGCTATTTTATATTACATTCTTAATGCTGCCGGATTGTAGATAATGTTTTGGTCGATTTTATGAAAAAATATATAAAACGAAATATTTAGATTCCAATAGAAATTATTGTATGGGTGTTTATAAATAATTCACCTTAACGATTTCAAGCTCGGTTACACGAGGATTTGAAAAAGTTGTGTAACTTTGTCATAGTGCGTTAAAAAAAAATAAAAAATAGCGTATAACTTACCTGCAGTGCGTTCGCGTAAAGAATGCAGTGAGTCATCATTGTCCGACGGCGCCGTTTCGATTGGCCGGCGCCGATTGGTTAGGGAGCCCCGCTAACCAATCAAATCTCTTCAAATTACACGCGTCGCGTTTTAACTGGTCACTGTGAACTTGACCTTGTAATTTAAAAGATTTGATTGGTTAGAGGGCGGGGTTTGGCCGTCAATCAGTGATGAGTCACTGCATTCTTAGCGCAAACGAACTATGTGTATAGATGAGTGTATACAGTTGGATATTATACTAAGATATATTTATACAATGTTGTATATAATACTGATAATTGTGAATCTTTTATGATACTTGTGTGTACTCTCGCGCTGGGACCACGTAGTTGGATTTAGACTTTTATATTTATGTATGTATTTCAGCCGGCTGCGTTTATATGTTACTACTAGAGATCGCCCGCGGTTTCACCCGCATAGTTCCCTTTTCCGTAAAAATTTTGGAATAAAAAGAAGTCTATATGTTAACCCGGTGCGTCAGCTAACTCCATACGAAATTTTATTACAATCGCTCCAGACGTTCAGTTGTGAAGTAGTAACAAACATAACACAGTCACCTTTCCATGAGGAACGCACGGAATGTAGTATGTACTCATCGTAATAAAATATCCATTCAAATATCTGTGCTCGCCGTGTAGCCGACACGACTATGGGTTTATAAGGATAGGACGTTAAAGAAAGTGATCTTTGATGATTTACGGCCACGGCACTTGCTGGATTCCACCACACAATTACACGACACTAAACTTTTGAGTTCACTTCAATTCGTTATTCGTAATTCGCGGACTTAGTTCGTGCAGACTTTTACGGAAAAGGTGATGCAACAGAACTATGGAGAGTAGAGGTAAAGGAGGACAATCCCTGTATATAAAAAGTGTCCGTCAAAATGTATTAAATTAGGATGGCGCCACAGTTGCATCAAAGTAACTTTCAAAAGAAGCGCCAAATACAAACAAAACTTTTGAAATCATTTTTTTTGAAATTGGTTATAATTCTGTAAGGTTATATTTACCACAATATTTTGTACAACGTAAGTTGTTGAAGTTCTCAATAATTAACTACTTTAGTCGATAATGACATTAAATTTTTTAACTCGGCATACTTCAATTCATCTACGATTACTACATTCATACCATACCCTGTGCATCCACCAGCGCCATTGTGGAGGATTTTTGAACTGTTATTTAACGCATACAACTGGACACTTTTTCAACTTTTCTCCCATATAAGATTGTCCTCCTTACCTCTACTCTCCATAAACAGAACTGACTTTGACACCTTTACTTGTCAGTTGGGTGTGCCGACTAGCGTTCTAGTGTTTTTGAGCCGGTGACCACAAGACTACGTCACGCCTGGCGTAAACAATATCTCATTACAAATTATTAAACTATTATTAAAGAAAATCATACACTTTTTGAAAATGAATAGTTATTTTCTTATAATTTTCGAACTGGTAGATTTTGATATTAGGTCTAACATTTATTAATGCATTTAGCATGCAGGCTATCTACAATTTTTGTAACACTAAAAGGAAAGCTATAGATAATTTTTGACCCTTGGACACCCCCAATGAGAAAGCTCTAGCTACGCCCGAGATAGTAAGTATATATATAAACGTGGCCGTAAACAGTCTTCTTATATAAAACTTCCTGAAGCTTCAGCCGTGTAATATTAGCAAGTGCATGATGTTGTATTCAATGTATTTAGTTCGTCGTAAGATAAACGCATTTCCCAAAAACAGTCTGAGATTATATACTATTCCATTTATATTACTCTGTATTATAGTCGGTAAAGGTTTTTGCATTCAATCTAAAATTAGTCACCAGTTACTTGGTCTAAATACAATTTTTTTTGCTATTTAACCCTCCTTCCAAATTTCCGAAAAAACTGCTATAATAAAATAACTAATTAATTGAAACTTATTTCGTTTTGAATCTTTTAGCATTAGACCACGGCGCATAAAGTAAAATTAAAACATTTCGACAAATTGAGAACCTCTCATCTTTCCAGGGCAGGGAGAATAACATGAACAGAGGAGGTGAGTGTTGACGCGCGTCACTAAGGGATTTCTTTTAAACCTACACTCGTGTCTCAAGTCTTGGACTCTGATCAGTGGGGCAAGTGCGAGTTTTTCACCGAGCGACTGCGTCACGTAAACACGTACTCACTCGAACCGTCAAATAATACACAAAAAAAGCGTTTACTCTCGCTATAACTAGATGGCGCTACTCCAATTCCATATAAAATTTGCGTGTACTGTTTTAGTTATCGACGCGGTAAAGTCTTACACTAGGCACATAAAGCTTTTCTCTCAACCACACAATGGACCCGGCATTCGCACCTTGAATCCATGGAATGCTGAGATGTTCGTCTCACGTAATTATTTAATAAATATTTACTTCGAATATTGTTTATTTTTAAAGTATTCCCACGTAGGTTCTATTTAATGAAGATCTCAAATTGAACTATGAGATGTCATAGTATAGAGTTGATATGCAAAGACTTTTACCGAGTGTTGCGAAAGAAATTTATATTTATAGATGTGTACACACTGAGACTACGTTTGATAGTGAACTATTTACTGCTTCTACTGTGTAACACTATTTTCTGAATGTTCTATTCATATTTGATTTTGTTGTTTATATACACTTACGGAGTCGGTGTTGATAAGTTTGTATGAAATATTGTTAATCTACGTGTGGACGGTTGTCATTTGCAAATGTAATGCAAACTCGTGAACTTTAAAGGTACATCTTTGTGGTGTGGCTTTCATCCTACTCCTAACAAGTTAGCTTCCATCTTGAATGCATCATCACTTAACATCAGATGTTGCAGTCATTTTCTTAACTTTTGCGAACATTGCAATTTTGCAATATGAATTGTACCCATTGTACTCCAATATTCAATACATTTGTTGGTAAAAGCAAATCTACCATAAAAATGTTTCGACTGCTGTGTAAAAATTAGTGCTTTATAAATAAATGTATTGAAAAGTATAATAATTAATCGTACAGTATATAACGTCTCGAATGTAATTTATTGTCCTTTATTTATTAATATAATCGATTACTATAAAAATAAATGGAAATTTTCGAGAGAAAATATTTATACAAATTATACAATTCTCATATTTTGGGCTACGTCTGTACTCACGGGGGCTTATGGATTGATCCAACGGTATTTTGTTATCAACAAGTTGAATGACAGCGAATTACAGTTCGTTGAAACAGAACGCTAACGCCCGAATAATCAAACGCGAAATTAAATTTGAGAACGCCTAAAATGTACTTTGTTTGACAGTTCGAAGTACTTTATCAAATCGATCAATTCTTGTAATATTGTACCAAATTAATAGTGTACAAATAAAATATAGCATACAATACAATTCAATAAGGTAATTAAAATTACAGAATATATGTCAAAAATAATATAATAATCATGTCAAATACTGTTCTAGGTCATAATAGCAACGTTTTACCTGAAAATAAAGCGCATATTAAAATACCGTTTCCGTCGATTTTCTACCAGTTTTAGTACCTAATGTGTTACCTTAGTAGGAAATGTGGCGCCACCTAGCAGTGTCGTTGTGCTCGAGAAGTTTCGTTAATCGTCGAGCACGATGCACGATGAAGCAAAATCTAGCAAAGCAAAATCGCATTTGTCTAAATAAACCTGTTAAAATAAATTAAGAAACTGAACACGTACGTAAATTTCATGTGAGTTTGAGTATTTTGGCGTAAGTTCGGTACTTTCCACTATATAGATGTTCCGTGTCAGTGTCCTGGGTGCGATTTTGGAGCGAAGTTTCTTATCGCGCGTTGTGAAAGGGGGCTAGACGGAAAAAATTCGTACGAAAAGTTGTCACGACACTTTTTGATCAAAGGATCTTGCCGCCGCCTTTGATGTGTGTGCGCGTGAGCGGCGGGGGGCGCCCGCGCTGTATGCTGTCTCGCGCTCTCGTGGCGCCCTCTGGTGTTTCGGTGTACAACAACAAATATTATTATTACTTAAAAAAAATGAAATTTTATTACAATTCCTTCAGTAATTAATCGAAAGGAACTTCGTTCCATCCGGGTGTCCCTTGACACCTCTCAACTTTTTTTATTATTTGATAGGAAGTTTTGTGTATCGGGAACAGCACAAGCGCGTTGCGTTGTCACTCAGATCTTAGTTCGCATAGAACTCATCTGTACCTACTTGTATACACGATACATTTGGATCGATCCATAGACTTGCACATTATGATGTATATGTTATATAAATAAACTATGTTGTGCTCGTTTACCTTGGTGGATACAGCGTCCCAATGTCATTCAAATCTCATATTTTCTGTCATTATATTACTGTAGGCACAGACTGAAGTGAAAACATAGAGGGAATACTTATATTAACAATGACCGTAATAACCCGAGAAATGTTGAAATTTTTGCACGTCGATTGGTTGGTACTATATAAAAAACTTGTCACAAAGAAATATTTACAATAAAGACTATATGCTGCAGTGAGAGTTGTTGTTGTGAAACCATCGCTAAAATAATTATGAGGTTGTTTTGTGGTGTGGCTATATGGTGGTGGTAATCACTATTTTAATAATAATAATAAATGTAGGACGTTATATGTCGGAGTGAAGCATGTGTGTAAGACTTATGAAGCATCACTATAAAACATGTCAAACGTCGTCGATGATGACCTGGGTCATCATCCATGATAATCGCCCACCATCACCATTCCTTGAAAATACAATGTGCTGAACCGCGCAGTTAATGGTCGGGCTGAGAACAATTTTGTACGCAGTCATACGCCTAGTATTTAGAATGTGCTAGATATTTGGTTAAACCTACACATTTTTTTAATCTGCATTCTAATACGAGTAATTCCGTCTATGTTTTACTTCCAGTCTGAGATTGTAGGTTATAAAATGATTGTTGATGTTTTAGAATCTTAAATGTTTTGTGTGTCTCGCTAGGTTAGGATTCTTCCGTAATTCTATTATTACTTTGTGTTTTGAACTATTTTGTATACAGACTATATAAAAATTTAAAAGTATATAGATTAAAAAGATTGAAATCATTAGAAGTATAAGTGTAAGAATAATTTGTTTTTGAGATTTTTTTACTTTTGGAACATCCTTTTTTCTTTTTGTAACTAAAGGACGCCCGCGATTTCACCCGCGTAAGCTTGTGTTCTCGTAAAATTTTCGGGATAAAAGCAGTTCCATGTCTTAATACAGGGTGTCAGCTAACTCCATACCAAATGTTATTAAAATCGGTCCAGCCGTCGTGAAGAAGTAACATACTGAAACTTACGCTATATATTAGAAGTATGATTGTAACGAAAGTGTTGAACGCTAGTATCTAAAGATTTCAATCTCTGTCATTATGTGAGTCTGCATTTCTTACATATACCGATACACAGTAACAAACATTGCGATTCGTAGTCTATCATTGTTTCAAAGTTTGCTCAATAGCGTTTATTCGGCCCTGCACAGATCCTAAACTTAACAAACGTTAAGATATCGTTAACAATGGTGTAGTTTTATATGTTTGTTACCAGACAAAAAACGAAATATACAAGAAAACATAATATAGTGCCAGAGAAAAATATATACGAATAAAATATATTCATATGAATTCTTTTAATTAACTACTTTAAAGAATGATAATTTTTTTATTTGATTTTTTTTGATTGATTTATTTTGAAAAGTGATTTTTATTATAAAACTTTGTACTTCAAAGAAGTTTTATACAACTTTTAATCTAAGCTTATAGTTGCTCTACCCTCACCTAATTCCATTCTAGCACATTGGGAAGCCGTCCGTCGGCTCTACGAAACTACCCCCGCCCACTACCAAATCAGTTGTAAACCTACTAAATAATTTTATTATAAAATACAAGTCTGTAATATTTAGGATCTGTGCCCGAAAGCGCCACGTCTCGAGTTTTACTAACAAAGTAATATGCTCTCTTGTTCTGTGGTCGCAGGGACGGCGTCAAGTTGTAAGCGTCATGAATATTACGAGTTATAAGTTGTATCTATATTCTTTATTGCATTGTGTATTATTTATTTGCGATGTTGGGCGGTAATGTAAAGAGAGAATATAAGGTTTATTGTATTGTAAAGGCTCTACCTCGTTAATGTGGCAATCTTTATGGAAAGTTGTTAAGCGTTGCAGCAGTGGGAGAAGCGCATCTTGGAGGTAGAGATGATACTAGTGCCAAGTTGCGAATGTTGTAGAGTTAAGGTAAATTGAACATCACAAGTAACTCCGCGAGCTGTGCCTCCAAACGTTCCTGCGACATTATTATAATCAGGTTGTGTTATGATTTGAAAATAAAACGCTATATTAATTTATGGAAAAATGTGTTTTAATTAAATTCTATAATACCTAATCAGTAATTTTTACATAATCTATTAACATATTCTTAACTACGAAGCGCTACTTCTCTAGTAGCTCTATACACTAGCACGCTTCTAATATCAAAGTTCAATACCGCGGTGGGTAAAATATATGCACTCAATGTCCTCTATGTACACGTGCGAACCACACCTTCCTGCTACTCGGAGTCGGAGGAGTCTGTGACGGCCGAGTGCTAGAGAATGGAAAGATTTATTCTCCGCTCGAAAATCGTGTTCATGTTGAGAGTCTTGACGGCGCGCTGCGCGTCGAAGGGCGTGCGGAACGCCACGCGCGCGTCGCCCGTCGGCTGGCCGCGCTCGTTGTAGCGCCGGATCACGTCGTCCTGCGTCAAGTCGAAGTCGCCGAAGAAGGCCAGGATGTCCTCGACGCAGGCGCGGAACGGAACGTTCTCCATCGTGACCACGCAGCCCGGCGCGCCGAAGTCCTCGAGGGCGGGGTCCTGCTCGTCGTCGCGGCGCGCCGCCATCGGCCCGTCCGAGCCGAAGCCCCCGCGCCCGCGATTGAAGCCCCGGCCGCGCCTGCGGTCGAAGCCCCGCCCGCCGCCGCGCTCCATCCAGTTGCCTCGCCCCCGGCCCCGACTGGGGTCGAAGCCGCCGCGGCCGAACCCGCCCCGATCGAAGCCGCCGCCCCTGTCGAAACCGCCCCTGCCTCTGAACTGGCCGCGAGGCGCGTATCCCCCGCGCGGGGGCATGTTGTTCATGTACTGAGGGGGCATCGCGTCGCGGTTGGGCTCGTTGGTCTTGGGCCCCTCCAGCGCCTCCTCCACGACGCTGCGCATGACGAGGTCCACGGTGACGCGGCAGCCGTCCAGCGTGTGGCCGTGCTTGGTGGCCGCCTGGCGCGCCTCCTGCGACGAGCGGAACTCGCAGAAGCAGTCGCCGGACGGCAGCCCGCTCCCGTCCAGCATGAGGTGTATCCTCGCCGGCACCGCGCCCGTGTCCGCCAGGAAGTTCACGATCGTCCTGTCGGTGGCTTCGCGTGGCAGGCCCTTCATGAGAACGCAGTCCAGAGGTTCGTCCTCTAGGTCGACGGTGATCACTTGGTTGTTCGCGGCGGGAGCCTTCATCGGAACTTGCATCGCGCCCTGCATCGTCCCCGCGTCGGGCTGCTTGGGGAAGCTCATGCGGTTGGCCCAGTTGGCGGCGGCGGTGCGCGGCTCCAGGTTGCCGGGCCCCGGGTACCCGCCGAACTGAGCTCCTTGGAACGGCGCTCCGAAGTTTTGTGTGAACGGTGCGGCGGACGGAAAGAACTGTCCGGCGCCCTGCATCGCTCCGCCGCTTTGCATCATTTGATTGCTGTCTATTTGCTGTCGCCGTTGGCGCGGGTCTCTCGGCATGGCCGGTTCGGGAATATGGTCCTTCGCAGGTCGTTCTAACGAGGGCGGTTGATCCGCGTTATCCGCATTCTTTTCTCTGTTGTACTCCTCCTCCGTGAGCGGCGTGAATGTCGCTTGACGTCTTCCAAAAAGGTAATTTTCTTTTCTATTGAGAGCTACTTTAGCGTCTTCGCTCTTGGCGAATTGCACTAGAGCGGTCTTGCTGCGCGTCAAGCGGCAGTCGGCGAGCGTGATCGACAGCAGGGAGAACTCGGTGAAAGCTTTTATGATGTCGTGCTCCTGTATCATGTTCGATAAATCAGATAGTTTAAGTACGTTGAAGGATTTCGCGGTCGATTTCGCGGCATTGTTATCTTCGGGGTCGGCGATGACGAGGTTCTGATCCTCATCGTCGTTCTCCTCGCGGTAAGGCAGGAAGGAGTCCACGGCGGCCTCGTACGTGTCGTCGTCCAGGTGCTCCACCGTCACTTGCGCGCCTTTCAGCTCGTTCGCTTTTCGCTGCAGGGCCAGTTGCTTGGAGCGCGGATCGCAAAATCGAACGAAGATGTTTCCCGTCCGACGTCCCATGTTGTCGTTTATCATTTTGATGCCGTGTTTGTCGATCATGACGGGGAAGAATCGTCGAACGTCGCCGTAGCTGGTGTGATTCGGTGCGTTCCTAATGGCGACGCAGCAGTCCCTCGGCTGGTCGTCGAACCTCGACGGGCGCCCCTCGCGCCGGAAGGTTCCGCCGCGCGAGCCGACGGCGCCGCCCCTGTGGCCGCCGCGGAATCCGGTGCCGTTCTGTTGCTCCCCTTGGAACGCATTCGGATTGCGTTTTTTGCCGAGCTCTTGCAGTTTGTTGAACGCTTCCGCGAGCGTCGGGTCGTTGAACCGGGGCGGCTGATCTATTTGCGTGGGCGGGCCGTTTTGCGCGAGGTTGTTGATCATCGGCATTCTAGGCCCGTTGGGATTTGCGCCGAAGGCGGGCAACGCCTGAGCCAACGGCGCACTGTCGGTGCCATTGTTATCCAGAGATCGCTCTTGCGAGCTCTGCTGCGGCGACTTGCGTTCGGCGCGTTTGTCGCGCGAGCGTCGCGGCGACCTGTCGCGGGAGCGGCTGCGATCTTTCCTGTCTCGTTTGCGGTCGCGTCTCTCCCGGCTGCGACTGCGGTCGCGGCGCCTGCGTTCCCTCGACCGAGATCTATCTCGGCGATCTCTCTTTCTGTCCTTCCGATCTCTGTCCCGGGATCTCGACCGCGATCGGGAACGTCGCCTGTCTTTCTCTTTGCTTCGTTTTCTCTCGAATGTGTCCTCTGCGTTCTCTTCTTCGACGGGAGACTTGGACTGGGGACTGAGCAAGGGTGCTGGCGGCTCTATGACGGCGGGCTGGGGGATCTCCTGCGGGTTGCCGAGGCCGGGGATGCCGAAAGCGGCGGCGAGCGGGTTGGTGCCGAGGGCCGCCGAGAAGGGCGTGACGAGTGGCGCGGCGGGCGCGGGCGGCTGCACGACGGGCAGCGGAGCGGGCGCGGGCGCGGGAGCGGGGGCGGGTAGGCTCATGATCGGCACGCTCTGGCGCGCCGCCTCGATCACCTTGTGCATCTCGGAGCGGGAGCTCAGCAGCAACTTCACTTGGATCTCTTTGATCTTTCCTCCGTCTAACATCATCGCTTGTCGCGCGTCTTCGTCCGTACTGTAACAACGAGACATTCATACATCAATACAAATAGCAAAATAAATTCCACCCTTTTTGTACATCTATAATCTGCAATGTTCCCATCATTAGACTACAAAAGGTCCATCGGTTGTAGAACGTTTGGAATGAAACTACCCTAACCCTCTACTTACCTAATGTATATCATGTATATGTCAAAATAACAAGAACCGAAAATTTTTAAATTATCCATTAGTAAGATTGTAAACGGTTCGACCAATTTACAGAAGAGTTTTTAATTTTACGCTTCTTAAGACCGGCCGCATATTGTAGGAATTTTCTGGTACCGGATGCAAACGTTCGGACGTCAGAAAATTTTCTGACCTGATTTTTTTTAACTAAGTAGAACAAAAATCGTTAATGACAGTAACTGATCATCGTCCATTTTGTTTTTTTCTTACTTTTGTTAGCCTAACTATGCTGCCAGCCAGCCGCGAACTCAACTCAAGACTCGCCGGAAGGATGGATGTGAGGCGTGTTATCGATGGGCGTCAGATATAAAAATTTATGAAACGCAAGATTTTAGGAGTAGGTAGGTATCTGACATAGCGACTTTAGATTTTAATAATGCGTTAATAAAATCATTAAGTTAATGAGCCATACCACAATACATGGGCATGATGCTAGGTAACGTGCTTGTTTAGTATCTCATTTTCTAATAAAATTATTATTATAAAAACAAAAACCCGGCTGCTTAGAAGTTATGAACTGAAAAGAGAAAAACAAGGATCACTATGTCTGTATAAAATTCAAAATACTTTACGGTGCTGCAAACAGGGACAAAATTTATTATAAAAATTTTTTGTTTTTATAATAATAATTTTATTTGAGACTTTTTAGTTTTAGTTTATGGTATAGAAATGAAACGGTACACTTAGTACACTTTTTGCCATTTTTTGTTATAAAAGTAATATGAACATGATATGATATTTATATTTTTGAAATGTTCTTTTTACGACCTTTCAATTGGTACCCATATTGCTAAGATAAGAGAAAAAAATACACACACCCCCCTTTTTTCCCCCATTTATAGCCGCTATTTCGAAAATTAATATAGCCTATGTCACTACCACAATTTTGACAAATTCAACGACACCTCACATGTCAAAATCCGTTCAGCCGTTTAGGCTGTAGCGCGTGCCGAAGAAATGGACATACATACATACATACATACGCTCGAAAAACATAACCCTCCTTCTGACGCAGTCGGGTAATAAAAAGGTCGCACCTGGCATGCGTGACTCCCGTCCCACAGACCTTCCGTTCCTGAGGGGAACCTCAAACGCCTTGCGGTCTAGTGAAGCACTGTACTAGCACATGAGCTACTGGCAGAATCTTGATACACATGCGAGTAGTTCATTTTTGCTTGCAACTGGCATGCTTTGGTTGAGTAACTAACATGTGTGTTTTTATATATTGCTTCATGTTATACCTTTTATACACACTTAGTTTTTTATTTTTTTGTCCAGGTTGCCAGGAAGAGATCTGTATAGTTTTAGAGGTTGCAGTTGTTTACATACTTATTTATGTTGGTGTTAAATAAAGCATAAATTCATTCATTTTAGTCATTAAAGTGTGTCCACCGGTTTCAACGTGCTCTTCGAAGGAAGTATATAATATCACTATATTACTAACTATCTACCCAATCCCTCGTTTTTTCTGAGAAAGAAAAGCTCAACATTTTATAGCCCGACTCGTACTCAAAACCTCGTGATCAGAAACCATACCAGCTAATCACTGGACTAACGAGGAAGTCAGAAACAGACTAGGCAAAAGCATAAATAGGTAGGTATCCATCTAGATTCTAGCTCTAGATAAATGGGTAGATGACAAGCGACAGAAACTTTAAACTGCACGGTAATCTGTTACCAAGACAGAGGGAACGCGCCCTTAGGATGTTAATGATATATTCTATACTAGCGACCCGCCCCAGCTTTGCACGGCTTTTTTTTCATAAAACAAATCATAAACGTATGTTTAGGTAGTATGCCATTATTTAATACTCGTAATCAGGCTCTAACTCTTCGGTGTTTTTTAAAAAATTTGTTAAACACAACTTTGTTATTTAAAAAAAATCATACTATTATAAAGGCGAAAGTTTAGGTATGTTTGTTATCCTTTCACGTAAAAACTACTGAATGGATTTTAATGAAACTTTACAATAATACAATTAATACATCCCCAGATCAGAATAACACATAAACTACATTTTATCCCTAAATAGTTACGGGAACGGGAACTGCGCGGGTGAAACCGGGGGCTTCCTTTAAGTGAGCATAACTGGTAACACTGACGGGAAACGACCGAGAGGCCGCTCTACAACACGATGTGTTGACCAGCTGAGGGAAAATAATAAGATGGACTGGTACACGACAGCGGGTATAACCACCAATAGAGGCCGGTAGAAAAATTGACCAGTTCGAGGTTAGGTCGGGATCTGACCAGGGCAATGTTTAGAAATAAAGGAACGACTGCGGAGAGATGCGATTTTTTTTTATTGACTACAAGTTGGCCCTTGACTGCTATCACACCTGATGTTAAGTGATGATGCAATCTAAGATGGATGCGGGCTAATTTGTAAGAAGTAATGAAATCCACACCCCTTTCGGTTTCTACACATCGTATCGGAACGCTAAATCGCTTGGCGGTACATCTTTGTCGGTAGGGTGGTACTAGCCGCGGCGAAGGTCTCCCACCAGCCAGACCAAGATAAACTAAGAAAAATCTCAATCCGAAGCGCCGGGAATCGAACCCAGGACCTCCGTCTTATAAGTCCACCGCGCATTACACTGCGCCATGGAGGTCGTCAAAAGCGAAGTAGATTAGCGATAGCGATAGTCTTCATAAAAAAAGTCACCATAAAGTTATTTTCTGTTGTTCCAGGCTTACTCGTAACCTACTTAGAATAAAATACAAACGCAGCAACTTAATCATCCTTGAAAACAAATGAAATTGAAAATACTTAGCTTAGTAGTTAAACAGAGATTGGTGTGACCTAACAGACGTAAGAAGACAAGTTTGCGTTTGTACTAGATCTGCAAGATGATCTAAATAAAATGTTTTTGAATGATAACTTTTTATGGAAGGGATTCGTTGTGTCAATAAAACAGCACCAGTATGTCTAGCTTCTCTTTCACTCACGCACACAGCAGCGGTTGGCAGCCTCATCTCTCACTATAAACCATATGTGAAGTTTTCGATTTGTTTTGGTGAAAACTCACACTCGGCACACATAGCGTTAGCCGTATTTAAGTTATCACTTCTGTCAGCTTCCCAAAAAGCACGCGTTTTTTTTTTCAATTTAGCCACGTATATTAGTTATATTTTAAATATACCTAACATATATACCCCTCCTCCTTCAATTTACTGTATTGCAATGACTATTAGAAAACGATAGATAGCTTCGAAGTCATGACCTCTCGGCGCAGAGTCCGACCTCTTTCCGTGGATGTTCAATCGTCGCCTAGATCTAGGAGATACCTAAGAACTCCTTCCCACTTGTCGGGTGTCGGGTCACGATTTATTCTTAATGTTTCAGTGGCAGAACATTTTTGAAACCGATTTTGTGTCAGCGCCGACAACAATGTAAATAAAATTATTATTATAAAACCAAAAAATCCGACTGCTTAGAAGTTATGAACTGAAAAGAGAAAAACAAGGATCACTATATCTGTATAAAATTCTAAATACTTTATGGTGCTGCAAACAGGGACAAAATACTTTAACCTGCGGGGAAAGAAAGATCTACCAAAACTACGTTTGTCCCCGCCTGCAGCACCATAAAGTATTTAGAATTTTATACAAATATAGTGATCCTTGTTTTTCTCTTTTCAGTTCATAACTTCTAAGCAGTCGGGTTTTTTGGTTTTATAATAATAATTTTATTTGAGACTTTTTAGTTTTAGTTTATGGTATAGAAATGAGACAGTAGGTACACTTAGTACACTTTTTGCCATTTTTTGTTAAAAAAATAATATGAACATGATATGATATTTATATTTTTGCAATGGTTTTTTTACGCACTTTCAATTGGTACCCATATTGCTAAGATAAAAGAAAAAAATACACACATTCCCCCTTTTTCCCCCATTTATAGCCGCCATTTTGAAAATTTATATAGCCTATGTCACTACCACACTTTTGACAAATTCAACGACAACTCACATGTCAAAATCCGTTCAGCCGTTTAGGCTGTAGCGCGTGCCGAAGAAATGGACATACATACATACATACATACGCTCGAAAAACATAACCCTCCTTCTGACGCAGTCGGGTAATGACGCAGTCGGGTAATAAATGCTATACCATGCTGTGGCGGATCAGCATCATCATGGATATGCTGGCTGAATAATCGCTCGTCCGTGTAGACGACGATGTCGCTCGTGAAGACAGCGCCTTAGGAACATCGAAAACATGATATGAAAGCCTACCCGTGTCTGGCAGTAGGGGCACCAGATTTATATTTTTTAAGTGTGTAGGCCATTTTATTTCCGCCGCCCCAAGTATCTTTCTAAGATAACCTACCAATACTATCTATTTTCGGGAGACGGTTTGTATGTTAGATGATAATACTACCTGTGTACTGAATTTCATTTAAATCGGTTTAGTACTTTTAGCGTAAAAGCGAGACGGACAGAAAGACAAAGTTAGTTTCGCATTTATAATATTATTATAGTTTGGATCTTTTATATGTACCTACTATACTGGACTTGCTGTGTTTTGCTTGTATTGTACGCAATTACTACACTTAGTATAGTTTAGGAAATAAGATTTAGTGATTGTGATTTTCTTGATTACTCCTCATGTGGCTGATTGGGAAACTTTGGCCGTGAATATCTCTATAGACTCCCAAGTCTACCGGGTACTACTCTAATTTAGGGTTATCGTCATTAAGAATGCCTGTTGTCCTTATAGCGGTAGGCCGAGGATCGAACCCAAGACTTCTCGAATTTTAGTCCTCGTTGAATGTATTTACCTAGTAGTTGACACAAGTGTAAGTGTGTTACCCGCCTCGTTGCTCCAGTCTTTCAGCTTTCGTATGTAGACTCTTGAAAAATATGCATCGTGCACACATCTTGTCGATCATCCCCCCTTCAGTGCGACTGTCAGTCCAATGCGACAAAATGTCATTGGACAATTCCGATTTTTGTTACATCCACTTTGCAACTGTTGTTCATCGGCACCGGTTATTATCATTAAAATCTAATTGTAATAACAGAATCGAAAACCATAATTGTTACGCCCTTTATTATGGATCAAAGTTCCCCTCTACTATTAATGGCGTGGCGCTGGAAATATAATAAATGGAAAACCATCGCATATAACAGAGCAATACTTCGCAGAGCATGGGTACTAATTACAAATTGAACCGACTTCAAAACACATTAAAAAGTAAAAAATAACTGCGTCATTTAGTTGTCTATGAAGTCGGTGCAAGCCAAGTTTAAAGAACGTTTATTTAACGAAGTAGAAACTTTGTGGGTTCTAGGTAACGACCTTAAAGTAGAAACCTTGGCTGGCTGATTTATCGACACCTAACCTACTCTTACTATACTATTAGAGTACATTATACGGCACTTGTAGCCTAAAAGCTACCGACACTTACACAAATGTCGAAATCGCTGCAAGTGTTTCATCATCAGATCCTAACATGATAACTATGGGACCATTTTGAGTGTGCCCTTTCTAATAAAAAAAGAAAGATCAAAATCGGACAACTCTGTAAAAAGTTATACCTAAGTATCATACATAAAAATATATAGGTACATACACATCGAATTGAGAACCTCCTCAGTTTTTTTTCGTCATATATAAAATACTTTAATAAGAGCTTTTACTTAACCAGAGCCGTACATTCGATCCACACCCAAAAGATTATTTATCAAAAAAAAATATTGGAAAGCAATGATGATGATAGGACATGTTCTCCTACAAGCTGCCAATTTATTTTTCTTGGTGTTCATGATTGCTACCTATTATATTATAGATATTGGCCTACCTACCTACCTAGTTATTGATATTATGGTAGCATAACTATGTATTTATAACTCGCGCGTATTAGGCTGATTTTTTTGTATTTTTGAGTAAATCTTTCTTTCAAAACGCTATCACTATACTAAAGCCAAACTCGACTGAGAACTCATGTCAACAAACAAATTAAAAATGTAGGCAGAAAATGCAACACATTTTATGCCTAATAAATTTAAAATTGTTTTGTTGTTTTCAAAATCTTATTTAAACGATATATATTAATTACTTTTAAGCTTATTAATCTAATTTATTGTCATGAATTCATCATTAATAAGTAAACTAAAAAATTAGGTGTAAAATGACTAGTGATTTCTACCTTCATTTTTAATTTGTTTGTTCACAAGGATTCTCAATCGAGTTTGGCTTTAGTATAGGTTCGTTTACCATTGCCAACACAGAACAGAGTCATCGCTTTCAATGGGTAAGATTACCATAACTATTTAACACATTTTTCGTATTTTTGGCGGCATCCGTGGCGCAGTGGATTTATAAGACCGAGATCTTGGGTTCGATTCCAGCGTATCTGATTCTGCGGGGGCGGATTTCTTATGTGGTGCTGTCTGTTGATTCATTGATTGGGAAGCTTTGGCTAGTTACCACCCTGCAGGCAACGACGTACCGCCAAGAGATTGAGCGTTCTGGTATAATGTGCAGAAACCGAAAGGGGTGTAGATTTTTATCCTACCCCTAACAAATTAGCTAGCTATAAAAATAACTGCGTCATTTAGTTGCTTTAATTTACTTAAGCTTATCTATGAAGTTTGTTAATGCCAGCCAAGTTAAGGAATATTTATTTAACGTAGTAAAGTAGTTTGTGGGTTCTAGGTAACGTCCTTAAAGTAGAAACCTTGGCTGGCACCGACTCATAGATATGCTTAAGTTAATTAAAGCAACTAAATGACGCAGTTATTTTTTAACCGACGAAAAAAAACGGAGGAGGTTCTCAATTCGACACGTATATATGTATGACCACGCATAACTTTTTTACAGTGTTGTCCGATTTTGATAATTCTTTTTTTTATTAGAAAGGGCATACATCCAAGGTGGGTCCCATTGTCCGCATGTTAGGATCTGATGACGATATCCTGGGGAGATTGAAGGAACTCTTCAAATTTTGGAGGCACGCTTACAGCGATTTCGGTTTTTGTCTCGGTATCAGTAGCTTTTTGGCTACTAGTGCCGTATGACAGTATAGCACCAGTACGTTACGTGGCGATAAATCACTAAAAAGTAAGAAATAAAATTTTTTAACAAAAAATAGAACCGACTCAAAGCGCACTAAAAAGTAAAAAATAACTGTGTCATTTAGTTGCTTTAATTTACTTAAGCATATCTAGGAGTCGGTGCCAGCCAAGGTTTCTAATTTCAAGGACGTTACCTAAAACCCACAAACTTCTTTACTACGTAAAATAAATGTTCCTTAAAACTTGCTGGCACCGACTTCATAGATATGCTTAAGTAAATTAAAGCAACTAAATGACACAGTTATTTTTTACTTTTTAGTGCGCTTTGAGTCGGTTCTATTTTTTGTTAAAAAATTTTATTATTACTTTTTAGTGCGTTTTGAGTGGGTTCTATTTTTTGTTAAAAATTTTTACTTCTTACTTTTTAGTGATTTATCGCCACGTGACGTACTCGTACTATACTGTCATAGTATATTATACGGCACTTGTAGCCAAAAAGCTACCGATACCGACGTATACACAAACTGAAATCACTGCAAATATGTCTATAAATTTGAAGAGTTCCTTCAATTTTCCCAGGATCATCATCAGATCCTAACATGATGACTATGGGACCATATTGGAAGTGTACCCTTTCTAATAAAAAAATAATTATCAAATTCGGACAACTCTGTAAAAAGTTATGCGTGGTCATAAATATATATATATATATATATATATATATATATATATATATATATATATATATATATATATATATATATATATATATATATATA
The DNA here is from genome assembly GCA_034621355.1 of Mycalesis mineus. NCBI lineage: Eukaryota > Metazoa > Arthropoda > Insecta > Lepidoptera > Nymphalidae > Mycalesis > Mycalesis mineus. The sequence continues at coordinate 17,751,901 of CM067888.1, read as the reverse complement.
GATATATATATATATATATATATATATATATATATACGTGTCGAATTGAGAACCTCCTCAGTTTTTTTTCGTCCTAATACTTATCGTTAGTAGACTCACTATAGAATAGAACAGGCACGAATAAAATTAGAAAAATTAGGTTTTTTGATCATATCGATAGGGACGAACGGAACTCGAATCTCATGATGTGTAGCTGCACTTGCCTACCACTGGACCAACGAGGCAGTTGTACCTACAATTGGCTTAAACATCAAAACAGTTCAAAATTTAAACCTTTTAGGTTCATGGAAAAAGAAAATTTTTAAGGTCAACAATTTTCATTTGTAACTTTTTTATCTAACTAACCCCGTATTCATGTAATTGAAAAACACATTTTAATTGTTTTTCCTACTTTTTCCGAGGCTTTCGGACCATTACTGTTTTAGTTTATTTAAGATTACATTATATTCAAAAGGCAAAGTTGTTTCTAAAATATTGTTTTCAAACTTTATTTTACTGGCCTACTAGGATGTACGATTTGTGGTACTCTTTAAGACGCTATCGACGGGTCCACCAACGGGCAATTACATAGTTGTGATAAAAACTTTGTAAATTTTAATGTACAAAATCAGCATAATATTATTATTAACCTCGCTTGAGGGTTGAGAAAGCATATCGTATTTGGAGACCAGTCTTTTCTGACCTCACCTTACGATTAACTTGTTAGAGGTAAAAGTTTTTCCATGCAACCACTGAATCTCATAGTGGTACAAGAACCGCACCTAACGAGTTACTTGAAAAAATAGAAAACCTATATGATTCGATATCGAACCCAGTTCCTTTCGTATACTTACTCAATTTTTTTTCACATAGGTAGTTGAGATAAAAATAAGTTATAAATAAAAATTGTAGAGCTTAAAATTTTTCATATAAAGTACTTCTATACTTTTTCCCTTCATTAAAATATAACCGAGTTGAAAGGTTTTAAGTTTTATAATTTAAGCCAGCTATTGATATTTTTCATGCTGTCAAAAAGAACTTACTAATATGAGTTATATTTTAAACATTTTACACTAAACTTAAAACCCCTTTAATTCAGTCAATTGTAGAGGGAGGAAACACCGCCGCCTTGTCGCTAGGCGTCCACTAGTAGTCGACAGGTGGACGCCGAGTTGTCACCAGTAACCCCGCGTCGTCAACGAGTAGACCTTGCGTTATCAACGAGTAGACTTCTCGTGATTGACGAATTCCCGAGTAGCGACTAGCCAAAGAGGACAACGTTTGGCCCTGGTAATGTCAAATTTTACAATCCATGAATAATGAAAATGTATGGAGAGCGCCACATCGCACTCGCGTGAACCGCGCGATGCCAGCTCGCGGTGCACGCGAAGCAAGCGTGCCAACAGCGAGCTATCATTGAGTGGTCCATTCTCAGTCCACGCGTGTACACCTCGTGAGCAAGAGGATCGGATGATGGTACCGAGTTGATGTAATGAGCGCATGCCCATTCAAATTCATACTAAGAATACAAACTACTCGAGGCGAGGCGGTGCGGGTCGGGTCCCGGGTGGCCCTACTGAGCTAGCTCTACTTATTTTATATGATACTTTTTTTCGTTTAACTGTTACCCGTTCAGTAATAGTAAAAAAAAACATCATTAGGATATCCGAAATGTAAAGTTGTATATAAAATTTTGATTTCAGACCTTACTTTTACTATAGGTAATAATTAGTAGATTTCTGTTCGATAACCATCGAATGACACAAAACAAATGATTGATGACATTTTTGAAAACTGGCGTGTTTGCTTTAGAGAGATAAAGTTCTTTGTTTACCTTTATTATTTTGCTTAAATGATTAAACTATAGATATGTGCGTGCATACTAAATGTTTTCCATATTCATATGCAGTGTAAAGATCATAGCTCATCATAACCACCCAGCGCTCGACCAGCACCGCCTCGCCTTGAACAGTTAGTAGTAGTATAGAGTAATACGTTCCGGATTCAAGCCGGATTCCGGAACGCCACGTGGCCACCCGTTGCTCGCTAGCTTGCCTTGCATAGCCCACGCGCCGGTCCCGCTACAGAAGTCATCTTTTCGTTGACCACGTAAAGCCATTAAAAGCGACGAAGCGGTGCTAATCAGGCGACGCGTGGGTGAAATGCAATGACCTGGAACTACCTTAAATGGCTATATTTTTTGTGTGGACTCTAAGGGGTACTTTATTAATTTTAGGATAATTTCTACGTAGCTTTTCACTATCAAACTTTCTTAGCACCACTTGCGGTCAAATAAAGTTCTTAATTCCCCAGAGGTGTCGAAAGGCGCGCACATCAGTTGAATCGGCCGGGCACGTCTCCCAAGTTTCCAGTATTCTCTTTCAAACTACGAGGGTGTAAAGACTCTCCTTTAGATGACGTCCGATTCTCTCACGTCAAGTTATCGTTATAACATACATATACGTTATAACAATATGTTCTATAAATAGATTATCATTAAGTACCTACTTGTATCTGCCTGCCTAATTGGATGATCGTGTATGTAAAGCGCTTAGCCAGGTATCGATAAATGAAGACCCTATCAAGTCGTTATGCGTGATGCCGTAGGTCGTAGCCAGAGAGAATAAGTCATTGTTTTGGCTTTTTTCAAGTTTTATTTATGCAAGAAATATTATTAAACATACAATTTCTATTTTTAAATAGGCACGTACACCTCGTTCGGAATTATTATCTGTAGAAAAATGTATCGGAAGCATTTTTCATCACAAAGAAATTGCAATTTTTATAACCTAGATAAAACAGAAACAGAGTTTACATAAACAAATTTTCAGTTATTATCGAAAATCTGAGGCCTTATATTTTTGAAAGAGTTACTTACAGCGCATATTTTAGGATTCACGTTTTTGGTTTTAATTGCAGTCGGATTTAGAATAAATAATCATTAAATGCCATATCGTCGAAAATGTAACAAAATAGAATTCTGTTGGTACATTTTCATTTCTTAAGCAATTTTGATTAATTTTAGCACTAGCACAACTTATCGCAAGTAAGTAATGCACCTTGAAATTGGTGATTAATATTTTGTTAGAAGAACTGATAGAGTGAATGAAGATTTTTCTTTGTGAAGCCTCAGCTAACAGCTCGAAATATATTTCTTTCTTATAACAGAATATCATCTGGGGTAGAAACATGCAATGCGTTGACATATTCCTGTTAACACGAGGCAAAGTCTAACGCATAGCTCATTAAAGCCACCCGGCACCTGACTTCTTCTGCTTCACCTCATTTCGTTGACATTTTTATACCTGTAGACTTAGACCGACCGCATATTGTGAGAATTTTTTGTCAGAAAAATTCTGACGACCGCCGGACGCGCTCTGTTCATAAATTTTGTTGTGGACCCCGCATACTATCAGAATTCTGACGTGTCTGACGTTCGCTGACGTGTCTGATTAGCGCCGGATGCAAGCGATCGGACAGCAGACAATTTTCGGATATGATTTATTTTGTACTAAGTTGATCAATAACGCTAATGAAAGTAATTGATCGTCGTCCATTTTGTTTTTTTCTTAAACCCAACTATGCTGCCGGCCAGCCGCGAACTAAACTCAGACTCGCCGGAAGAAAGTTTCTGATAGGTGTGCGGTAGGGTATCGACAGGCGTACAGAAATTTTCTGACAAAAAAAATCTTACAGTATGAGACCGGTCTTACTCCACTCGTCGTCGTCGTTTGTGACCCTCATGAGAAATGATTGTCAGTCATTGTCCAGCTGTTCACACAATCCTATATACGAGGTGAGACCAAAAAAAACTTTTTATTACACAAAATTTTGATCATCTTGAAAGTATCTCTTTTGACAAAAATACACCTCTACAGTAGCGTGCAATTCTAAATCAGTAGTTAATCGCATTCTATGGGGGGATAGAAACTCGGAACAGATAGGTTTATATAATAAAATATGTAATGAGAGATTTACTCTATTACAACCGTTATATGAAAATTTCTGTGATAGTGGTTGTAAAGTTATACACAACTTAAATATTTTAGACCAACTATATAATAATATTGTAAGTATACTATCAGAGGCTGCTTCTGTTTCTTGTAGCGTTGTTAGTTGTAGGAGGGGGCGACCTGTATTTGGATGGAATAGGTATGTCCAAACCGCTCATCGGGAGGCCAGATCTGCTTTTTTGGAGTGGATGTGGTTTAGTAAGCCGATGGGGGGGTCAGCTGTTTGACAACATGCAAAGAAGTCAAGGAGTGTTTTTAAGTTAATTATTTTGACACCATTTTAAGTGTCAAAATAATAGCGAGCAAATTAGAATGGACATTCTGGCTTTACATCACTGAAAGCATGATTTTCGCCATTTTTGAAAGGCGACAAATAAGTCGAACTGTAGGCCGGGCCTTCCGGTGAGTGTCGAAGGCGTTAGTGATCATAGCCTTATAGCCGACGTATTTAAAGATCAGTTTGCAGTTAAATCAAAACTTTTAAAAATTTTGGTTAAATTGGTGAAAACCAATAATTAAAAACAAAACCGGGGATATTAGCGATAAATCCAACTATAGGCCAATTTCTCTCGCTACTATCATTGCTAAAGTACTTGACAGTTTGTTTAATGCACAACTTGGTGGATATCTTAATTTACATGATAACCAGTTTGGTTTTAGACCCGGTCTATCCACGGAATCTGCCATTTTGTGTTTGAAGCAGACTGTAAGGTATTATTCAGAGCGACGAACATCGGTGTATGCGTGCTTTCTAGATCTATCCAAGGCATTTGATCTGGTTAATTACGACATTATGCGGCAAAAGCTAAGAGACACCGTAGAGAGAGAGTAAGAGGTACTGATAAGAATCTTCACATTTTGGTATCAGAACCAGGTCAATGTCATGCGTTGGTCAGGAAGCTATTCCAGGCCGTATAGGTTGTGGAGTGAGACAGGGTGGTCTAACTTCGCCTAAACTTTTCAATCTCTACACAAATGGCCTGATAGACGAGCTCAGCAGCACACGCGTTGGGTGCCATATTAAGGGAACCTGTATAAATAATATCAGTTATGCAGATGACATGGTGCTGTTGAGTGCGTCTATCTGTGGTGTGAGAAAATTGCTGGGCCTGTGTGAGAAGTATGCCCACAGCCACGGTCTGACCTATAATGTCAAGAAGAGCGAGTGCATGGTCTTTCAGGCCAAAGTAAAGCCACGTCCCACTCTTATTCCTACAATAAAATTGTATGGAATACCTCTTAACACAGTTAATCAGTTTAAATACCTAGGGCATGTGGTTACCTGGGACCTGAATGATGATGCAGACATCGAGAGAGAGCGTAGGGCGTTGTCTGTAAGGGCGAATAGAATCGTCCGCAGGTTTGCTCGCTGTACAGTGCTAGTAAAAATATCACTTTTTAAAGCCTACTGCACCTCATTTTACACGAGCAGTCTGTGGGTCGACTATACGCAAAAGCAGTACAATGTTCTGCGTGTACAATATAATAATGCGTTCAGGATGTTGTTGGGGATGCCTCGATCCTGCAGCGCATCAGGGATGTTCGCCGACGCTCGCGTAGATTGTTTTTACACGACTATGCGGAAGCGGTGTACGTCCCTGTTGAGTAGGGTCCGGGCTAGCTCTAACGGTATTCTGAAGGCGTTTTCTGACAGGTTAGATTGCCAGTATTTGAATCACTGTTCATATGCTGGCAAAACGGTCCTGTCGTAGGTTAGGTAAGCTTAGATTATAAGATATTTTGTTACTTACACTAATTTTTTTAAGTTATTCGTTATTAACACAATATGATCCATTGATGGTCGATTTATTATATTATTATTATAAATTAATCCCTATCATGTCCAAAACATTTCGTATCGTATTTTTCCTTCTTATTATGATGCTCTTTAATAAGCCTTTCGGCGACTTTACTTCCATCACTATGGCAAAACGTTGTCCACTTATGCCCATTTTGAGTCTATAGAACAACAAAGAGAAGTCACAGGGATGTGATGATCCGGGAAGTAGAGTTAAGTATAGTTAAGCCATCGAAAGAAAACAAATGAATCATTCTTAAAAACTAATTGCCTATGGATCATAATGATGCCTGAAGTCAACGACGACGAAGCTTCCTTTATACGCTTGCTTTTAAGTCGAAGGACAAATGTGGCTGCGGCACATTGCATGTGGAATCCTTCGAGTAAAATTGATCTCCACGATGTTTCACACATCTCACAGAGTTGACGAATCTGCCTTCCGAACTGGTGTTTGTCTGTACTATGACAATAATTATTATTGTTGGAAGTGTCCGTAGTAAGTGATGTCTTAATAATTCTTTTACGATATGTACTCGTATATATAATGTATGCATATATTGATCCTCTTTTTAAAGACCAGATGTAAAAATTCTATGATGGCATAGAATATCTTAATTAAGCACTATAAATGATCACGTAAGTAGGTACTAAGTATATTTTTTTTATTTTGGTGTCCTTAGAGATATACTGATTTTGAAAGACGAAGTTGTGGATGTCCGTGACGAAATTACTTTGATTTTTGAATCAATCATGTCGGATGTTATCTTAAATTTGCAATCTAAAGAATCAATGGACTGCATAGTAACGCCTGCGCTCTGCTTGCGTACCTTATGTTGATCACAACATAAGGTACGCAAGTCAATTTACGCCCATCTTATTGAAATCACAATTTTTCAGGAAATTACGATAGTTTACATTAAGATATAAATTATGCATTTTAGGAAGACAAGTCTGGTTGAGATGTAGGAAATAAGAATAGAAACGCGTGTGTAAATTAATAGAACATTAGCAGTACAAAAACATCAGCGAATAAAAAAGTTTTTTCTGAAAAGTAGCGCTACGATTCATTTCGCCTGCCGTCACGATACTCAAGGTGCCTCTAACCGCTTTGTTCAATGCCAGCATGGTTGTACTGAATAGATTTGTATGAGCAGTAGATCGGACCGCAACAGCTAAGGGCAAGTGTTTGTTAACTTACTAGAGCCGCATGCCGTGCCGTGCCGTGGCCGTGAGATGGACGGTTTTCAGATGGAGCCCATCGGCAAGGTATAACCGATACTGGCCATAGTGCAATGGTTCGTGGAACTTATTTAGGACTTACGTTTGAATGGGTCGGCTTGGTCTGCGAATGCGCCGTATTGTTTCACCTACCCAGCCTAACGCAGTGGACTGGTGAGCCAACGTTTGAGTAGTACTGTGCGTAACTGTTATAGTGGTTTTTTGCGGATTCCAAGATGTTTTTTGTTGAATTTGCGTACACTTTTTATTCTATGTAATGAGCGACAAACCAGGGCTCTCAAAAAGGATAATTACAATGCTAGAGAAAGACTGAGAAGTAATGAATTAGAGGCTTTGATACTGGAGTTAGACGAGGACATGTGGATTAAGAATAATCCTAGTGACGATAGTGGAAGTAGTTCAGAATCGGAGGAATTCTGGATTTGGAAGTAGAACGATTCAGTGAAGTTTAAAGTTAACCACAGTTTTCTGCTTCGGCGCCTGCGCAGCTACCTGTACGATCTAGTTCACCTGTTGCACAAGGCCTACTTGACCAATCATCTCGAGCTGCCATGAAGAAACCAAAATTATCATGTAACTTTAGTTCCTAAAAATATTGATAGGACACAGGAATGAATTTAAATTATAAGCTTCACCTCCACATACATGGTCATAATGTGGGCAACAATAAAATGTATGGCCGATCACGCGATATCGCGTTCACGTGGCAATGTGTGCAATTAAAGATCATAGCTCATTACATACACCCGTGACCCGACCCACACCGCCTCGTCGCTAGGGTTAGTATCTGTGGAATGGGGATGACCTTTATTATCTGACCTGTGGTCAAAGATAACAAGTTGCATACCTCGGTTTAACATTAAATGTCTCCAGCTTTCCCTGTTGTGCATAAAGTCTAAGTGAGTCTTCAAAATTTTTGCCTTCTCTAAAACGTTTATTTATGTTTCTTACAGAGTAAAGTTTTGAAAGTACAAGGACGTCGTGTAGGTATAGTCTAAAAACCTGCACCCTGAGCCAGTCCACGAGGCGCTTTACACAGAAGATGTACATGCAACCTACGTGAACCGCAGAAACCTCTCAAGTTCTGACTAAATCTATTTTCTTGAACATCGCCGATGAGTCAGTTTAGCTTCTAAGATATAGAAGATCAATCGTTGATCTTTAGTCATGTAGTTTAATTATATTGTATTTAATTATTAATTAAATAATTATTACGTATCGTTGCATTTCTTTCCGAGCCCCTAGCTGCCCCTAAACGTAAGTAGTTAAGTGTGTAAAAACTAAAAATTAGTTATTTTTGTGAATTATGAACTGTAACAGTTTGACTTTAGACGACCAGCTGGATTTGTGAAGATAAAATACTGATTACTTCTCTAGAGAAGTCAGTTAGAAGTTTCACCCAGAGTTCCAAAGTTTCTCTGGCGAAGTGAGACTTATTAATGTATTTTAATGTAGAGTTTAACATTCATCTATTCCATATTTTTTATGCTCGTACCAGAAACATAAGTCGATAATTTTTTTTTCGGTAATATTCGAAAGTTGTTTTATGTTCAAGGCTTAATATATTTTAACTCTGCCCGTCCCGTCCCGTGTACTAAAGATCAACATTTTTGCGAAACATTGTACGATATTACAGTACCTACATTAACATTAACAATATAGGTATATTTATGGCAAGTGGATGTGTGTAGCTTGTATTAAATAGTCTATTTCACTTTTGAGTCTAACTTTCATAATAAACAAAATAATTTGAAATGCAGATCTAGATATTAGCTCGTTTAAACAAACGAACAAACTTTTTCGTTTATTTTTCATGTTTTTACTTTTCATAGAAATTTTGTAATATCTCCGAAACTATATAACTAATTAACATATTGTAAAAGGCAAATCTTATCTGATTAATATCCTTGTGATTATTAAATAATTTATTTTGATGAGGATTTAAGTTTATATTGTATAAATAATGACGTAAACGTAAGCATATGAATTAAATTATTTTTTAAAACACAAAAAGTTATATATCTGCCAAAATATATAACTTTGAGATAGATACATGCTATTGCAGACTTTTTTGTAGAACTTTTTAAGATGCATAAAATTTTCATACAATGTTTTCAATTATATCCAATAGCTAAGGCAGCACACGCGCATAAAGCCGATTTAATAAATTTCACGGTCCGATTCGCACGACAAAAACTATGATAACTCGGGTAATCTATACAATACAAATACTACCGGTGAAAGAATTTTTAAAATCGGATCAGTAGTTCCGAAGATTAGCCCCGACAGATTTACAAACTTTACCTCTTTATAATATTAGTATAGATTATAACTAACTTTGAGAAAACTTAAAGTTAAGGAGTCGAGTTGGGGACTGACGTAATGTATCGCGAATCTTCCCATGGTTCGAGCATCCGGCGGTGGTCCCAGTACTCAGAATGCTGACACTAGGTATTTCGTAATGTCCGTGATAAAGTTACAGACTGGGACCCAGCCGATTCACTATACATAACTAGATACTAATAAACGAATTACTAGACATACCTAGTCATAGATTAGTTTCAGAAGCGCTGCGTTTGAGCAGAGTCCAGAAATCATTTGTGGGGTTGAGCATACGATCTTATTACTACATCAATGTGTCAAATATCACTTATTAATGCAAGGTTATAAAAGAATTAACGACTTTTTAACCGACGAAAAAAAACGGAGGAGGTTCTCAATTCGACACGTATATTTTTTTTTTTTTTTTTATGTATGATCACGCATAACTTTTTACAGAGTGGTCCGATTTTGATAATTCTTTTTTTATTAGATAGGGCCTACTTCCAAGGTGGTCCCATTGTCACCATGTTAGGATCTGATGATGATATCCTGGGGAAATTGAAGAAATTCTTCAAATTTTGGAGGCACGCTTACAGCGATTTCGGTTTTTATCTCGGTATCGGTAGGTTTTTGGCTACTAGTGCCGTATAATAACACTATAACAGTATAATACGAGTACGATACGTGGCGATAAATCACCCAAAAGTAAGAAATAAAAATTTTTAAATAAAAATAGAACCGACTCAAAACGCACTAAAAAGTAAAAAATAACTGTGTCATTTAGTTGCTTTAATTTACTTAAGCATATCTAGGAGTCGGTGCCAGCCAAGGTTTCTACTTTAAGGACGTTACCTAGAACCCACAAACTGCTTTACTACGTAAAATAAAGGTTACTTAAACTTGGCTGGCTCCGACTTTATAGATATGCTTAAGTAAATTAAAGCAACTAAATGACACAGTTATTTTTTACTTTTTAGTGCGTTTTGAGTCGGTTCTATTTTTATTTAAAAATTTTTATTCAAAGACAAAGACGCTTGGAAACAATCGGCTATGCTTTGTCCTGCACATAAGATGGGGTAACTAAGATTATAAATGATAAAATATTAATTGTAGCAATCATTTTTAAAAGAGCAAGTGCAGTTTAATGCAAGGTTATAAAAGAATTAACGACTTTTTCAAAGACAAAGACGCTTGGAAACAATCGGCTATGCTTTGTCCTGCACATAAGATGGGGTAACTAAGATTATAAATGATAAAATATTAATTGTAGCAATCATTTTTAAAAGAGCAAGTGCAGTTTAATGCAAGGTTATAAAAGAATTAACGACTTTTTCAAAGACAAAGACGCTTGGAAACAATCGGCTATGCTTTGTCCTGCACATAAGATGGGGTAACTAAGATTATAAATGATAAAATATTAATTGTAGCAATCATTTTTAAAAGAGCAAGTGCAGTTTAATGCAAGGTTATAAAAGAATTAACGACTTTTTCAAAGACAAAGACGCTTGGAAACAATCGGCTATGCTTTGTCCTGCACATAAGATGGGGTAACTAAGATTATAAATGATAAAATATTAATTGTAGCAATCATTTTTAAAAGAGCAAGTGCAGTTTAATGCAAGGTTATAAAAGAATTAACGACTTTTTCAAAGACAAAGACGCTTGGAAACAATCGGCTATGCTTTGTCCTGCACATAAGATGGGGTAACTAAGATTATAAATGATAAAATATTAATTGTAGCAATCATTTTTAAAAGAGCAAGTGCAGTTTAATATGCAAGGTTATAAAAGAATTAACGACTTTTTCAAAGACAAAGACGCTTGGAAACAATCGGCTATGCTTTGTCCTGCACATAAGATGGGGTAACTAAGATTATAAATGATAAAATATTAATTGTAGCAATCATTTTTAAAAGAGCAAGTGCAGTTTAATGCAAGGTTATAAAAGAATTAACGACTTTTTCAAAGACAAAGACGCTTGGAAACAATCGGCTATGCTTTGTCCTGCACATAAGATGGGGTAACTAAGATTATAAATGATAAAATATTAATTGTAGCAATCATTTTTAAAAGAGCAAGTGCAGTTTCTTGCCGGCGGCCCTAAGCAATCTTCCCCTTTGGCTGTGGACTCCTCTATCTCGAACTGAGTTATACAGAATTAATTGAAAAAATAAATGTTAATATGTATGTGCTGTATTCGTTGTTTTCTTGGTCGTTTCTGGTGCCCCCTAGACGAGATGCTCTAGCTATGCTTAATTTCTTAAATACTTATTTATAGGTTAATCCAGGAATGGCTTCTTATAGCATAGAAACAGGTCACATGAGATCTGCTACTCTGTGTACTTCAATTAAAAGTTCGGACAATAAAATCTGAACTAAAGGAACGCGTGATTTTGTCCTCGTGGAATTGGAAAAATTGCTTTGACAGACTGTATTGTAACATTGAACTAAATTGCGTCATACGACCGATAACGTTTAGAATATGCCGTAAAATAAGACAATGTTTTTAAATGTCCCTAGTGTTGTCGCTCAGAGTGCCTAGTGTGAGATTACTTCAAAATAATCGAAAACTTCACATTCGCGTTAAGGGCAAATTTTATATGGAACTGAAGCAGCGCCCCTGGCGGGAGTGAGAGAAAACTCAAATGGGCGAGTGTCAGAACGCTTTTTTTTCTATATAACTTGACATTATTAGTGACTACGTTTTTACGCAGTCGCTCGGTGAAAAACTCACACTCGCCCCACTGGTCTCAAGTTTTGGATTTAGTTCCAGGCTACAACCCAGACTCCTTTTGTATACGCAGATACCCAAAAAATGTTCTTCTGACGTCAAAACAGCGGCCAACACACCCCAAGACACGAACACAAGAAATAGTCTTCGGTGGCAAAGACGAGGTCCCTGATTTTGGACGTCATTCGGATGTGGATCTCAGCTACGATCACAGGCGTCAGGCATGATATACTTAGGTCGGGTGTTTTTACTGAACTTTATCTAGCCTTCAGGCGTCCTCCTGTGGCGATGCTACTGCGTTCACCTATACCCCGGTGCTGCCGCTTTAGTTCCGCAATCTGCTAGGAACCAGCAATTACGTGATCAGAAAAGAAATTCAGTTTGGAACATGCCATTTCTATTGCTTTCTCTTTACGATTTCTATGAATTAAATACTACTAATCTTCAATCTGTACTTACCGATGCGACAATAAGTTCTATAAGCCGATAACTTTGGTAGTAGGTAATCACTTAATTTTTATGGCTTGCATTTGACTACAATCACTCCTGAAGGAAAGCAGTCGCGATGTCTAAGTTGGAACGCGCTTACCTACAATATGCCTATTTAGATATTATATATTGAAGTCCCTCAACGCGTCTGTCTTCGCAATCAACTCAAAGAGTAACTGAACGGAAGTTTTACTAAGCACCAATAAAAGAGTGATACCTGAGGAAGGTTATAGTATATAATATGTTAACGTTTCTAATAAATTGTTGCAAATGTGACCATACTTGTTATTTCCAAAAGTATCGTCACATTTGGGACAATTTTAGGCCAAGTCAGGCCGATTGGAAGTACATTGAAAACGCTGCCTAAACCATGGCGTATAACAAAACAATTAATGGAAGAATTTTCCTCGGTATTACGACTACAAAGTCCTTGATGGTATACATCTATCTTTTTTTTAAAAAAAGGGTCACGTGCAATTTTTTGGTGTTGTGGACCACGTCTGTCTGCAGTTGTCCTCTGCGGTCAGCTACCAACTCACATGCGCCCACAAACTCCATGTCTCCGCAAAAGCTATATGCACTTTTAGGAATCAGTTATAAATCGTATCAAGTTACAAAATCGACTTCCCAAAGCATGCGCCTAGGTTTAAACTGTTGGTTACGGTTCAATGGTCCGCGCACCCTTTCTCCAACTCCTTTATACTACTAAATAGGATCGCCAACGCACAGGGGATAATGAGATGCATTTAAGGTTGAAACTTCCTTTGCAGATTATAAGTATTATGGACGATAGTCATATGATCGTCGTCGTGGTATTACTAAATATCTGAAACTGTAGTAAATTTGAGATAAATTGGCTAAGTACCTAATGGTCGAAAATGGTCTTCGATGGACCTCTCATCCTTGCAATGCCTTTTGTCTTATTATAATTTACGCTAATCGAATTTGTAACCACTTTTGGACGATAAGTGGATGATCAAATGTAGTATATGGTAGTAAAATAAAAATTAAAGACATCTAAATCGTCGGAAGACTAAAGAGAATATGGCCAAGCCTGCGCACTTCAACACGCATATTCTCCCTTCAACTCTTATTAAGATTTACGTAAAGAAAGAGTACGCCTTTTATACTCATTTCATGATTTGTTGCATTGAAGTTAAAAAGTTGATTTGCAGATAGCAAGTTATGATAGGGTCATAACTTGCGGAAGATTCAGGTAGCTTTAGTCTAAAACGCATCTGCCTCCGATGGTCCTCGCGTCCCCGCGCACCTGCATCTCTTATTACGATTTATATTTATAAAATACGCTTCTTCAACGCCAGGTGGATGATCAGTTGTATTTAAATGTTGCTTTGCAGGTTATAATAATATATATAATTTTATAATATAATTTTTTATTGAGGCAAAAAACCCATTATGTACAAAGTTACATTACAAATGTATAATATAAAATATAAATAAAATACGAGTAAAAACGGTACATTTTAGGAACATCTAAAATATCATACTAAAACTACTTCCTATTTGGATCTCGATGTACTGACATCCAATGCGTCATTATAGGGCTACTTATGTCCTATCTGGAGGATGCTATTAGAAGAGTTGCGCAACCTTTCCCAGAAGGAAGATATCCGCGCTCTGATAACAGCAAAGAAATCGGGCATTGCCGCTTCGGCGAACATACTCGATGCGCTGCAGTATCGAGGTAACTTCATAAGGATACGGTAGGCATCATTGTACTGCACCCTTATGGTATTGAAGGACACCCTCTTGTACCGGTACCATAACTGACAGGTGTAGAAACACTGACAGTAAGCCCTGAAGAGAGTGCCCTTCTTTGCTGTATTTGGCAAATCTGCGCGCGAGCATATTACAACGGACCGACAATGCCCGCCTTTCCCGCTCCATGTCGAGGTCGTCCCTGCGGTCGTCGGTGACAATGTAACCAAGGTATTTAAACTGCTTTACAACCCGGACTGCTGTTCCATTCAAGAGCACTTCTGACGTGCATTATAACTTGTCTGACAGTAATTTATAGTAAATAACTATACGCCTCACCTTCAAGGAGGGAGGCCTCTAGTGGGTGTAGGCTTGCAATGATAATCTAAATCTACAGATGAATTTGGAGAGAATCTAGCCAAATAGCTATGTAAGTCATAAACTTATCTGCCCCATTGATGGTCCGCGTACCCTCGTACCTTCATCCTTTTACGGTAGTGTGAAGTAATTACTTTTTAAATAGGTAGTAATGTGGAGTAGATGATCTGTTGCATTAAAGGCAAAAAAATTGATTTCAAATATTTTTTCATAAAAATTATTATGCTAAGTAGGAACGCCTTCTGAACGCCAAGATTTTTGCCTCGAAGGTAGAATGTTGCTTGACAGGTTATATGTATCATAGTCAAATAAATAAGAGATATATACTGCAGAATCAGAGAACCTCGAATCTGCATCCTTCTGGATTTGGAGCTGTTGTATCCTAAACCATGTAGCCATTCACTTACCAATCCATGCCAAGATAACGATGAAGTGTGACTTGTCAATGTAAGTCCTTGGTTTAGGGGATTCAGAAATAGTTTTATTTTAGGTAAGCTTTAGCTTCAGCTGAAATATTACAATTTTTTTGTCGAATGTTTCTTATCCCCACATATTATGGAACAGCTTTTTCGTTTTTTATTTGACTGTTTATGACAATAGTTCATTATGCAGGGCTTAAACCCAAAAATCTTTTAATTTGACTGCAGCTTTTTCATCCATGCTTAAAAATTATCTCCAGAAGAGATCAATTATGCATGTTAAGTTTCACATGCATATGTTTAAGAATTTGTAGCCATGCCACATAATAAAAGTATAACAGAGTGTATTTATAAAATAATCAATATTTAGACAAAGATTCAAGACAAAACAATAGTTAGCAAATATAGCCTAACAAAGAGACACTTATCATTTTAAGATAATTTTGAATACAAAAATTTCTCAACTGGCAAATTTTAAAATTATCTGTATTCAAAATTATTTTTTATTTTCTTACTTACCTTTTCAGCATCATTTCAAATAAATAAGTCATTTTCTGATGTTCAATATTCTATGTCAAGTAAATAATATCTACCAGTATTATTAAGTTACTAAAAGTAAGCAGTAAAACTTCGATAAAATAGTTTTAGAGTTTCATATTATATATTTAATTTAATGATTTAGCATTCCGGTACCATGTCATGTAGAAACCATATTGGTGTTGATTTCATCCTACACCTAACAAGTTAGCCCGCTTCCATCTTACATTGCATCATCACTTACCATCAGGTGTGATAGCAGTCAAGCGCTGACTTGTAATGAATAAAAAAATTCAGGTAATTATTATAATACAACTTATCTATACCTAAGAATGTATTTTTATTGCTCAGAGAGGCACAATTGTGTAGTTAATTCATGATAAATGGTATAAAGACAACTAAATATGTATTTCATTTATTTGTAAATAAATAATTATAAATAACTCATTCTACTTAAATGCTACTGAGATCATAATATAAGAAGTCGTTTTAGTAAACAAGTAACATTTTGAGTACCTATTGCAATGAATACAATTTTGGCCAGGTTTAAATTACTATGGCTACATTAGTAACTTATTACTTAGAAGACACCACTAATGGTTAAACTTAGTTTTAAGTAAAGAATAGTAAATGCAGCCAGCAAAATTATTGATTGTAATTTTTTTACTTTTCTTTAGTAAAATAAGTCATACTAAAATAAAATATTTTTGAAAACATAGTTCCATTTTTTTTATATAGTAAAATATATTTTATTTCAGTTGTGTCTTAATTTTTTTCAGCTCTTGAACTTGTATTAATTTTTGATGAGTTATTTAGAACAAATCTGAAATTTTGCAACTTAACTTACATTTATATAGCTAGTATTGTTCTTTTACACAATCCTTCCTAATATTTTAAACGCGAAAGTTTGTTTGTATAGTTGTTTGTTACACTTTTACCCAAAAACTATTAAATGGATTTTGATAAAACTTCAAAGTAATATAGCTTACTTATCAGAATAACACATAGGCTACTTTTTATTCTGAAATTCTAACAGGGATGGAAACTTGAAGGTGAAACTTTGGAGGTGGGTGTCCTTTAGTGAATAATAAAATTGATTATGCATTTTCAGAGAAAAACCATGGATCAAGCCAGATCAGAAAAAGCTCCAAAATGATTGATGAGAGCATCCTCAGATGTTAATTGTTAAGAGGCAAAGATATATATATCATGATACCTTTTTTGATATCTAATGATCCAATTCTATGATTTCTTTCTAATACAAACCAGTCCTATTTTTAGTTATTTGCCTATTCACTACATTGTGTAATTTAAGTTACACCTTGGTGTCTCAAAAACCATGTTAACCATTGGTCTTGGTCAATACCATTATCACTATACTATAGGTCAATTCTTGAAAAAAATACATCATACAAACATGTTGCTTACATCTAGTCTATCATCCTACCTTCAATTCGACTATCAGTGTAGTATGGCAAAATGTCATTGGACTTTAGTGATTTCTGTTACATCTGCTGCATTGTAACCATTGTACATTGGCTTCAAAACTGACTTTTTTTTAAAATTATTAACATTATTTTAAGTTTGCCAACCCACAATATAACAGTGAGGTGGGTTTTTGCTTCCTAGTCCCTCATCCACAAACCTTTTGGATAGGTTGACAATAAAGAATATAAGAATATTATCACAATTACAGATTTGACAAATAACTCAACAAATCCTACTTTTAGTTTTTTTTGGTATATTTTTGTATATTATATAGTCTGTAGTTTATTTGTAGTATAGCTACCTGAACGCAATGAACGCATCTCCAAGCTCGCCTCCTACGATGTGAACACCCCCTTCCGGGATAGAGAGGCCTCGAAAGAAATTTCTAATGTCAAGCGCATTAGCCGACCAAGGTAGGTTCTGTAGTCTTATGATGACACTCATGTTTGCACCGAGTTCCTAGAAAATAGAGGGAAATGCTGGTCCATTTTTCGTGTTGATTTGAAGAAATGTCTGTGCCTAATAATGTTTAAGTATTCGAAGTGCATACGATTTTGTGAAATCCCTACTTTTTTTAAATCCCTTAAAAACTTTAGTATTGGTAAATTATAAGGCTTTATATTATAGCGTTTTAGTAATTTGAAGGTTAAAGGTTTTTGCATTTTATAGAAATAAGTATGGCTGAACATAGCGTGAACATCGATTGGAGACGAAAGTTATTACTGTAGTAAGCAGATAAAGTTGTATGTTAACTAATAATTCATATTAACTTTGTTTACAACATTGAAATCATAGTAGAAAATTGTAAACATTCACGCGAGAGCGAACTTCATATTCATACGAACTTACGTGGCCCTAACATTCCTAATTAAAGCAATTACTACGATGGACTCACCTACGAATATCCTAAAATATTAACCACAAACACTTCTACAAATAATATAGCATATTTAAGCACGATTTATTCACTAATTTTTTTAAGAACACAAGAGAAATTTCAAAATATCAATATGCAACAACCCTACACTAAAAGGCGAAAACAAAATGGCGTTTGTCGAATGCGGTACGTCGCAAAAGCACTTGCGATTGTCTATGCCTTTGTTGTGTTTTAAACTCTATGTTAAGCGCGACTTTTGAAATTACAAAAAAAAAAACATTTTTTCAATTTATTCAATTCAATTTGTTTGGATGAAAAGATGAACACAGCATACAAGTGTAACGATTTCCAAAAGAGACGGTATAATTAATATCTCTTTATAGATCAAAATATATTTAAAACTGCTCATTTATTTATTCCACAGAAAATGTGATAAACTATTTATTCTATTCTACCTATTGATGTTTGGAACGCAGTTGTTATACCGTAGATCGTTCTAAATCATTGTTATTTACATATTTATCACGGGGTACCAAATTCAGTGTGAGTTTCAAGCAGGTATGGCAGGCAATATATCCTATTTTATTTAGTGTTCATGATACTGAATATTTGGTTATGATTTGAATAAGCTCTTTCAATCGTAAAGTGAAAAAATATTGAATCATTCATACAATATTCTCCTAACACCGTCCGTGAATTGAAAACTAAAAATCTAATTTTCTTTTATTTATATTTATACCAACACATTCACGAATTCATCTGAGGTCAATTGTTCTAATAAAGTAATACTCATAGACAAAATATAAGTTTATAGAATTTTATCCAAGGTCGCTGGTCAACAAAATTAAAAAAGAATTGGTGACATTTCGGAAATTCGGAATAGTAGGTAACGCTACCTATTGAAAATCGCTAAAAATCCCCAAATAAGTCCTAAATTCTATCATAGTATTTCTTACTGTTTCGAACTATCATATTGTGAGTATTCTTTTGAATAATTGTGATATATAGAAGTTAGCGCAGTGCAGTATTCTATCTATAAAATTGCTTAGTTTTTCGTAATGTATCATACTAATGCTTATAAACTGTTTATTTGATCATTAAATTATATTACGCCGACGTTGTTTAGCAAAGTAGAAAGCTATACTTCTAATTAGATACGAATCAATCGATAGAACTGTTGCAAACAATATTTTCATAGGTTTGAAATTTTGTTGTACGGATTCTCATTTGTCAATACGATTAATAAAATTAAGAACGTTTTTGAAGTAATCGAGTAAAACAATGAATTTTTGATAAAAAGTGCTGAAGTTTCACGTATACACACGGCAAGATGATTATCGGAGTGTTTTTGAGAACTGTTCGATTTAATTAATCTCTTACATTTTTATGGTTATGCCGTATTATAAGGCCTTGTATGAAATTTATGCTACTTGATTTAAAATTAGCATTGTTCAACAATATTTATCGAAATTTAATGTCTATACTATTTTTTTAATTTCCAATAGAAAGATTTGCAAGGTATTAGTAAACTATTACAAGATAATAAATGTACATATCTATAGTAAAGCTAATAAAATCTATCATGTACCTAATTGTGTATATAAACTCCCTACAACCATGGAACATTGAGTTGGTAGTCTAATTAGAATTCTACATACATAGAAGGATTTATAGATATGTAAAGGTCAATGACCAATAACATCATGGCTTACTAGAATTTGTGTTCTTGATCTATTCTAGAATAGTTTAAAATTGTTGAGTTCTTAAAACAACAAGGTAGTAGACTGCTACTAAATTTTATTATCCAAATATACTGATATTTGGTTAGTAAATTTCAGAACGTTTTAATGAAAATATGAGGTTACTCTTTCTTGTGATAACTTTCATTATCATATAATGAACTCCCACTCAAGGCCAGGTGATCTTAGTGGAAGGAATTTGGAACTTAGACTCAACAACAACAGCTCCAATAAAATTAGAGAGGGCGGGAGATAGATAATGTGTTAGATTTTAACAATTAATATCAGATCTAAATGACAAATATGTTTTCTTTTATATATTTTTATGTTAAAAATTGACTTTGTTAAGAATTGATTAAAAATAAATGTGAATATAAATAAATGAAAAGGCTAAGGCAGATGGCTTAAGGTGCTTTCTGAAGTACTAACTGTTATGCAATTGCCTTCACACCTTTAGGGTTTTCACCATTAGGACATAGGACATAGGCCTTTATTAGGGACTTCCAAACACAACGATCCTGAGGCACCTTTGACCATCTGCTCCCTGCAACATGTTTCCTGTTGTCAGTCTACCCACACTCAGCGGTGCGGGGTCACTATTCATGTACCTTGGGCTGCCAATTTAGGGTTTTACCAATAATAATTTTTAAAAGTAAAACAACACTATTATTTTTTAGCCTGAGTCAAGATCAACCTAGGACATGCTAGGGCTGTACATGAGCCACATAACTAATGGATCAACAATCCATTTATTGAATATACTGTATGTAATACATACAAAATAGTGAACAGAAGAGACTTACAGGGAAATATTTTGCATTAATTTGCCTTGTAGAGCTTGTAATGTTTAGTTTATTTTTGTTATCTTTTCGTAATGTACAATAGTAATGTTATCAATATAACTGATTTTGTTACAGATAATATATATCTACAATTTAGTATTAAGGAAGTACAAAATTGTGTAAAAATGGCTTTAAGGATGTTATTATAGAGGAGTTGCTAAAGAGAGTCACAAGTGGATTTTGGGGAGAAGAGTTGGTAAAAGATTGATAAATGTGTGACCGGTACCCTGGATACCTGTTTGGCGGGACCCCTGTCAGCAGCTGGGACAGAAGCTTTAATCCTTTAGAAAATGTGAGTATATATTATTTTCGTAAATATTTTTAAGCAATACCACAAAGATTGTTTCCCTATTAATAATGATTATTACGAATATTTGTAGTGTGAGTTAACTGATCATTGCCAATATTGAACCCAAAAACATCATTTGTTGAATACTCAATTCATTTTAATATTTAAGGGATGCTTTGGGTAAAGACTTATTTTAAGAAATAAAAACTTATCAGCAGAGTTGATTTTTAATTCATGTTCTCAATATTTCCTTTCTTCCAACATTATCTCAGTAAAAATTCCAAGTTAGTGGTGTTACACCCTATGACTGAAAGTGCAATGTTTAGCCAAAGGCTAAATATTGATTGTTAGGAAAAATTTACTATTTTTCTCTTTTGGGTTTATTAGTAGGTCAGAGATGGGCTCAAAAGAAATATGTAGATTAAAAAAAGCAGGAAATGCATCCCCACAATTGATTATAATATAGTTTAAGCATCATCCAATAGTGCTCAATCTAAAATATCATTTGCTCTTTCATTATATTGGGGTGAGAGAGTTTTATAAGTATTGGGTGACATATCTCATTATTTCACTATTTATACTCGACATATCTATTATGTATCTTAGGCCTACTGGGATTAGTATAAAAACGAAGTAAATGAAGAAGTGTTCTGTGGGTCTGCATGAATAAAACATTAACACATTAGGCTGGTGAGAGGCTTACGCCGTGGCTAGTTACCACCCTACCGACAAAGATGTACCGCCAAGTGATTTAGTGTTCTGGTATGATGTCATGTAGAAACTGAAAGGGGTGTGAATTTCATCCTAACAAGTTACACTGCTTCGATCTTAGATTGCATCATCATTTAACATCAAGTGTGTTGCAGTCAGGACCAACTTGTAGTTGATAAAAAAAAAACTAAGCCTGCCAAATCACATTGAAATCATCCCAGTCTACTCTATGAAGAATTGAGCAATGGTTCTCCTGTCTGGTCTGTAAAGCCATTTAATCCTGCCACAAATCTGCTTCTTCTTCTTCTTTCTTCCTGGGTCTTTTCCGCATTTGGCCAGTAAGTTGGCCGTTGTACGTGGGTCCCCTGGTGTAGGCTCCCGCTGACTCACTCCAGCCAGCCTAACTTGCTCCAGGAGCCAATTGCTTCTTGGAGTGTCGCTTTGGAGGCAATGTGTGTTTCACGTTGTTCCGTCTTCAGCTGAGCATAACATGTATCTTTGACGACCTCCGTGGCGCAGCGGTATGCGCGGTGGATTTCTAAAACGGAGGTCCTGGGTTCGATTCCCGGCGGAGCAGATTGAGTTTTTTCTTAATTTGTCTTGGTCTGGCTGGTGGGAGGCTTTCGTTGTGGCTAATTACCACCCTACCGACAAAAACGTACCGTCAAGCGATTTAGCGTTCCGATACGATGTCGTGTAGAAACCGAAAGGGGTGTGGATTTCGTCCTACTCCTAACAAGTTAGCCCGCTTCCATCTTAGATTGCATCATCACTTAACATCAAGTGTGATAGCAGTCAAGGGCCAACTTGCAGTTGATAAAAAAAAAATCTGTGTCTCGTCGTGTTCCAGACAAATCTGGAAAAAAAAAATTACATTGAAAGATTGGGGTGGGTTTTAGCTCAAAATCACATCTCATAGATTTACTAGGCACTTAATAAAAAAGTATATTTTATTAACCTACTAGATTTCTAACATAATCTAGTTGGCTCTAATGCAAAATGTTTAGTTTTTGTTATTTGTTTGAAGCGAGATGATCAAGTTTTTTTATTGTTGCATTTATTTATGTGCTCTGTCGTTTAGTTTGTTTACAACTATTCTTGTTTAACGTTACTTTATTTTAAGTTCATTTTATTGTATTGAAGTTATACATATAAAATGTAAGTTTTTCTAATTTTTTTATATTTATGTATCCATTATTTTTGTTGTTGTTTCAATAGTATGTTTAGATTTAGATTTGGATAGTAGATGGAGGCCTTAGATGCGCTCGATAGAAATTTTCTAGTAGAGGCAACGAGAAGCACCACCCAATAGCGGCGATATCGGAAATATAGCTTTCTCTCTCGCTC
Source organism: Mycalesis mineus (assembly GCA_034621355.1). Lineage (NCBI taxonomy): Eukaryota > Metazoa > Arthropoda > Insecta > Lepidoptera > Nymphalidae > Mycalesis > Mycalesis mineus. Next base: position 17,728,984 of record CM067888.1, on the reverse strand, counting down.
CAACGCAAAGAAAGAGCGAGCAATATTTTGGATTGTGTGCTATTAAACGACGCTTCGATCAAACAAAAAATCGATGGGACGTGTTTTTTGTTTTCTATAGCCGATAAAGATTTTTTAAATAAGTTCTTTGAAGCGCATCTTGGCCCTAAAGGTGGAAATACAGGCATAATGACGCCTTACACAACTCTTTCAGGGTACATTGTAGGATGTATCATTTACTTGCATTCATGAGTTTTACCCGCGTATTTCTTGTCCCGTGGAGATTTCGACGTAAAATGGGGCCTATTTTACGAAAGATGGAACGTGTGAGAGTGATATTGAAAGAAGAGTAAATGCTGAAAACATGGTGAATGGTGCTCTGTAGGCATTTATGAACAGCCAGAAAGTATCCCAAAAGGCAATAATGGCTGTGCATAGAGGTGTGTTGGTGCCCACACTTATGTATGGTAGTGAAACTTGGGTATGGCAGAAGAAACACAAAAGTAAAATAAATGCGGTAAATATGAGAGCATTGAGGAGTATGTGCGGGTTAAAACTGTGTCTCAGAGTTAAATATGTGGTGCTAAAGAAGATGTAGTGACTAAAATTGAGAAAATGTTGTGTGTAGAGAGAATTGAGAAAGATTAACAAAAGAGATTTAGAGGGTAATGGACATGAAGGGGAAGGCCTAGGCGAATGTTCCTGGACCAAATTCAGGACATTTTAAATAATGGCCAGGTGAAGAGTACCCTAAACTGACGAACTTGTATGAAAGGATTAATGAGAGTGGAAGAAGCTAAGGAAGTATGCAAGGACCGTGGCAAATGGAGGGATGTGGTCTCTGCCTACCCCTATGGGAACAAGGCGTGATGTTTATGTATGTATGTATGTGTTGTTAATCCAGGGTGTCGGCTAACTCCATACCAAATGTTATTAAAATCGCTCCAGTTTTTTATTCGTGAGGGAGCAAACACACTCGAAACATTCGCCTTTTTAATCGTAGGGGTGCATCCCAGTAGTACCCCCTAATTTTAGTTCCATAGAACTGTTGATACACCATATTAGTGCTTAGTGTCTTAGTCCCATTAGTTCTATATAGAACTAATGGGACAAAATTAAAGAAATGTCGATATCAACATCTTGTTTGTACGTTACATATAAAATATCTATAGTTTTTATAAGTATAATATGGAATCTCTTATGATTGCAATAATAAATGTCCACTTAAATTTGAGAGTATCTATAAACATACTATATCGTCTATACTATAAACACACAAAACGTCTTTAAAATGGTATTGAGGTTTTTAATATAATTTTTTTCATAATTGGATAGTTTGCGCGAAAGATACTTCCAAAGTGGTAGAACCGTATGGCACAGCTAGCAGTAACAGTTGAAAATACAAAAAATAACATAATTTTGATAGTACGGTCGCGCTTACGGTCTGTAGATGACAGCCGACAAGAGATCTGGCAGGCCGCCAATGTAAATGGAGGTTGTTCTATAGAGTTACTAATGCATTTGTTACTTGTTTCATTAATAATGCATCCGACGCCGTGCCATTAGACCTCGCGGGTTTTTCGTCGCTATATTTAAAAGTGACAAAGTAGTAACACAAATATGGAGTAGTTTTTCCATTTTTCTCTTTTACCGACCTATAATACCTTTTTCAGGGTTTTTTTTATTCATAACTAAAGGCTTCCCGCTGTTTTACCTGCGTAGTTCTCGTGCCCTTGGGAATTTCGCGATAAAATCGGAGCTATGGGTTAATCCAGGGTGTCAGCTAGCTCCATTCCAAATTTGATTAAAATTGCTCCAGCCGTTTAGTCGTAAAGACGTAACAAACATACACACTTACAAACTTTCGCTTTTATAACAGTAGTATGTCTAGTTAGCAATCTTAGATAGAAGCGAGCTATAATTGTAAGGGATAGGATGAAATCCACATCGTACCGGAACGCTTAATCGCCTGGCGATACGTGCGGTAACTAGGCCTGGACCAGTTCAGATAGTCTCAATCGGCTTAGCCTGCTCTCAATCGAATTTTGGAATTCTCATGATGGGTTCTTGAATTTTATACCTATATTTCAGTATTTAAAGAAACCAACAACTTCCCGACTTCGGGATTGGAATGAACTGAACATTTCATAGGATAATGAAAAACTCAGAATTACTCCTTGACCCGACCCACGTTTCGAACTCGGGACCTCGTGGTCAACGCCACACAGGCTGACCAACACACCAACGTTACAGTCTTTTTGGTTTTCGCGGAAAATAACAAATGATTGTCGCATCACAACACTAACGTAACAGTCGTTCTCGCGGAAAACAGCAAATGATTGTCGCAAAAATCAATAAATGCAGTTCCATTCGCATTAAAATTAGTTTGTTTTTAATATTTTTGGCATTGCCAATCTCACATGGACTGGTTAGGTTTAATGACAGGTAGATTTAAAGACATAGGACAGATTATAAAAAAAAAGCAATAGAGGTTTGGTAAAATGATTTCTCACCTCTGCAATCATTGGCGGTTCTCCCTTTTGTTGTGAAAACAATAGCGATCATAGACTATCGGGTCTCGAGGGCCCCTGAGGTAGTGCCAAGTGATCGGCAGCCGCGCGGAATAGCACCTAAAGCACAGAAACATAACGTTGCGGGTCACGGTCTTAACCTAGTTTAGTTTTTTCGTTTGTTAATGTTTATGGCGCGACCGCGTATTGGCATCACTGCCCAGATTTGGGAAATGTGGAATTTATTGCCGGGGCCTGTTAAGTTTGAAACAGATGCGAAATTGGAGCGATATTCTGGTACGATGTTTTTGTGGTTTGATAGTGCGGGATTCGAGTTCTTCTCTGTTTCTATACGACATTGTACCAGAACGTAAAATATAAATATTAAATATAAATAAGTATTATAGGACAATTACACACATCGCTATATAGCCCCAAAGTAAGCTTAGGTAGCTTGTGTTATGGGTACTATGATAGCTGATGAATATTTGTATATATATATTATACACAAATACTTATAATATATAGATAAACACCCAGACACTGGAAAACATCCATGCTCATCACACAAATATTTTCCAGATGTGGGAATCGAACCCACGGCCTAGGACGCAGAAACAGGGACACTACCCAATGCGCCACTACACTTTACATTTTAGCCGGCCGTTAAAAGTAGCCATGGCAGAAGTCTCCCATCAGCCAAACCTAGATTAAAAAGAAAAAACTTCTCAAAAATTGAACCGCTGGATAGATGACTTTACCGACTTGACGGAATACTCATACTAATCATCATCATTATCAGCCTATTAACGACCCACTACAGGGCCAGGCCTCCCTCCTTACAGGAGAGAGGATATAAAGCGTACACCCACCACGCTGCTGCAATGCGGGTGGGCGGGTTTAGGGTGATAATGTTTTAATTAACAATCACTATCAGATGTTGATGATAGTGAGCGGGACAGACGGCTCTTCGAGGCACATTCTGACCCCTGGTTTGGAATGCACTGAAAATTTTATACCCAAATAAAATTCTAACCCAGGGCCTCGTGATCTAAGCCACATAGACTGACCACTAGACCGACGTGGCAGTCCTAATATAATTTTTTAATATGATGATACGTGTAGGTAGCAGTAAGCAAAAAATTTTTAACAAAAAATTTTAACAAAAAATAAAAACGCCTTCAAAACGCACTAAAAAGTAAATATAACTACGTCATTTACTTACTTTAATTTACTTAATCACATCTATGAAGTCGGTGCCATTCAAGTTTAGGTAAAGACTTTAAAGTAGAAAGCTCGGAGGAAAAAAAGCGTTTTGAAGGCGTTTTTATTTTTTGTTAAAATTTTTTTAATTCATACTTTTTAGTAATTTATCAACAACGAACATACTAATAAACCTACTCGAACTAAACCATAAGTACCAATATTCACTAGCTACTTATAACATTCCGACGTCCCTGCAAAAGTGCCTATAAATTTTGAAGAGTTTCCTCGAGTTTCCGTAGATCTCATCATTGGATCATGACTTAGTAAACATTAAACTAACTGGAAACTATAACCTTTCGTACTTCTCATTGAAACATATTAATCGAGCCCAATCACAAGGTAGCTACTGTAAACCGCTAAAGAGCTCCCTCAACTGTCCTTCTTCTTCACCGCCAGACCCTTAATGACAGTCACAGCCCATCTAAATGTAAAGTTCTTATGGAGACAAATTAATCGAGCCCAAACACAAGGTAACTACTATAAACCTTTAAAGAGCTCCCTCAGCTGTCCCTCGTCTTCATCGCCAGACCCTTGATGACAGTCACAGCCCATCTAAATGTAAAGTTCTCATCAAGACAAATTAATCGAGCCCAAACACAAGGTAACTGTAGTAAATCGTCAAGGTGTTCTGTTATATATAGATCGGCTCTATCATCAGATCGACTCCAGACCTTCATCAAATTGTAGTGCTTTTAAATACTTACCGGAAAAATTAACAAACGTACTTGTTGTCCCTACAATTTTTGAAAGTTCCCCTCGGTTTCTCCAGGATTCCATCATCAGATCCTGGTTTCCTTGTCATGGTTGTCATGGTACCACCACCGATCAAAATCGGTTCATAAACGACGAAGTTATGCGCGAACACACATAAAAAAAAATATATACGGTCGAATTGAGAAACTCCTTTTTTTATGAAGTCGTTTAAAAACTCCTTTTTTTTGAAGTCGTTTAAAAATACAAACGATTCAAATCGCACTAAAAAGTAAAAAATAACTGTGTCATTTAGTTGCTTTAATTTACTTAGGCATGTCTATGAAGTCGGTGCCATCAGATCCTAACATGATGACAATGGGACCACCTTGGAAGTGTGACCTTTCTAATAAAAAAAGAATTATCAAAATCGGACAACGCTGTAAAAAGTTATGCGTGGTCATACATAAAAAAAATATACGTGTCGAATTGACAACCTCCTCCGTTTTTTTTTCGTCGGTTAAAAAGAAATTATACTACTATTTTAAAGGCGAAAGTTTGTGAGTGTGTATGTTTGTTACATCTTAACGACTAAACAGCTGATGCGATTTTAATAAAATTTGGTATGGGGATAGCTGTCACCCTGGATTAATATTTATCCCGAAAATTTTAAACTGCGGGCGGCCTTTAGTCAAAAAATAAAAGCGTTTCCACAAGTACCGCGTACAATACAGCTTGAAGTTTGAACATAATGACTTACTCGCGGGTAGGGTAACATATCTCAGGACTTGTCCTGGGATTTCAGGCTTTTTTCTAATTTTCTCAGGATTGCGGCCGGATTTTGGAAACCCCGGTACTTTTCATAGATCTGTTTAATTGAAAGTTAAACCAACAAAAAATAATATTCTTTTGGTAAAAATTGAACAGTTAAAATTAAGTATTTATCAAAGTATTACAAACTAAAAATTATTATATTGACTTATGGTCCACCTCAATAAGTAATTTTAAAGTTTTTTAGTTGTTTCCTAACACATATTGGTACGAGAACTTTGTATAAATATACACGTTATCGTTGTTTTCTTTTCTTTTTTTTCTTTCTTGCTAATATTATATTATTTCTTACTAATATTATCTTATTAATGCTGTTATCTCATAAATAACATATCTTTTCCTTTTTTTTATGTACAAATCTTCGACAATGAATTGTCTATTGTTACACATGTATTTTTTCTTTAATGTAAAACTTTTTATGTGTAATGACTGTTTTTGCCAAAATAAACAAAATAAAATAAATAAATAAAAATAATCTTCTTTTGGTAACACTTACAGTTACCCCGGCCCCGCAGCTTTGATAATAATTTTTTCGACAATAATACGTTTTTGAGAGAAAACTCTCAAACTGTATAAAATCTCAGAACTTTTCTATGGAAATAAGGCCTTTTTTCCGGTCGTTTGATTCTTTCGTCTGGTAACCCTACTCGCGGGGGCACAATGTAATGTAATGACGTAATCCGCCGCATTTCCGCCCGACTCGACAAAGTTCCGCTTTACCGCACAGTGTGTCAATTCGCGATCAACCCGTAAACCTTACAAACACAAAACTGGGTTGGGACTCATAATGGGTCGTCGCGCATACATTTAGCTATTAAAAATCATTCTACCATTAAAAAGGCGAAAGTTTTTGAGTGTGCTTGTTTGTTTTTCACGACTAAACGGCTGGAGCGATTTTGGATAAAATTTGGGATGGAGCTAGGCTAGCTTTCACACTGCATATTAACACATAGATTATTTTTCATCTCGAATTTTTTACGGGAAAACCGCAGATGTTCGCTTTTAAATTATAATTAGACGAAACTGCTTTTTGAATCAAGCTTTTACGATAACTTCGACGGCCTCGATGGGGTCCTAGTCGTACCTAATAGATTCACATTCAATAATTTATTTGATGGAGGCCCTGGGTTAGATTCCCGACTGGGCTGATTGAGATATCCTAAATTTTGTTTGGTTTGGTTTGACTACCTACATACATACCGACAAAAATGATGTCAAGTCGTTTAGCGTTCCGGTACGATGTCGTGTAGAAACCGAAAGGGTGGATTTCATCCTACTCCTAACAAGGGAGCGCGCTTCTAATTGAATTGCATCGCCATTTATCATCATCATGAAGCGTGAGAGAGACGAATATCTTAGCAATCCATGGATTCACTGTGCGGGTGACTACTAAATGAAAAAAAATTACGTAAACTAACTTAACACTGTCAAAGTATCAGAAACCATTTAGGTATTTTGACCAATCGGAACGAAAATGTATTGGGATTTATCTAATGATGAATGTTGTTTCAACGGACTTCGGTATGCATCTAACTATTTTTTGAATTTATAAATTCATAACTTAATTTTTAATTTATTTGTTTAGTTGAAAATTTGTAAGCAAGTTTGAAGAATGATTTCTTTTCTTTGTTTAAGGCTTGAAAATGACCTCGCAGAGAGTGTCGAAACGTCGCCAAATCAAAAATTAAAAAAATGTCACCTCTATGAGTGTTTTGATATTTAATTAAATTAGATAAATCCTAATACATTTTCGTTCCGATTGGTCAAAATACCTAAATGGTTTCTGATACTTTGAAAATAGTATCGCGGAACGCTTGGGTAACCCTTCATATATAATTAACACTGTCAGTTTATGTATTTTTTTACGTTAATCACAAGTTTTACAAAGAAGTTATGGGCAACCCCTTTTAAAACAACTGTTTGAACATAAGGATATTCTTAAGCCATTACAACAAAGAGTAATATAGTCCTGAATGTAACAGGCTCCGTCCTGTCTGCCAAGGCTTACATGTCTCATTTATTTTTTGGCAACAGTGCGTATTTTTCTTTGGCCAACTTAACGCTTGTATGTAATGTAAAGTTGATAGCAACTTAGCCCACTTAGAAGCCTTCATTATGAGTATCCGAAAGCTCAAAAGTTGGAAGTGTTTTCAAAATTTTCATTAATATAAAATGGCAGCACAGTAGCTATTGTTGTTGAGTTTATTGCGCGACATAAAGAAAGCCTGATAACAAAAAAAAGGGACTAAAAAGTATTCACTTCGTTTTAAAGGTTAATACCTGACCCGACATAATGTTCTGTCTTAACCTTTGATTTGATGGTATGCAATAAGTTTATGTAAAATGTTAAAAGTTCTATATAGAATTCATATTCTGTATAGAACTAGAGACAGTGAATTTACTTCTTGAATGTTTTTTTCCGATTTTACAGGTTATTTAATCCTTTTTCTGCTTGACTTATTGAATTTTTCACTCGAGCAGTGACAAATTCAATAAAGCATATATCAGTTTTTTTCGCTGTTATTTAATTGGTGACTGCCTCGTTGTTCAACTGATTAGCCTTTCATTTCGGATCATGAGGTCACCCGTCCGACGAGGCCGTCAAAAGGTTTAGTTGATATCATCACCATCATTATTAGGAGGCGATAGACGTCCACTGCTGGACATAGGCCTTTTTAGGGACTTCCAACAAAACAGCGATCCAAAGCCGCGTGTGGCCAGCGGGTCCTTTCGACTTGTTTAAGGTCGTCCGTCGGTGCGGTGTTGCCATTCTAGCACCTTGTGTACCAAATTTCCATCAACTGTTCGAACTAGGTATATACCTAACTAACCCGATTGTTCACGATGATTCCAGCAAATCCAGCACCAGTACCGCGGGCGCTTCAACCCGGGCGTGCGCTGCTGGGGCAGCATGTCGGAGGGCGGCGGCATCTCGTCGGCGGACGGCGACGCCAGCCGCACCAACCTCATCGTGAACTACCTGCCGCAGACCATGACCGAGAAGGATCTGTACGCGATGTTCATGACCATCGGCCCCATTGAGAGCTGTCGGGTCATGAAGGACTTTAAGGTAACTATACTAATCTATACTAAAGCCAAACTCGATTGAAAATGCTTGTCGACAAACAAATTTAAAATGAAGGTAGAAAATGCAACACATTTTATGCCTAATAAATTAAAAATGACGTTTCGTCTTTTTATAAAATCTTATTTAAGAGATATTGAATATATTAATTTATTTTAAGCTTACCTATCTAATTTACATGAATTCGTCATTAATAAGTTATTTAAAAAAATTAGGCGCAAAGTGACTACACTAAAGGCAAACTCGATTGAGAATGCTTGTCTACAATGATACTAAAAATGAAGGTAGAAATTGCAACACATTTTATGCCTAATAAATTTAAAATTATGTTATGTTATTTTAAAAATCTTTTTTAAACGATACTGAATGTATTAATTACTTTTAAGCTTAGTAATCTAATTTATTGTCGTGAATTCGTCATTAACTAGTTAATTAAAAAAAATTGGTGTAAAATGACTAGTGATTTCTACCTTCATTTTTAATTTGTTTGTTGACAAGCATTCTCAATCGAGTTTGGCTTTAGTATAGAGTATTCTAGCACTAGGTGTGTATTTAGTATAGGTGCTAGAATAGCGACCCCGCACCGCAAAGCGCAGTGTTGGTCGACCCCCCACCAGGTGGACTGATGACATCAAACGGGTCGCAGGGAGCCGCTGGGCACATGCGGCTCAGGATCGTTGTGTTTGGAAGTCCCTAAAAAAGGCCTATGTCCAGCAGTGGACGTCCATCGACTGTTGGTGATGGTGATGATGATGATGATGATAGAGTATTATATCATCCACCATTGTTTTGTTTATCGATTAGATAATATTAACTATTTCTCTTTTTGTTTACTTTCAGACTGGTTACAGTTACGGGTTCGGTTTCGTAAACTTCTCTCGGGAGGAGGACGCGGCGAGGGCGATCGAGACGTTCAACGGCTACCAACTCAGAAATAAGCGATTAAAGGTATTTCGTATTATACTATACTAAAGCCAAACTCGGTGTAGAATGCTCAATAAACAATTTAAAAATGAAGGTAGAAATCAAAAATTTTTAAATTAACTTGTTAAAGATGAAGTCATAACAATCAATTAGATAAGTAAGCTTAAAACATACATACATATATAACACCACGCCTTGTTCCCATAGGGGTAGGCAGAGACCACAACCCTCCACTTGTCACGGTCCTTGCATACTTCCTTAGCTTCTTCCACTCTTATTAATCCTTTCATACAAGTTCGTCGGTTTAGGGTACTCTTGATCTGGCCATTATTTAAAATGTCCTGAATTTGGTCCAGGAACATTCGCCTAGGCCTTCCCCTTTCAACATTTCCATTTACCCTCGTCTCATAAATCTCTTTTGTTAATCTTCTTTCATCCATTCTCTCTACATGTCCAAACCATCTAAGCATCCCTTTCTCAGTTTTAGTCGCGACATCTTCTTTTACACCACATTTTTCTCTTATCATACTATTTTTAACTCTGTCACACAGTTTTAAACTAAGTAATATATTCAATATGTTGTAAATAAGATTTTATAAAAAAACAAAACATAATTTTAAATTTATTGGGCATAAAATGTATTGCTTTTCCTACTCGTATCTTCATTTTAAATTTGTTTGTTGATATGCTTTCTACATTGGTTTTGGCTATAGTATAGCTGTGCTCTGCTCTTGCACCCGTATAGATCCCACTTCTGTGGGAATATTAAAATATGAAGTCTGCCATGACATTCCAGACTATAATCTATCTTTGGATTTACACCGTTTTTTTATTGTATGTAATGCCACAGACAGACATTCAGGTACTGAGATTGGTGTAACTTGTAGCATTCGCCTTCTCTTGTCATAAAACGTTCAAACAGAAATAATAAATAATAGTACCTGGATGAACGAGCATTGCCTGTTTTTTATTTTATTTTATTATACGTTTTCTAAAATAAAACCTAGCTAGATCGATTTACCCCCGAAAATCCTTGCACACAAAATTTCATGAAAATCTGCTCCCAAGTTTCTGAGGTTCAGATTATATATTATGCAAGACAAGAATTGCTTGCTTAAAGATATTAGATAGATACCCATAATTGAAATATATTTGTTTCTTTTCTCATTTCAGGTCTCATACGCGCGTCCCTCCGGCGAGGACATAAAGGAGACGAACCTGTACGTGACGAACCTGCCGCGCGCCATCACCGAGGAGCAGCTGGAGACGATATTCGGCAAGTACGGCCGGATAGTGCAGAAACACATACTGAGGGACAAGAACAACGGCAACCCCAGGGGAGTGGCCTTTGTTAGGTAAATATTACATTAATAAAGAACCTGTATGTGACGAACCTGCCGCGCGCCATCACCGAGGAGCAGCTGGAGACGATATTCGGCAAGTACGGCCGGATAGTGCAGAAACACATACTGAGGGACAAGAACAACGGCAACCCCAGGGGAGTGGCCTTTGTTAGGTAAATATTACATTAATAAAGAACCTGTATGTGACGAACCTGCCGCGCGCCATCACCGAGGAGCAGCTGGAGACGATATTCGGCAAGTACGGCCGGATAGTGCAGAAACACATACTGAGGGACAAGAACAACGGCAACCCCAGGGGAGTGGCCTTTGTTAGGTAAATATTACATTAATAAAGAACCTGTATGTGACGAACCTGCCGCGCGCCATCACCGAGGAGCAGCTGGAGACGATATTCGGCAAGTACGGCCGGATAGTGCAGAAACACATACTGAGGGACAAGAACAACGGCAACCCCAGGGGAGTGGCCTTTGTTAGGTAAATATTACATTAATAAAGAACCTGTATGTGACGAACCTGCCGCGCGCCATCACCGAGGAGCAGCTGGAGACGATATTCGGCAAGTACGGCCGGATAGTGCAGAAACACATACTGAGGGACAAGAACAACGGCAACCCCAGGGGAGTGGCCTTTGTTAGGTAAATATTACATTAATAAAGAACCTGTATGTGACGAACCTGCCGCGCGCCATCACCGAGGAGCAGCTGGAGACGATATTCGGCAAGTACGGCCGGATAGTGCAGAAACACATACTGAGGGACAAGAACAACGGCAACCCCAGGGGAGTGGCCTTTGTTAGGTAAATATTACATTAATAAAGAACCTGTATGTGACGAACCTGCCGCGCGCCATCACCGAGGAGCAGCTGGAGACGATATTCGGCAAGTACGGCCGGATAGTGCAGAAACACATACTGAGGGACAAGAACAACGGCAACCCCAGGGGAGTGGCCTTTGTTAGGTATACATTACATACAATTAATAAAAAATTAATGTATATTAAAATAAAAATAAATGTTATAGGAAATATGTGTATCACCATTTAAGTTATGCTTATCACATGAACATTTTTGCAGATGTGGGAATGGAACCCACGACTTAGAATGATCACTACCCATTGCGTCACTTGGCTGATATCATAATCTTCCTCATCATCATTATTAGCCTATGTTCTCCCCCCTCTTTACAACCCGTGCGCGATAAGTTGAGACTCGCCTGGAATGTAACCCTCCGCCCCCTGTTCCCCTCAAGCCCCCGTATTGTAGATAACGCCACCACGCGTCTGTGGCGTCACCGCCCCCCAGGTCTCAATTTTATCAAGGGTTGTACAGGTGAGGGAATCTGAGGCTTAGACTTACCACATTGCTCCAATGTGCATTGGAGTAGTCTAGGCTCCATTTCCCCTCCTATAGCGCGGAACGTCTGGCCCTGAACTGAACCATTAAAATAGAATTATAATGATGATAAGGTTACCTGTTGGTCTATGATGTGTCTACAGACATATCTAATCAAGAGAATTACACGTTTCATAAACCTACTGGAAGATTTCAACGGGGCCATAAGGTCGCCTGTTATACTATAGATTGTATTATTCGGTTTTATTATATGTTTTTCTATTTTCTGGTGTGGTGTTCTTGTTATAAAAGTAAGCAAGATGCCGTCACCCATAGCGACTATCGCTTCTTTAATACTAGATAGCCCAAGTACAAATAAAGTATGTAAATGATAAAATGTCTGCAGATTCGATAAGCGTGAAGAGGCGCAAGAAGCAATCGCCGCGCTAAACAACGTCATACCAGAGGGCGGCACGGAGCCGCTGTGCGTCAAGGTCTGACATTATACACATACATACATACATGTTCATTATAGTAGTTGATCACACTTTCCAAATATACAACTTTCTTCCTTCCTTTCTTATTCTTGTTTACTATACGCACAATTGGGTTAAAGGACAACGCCCAAAAACGCCCTTAAAAAGCTTTACTATTATTATCGCAAACTCAAAAATCAAAATAAAAAAATCTCATACCCTTATGCGAAAATTCTTTACTTACTTATATTTATTATGAGATGTGATGGACGGTTTCGATTGCGTCGGGCTAGTTATTTTTTTTTTCATATAAGATAAGTGAGCATTGTCCTTTATTTGTATATCTTTGTTTGATGGTCTAACGACCAAATACTTAAACGCAAATTAAAGGTGACTGACCATTTTGGGCCCAACATGTTACAAAAATAAAATGTATCTTTAAAAATTCTTTATTTTTTTATATATCAAAATCACTAAAAATAATTAGAATTCACAATTGCAAACACATTTAAAAACATGTTGTAGATTTTAGGTTTTTGTTTTGTAAATAATGACATAATAGTGGGTCCGGCATAATCGAAACTGGCAACACTGGTAATCGTTCCATTTCCATTACTTAATGTGAATATCATATCATCAATTTAATTGAAAGCTTATGGCTTTCAATTCAATTGAATTGAATCAATTCAATTTGACTAATAAATTATTCTGATATTATAATATAATGAAAACGTATTGAAATTCAATTATTCGTCAGATTCTGAATATAAAAATAGGTTGATAATTACAAAGTCATACATATATGTCAAATAACCCACATAACCTAACTCGTATATTTGTGCTCATATCTTTATTATTCAATTGACTATTAAACTAAAATTAAACATGTTTAAAATTTATATTATTATTTACTGAATGACACTTATTTGGACATTGTAACGGTTTATTTTGGGCCCAGCGATGTATGAAAAATGGTCAGTGTCCTTTGATTTGCGTTTTAGTATTCGGACATAAACCTCTAAAAGATCCCATTGCACAAGTCCTTCATTACTTTGGTCTACCATTTCCATTTTATATGTTCTGTTAACCAATGCATCTATACTTTATTATTCCTTGAACCCTTTTTAACTTCTTTAAGATGACTGACTGTATGTAATTATGCTATGGTATGAATAATAAATTTGCTGTTTTCGGCAAAAATTGAAAAATATGTTTTTCACTCTGACATCGAAATAGATATTGATTTGACAGCATTGGTAATTATTATGGATTTTAATAGTATTTTTTATAATTTTAAAAGGAAATTAAAAAAAAATAAATGATGGAAAAAAAAGGAATTTTATGTTTTAGCCGGAAATAGTTACAATCTACACTATATTTCTATAATATTATGATAATTATTATACATTCATATTTTATTTTATGATGCAAATGTATTTAATGTATGTAATGTTATCTATTGTGTTGTATGTGAAAATTAATATATTTACTAATTTTATTTTATTTACACCTTTATTGTTTTGCATTTTATCTTCACATTTTAGAATTAGTCAGCTTTTTATATTCTATCTCTAATCTGTCGATGACATCCTTAGCAACAATGTAAAAGTTAAGAAGTCAGCTTAACAACGTTTCTATTCTATATTCCGAACCATATAGATTTTCACTAAAGAACGGTGAGCTCTCGAAAGTCACTAAGAGCAAAGGAGTAGACAAACTATCTCTCTTTTACGTCATCACCAACAGTCGATAGACGTCTACTGCTGAACTTAGGCCTTTTTTTAGGGACTTCCAAACACAACGATCCTGGTCAGCGGCTCCCTGCGGCACGTTTGATGTCGTCAGTCCACCTAGTTTGGGGTTGACCAACACTGCACTCTCCTGTGCGGGGTCGCTATTCCAGCAGCCCCAACGTCCATCAGCTGTTCGAACCACGTGCCTTGATCATTGCCGCGTCAGTTCTGCGACTCGCTGAGATGAGATATGTCGGTTTCTTTGGTTCTTCTGCGGATCTCCTAATTTGTGATTCGATCATGAAGAAATACTCCAAGTATTGCTCTTTGCATTGCCCGCTTAGTGACTCTGTGCCTTCGCATGAGGCCGCTACGGGCCTCTTTTACCTATGTTTTTGCAATCCACTGCGTGATTCTCGGTTCGCAATGTTGGCAATATTTATTTTTTATTACCATTCTATATGGTTCGAAGTAAAGACAAGAAACGTTGTTAAGCTAAATTATTATCGACAAATCAGAAAGGACATTTAGGAACTTTAATTCACCTTTATCTCTACTTTTCTATATGTTTGCTAGAACTTTAAGATTTTGCTTTTTATGATTGGCATATTTTTCTTGAGCATGCTATTTTAACAATGTTTTGACTTCACTTTTAATTTTTATTTATATCTGTATATGCATGCATTTATTTCCACCGCTGCTCCATGCGTTGCAAACCTTTTTCGCTGTCTATATTTTAGCTTCTCTTTCCTATATTCTGTGAAATCATGTGGAACTTCTTTGTGCATGCATCCAATTGGCTCTATTGGGGTCTAAATTGCCCCCTGCCGCTCGTTAGCCGGGGGTCATGGCTCTAGGGGGTCACAGGGACGTGCGGGGCGGAGCACGCCGGCGGCTGCACAGCGACACAACGGTGCGGACGCCAAACATAAATAAATAAATAAGGCTTTATTTTTTTTAGAGCAGCCAATGTTTTGTTTCTTATCGGCAGAATTGCTCCGAGCCGGTGGAAGAGTCACTACATATCTAACATAATGTTTCAAAAGTGCTTGTGAACTAAGCCTGTTTTAGTTAATCTAATTTTTGTACACTATTATTATTTATACATGACGTCAAGTTGAAGGTTGGAATAAACTTAGGTTTACCCTGGTTTACTTAGTATTTATTACATAAGGCTTTTGGGTAATGTCTAAATAATTTAAGTTCTTTAAGTTTTAATTACCCAATCATTTACTAATTTACCTAGGTATATCCAGTATAGCTAGTGATACACCTAGGCTTGTTAGTAAATGATTTTTTTGTGATTTTCCCATACAATAATGCAATGTTATAGTCACCATCTTTGGTGGCGCCACTGAGGTGGCGACACTTGCCTACCGTACAGTGGGAAAATGCTATTTATATTATAAACACGAAAATTTGTAAGTATGGTTGGATGGATGGTTGTTACTCTTTCACCCAAAAACTATCGAATGGATATTCTGATAAAACTTTACAATAATAAAGCTTATACATCAGAATAAGATATAGGGTACTTTTTATCCCCATATTTTTATGGGCAATGAAACCGCGAGCGACGTCTCGTCGTCAGTATTGCTTTCTTTATTGTGACGGGAGTCTGTCAGCGCGGGCTATTATATGCCTTAAAAGCTTAAAAAAGAAATAAATAAATATATAGTGACAAAGAAAAATCTCAATTCCAGATAGCAGAAGAACACGGTAAGCAGAAAGCGGCCTACTACGCTGGGTATGCAGCAGGCTTCCATCATAACCGAGGTGAGAGCATTAATATTGAATAACAATAATAATATATTATGTATATAAAAATAATTAATTATTAAAATCTGTCTTTGCTATAGTATAAATATTATTAATAATAATAATTATTTATTGAATAACGTCGATCATTGGTTATTTCTTAACATCAGATGAAATCTCTTTTTCCTGTCATTCGGATCCAAAGTGCTAGCTTCTACAGATTCTTTCTCATGGTATTCGGACTCCCGAATGCTGGTTTTTAGTAGCATAATATGCATTTTAAAAACCAAGTCAACCAAGACAAATGCCCCCATAGTTACTTTTTTTATGGGATATCCCCCTAGCTAGTACAATTCAAATATCGGGTATAAATATCGGTTTAATACAAACGCTTTTGCATGACAGCTTCATGCACCGTCGAATGTATTGCGTAAAAATTATATAAATGGCGTGCACAGTTTTTAAGTCCGAACCATTAAATTGGCAATAAAGCGCGTTGAAACCTGGTGAGCAAAGGAGTAGACAAACTACTATCTATCTCTCTCTTACGTATGTGCAATCCACTGTGTGAGTCTCTCACATAATAAGTTTGGCAACATTGTTTACATTGAGAGAAAGTAGTTTGTCTACTTCATTGCTCTCGAGGGTTCAATGCCCTTTATTGCCAATTATATGGTTCGTATTATTGGATAAGCATGAGTCCTTCACACAAACAGGATGACATACCTAGTAGTTTCGACCAATACTGGTTTTTTATTATAATCGGCTAGGCTAGACAATGCTTAAATGCATGTATGAGGTGCACGCTGCTAAGAAGTGAAGCAAAAAACATAGAACTTAAAATTGAATAGAGGGGTTACTAACATAGTATACGGTGTAATAAATCTACTTGTTACTTTCTGCGGAAATCATGTCAATTTATTACGATATGGGACATTCCAGCAGGGCGATGTCGGTTTGACAATATTTATTGCGAAAGCTTTTGCTTGGTACGGGCGGTATTGATTGTACATAGCATGCCATTACCAAAATTCGGCCTTTGAGCTAGAAAGTCCATTTCACGAAACGAGCTGTCAAAGAAAATTACCGCTATACATTCATTGGTTAATGCGTGTGACTACAATAGGCAAATTATCTTTATATTTTGGGGGTTTTCTATATGTTATACGCTTGTCAACGCGGCAACTCTTTAATTATTGTCCATTTATTCTTTTCTTTTTTACAAATTTTATAAATTGATGAGGTTTTTCTAACTTCACACGATCAAATTACATGAATGTCTATGCCTGCATCAGCAAATGATCTTTGCTCACTTGTGGCCGCGCGAAATGCGCTCCGGTAAATCTCCCCCAATAGTTTGATTCGTGTTATGGACCACATGTTAATGCACGTGAAAAACCTTCGCACGCTGCCTGGATAGTACCACTAATGGCACCACAAAGGCACCACAGCCTAGACCAGCTGGACATGCTGCACCGGCAGGACGTCAACCACGCGTACCACATGTACCAGCCGCCGCACCGCTACCGCCGCGACTACTACCAGCCCGCGTACATGGCGCACCATCGTCCGTTTTGAAAAGGGCTCTACTGCAAGAAGTTCCGCCTGAACGATACAAGGATATAGGCGTTTGGACGTTTTAACAATCTTTGTGTTATGTGACTGGTTAAGTGATAAGGATTATTTTGTTGATGCGACTCTGTTATATTTGCGTATTAAAGGAATATTTCCACTACAGGGCTGGGCAAAATACATGCTTTTGATGTAATTAAAATACAAAATTACAAAATATTATGCCACAGGTATTTAAAATACAAAATATTTCTAAATCGTGTATTTGAAATAACAATTACAAATTACATTTTTGAGTACCAATTAAAATACAAATACCAAATACATATTTGTATTTCAATTACGTATTTAATTAAAATACTGCCCAACCCTAGGTTCGTTTTAACCGAAAATCTCCTTATGTGTCAAGGGGATCATTCTAGTTAATATTTCAATAGTGAGTTATATCCCTAGAGGCACCGGGGTGACGGTTTAGTTTCATCCACGCCTAGCACCTGAGTGAATGTTTAAAAAACTTCATGGCAGCAGAAAAAGGAACTTATAACGATTCTTGGGCAAATTCTTGATTCAAAATAGGGATACTTTCGGTAAAAATTTAAAGTAGTTAAATGTAAAATAATACAAAGGACAATAAGTCCTATGATTTCATTTTTATTTACATAATATTTTACAGATAGTTGCATATTTGAAAAAAAAATACGTTGATACAGCATATAAATTTCCTATAAACAAAATATAACAGAGTTTTGTGATCCTAGTTAAGATTTCAAAGTGATATTGTTACGTATATTTGTTAAGTTTGTATGCTGTTTACAAATGATGAGGTTGGACCGTTCATATAAAATCGATGGTATTTTATGTAAATTATTTCAAACTGGCAACACATTGACACTTCAACACGTTGACATTTCTTAGATTGTGTTTTATCTATGCAACGTCACATTTTGTTGTTACACTACAAAATATGGAGAGTAGAGGTAAGGAGGACAATCTTATATGGGAGAAAAGTTGAAAAAGTGTCCAGTTGTATGCGTTAAATAACAGTTCAAAAATCCTCCACAATGGCGCTGGTGGATGCACAGGGTATGGTATGAATGTAGCAATCGTAGATGAATTGAAGTATGCCGAGTTAAAAAATTTAATGTCATTATCGACTAAAGTAGTTAATTATTGAGAACTTCAACAACTTACGTTGTACAAAATATTGTGGTAAATATAACCTTACAGAATTATAACCAATTTCAAAAAAAATGATTTCAAAAGTTTTATTTTGTATTTGGCGCTTCTTTTGAAAGTTACTTTGTTGCAACTGTGGCGCCATCCTAATTTAATACATTTTGACGGACACTTTTTATATACAGAGATTGTCCTCCTTACCTCTACTCTCCACACTACAAAAGCACAGTGTGTTGTCGCGCCATGGTGGAAATAATTTACATATAAGTTGTTAACGAAGTTTTTGAACGCAAATTTCACATGTTGTTTAGTGAAAATATTACCATAGACCACAGATTAAAGTGCCTCCCACAGACTAAAGTGCCTGCCACAGATAATTGTATGGTTGGTCGAACGTCACTATCTGTCAACCACATTACAATAATAAATTCGCGTAACTTCATTTCAAGTTTAACTAGATGTATACTGCATCGCAAATGAAGGATATTATAATAAAAAATTAAATCTTATTTTGCGCTTAGATTCCCCTTTCCACTGTTGAAATCCTAGTGCTTGTTCTGTAATATATAAATTAGTGATAAACCTAAAAATTGGATTGAAAAATATTGTTGGTTATATACTTTATTTATAATTTTTATTTTAGTATGTTAAAATCATTCATATTGGCTTAATAATATTATTTTTTGTTATTTTATTAACAGAGAAAAAATTGTTATTCCGTTCGATATTATTTTTATTTTAATACTCGTTTTATATGTATTTTAAATACGTGGATTATACAACAAAGCAATATTTATTTATGAACTCAATACAAAATTAAAAATATATAAATTGTTTTTTTATCATTATGAGAGATTATTTTTACTCTAATTTTGATGCTGAGGATTTCTTTCGGTTTGGCTATTTTCGCCTATTTTTAAAAATGATTTATTTATTTCTTTAACAAGTGTATAGATACAATTTCGTTTTCAATTCGCCATTGATAAAATATCAATTGAATTCATTATAATTTTAGTTTTCATGAAAGTTAAAATTATTTTAAAATAAAATATTTGCGTTAACTTTGACTACTATGAAACTATTACTCACTATTAAACTAAGGGACCGAATCTCAGCACAAAATTCGAAATTTCGTTAGCAATAATAAAATAGACTCCGCGTAAATATCAGAGTTAGTGCACCTTAATTACTAGAAAGGTGTTGCAATATGTAAACATATTCGAATAAGTGTTGCTATATTTATTTCAACATTAGCGAAATAAATAAGAGGTTCAACTTTGTAAAATTTTCGGATTATATCCGTTTATCCGGTATACATTGATCAATTTTTTTTTATTTTTTAATATTTTAATTTTTCAGATTCTTGCGCTTTAAAGATTAAGAGAAAATATTAGTATATTTTCCACCAGATATATATTTAGTATATTTTTCTTAATTTTTTTAAACTTAATTCATTTAAAGTTTACGTCTTCACCACTATTTCCAACTAGAAAATATATATTTCATAATATATACCTAATTACTGTTTGTTTGTTGAATTTCCTTTAAATTAATAATAGTTGAAATATTTATATAGCATTGTAGTCTATGGTTATGCACAGTGTTATTTTGAGTGTGGTCTATGGTTGACCTCATATCAACAAAACACTGTGCATAGTTTGATTCTCATAAAAGCTCATATTATACTACCTATTCGAATAAACTTTTAGTGCATTATTAAACTATATAAAATATAAAAAGTGAAACGAATTCTTAGTTTTAAAACATGTTGTGCGAATGTCAATTTGTTCATTTTGTGTACGCAACACCGTCGGCCATATATACACATTGACATAATCTGACCATGTAAAAGAATTAATATTTTTTTATATACAGGATGATTTTTATTTAAGTGCGGATATTCTTCTTTGTTCTATGTCAACACATACATACATACATACCATAACGCCACATTCTCATAAGGGTATATCTCTCGCTTCTTCCAATTTTATTAAACCTCTCACACAAGTAAGTCGGTTAAGGGTCTTATCAATAACAGATCGAAAATCCGCTAACAGTTTCGTACAAATGTGATAGAGTTAAAAATAGTATAATAAGAGAAAAGTGAGGTGTAAAAAAATGAGGTAGTGATCAACGTTGAGAAAGGGATGCTTAGATGGTTTGGAGTGTAGAGAGAATGGATGAAAGAAGATTAACAAAAAATATTTATGCGGCGAGTTTGAATGGAAATGTTGGAAGGGAAAGGCCTAGGCGAATGTTCCTGGACCAAATTCAGGACATTTTAAATAATGGCCAGGTCAAGAGTACCCTAAACCGACGAACTTGTATGAAAGGATTAATGAGAGTGGAAGAAGCTAAGGAAGTATGCGAGGACCGTGGCAAATGGAAGGCGGGAATAAGGCGTGATGTTATGTATGTATGTATGTATGTAGTTTTATACATTTTTTGACATACACTTTTTTACGGCGTAAACGTCGTACAACGCCACCACGTTTGGCTGCGTACAGCGTGATAGGGTGACCGTAAAATTTTGTTTAAAAGTAAATAACCATAATGAACATATGTACTTGAAAACCACTGCGTGAGTCTCACTCCCATAAAAAAGTTTCGTATGTTGGCAATATTGTGTAATAGGTAAGAGACAGATAGTAGTTTGTCTACTCATTTGGTCTTAGCAACTATCGAGGGTTCAACGCCCTTTATTGCTAATCTGTATAATTCGGACTATACATCGTAATAGCGAAATTCTTAGGCCAGTAGGTTCATGTAGTACTATGCGTGTTTTCTTTTTTTTTTTAAACACTATTCATAGATAAGATTCACGAAAGAACATAACGTAAACAAAGGATATGTAAAATAGTCGTCGACTGTCGAGTACTTCCTGCTCTAGTATTTCTTGTAAATTATAATATGGAGGTATGTATGGGCCCTTTTAACAATTTCCTCAAAGGCCGGCAACGCATTAGCAGTGCCTCTATATTAAAGCCAAACTCGTTTGAGAATGCTTGTCAACAAACAAATTAAAAATGAAGGTAGAAAATGCAACACATTTTGTGCCTAATAAATTTAAAATTATCTTTTGTTAATTTAAATAATCATATTTAAAAGATATTGAATATATTAATTACTTTAAAGCTTACTAATCTAGTTAATTTAAAAAAATAGTTGTAAAATGACAAGTAATTTGTACCTCCATTTTTAATTTGTTTGTTGACAGACATTCTCAATCGAGTTTGGCTTTAGTCTAGTGTTGCAAATGTTCATGGGCGGCGGTAATCGCTTAACATCAGGCGACCCGCATGCTTGTTTTTACCTCTGTCCTTACCTCTCGTGAGCAAACATGTCAGTTTGTCAAGGAATTATTTATTTTCTTTCGTTTCGGTGGTTGAATCATATATATTTACATTATATGTGTGGTCGGCGGTGTTGCCATATTGGCTTATGAACCACATGATGTGCTCAATAGATTGTATTAGACTGTAAAACAGAGTTAGCCATTTAATATTTAAAATTATATTCATATTGTTATATCGCATATAAATTGAATTGATTTGGATAATTCATATATGTAGTTGGCTGTAGTTTTGATGTAATTTAGTTGAGAACGCTAGCGTATAGTTTCTGTGTAATCTTTACTGTAGTTTTCCCATCTGTCAAATGGTCTAGGTTTCCTTTAGAGTTAATAAATGAGGGAGATGTACTGTATCGTGAATGATCGTTATGTTTATATGTGCCTTTTAAGCGTTTCAGATAAGTTGATTTTTTTTAATTTCACTGCTCTGAGTGGGAAAAAATAGGCGACAAATCAGTGCAAATGTGGGAGATATATTTGTGGGAAATCTTGGCCTTACTAGATGTGCAGTAAGCTCTATATTGGAACGAGTGTTCTAGTAGGGTCCTTCCGAATTTGGCTGGGCACAACAACTTGGGCAGAACAACTTGAACAGCGGAGGTGAGTGTTGACGTGCGTCACTAAGGGTACTCTTAAACCTACACCTGAGTCACAAGTCTCGGGCTCTGTTCGGAGTTTTTCTCTCAGCCACGCGATGGACCCGGCACCCGCACGGTGAATCCATGGAATGCTAAGATATTCGTCTCTCTAATATGCTAGAATTTGAAAAAAGGTGAAATGTTATTGCTACATTCCTTGAGGAATCATTAAGGAAAAGGAGACGGTAGAAAAGATGAGAAAGGATACTTGAAAAGAAGAAAAGACAGTGTTAGATTGAAGTGACATAGGCTATAAGGCGGGTACACGGCTAACTAGGGAACAGGAGGGGTTTGGATTGGGCTATGTCAAACAGAAAACATAACATTAGCTATTTTTGGATGTGATGTCATAAAGGAATGTAAAAACTTATAATCAGCCTTCTTCAAAATCAAGTTTGGCAGTCAGTTGCAGAAAATTTTTCCGGTCCTGCGAATAGGTTTAGGCTTCGTGTAGCTAAACTTGGCCACTCTTTTATGTCACCAATCCATTTTCTCCACTGTCTCCCAGGCGTCTTTTTCCGGGTTTCTTGCCTTCAAGAATCAACCTTGGGACTTCATGCATTCACTTATGATGCCTGTATAAATGTTTAGATATTTTATTCTTTGAGGTTAACAAGGGAAAATGTTAAATCAACTTATCCGAAACGCATAATTGTTTATTTAGTGTTTTGATGTGTTTGTTTTTACTTGCAATTAATACTGTATTGTTGTACTTCGTAATAGGACGTGATTTGTTGTGTTGATGTTAGTTTATTATATATTTGATAGACTCCAGTCATAGAGAAATTGGCACAGAACTTTTCCTCTAAAGTATTGTCATTAACCTCAGAGGAAGCAAAGTTGAGCTTAAGACAATATTGTCACAAAGATTCTTATATTGATTAGTCCATTCCACCACTACCCAAAACGAGAGATAGCATATTTACGATATGGCAAAGTACTTGTACATTAGTAATTTTTTCTAATAAATACAACACAACTACCATTGAAGGTGTATTTAAAAGCGAAATCAATTAATTTGGGGATGGTACATCTTCTTGGTAGAATAAGTATGGTGGTAGAATTAAGGAGCTGCAATACAAAAGGGCTGATTCTATTGCATTTCTTATTCGTGGAATGTTCTTTGTTAGTCGCCAGTTCTCTTTGACTTGAGCCAGTTACATTGACAATATAACGGTGATTCGAATGTTTAGTAGTTATTTCGGAGTCTATGAGTGTTATTCCTCTACTATTCCTAACTTCAGTCTTTCCGTGAAGGTGCCAGAGTTGTGAGCTATGTTTTAAATTAAATAAATTTTACCAGTAATTCTTAAGAATGTTTAAAATTATAGTCATAATTTCAGATTAGCAATGATTTTAGCGTAAAAACGTAATTTAAATTGTCGCAAAGGTTATTTTGATTTAATTTCTTGTGTAGTTATCCCACTTCTGATATTGTCATTAACTTGATTGCAATATCAGAAGTGGGATAACTTTAAATACAAGATAGTTTTGTATGTGTAAGCTTTTAGTTACATCTGGCACCTGTCTTTAAAATAGTAAAACAACTTCTTAGTTTAGTAAAAGCAATAATTAATTGAGCAATAATAATAATATGACTAAGTAACAAGGAAGTAGATGTACCTATGTATTCATAACAATAGTTTGGTGTGAAAATAGGCTATGTGGATTACTCGTATCGAATCGTATTCGTGTAACAGTTAAACAAATTATGTCTTTTAAGTCATTTATTTACTGTTAAGTTATGTTATGTTAATGTTACTATGACATTTGATTCAATTATGTTTAAAGTCATTTATTCACATAGAAAGATTTATTAATATTCATTAAAAATACACTAAACTACTTAGACACCTTAGGTTCCCTTTCATTAGAAGTATCTGAGAAGTAGTAAAAGAATAGGTATGGAAACCCCTTCTGAAAATTCTTTCTTGTCAAAAAATTCATTTTATTTGTATAATATTATGTAGATATTTTTCACATTTATCGTTTTTTTAATTTTGAAAAATATAATTAGCCTTTTACGGCAGTACAAAAATATTAGACTTTAAGAAAATGAACAAAAATTTCAACATGGCGGATTTTCACACCGATCGTGGACCGTAGGTATAATGTTTAGTATGCTAGATCTAATTACCAAAATTGAATTGTGCCTAATAAAGCGTACTTTCTAAGTATATACTGTCGATGCTCATTGTTGTTCAGAGTTATAATAATTAATAGGTATGTTGACACTTCGGTTATTATATCTATCGGTATCGGAATATACCGGTATTAATATCGGTATCGGTAACAGTTATTTGTATGTTACAAAAGTTATAAGCGTTTTGTTATTATTTATTATCTATCTCGGTCTTATCATCTATAGTTTGAACATTTCTTTTTTAAATCAACGTAAGCAAAGGACCGGTATGCGAAAGCGGACGAGTTTCATCTCTGTCTTTATCTCTTATGTATCGTATGTCGTTTTGTTGGCCCAATTAGACATTAGAAACGCTTGGGACTTTTTCTGGTTATAATTTTGTTACATTTCTGTCTCATTTAATTACAATAATTTTAGAAAATTATGTCACTTTGGTTATATATTGTACAGCAATATACAATGAATATTTTATATAAACGCGAGAGAGATATATATAGGAGATTAATTATATAAAAGCAAGGATATGGATATTAGTTAAATGAAGTAAAGTATTTGGATGTTCTAATATAATACTTGGTATCGGTAAGGTAATAATGATTATGGTTTATGAGTATCATAATATTATTAAATCTAATCTCATAATTAAAAACATAGTTATTGGATGAAGAAAATATAATGACACTTGTAAAATGTACTGTCACTTGTAAAATCTACTAGAATTACATTTAGGTTATGTGTGTAATTTGCTCAATAGTTTCATTGTAATGAGATTAGATATAATAAATGTACACATTTGATTTTAAAACTCTTGTGACTTTTTTATAAAACTCACTTCATTTTATAAAGTGCACACGAGTTTTAAAGCGTTTGAATTTGCAATGGCTTTATAATCTGCTGAATCGTGTTTGGGTGTGGTAAAGTAACGATTTATCTAAGGAACCGATTCCATATCGGTTATAACCGAAGATCCGGTATTTGTCTTAGGGGTTTGAATTAACATGCGAAAGGATATTGAAAATGAATGAAATATATTGAATTTATTTATTTTTACTATGAAAGCAGACGATAGTTACTATTCACATACTAGATAGTAACGATATGGGATTGGGTAAAGTAAAAATGTATTTGTAAGAGTTACGGAATGTTCTGCGTACGCGACAAACGCGCCGCGATGCGACACGACACAGGTGCACACGTCGCGTCCCGCTGCAGACTGCTATATAGGACGCAAGCAAATGCCGTTTTGTTGTCCGTCGCGTTGGCAGCTTTGCGTCGCGTCGCGTTCGTCGCTTATGTAGGACAACCCGTAAGCAAGAACTATTGTGTATGATAGATAAATTAAAAGCTGTAAAGGTTGACCACTTACTATAAAGTGAATTCATTGTATATTCGCTAATATATGATTAGGAAATAAGTTAGTGTTTAATTATATAAAAGTTGATTTATAATAATAATACATTTAGGGTAGTTTTTCACACTTAATTTAAATGGATATCGAACTATAGAAATAACTTATTATTATGAAGCAATAATTGACGTGATTGTGAT